>JANVCC010000046.1:10463081-10665114 GCA_025345505.1 Todiramphus chloris collaris
CCGGCCTCGCCCCCGCCTCGCTCTGGTTTTCCTATTAATTCTTGAAATGACGATTCCGACGCTGAAAAGCACACGGGCTGGCTAACAAACCTTTGTGTTCCGAGACATGCTACAAGCCCTGCCTCCTGTTTTCTGGGAGTTCTCTTAAGGAAGAAAAATACATTGTTGATGTGGCTGGGGGAATTTCAAAATGAGGTGCGGATTAAGTTTCACAGAAAAAGGAAAAAGCTGCCCCCGCCTCCTGCTTCCCTTTCCCCAAACCCTCCAACAGCACAAGCAAACCAGAAAACAATTCGCTCCGCTCCTGCCCTGCACACAGCCTGCTAGCTGCACGGGTCTTGCAAACAATAACAAATTAACTTTTACTCCTATTTCTACACCTCCACAGAAAAGTAGGTCCTAGTTCATGAATAGGGTACTGTTATGTATTTGGTAGATGAGACCTAAAATAACAGAGTTTTAACACTTCTGCCAAAGATGTCAAAGCTCTGCTCCCCCTGCTCACCGTCTGTAACACAGGCAGCATATAGAAACTGGCTGTTTCTTCTGCACCTAGAAAATCCAAAGCATGACTGATTCCACTCTCTGTAAGCAAGCACCATGAAAATACAGCTTGGCTATATCTGACATCAGAGCTACAATTTTACTGTCTCAATAAAACCCAGTTGTAGGCAGACCTACTTAAGATGGAAAAAGAAAGGAAGGGTTTGGTTCTCTGGAGCCCTATAGATAGGATCGTACCAAGGACAAATCAAGAGTAGTGCTCACTCCAGACACTTTGCCTCAAGGTGTTTTCATCTGGAGGAAAATTCAACATGCACAGTGACTGGGCTAGGCATTTTTTCATTGCTGAGGTCCACTCCCTCTCCACAGTCCAGAGACCCAAGTGAGCCTGGTGACTGTTGCCCTTCCAATCCCTAGTAGCACAGCCCAGATTTTCTGTGTTACTTCTCTGTCTCTGCTGCCTGTATCAGTTCATGCTTATACTTGTAATCCCATTCATTTCAGTAGATGACATATGACTAAATAAGGGAGAATTAAAGATCAACCAAATAAACCTACTGAATGCCAGGCATCAAATCAGTTCATAAAGATCTTGCCTGTGAAATGTATATAGCTAACCAATTTTTCAACAATCACAATCCTTCAAGCTTCATAGTCACTATAAAGTGAAAGACATGTAGAAATTCCTAATGTCTTCCCAAATGTCATTAAAATAAAAAGCGGTGTTATTACAAGAGCAGTCCAAAATTTTGATGCTTCTGGATGCAGTTTAAAAGCATTCTACACATTAATTTCCAATATCAAAACCCCAGATTCTTCTACAATTTGGTACAAGAGCATACTACAGACAGGGATCAAGCCCCATCATTGTTGAATGACAGGGACAGGTACGATGCCATAAAATACAAGAGATATCATAGGTACGCTTTTTGAATGATGAGAAACACCTAAATTTATTCCTACTTCAGTAAAATTTAATTTTAGGGACATTTTCCAGAATTCAGCCACTTCAGTCTCTAAGAAGTGTTGTATTGCTTTTTACAAGGAGGACCTGAACGGCTTGTTTTGAGATGTTTCAGGGGCTTTGGGGACCAAAAAAAAGTATGCTTTTCTGGCTTTTACCTTTCTTCATACATTTCAGATGCACTGTCTTCCCATTGAGTTATGCAATTGTTAAACTGAAAAATTCAGTGGATATCTGAGTATTAAAGTTGAGAGTTTGAGCATTATTATTCTCCTGTTTTTTAACAGCTAAAACATATTCTTGAGACAAGATAAATCAGTGGTGATGTATGAGGGGATGCACACAGAATGCACACAACACTGACAATGGGAGAAGCAGAATAGCTTTTTTGTACCTTTTCTAAAATCCATACTAACGGGATAGGGATCACGTAACTACATGCAATTCAATCTAACTCAGTGGTCCTTATTTGATCCAATTTTTAACTGCTTTAAAAGCAAAAAAACCCAAGCTTTAAGTATTTACAGATGAATACTGCAACTCATTTCATTCAGCTTTGTATTTTCATAGTATTAGTATTAAAAGAGCAATTTTTATTTAAAAATATATTACATTCCCTGTTCTCCTTCATATTCATAGGGGATACTATTATTGGTAGAACAAAGAGAGAACACGTACATGTCATTATCTTCAGTAGTATTGCATTAAGAATATTATAGTATAGCAAAGGATCTGTAAGGTATGCTATCACACAGATTTGTTCTGCTGTGGTATAGAGAACTATGCATCATTATTGCTTATCTATGTATACAGTGTCATAAAAAAGTACCCAACAACATAATATATTTTCACGGAAAGGGACCACGAGTTTTAAAAAGCATACCTTACGTTGCTATGCCCAATATTAATTTATGCTACCCCCCCAGCTGCTGCAATTCACACTGGTAGAGCCTGGCCTCAGTCCAACACTAATCTTCCCACTGTAATCAAGAGTTTCATGCAGTGAGCAAGACTGCACTATAGCTTAGTACTTATTGCACTTCTAGAAAACAGATTATTCTCCTTCCTTTTCACTATTCTCTTTTTACTCTTCTGCTCCTTCCTATGCTTGCTTCACTATTCACATTCCTATTAGCCTCTCAAGGCAACTCAGCCAACTTCCCATGAGATCAGGAACTCCTTTCAAAACAAGTGAAATGTTGCTGCAGTGGGCACTCAGCATGATCAAGTGAAAAGTGTATGGTTACTCTATCATTTCAGATGTAACTAAACACAGTTCAGAAAGCATATCCTGCACATCTTCCCAGCCCCATTTTCAGTAGGTTTCAGTGCTGGAAACCCTTAGGTACCAAAGTGCCAATGAGTCCTTGCCTCCACAACTAGGTTTTATCTCACAGTGTTTGTATTTCTTTAGTGAATTCATATCGTACGGGCTCAGTAAGACACACCTGTCAAAAAAGAATCTGGCTTGAGTACTCTTCTTTTAAATATGACTGGCACTACTTAATGAGGTACTTACCAGAATAAAATACAGACTATCCTCAGTTATTTCTTACACACAATGTGTGTATATATATATAAATATATAGGAATAGCACATCCGTTCATTACCTGTACTGCAACAGGCTAATCCAAGGAAGCTGACACTCCAGAGAACAGCGGGTGTTTTATACTTTCTTGAAACAGCATGCAAAACCACTATCATTTACCACTGAGTTTAGGATGAATAGTAGTAAAAACACAGTTCAAGTGTCTCATGCTCCAGAAATATGCAATAGCAAACTGTTACATGAAGAAGCGTGTCATGTATGGCATCAAACATACCACACATGTATTTTCAGGTAAAAAAGGATATTGCAATGAACTTGAGGCTTTTAGCAGATAAATGCTGCTCAATATAGCAAATATACTCTTATAACTCTTACTTGTGAAATTAGCATAAATAGAAGACATGTGCATGAAGGAACTGCAAGATACAGAGCTAATTATATCATTTATTTAGGAAAAAGTTATCAGACTCCACACATGGGGAGTATATGTGGGGAACCTGTATAAATAGCACATAAAGCTGTTAGACATCTAGCTCCCATCTGAATCTAATAGGGATCGAATTGAAAATGGGCTGTCATTTTTGTCAATATAATTCTTTAAACCCATTGACTAAAAGAGCCTGATGCTGAAGAATTCGGTAAGGTTTCTGATGAGCTCAAAATGGGCAATAAATCCCTCTGTGCTAACTGAAAGGGACAAATCTGCCTAGGCTCTTAGATCTCCTTGCTTGACTCTCAGCACTTAACAACACTCTTGTTATGAATATAGTAGTGCTTCAAAGAATTCTTGATGAGGCAGTTGTGAAAGCGCTAACTGTGCTGCGAACATTCACCCTGCTTCTCTGCACCACCAGTTCAACGTAGTATGAAATGGATTAATTGATGAATATCACACACAGCCACCAGAATAACAATACAACAGTTTCTATGCGCAAGTGAAAATAGTAACTTGAAGGTTGATTGATCCTATTTCCTAAACAATAACACAACAAAATCATTGACAGTTGGTTGTGTTATCATGCCATTGTCCTTATGATCTATTGAACATGAACTACCTTAGGTAAAATAATTTTAGGTCATTATAGCCATAAAATAAATAAATAACTAGTAGATACAGGAATAAACTCCTGATTAAAATGACATTCGCAAGGCAAACTCATGTTCAGGAATGTTCATAAGGAGTTTTAATAAGGTAAAAGTTAAGAGAACTAACGTACAAAAATCCAGTGCATCTTTTACTGGGACGGCACATTTCGGGCAGCTGCATTCAGATATGCAGGGGAGATATTAGAAGGTAACATTTTCCATTTTTCCCTTTCCTGAAGGAAAATAAAGAATACAGTATTTCTCCAGACACTTTCCCTGACACAGAGAATGAGTGTTTGAGAATGTATGTAGTGCTGATGAGGGTGCTCTAGAGACCAAGGTTGTCTCTTCATCCATAGTCAAGCAGCATGAAAAGCAACAAGTTACATTGCTGGGCACTATTATGTTTCTGTCCTGACCTGATAGGAGAGAAGGTTCTGAGATTATTTCATGTATCCTGTGGTGAATAATAATATGCTTGTAAAATTCCCTTAGCACCTTAGCAAGAGAACTGCAGTAAGAGATGCTATCCTTGCTGACAGTACTGAAATGAAGTAAACAAAGCTACTTCATTCCTGAATGAGTTTACTTTCCTGGGAGTCGTTAATACTGTGACCTCAAAACTAGCCCAGATTCATCTACTTCAACAAGTTCAAACTTGGTTTTAAGTAAAATTTCTGTTCCAGGTTAGGAAGCCAAATGAATGTCACTAACATGAAGTTTGGCTTGATCTTTAAGGTCTATTAATAATTCAAATTCAAATGTACAGATACTCACAATTTATCAATACAAATATTTTTAAAACCTTTGAAGTTTACCAATTCAACCACCACCAAGAATTTTCAGATGGAAGGTGTTAAGAATGACCTACAACAGTTGTTCTGACAAAGTGGTTAGATGACATTGAACAGTGGAGTCTAAACAAAGGCACCTGAATGATGTAAATATGTGTGCATTATACCTGGAGCTGAATTCTACACTCACACATACACTCACTACACTCACGCACGTACACTTTGTGTATGCAAATTGATTTGCATACACAAGCAGTTTAACTACATCAAGAAATGTCTAGCACACCCCACTCTTTTCTGCAAAGTGGAACTGTTACGCTTCTGATACCCATTTATGCGCAGATATATAGGCACACATATGCTGGGCATACACCACCTAACTCACAGTTCTCCAAGGGTTTCCTTTGTGCATCCACAGAGTTACTAAATGACAGAACATGGTATCTGACTCACCTGTGGGAGGAAAACTGTTCCTTAGAAAAATATATCATACCTTAAATAATCTTTGCTTTCTTTTAGACACATGACATGAATTGCAACTGTGATTTAAAAAAAAAAATTCTTTCCATGAAACATATCTTAAATTCTTAATTTTCATATTGCTCTTCTTGGGAGTGGCAAAAAGAAAGACAAGGGTTAGCTGAAAATCAATCTAAAGGTGGCTAAAGTAGCCCAGTATAAATCTGGTATCTCTAAAGGTAGAAAATAACCTTTTAATGATTGGAAAGTGAGTAGATCCTGATAATAGTTCTCACTGAATACAGGCAAAACAAATCCCCTGTTCTATCCACAAATAAAAAGAACTTTTCTCATTGCTTCCATATGTAAGAGTCCATTACCTATCTTTAGCTGGGAAGACAGATAAATGAGCAACTACCAGCTTTATGGGGTAATTTATAAAGTCTTGGTTCAGCAGAGTGGGAGTTCTAAATGAATGTTATTTTACATTTGAGTAAATGTCTGACAGATTGGGTTTTTTATGAAGTTCTGGAACTTTCCTTATATTAACAATGCACTCTGTCAAACTAATAGGAAAAAATCTGGCAGAAAAATGTCCATTATCTAGTGAAATCATAACTGGTTTTCATATCAGTTTTCCTTCTGAAAATACCCAAATGAACAAAGTATATAATTGCAAAGTTCACGGAGTAGCAATTACATTCTGACTATAGCAATCGAGATGCTGACAAACTAAAGACCCACTATACACATAAACAGGCTGATTTTTGTTTAGAGGTGAGAAGAAAGCTAATCTTTAAAAGATATTTATGCCACCCCTTAATTCATTCTACCGAGGTTTACACATTTTGTTTGCAACATTTCAGCACTTTCTACACACTAGTTCAACAAGGTAAACAAACATATCTTAGGGAAAGGAAGCCATTAGTTCCATTGCCTTCTGTGGACCTCTTTTTTTACTTCAGCGCATCCTGGTGCTTCTTGTTGAACTGTGCTGTAACTACCTCTGTGTATATGGATCTTAGTATCATTCTTTTGTTCTCTCTCACACAATGGGAATTTGTCTATAACTGGTTTTATGCAATGCTATGTAACGTAAATACTTCTTACCATGTATTTCCATTTCCTGTCATAGATGGGTTATTTGCACGGGCATAGCTGAAGCAATCCAGTTTCCACTGGGCCACTATATACAAAATGGCATTTTGGTGGGTGCTGCTCCAGCGGGATTGTTTGTTCCAATCTTCTATTAAATCCAAGGTCCTGCCTCTTACTTCACCTTGCTATATTTTGATGATGATAAGAAAAATGTTAATCCTTAAAAAAAAGATTGCTTTGAAAATTAAGAAAGATGACAGAACAAAGATACCTACTTTGTATTTTATATTTAGCATCAAAATATGTCGTCCTTCAGCTACAAATTTCTGTCTTCTACAACTTTTGCTAAGAAAATAATAATATTAAATCTTTCCCATTGTCATTGAACTATGAACTTTGTCACTTCTGAAAAGATATTTTCCTGATTTTCAGCAACATTCCTCATTTTCACAGATTTGCTCATGGATCTTTACTACCTCCACTTGTATGTTTTTCTGGGGCAGCATAGAGAAACAAAATATGGAAAATACAATCTATATTAATACACAAAAACCAGTAAAATATACAAACTAATTCTCAGGTTTGATGTTACCAAAAACTCCAAATACTTCTCAGGTGCAACTCTCTGCACCTGACTATTCTGGGAGAACTGAGAGGTATTTACCAGAGTGGAGTCTACTCACTTAAAAGTCTGTAAAAATATTCTCAGTAAACATCATGGTAAAACAATGTCAAACACAGTCCAAATGGCAGTACCTTAGCAATAAGGTACTGAATGCAAACAGAAGTGCCCTGTTTTTCTAATGGCATATACCAGAAGATCCTGTGAAGAAACCCTACCATAGAAAAACATTATTTATGTGCCAAATTTTTCTCCTTGACAGTAGTCAGAGGTTCCTGGTTTGTGTAATTACACAGCTTTTAGCAAGCACTTTTTTTTTGTTGTTTTGCCTTTGTAAAATGACCAGCACTTGAACCTCTTCTGCCTACTGCCTGTTTTCCACAATTAAACTCCCTTTTCATGTCTCTGGTAAAATGGAATTCCCTAGAGATGTAAACTGTGTGATAGTTGAGCTCTTTCCACTCTTATCTGTCATCCTCAAATTCTTCCTTGGTTGCAGCAAGACTTCTTCTCTTTAGGTCAGCCTCCTGAGAGAACTTCTGCTAATGGTAAATCTTCATTTCATATTACCCATACCGCCAGTTCTGCTTCATTTGATACACGGGTGACACTGCAAATCTCAATTTTACTCCTATAGTCTCTTTGATAGGATTCTTTTTGCAATGAAATGGCAAATAATGACAAGCATAAGTAACATTTAACTGTTCTATTCAGTCATCAAGAATGCTAGTACCCTCTGCTGTTAAGTATCTTAACTAAGCAGTACAATAGTCAAGTATCACATCCAAACAAAGAGTAACACCAACTTGGTTTTCAATTTTTTTCCAACTATTTATGGTGAACTTAAGATAAGTCATAAGGAGATCTTTCACAAACCTTTGACATTTCAATGGACCTCCATGAAAAATAACTACAAATAGCTATCTCCATACCAAAAAAAGCAGATGAACACAGTTGAAACCTTTATCTGATAAAGTTCATCGTCACCCAGAGGATACTCTTGAGATCTGTTATATCTGCAAAAGAATACTTTTACTGCACCAAACAGCAAATCATGAATAAGGAAAATACAGCTGTATGCACTAAAACAAAAAAAAAAACCTGAAATGCCACAGTGAAAATATACCAAAGTGTCAAGACTTTTCCCAAGAAACTGTATTATAGCTCTTTGAAGGCAGCGTGGCAGGGTAACAGAACCAGAAATACAAGCTAGGATATGCAAAGAGAAAATGATCAACTACTTCTGTGAAACTGTAGATTTATCCTCTTACTTTTGATCACAATTTGAAATACCATGTATGTTAGTTATGTGGGAAGTGAAAGTACTGGATTTGTGAGAAACAGATAGGTCTGAATGCTCTCAGTAAGTAGAACTATTAGCAATGATAACTGATTCCGGCCAACCCCCCCCCCCCAGGATGGATGTTATTTTAATAAAGTTAAGGAATAGATACATTTTAAGTGACACATATTAAACTGCTGCTTTATCATAAACTCTGATTGGAGCAGTGAAAATCATTCCTGAATGAAAAAAGTTGAGTACTACCCATGGAAACTGCAGTCTTGCTTACCTATAGCAAGGCACTTGAAAAAAAGAAACCTTTTAAGCATTCATTGTAGGCATCAACATATTTCCTGAATTAAAGAAATATTGTGTTTTGTTCTTGTGTTCAACATTGTGAGTTTGTCCTCTGTGATTCACTTTTTGGCTTCACTTTGAGTAATGAATAACTCTGGTATCACCGC
The DNA here is from genome assembly GCA_025345505.1 of Todiramphus chloris collaris. Lineage (NCBI taxonomy): Eukaryota > Metazoa > Chordata > Aves > Coraciiformes > Alcedinidae > Todiramphus > Todiramphus chloris. The sequence goes on from JANVCC010000046.1 coordinate 10,471,905, forward strand.
CAGTATACAAATTATTATACAATGTACAGTCTTACAAATGTTCCAAGACTGACAATCCTAGGGCTTTTTTTCTCAAAGGACTCAGATTTGTCTTCCTTAGCTACAAAGTTAAGTTGAACTTTCAACAGCTATGTTTGACCTGCTGCCTCACATAAACAGCATTATGGAAGCAACTGCCTTATTCTGCCCTCAACAGAAAGAATAAACCACAAAACCACACACTGTGGGATTTGGATTGCATCTGATACAGAGCAGGTGCTAGAACTTCTAGGGCACAGCACAGTTGGCTTTTGTTCTACATCAACTGTGAGCTTACATAAATTGAGGGCACAGCCCTTTTCCCAGTGAAGACACACTAGTGTGACAACAAGTGCCAGTGTTGTTGACAAACTATACAGAGGGCAACTGGTACCCAGTCCAGGCTGCCAAGGGCCTACACTCAAGCACCTCTTCTTTTTTTTTGACCCAGGATTTAATTCTCTCTCCACATCTCTTGTCTGAAATTGTTTTATGATTCCAAGTATTAGAGTTTTCTAATATGTCTACAGGATTCTGTTGTAGTGTTGTCTGCTACAGCATTTGTGTGGTAGTCTAAGGATCTCAGTAAGATTTATAATGGTGAGGTAGTATTAGATAAAATAATTGGACTGTATCTGAAAGAAAATGAGTTTTTAAAAAATATATGCCTGGGAAAGAATTTATGTGCCTCTGCCTAGTTTCCCAGCCATTCCCCTATCTAATAAAATATGTTAATTCCCCCTGAAAATTTTAATGTGCAAACAGTATTTTGTATATTGGAGTTGATGTTTTTCAATTTCAGCCCCTATCATACAGTAGCCACAATGATACTTCACTGCTTAGTGTTTTGTTCTTTTCTTCTGTCCCAGGGCTATGTTATCCTCTTCTAGTTCACTTGCTATTTATGAGACTATTTAATTCACAGATATAAAGATATGAATCTGCATCTCTGTAAATACTGAGATACAACCTGGAGAGTAAAACATGGACCAAACAAAGTTCACTGGGAGTGTGTTTCTTGTACAGTTTTAGATGAACAAGATGCAGTATTACAGAAAGTCTTGAAGGAAAGAAATGTCACACAACCCTGTAGCATTCACTGATGTACAGAAACAAACTGGGAGAGCAGCGGAGCAATGATGTGGCGAATCTTTTAAAAGAAATCATGCATCAAGATGTCACAGAAAGAAATTCTGACTGTGGTCATGAACACAAGGAATGAAAATGCAGATTCACTGTGGAGAATGAACTGTATAAAAAAGGAGAGCAAGCAGTGATTCCAAAGATTATATATTCAGAAATTCAGCAGAAAGAAGGGAATTCGTTCTGGACAACTTTGTATGCAACAACATGAGAAACTCTTTATGTACCAAAGTGTGACTGGAGAAAAGAAGAAATCATTAGATATTTTGAGTCTGAGCCAAGTACAAGAGTAAATGAACAGAAATCTGTTTTTTAGTGATGCACTTAGTACAACCTGGCAGCAATTGGGAATCCAATTATAATCAACACAAGCACAATCACAAGGAAACATCGTGACTTAGCTAGGGCTACAAGAAGCATATCTTACTTCAACACATACAAGGATGTGAATAAGCAATATTAATGGTGGTATCACCAAAATTCTTGTTTACTCTAGTCTTTAATAGATGAGACCTTAGGCAGCACATAATGGACAAAACAGGTTCAAAAGAGAGATTGTAGCTTCCCTGTGTAATGGCAGAAGGACCAGGGATATTTTTATCCAGACTCTCATTCTGATTTTATGTATTACAAAGCTGCTGAAAGAATCAAGTTCCAGCTCTGAAGTCTTTGCATCATCAAAACTCCCACTGGTGGCTGAAGGATTTTAGCAAATCATAAATGCAAGGCTCAGACCAAAATAGACTGAGTAGTTTTAAAAAGAAAGGTATTCTGTAAAGTGATTATTATAGAAAACCTCCTATAGTGTTTTGCTGATTACTTAGAATACTATGCTGTAATGCCAAAAAAATATTTTAAGATAGTTGGCAGAGCAGCATATAAATCCACAAAGTCTGGAATAACATAATTTCTACAAATTAAAGTGGTTTCAATTAAGCAGCTTCAGCTGCTACACAGGAAGTCAGAGTAACAAACAGCCTTTCTGTGAAACAGTTACTAGAAGTATCTTTCAGGAACAAATTAGCTTTCCATTGCTAAGGCTTCCTACTGATTTTTCTTAAGAGCTCAGTTTTCAAAATGCAGTCATGTATCATACTGATTCCTATTTATTTATGTGATTTGGCCGGAAGTTTGCTTTAGTATCTTACTGAAACTGCATTCTTTGTAGGTGTTTAGTTGTGTCCACGTGCTATGTATATAGGCCCTCATTCTTATTTCTCTTACTTTCTTCTTCCTCAGTTTGCACTGTTTGCATGAAGAAGGTGCTCCTTACACCTGAACTGAAGTTGGGGTGGACATGCAAACTTTGTGAGTGTGTAGTTTTGCTCACAAAATACAAAGCTACTCATTACGTCCCACAGGATGCTCACAAGGCAAGCACCTTTAACAGGAGACTTGAGATAATGAAGTTTAATAATTTTCCCATCAATAATGAAAAGATCATTACTTTGAACACAAGAACTGCAGGCATCAAAAGACTTTGATGGTACAGCGTGACTCTTTTAGTCATGTGGCATCTGTTGCTGTATTATCACCTCAAAAACCTGCAAGTGGTTGTCTTTACAACATACCTCTAAGGTTAATATGTCTTATTGAACCTCATCTTATAGTGATGGAATTCACTTACAGAGAACCTACGTGGCTTTCTACAGTCACACAGGAAGCTGTAACAACACAGGCCTATGCCTCACTCAGAAAGTTTACCTTTCACGTAGTATGGAGGTACCCCCACCATGGAGCCATTCACCTGGTTTAGTTACTGATAACAGGGAGCATAAAATGGGAAGTACAACGGGGACGTGAACAAGACTCAGACTCTAACCAGTCTTAGTTTATGACTGTGAGGACACAGAGCAAAAAAAAGAGTAACAATTCTCTTTACTTTCTAACCCTGAAAAAACAAGCTACTGAAGTCTGAACATACTGAAAAGTTTCTGTGAAATAAAGAGCAAACAGAGCTGTGACGGTGTGTACGGCTTAAATGAAATTACAAATTCATGGATGTGCTTCAGTGTCTTTGACCTCTGGGTGTTGGCTTTCAAGGACTGTAGTAAAGCCATTTTTGTGTATCTGTAATGTGCCCCATCTGGGATAATTTGATGTAGCACAAACTCTTTAAAGGACAAGAATCTCTTTTTTTTTCCCTCCCCAAAGGAGAAAAAACCAACACGTAGAAACCACCTGGGGTACAGAGCAGACTGCAGTGGTTTTCTCAGACCACTGCACTACTCAAACATTTATTCACCTCTGAAGAGGAACTGGCTGCCTTTCAAAATTACTTTCTCTGGTCTTCTAATCAGTCCCTTAGAGACTGGAATGGAAGAACAGAATCTGTATTAAAAACATACTAGGGGCCATATTTTCTCTTTCCCTGTGTGAGAAGAGGACGTGAAGCCTGGTGGTCTGAATCCCAGTCCTCTACGTGTACCATCCATATGGCAGGCAAGCAGATGGTATGTTATTTAACCAGTTCATTGCTCTCTTAACCCTGCTCAGTGATTAATTTGTCACTAATTGCACAGTGCATGAATACAGCTCATAATTTATGATTCAAGTAGCCAATGATTTGTCAGGTTCAAAATGCAATTTTAGCCAAATTGTACCTTCATCTTTTTGATTGTATTCATCAGTCATAGAGACTGTTGTTTGAAACCCAAACTCAACTGACAGCATTCCCGTGGGGAATAAATTTTCCAAGTTTACAGAACATCCTACCTAGCCATCAAAGTTCTCTACTCATGTGTGTTTTCATTTTAATATTAAAAGAAAAATAAGATTTGGGGTTTTTTTAATTATATAACCCAAAAATTGTGTTGGAAAAAATTTATTTGCTATCTATATTTTTTTTGTAGTAACACTAATAGTTTTTTCCAGCATGGAGCAATCCTACAGTGACATATGCAGCTCCACTTCTTCAACAGCTGTGCCTGCTGTGGTACAGGGTGGGTTTTATGGGAAGTCTAAGCAAATATGCTGGGAATGAGTTTCACTTTCCATGCTTTCTGAATTTTCACTTTCAAAGTACATATTCATGTAGCAGCTCAAACAAAACACATGAAAGAGAAGCATCTTATCATTATAGGAATGTGTTGCTAATGATTACTAGCTGATTAATTACCATGAGTTTTTCAAATTCTTTGGATTCCTACCCCTTTGTGTCTTGATCTTAATCTACACTGTTACCATGTGTTTACCATCATCAGCAACAAATGCCATGCAATCCTAGAGTAAGAAGGATTCTTAATCTACTCTGTCAAGGTTTTTGCCAATATTATTTCTTCCACATTAACCACGCATTGTCTTAGGTATCATCTTGTGTAATACAGAAAAAAGAACCAAACAAACAAAACGAAACAAAAAAAAGCTTGAATGCTTGTTCTGGAGCAACATCTCAAAGAAACAACCCCCTGTACAAAGATACGTGCAAACAGGTCAAGAAGGAAAGTGGGCATGCAAGAATAATGCATCATCAGCCCTAATTTCTCCCACTGCAACAAAGAATCAGATCTTAAGTGGAAGGATAATAAAAGATCTGTTTGTCCATCAGTAGCTGTAAAACTGACTCATACCAAAATTGACATGATACCTTATCTGCAACATGAATCTTCACTGCATTCAGAGTAAAAGAAACAAAGAAACCTTTTGGATTCAAGAGGAAACCTTACCCTCACATGAAAGAGGAAAATGCACTCTAACACTCCAGATAAGGGTCCTGAGAGAGTAAAAATGTACTAGATTGTTCTTTGAGAAATAAACATTTCCATAAATATATCAACACTACATGAACTGTTCTGCTCTGGGAAAATGTTACCTTCTCCAGTAAAACAACTCTCTCCTTCTCACCTATACATAGACATGTATATTTCCACACTTTTCCTTCTGTCTTGTCCAGACAGTTTCCATATAGGGCACTAGGCACTGTAAATGTCAGGTAGGACTGATACTTATGATATATTTGTTTCAAGACTATCCCCAGCATCCAGCTGGATTCCCCTCCAGGCTTACTGCAATATACACATACTGAGATGACACAAAACATGTGAGCTTTATACAAATAAGGAGTTTTCAGATTTTTTTTTTTTCATGCAATAAGAACAATAACAAAATAAAATATTTTCTATTACAGGATCATCTCAAAACCTACTGCAGCTATCAGGCACTGAAAGTGAAATAAAAAATGATGGATCACGCCACAGAGGGCTCACAAGGGTAATATAATTGCAAAAACAATACCATGTGAATGGAAAAGATCTGGAGGAGAAAAGGGACATACCAGGTAACAATAGCCCAGCAATTAATTAAGAAACAGAGTATCTAAGCTGCCCAGCCATTGTCAGATTTTCCCATTTGCCTGAGAATAGCAAATTTTAATAAAACATACTAAATAGTATTTTCTTTCATCTGTTTAAGATTATGTAGTTGTTCACCTTTTTAGTATGTTACAAAAGGCAACAACAAGCCCTTTTGTGACTTCGTTTGTAGCCACTGCAGAAAACCATTATTACAGATTGATTTGTATAGTGGCTGTAGATGTGTATAATAATTAATAGAGTTACATAAATCTGTATTTCCAATACTGAATTCTAAGTAATATGTTATTTTGTTAAAAAAAAATGAAAAAAAGATACTTCATTACATGTTATTATTACAGTGATGATGAATTCACTTTCATATCCATACCATGAAAGAAATGCAATCCACCTAGTGTTCACAAGTTAATTTTGTTAATAGATTACTCCTTTATCGATGTTAGACAATACTTTTTGTGATAGTGTTTCATTACAAGATGGAAAAGGAAGTAAATGTGCAAGATACAGGTTTAGATTGTAATTCAGTCTACTAATTTTTTCTGAAAGTGGAATACCAATTTAGATTATTTTCAAGGTGAGATGACTATGTATCCCCAGCAAGTCTATCAAGATAAAATCTGATTTATACATCACATTAGTAAGGGTACCATAAGGTTAAATGTTACAGAAAGTACTTATTTCTGTTTACAATTACAGCTTACTGTTGAACTCTAGTCCTTTTTCCAGGTTTGTGACACCATCTTGAGAAGCTTTGTATAGCATGCAGGAACTCCATCATTTTTGGAAACAGGAAAGTAATGGTGTCTACACTGCCAGTGAACGAAGCTGAAGAAGTGACTCTAAAGACAAAGATAACAGCATGGTATGCTCAGGAAAATGTGTGCCCATTTCAATCAACCTGAAAAACAGGAACAAAACTTACTGCAGTGCATTGGCCTTTTTAACAAAGGAACAATTGAAACATTCTATTTGAACTCCTCAAACAGTTCTATCTATATGAGGAACTAACAGGTAAAAGCGGTCAAACTAACTGGTAAATATGTCAAGATGTTAATTCAGCAGTTGTAACATCGATAAGGCTTAAATTCAGTAAGTAGAAACAGAAATTTATTGGATTACCACTCAGCACATCAACAATGGGCACAGAAATCAAGCTTTTGAATGTCTCCTGAGATGAACTTACGATTGATTAGTTTCCACAGCAAATCCAATGTAAGAAAGATTAAAAATTTCAGTGAAGAGGTAGGTAGCAGAAACAAATCCTTAGTAAAAAACAGCGTTTAATCTTCTTTTTAAATAGAAATTGTTTACTTATTACTTAAATACAAATTGCTTGCTTACTTTGCTTGTATTGTTGCATTACAAAGCAATGACTAAATCAAAGATGTCTCTCATTCTACCTTTGTTTCTCTACACCTTAATCCTTTAAACTCAGCTTGCCAGATGTCACATATATTCTTTAAGATTAGAAAACTACTGTTTGGGGGGTTTTTAAGGTTTTATAGATAGTCAGAATATACACATCCCATGATTGTAGAGCCACACAAGTTTGGGGTTTTTTTGCCATAGTGGCCAAGTGTTTTAAGTTGGGAAAAGAACCAACACAAGTTATCAAGAAATGCTACTAGGAAGAACCATGTATATTCACTATGATTTACACTTAAATTTTCTAAAGAGATGCACAAATTCTTCTTGGATTTTCTCTCTACAAAGATTCATGCAGTTAAATTTTACTAACACGAATCTTCAAGAAGACTGAATTTTAAAATCATGTGGGTGCATAATTGCAGGTATTGAATTTTGCATTTATTCACATAAATAATTTTCAATAGAAATTATTTCTCCTACACTTAGTCAAGCACCTATGAACTAATCAGAGTTAGAAGATCACTTGTGTGTTATGAAATTTACCCCAAGAATCAATGTCAGCACAAGGTCTACAAAACTCTTAAACTCTACCACTGCCTATATAAGTACAATCTCTTATGTAAGGTAATACTATTTTTGTCCTATATATCTTTTAGATAAAGGACCACCTAAAAGATGAACAAAGATGAAACTGAAAAAATGTAATTTTACAGATAAAGGACTCTGTATCATTGAGGTAAATGAGATTTAAACAACTGGTGGTATCTAAAAATTATACCATTCTAATCTAGCCTCAAAATTAACTGAATTCTTCATCCTGTGTATGAATTGATCAATTTTCAAGCTATGTTCTGTCAATCAAGCCTTTTTCTACTTCACTGCTAAAACGTCCATGGATTTCTGTAATAGTATCTTTAAAGTTGAAATCCTTTTAAAAAATAAGTATTTCATCAAGATTTTGAAGTTTCTGTTTATATGCAATTCAATCATTTATGCTCAGGCTAATTCATCTTTGAACTCCAACCACATAACAAAACATTTGATATTAATCTGATTTATCCTTAGATTGTAGAAAGAAGTAACAAGTGCTGAGCTGTTAGTTTATTATAATCCTGTCTATTTATTTAGTGAACTCTGAATCAGGTATTGTAAATGTTAACCTCCGAGTATTTTCGAATTCCATTTGGACTGAATAGTAATGATGTGGATTTGTAACTCCAAAATACTTGCAGGTCTTTCTTAGTTCCACCTGTACCCATTCACTTTATTCACACTTCCTTTGCTCTGATATATATGCAATGACAGACAAAACTAGAAAATCTTGTGCCTCTTGGAAAGGAAAATCCTGCTACTTCTCCCATAACTACCTTGGCTCAATAACTACTGAATTGGCAAAATTTGTGATTTACTCTCCTGAGTAGATCTTTCTGAGATGTGCATCTTTTTCTTCTCCCACATAAGTTTTGCAGTGCTGTTTTCTCATACCCAGATTAGTCAGCACTGTGTGGAACATGCAGCAATTGAATAGTAACACTCAGAAATAGTGTAATAAATTAATCTCATGGGTTCCTGCCACTCATTAAAGCTTCCTCCACTCTCCCTCCCCATTCTTCTTTGTGGTACACCAAAAAAGTTCTCACGTTGACAATTTTTATTTATTTATATCTTTAAATATATCTTTAAGTCTGGAGCCAAAAGAAGGACCCTTGGCTTAAATAATGCCCCAGTAATTAACAAGACAAAAAGACAGAACCTGTATGACAAGTAGTAGACCAATGGGATTCTGAAAGGAACTTTCAGAAATACGAGAGTTATCCAAGTTATCAAAGATGGGTTAGTCTCAAAGCACCTATTCTAGGAACATTCCTTTTGCCGTTACATTGTAAGGACATATTGAAAGCATTGGCACTTCTGGAGCACCAGAGCATCTCAGAGGCAGTCGTAAGCTTTGCAATCATTTGATGCTGTGCTGCTGCTTTACTAGTTACATACTTAGAAATTCAGTGCACCCACATTCCCCTGGCCAATTTATTTGAGTTTATTAATTTCTTCTCGATTAAAATTTTCTACTTGTTTTAATGACAGAAAAGCATCCTTGAGCCTGCAGGTAAAACTGAATCAAATTTTTTAAATGTCAGAGCTCTGACAAAGCCCTGGTTCTTTAGCAACTATTAAATAATTAAGAGGTTGCAGCAGCAGTTTGAAATAGCCCTTGTCATTGCTAGATAATTTATTTTCACATCAAAACCATAAATCATGGGTCACCTTCACTTCTATTGTCATTTGAGGACACATTGTAAAGTTCTAAGGCTGTTTTGAGGAAAAGAAAGAGAAAATACACGGCATTAATAAATAAGTAAAGAATAATATTTCTAGTTTAAAATTAGATTCTACAGCTAAAATTAATTTCCATTTTGTGCATCTTCCTTTACATTTTCCTGCTATAATGAAAATTAATCTACTTTGTTCCCATCAAACACAAGCAGACCAAGACTGAAGAAACAACACATCTTGGATTATCGCCCCAGATTCTTTCAACTCTCTTCTTAGTTAGCTTCTCCCTAAGAATATGGTTAAAGATGCCCTGCCAAAGCATGGTAAATCCTCTGTTCAGGAAGCATTTAAGTAGCAACATACAAGGTCTGGAAACCGAAGTTACTTGATAAAAGCCACCATAACCATAAAGTAACTCCCCAGTCTTGTTTTTCCTTTTAAGCAAACATGGAAATCAAACTCCAAGTCTCAGGACCAAAAATGTTCAGTGGCTATCAGTCAACACTTCAGTCAACATGGGTACACTGGCTACCCCAGCTCCACAGCTTATAAAATATGGAGACTGAGAAACACTCAGCTCAAGCAATAGAAAAGGGAGAAACTAACATTGTTGCCTTCAAGCTTTCTAGATCATATTGTGCATTGCAGTCCTTTGAATTCAAACCTTCTCAACTGAAAAGAAATCCTGGTGGGTTACCATTAATTATTGTAAGAATGCAGGTGGTATACTACCTGCAAAAGCAAAATGTTCCTGTGAAAAATACTGCTGCAATGAGTAAAAGTAATTACTCATTTTTCCTGTGAGCTAAAGCAGGTATCATGAGGTATCAAAGTTCTACATAGATCAGCACAACAACTGTAGAAAATAACAAGTGCAGTATTTATCTCTGTAATTAAAGAGAAGATAGCCATTGCTAACAAGACAGGCCTGAGCAAAGTTCACCTCCATGCCCACTATATGCTCAAAACAAGCTTTAATAGAGGAATCTAATACATCAGTGACAGGGAAAATGCATTTCTGATATCAAAGACACAGGTTCCCTTCTCTTTTCTTGCCTTGTAATTTTTTTCCTCCTGAAAATGAGGTAACAAAATGTCTTGCTTTAGAAGGGGGGGAAAAAAAAAAGAAAGTAGCTGTTACATGGTTTCTAGGTATGTTGATCACTAAAGGGCTGATCAGAATTTCTTCAGAGGAAATCTGTGACAGTGAAGGCAGATCCCACACCAACCATCTCAAAATAGAACTACGTTTAGGTGGCATTAACAATGAAAGGACAAAAAGAGGAGGTTGAAGACAATGGAAAAACAAATTAAAATGGTGAGTGGTCTTCAGACAGCACAGGAGAATTCAGGGAACAGAACAAGATGATAGTGATGGAAATCAGAAACAGCACATCTAGGCAAAAATATAATCAGAAATACATTAGAAGCATAAGATAGTAGAAACAACTGAAAGACCTAGGTCTTTATATTCTCATGCATGCAGCTTCAGTGAAGGAAGTTAATGTATTCACTGGAATTTCTAACACATGAAACATTTCTGATAAAATCCCTGCCAACAGATTGCAAGGCAGAACTATTGTAAGAAATGCAAACACCAAATTTACAACATTCCTTAACTACTAGCCTTCCATATGATAAAGGAAAGTGAGGGGTATTCACAAATTACTTGTTCTTTAGTCAGATTAATATATCAGAGGAAATATCCCACTAGGGAAACAATCTGCCCAAACCATTCCTTCTTAAGGGAGAAAAAAATAATTTACTTCTTTGTCATAATTGTAGTAAAAAACCTGAAAAAATAATAAAATTCATCTGATCTGGAGATTTTTATTCTTCTGACACTTTACAGCTGCAATCAGCTCTATGAAACTTGAGGGACCTTGAGCACTGCCATGAAACTCTCCCAGCTACAGAAATCGTTCTTCCTTCCGTCACAAAGCCATCTGTAAGAACATGAGCCAAAACTACAAACAAGCAGTCAGACTTTGTTGCAATATATTTCTACTGAGAAATGCATCATGCTGCCTCCTAAAGCCCGGTGTTATATGCAGGCTAAATTTACTCATTTGCAGGTTTAGAAGCATTTGTGCCTCAGCTGACGCTGTACCTTAGTTCAAGGTACAGTGCTACATGATTTCTGATACACACTTCCCACTGTATTTAGAGGAGACATTTCTTTCAGCCTTATTTTGCTAGGCTTACCAAAGGTGTATTCGTGGCCACCATCTACACTGTCACATTAGATAGTGCTGCCTCTGTTCAGACTAGCAATGTATGGGTGAACTCTAGATCCTCAGCTGTGATCTCTCTGACCATACTGCCCACGCTAAGAAATTACAGGCAAAGCTCTCCATTTCTCACACTCGTCCAAGCACTGCACATGCTCCAGCTTAAATTAATTTCATTTAGCTGACCCGTACCATACACACAGTCTACCTGAGGAGGTCTTACCAGTACAACAACATTACTAATTTCTCCTGTTTGATATACCTGAGCATCACGTTTACCATTTGCACTGCTGAAACAGATTGTCTTGCAGCTGATTAGGATACTCATGTTGCTTCTTGGCAGTCATTAGCTCTGGCTGATAGCAGAAATTCTTGCAATTAGTCCCTAAATGCATGACCTTGCAATTCATTATTGTATTTCACCCTGTTTCTATTATTTCACTTCAAATTCTATTGTCCAGTTTCACCTCATCATTGAATCAAATGCTGTTTTCTAACTTTGAAATGTCAATGAATTTGCCTATTTACAACAGAGTAAAAATGAAATTAAAAAATGCTTAAGATTGATGCTTACACTGTTCTGGAGTCTCTCTTTCAGAACACTAGTTCTTATCTCATTAAAATTTTCATTATTGCATAGAATTTTTCATCACTTCATTATTTATCTGCTATGTACCACCTTTCCCAGATAAACATTTTACATGGCACAATACCAAATATATTCCTGGAGACCTTGTAAGGTCTGCTGTAGTCTCCTTGCTTATAAAAGAGTCAAAATGAATGAGGTTATCAGGCTGATCTATCACAATCTGTCTTAATTTGCTTTTTGCTGTTGTTGTCCTTTTATTATTTTCCTTTATGTATTTGCTTACTTTTTCAGTGGGTAAGTTCACAATCCTTGAATACTATTAATTCAGTCTCACAGGTATACAGCTGTCTGCATGGTTTTAGGTTTTGTACAACCACTTTTAAGGTATGTTATAAAGTTCTTTCATAAAACTTTTTTTCCCCAAAGACAGTTATAAAAGACAGTCGTTTTTCTCACATAATTTATTTCCTTATGATATAAAGTCCGTAAAGTATGTAATTTGCTTGAGAAGCAGAATCCAGTTTTTCCTAATTAAGAAAATCCATGTCCTTTGATTATCTGGAAGGGACTCAGACTTAAATAGTTGAATGTTCTTTTTCATCACTAACAAAAAGAATTCTTTATGTTTTCAGGAAACAGCATCAATTATTTCTACTAGATTTAATTCCTGGAAGATCATTCAGACATAGGTAGACTGAGTACCAGGGATAGTTTTACAGGATTCTACTAAGCTCAAACTATAGTCTCTATACATCATAAATACTCCAATTTGCATATCTAGGAGTTGCACTTTTTAAATAAAGTGCTGCAGAGAGATTCTTGAACATCAGACAAGGGCCAGACTTGCAGATGTCTGCACAGGTTTGTTCTCTGATGGCCTCGGAGTTATGTCTTGATATTAAAATTCTGACGTGCTCACGCAGACTGGAAAACAGGTATACTATGTAATCTGCATAAAAACTCCATGTATACTTTTGAAATTCGGTGAGTCTTAACTGCTGCTTGTTGCAAATGTGAATTTCTTTCTAAAACTTGTTTCCATCCCCATAGGATAGTAGACTGGGACTTGAGAATATCTGGTAGACATTACAGTTTATAAGGCTTAAAAGCAAGAACTCTTTTATTCCCCAGTCTTATAGTACCCATGATACACTTGTCTTCAATTTCCTTATAAAGGGCTCCCAGATTATATTGGGATCGGTATCTTACAAAACTATATCATGATCTTTCACAGTTTCTGTTTTATGCTAAAATGGGGTGGGAGGGAAAAATTTCAGCAGATGAGGAAAAAAAAAAAATCAACATTCAAAATTCAGAACAGCTAAATAGGTCATTCTAGTCTTATAATAATCTGCAGCATCCAGGAGCAGGTGATGACATTGGTAGAGAGGAATAGAAATTAAGAATACAGAATGCTGGCTTTTTCTGCAGAGCCTGTATGTCTCACGAACATTGAATTGTCTCTAGCACGTGTGATGCTCTTTGGGGTAACCCTTAAATACATTACCAAGTATATGAAAGCAAATGCATATATGAGAATATACAGAACTGCTCCATGGCCTTAAAATATCTGCATTTAAGCCACTCAAATACAGTGGCTTAAACACTGCTTACAATCCTTTAAATAGTACTGAAGGTAATGATCAGTCCTCTCACTGTGGCAACAAGCAATTCTCTGATCTCACTTTTGCATTAGCCAGTATTGGCTAATGAATCATGGTTGCTTCAGTTAGCCAGCCAAGGAATGCGTTTAAAAAACTTCCTCTCTCACAGGCTGCAGAAGGTAACTAACCAGGTGATTTCATCATCAACTTTGCTCTACTCATAAAAGTATGGTAGCACACTCCCTGTGACCTCATCTGAAGCCATAAAAAAGTTGTCGAGAATGGTTGTGGACATATGATGGAATTTTTCTCAGATGATTCCAAAAATATCTACTGAGCCTTCTATTTTTTTCTAAAATAAATTTTTTACAAATTAACGACTGACGCCTGAGGTCCAATTCTTCACCTTTCCTGTACCCTCAGGCCCCAGCACAGATCCTAGTGGTCTCAGCCAGTGAGAGATTTGCCTTAAGCATTTTACAAGCCTACCAAAACCTAAGTCTATTAAATTACCCATCACATTTCATGGCCTACAATGAACACACCAGTTCTCATTTCTTCTTCCAAGACTGTTTCTATGACATTATCACACCATAGCCTTTCCGTGTTATTTAGGAAAAGGAATATTATATGGCAAAAGTCATTTTTCCCTTTCAGTGGCTACTCAGCTTTCTTGTGAAGATTTATATCTGCTACACAGGATACCAAGACGTGAAGCAAAAAGCTCTGTTTGGAGTTACTAAATCATATGTAGCCAGCAGCTCTGGGGTTTGTAGTAGTTACAGACACACAGAAATTTCATTAGATAGATGGATATGTTGACAGTTTCTTTCAGAAGTATCATTATGTAAAATTCAATTAAATAGAAATTACAATTCAACAAGAAACAAATATAGGAAATATTTTTCTGAAAATGCCTGTAATTCTCTGGATGCAATAAAAAGTGATAAAATGTCACAGCAAAACAGAATGGCAAACAGTGGACAACACCAGCAAAATAGGAGGCTACAAAACAAGAACCATTTTACTGCTACTGAAAGTTCCTTAGTTTTTGAGGATTGAAAGCAAAAGTAAAGCCTAATAAAAATCAGACTCGCATTTAACAATCTGCTTGGCAACATTACATTGGAACACAAAGAGTACAAGTTGGACTTAAACATTATTCTTTTTCAAGGTTTAGAGAATAATGAGTGAGGTTCCCTCACAGGACATAGAAAGACTGCTTGAAGTTAGAAGGAATGCCCCTCAGCATACCAGCTCTGCAATGAGTAGGTGGCAATGAGATGGACTGATATATATACCCTATACATCTTTTCTTATCCCAAACAAAGCACATTAGAAGCAGAAGGATTGCACTCTCCCTATCCACATTCAGAGCAATTATATGTTTAAGACCTCAGTGGGGATGATTATGCTTAATGTTCCACAGTTTAGAGAGAAGGAAAAGGGAAGATGTGTTTTGTTGAGCACAGTTCGCCATGTCTCTTCTGCACAGGGAGAAGCAAAATGGCCCAAGTAATTAAAGTCATTGCATTTAAAGACTGCTGTATTATCACCACTTTTACAGTGAGAGTTCTGAAACCTCTTTTTGCCCAAAGGCTTTACTAGGTCTGGAAAGGGCTGAGCACGGCAGGAATCTGGCCAATAGCCAGGAGGTTTAAGGTGCTCTTTCAGTTCCAAACCCTAGCATTTAGTTTTGCTTGCCGCAATGCTGCAAAATCTGCTTTGGTTGTGAAGGAACTTTCACAACATGTGAACTTTTACTCAAGAACCGCGAGATGGCACCACAACAAGCCACAAAACCTGTTTAATTATCAGCAACTATGATCTCGCTCATTTATGTAATTAATAAAGCAGCCGATGAGGACTGTTTGTTTTTTCAGGCAGTACTACAGAGATTACAAATGGATTTCGGCTCAGTGACTTTTCTATTCCTATAAAGCTGAGCAGCCAGTGTTTAGACTGATCCATTTCAAACAGCTGTTCAATACTGAGCTGAGACAGACACAACATCAACCAATATTTTAAAAGGCGATCGGTGACCACGGGTATTCAATTTCAAGGTAAATTTAATCACATTTAGGAACCTTCATTTCGCAGGTTTGTTCTGCATCATGCCTGCCCTGTTCCTTCCTCCCTCCCACAACACCATTCAGCTCCTCTGCCTGGCAGCCCACACTGCCCCATTGCCACACAGAACTGCCTACCAAGTGGGCCTTCATTGCCTGACAGCTGCCAGGGAGGTAGGAGAGAAGAGTCCCAAGCCCCTAATGGAAAAGAGAAAAGATTAGTTTCTAGGGTTCTTGTCAAGATAAGAGGGACTCCAGGATCCTAAAGTGAATGATGAGCAATATTTTCTGATGTCAGTCTGGCCAAGACTCTGTCTGGAGGTTCCAGCCATCAAGTAGTTTTACTTTTCTGCCATGAGAAATTCCTTCTTCTCTTGCTTGGGACTCATTCTGCATAAGAACAGTGGCATTCTTACATCCTGGTTAATGAGGAGGGAGTATCATGTGAATAAGAAAAGCAGAATGGGGGTGGTGAGGAAGGAAAGAGCTGCATCCTTCTCTGAGAACAGCAAATAATGATCCTGCTTCCACTGATATGTCTGAACAGTGTATAATGCCTACAAAGCAACTACAGAGCTGAAACTGCCAAATTTCTGCCTACTTTATTTAAGAACAAAAACTCTGGGTTTAATTATTATAATTGTCTGTAAAAATACACCATCAGGAACGTAGCCAAATACAATGCTTGTTTTTTTATTTCATCATTCTGCTAATATAACCTAACAAACAAGATTTGTTTTTTGTATTGACCTATATACTGGGCTGATACCTATAAAGCTTTTTCTTTAAGCTTCAGATCTGTTTCCTTGTTTCCTCGTTAAAGCTCTGCAGTACTGATTCCTGCAGTAGTTTTCATGAAAATTCTTTGCAAATTTGCAATCAGATCACAATCAAACTCCTACAGCTCACAGAGCAACTCCAGCACCCTATATTCTGCATAATAATGGCTCCATGCCCTAGAATAAAGATTCCATAGGACTGCTGGGAAAAAAAAAGTCCTTTAAAAAAATGTTTAGAGTCCCTAAAAGCCACAAATATTGTAGATAGAGATGGCCAGATAAAATGCTGAAATAGCAGCTGAATGCTATATGCATTCTTTTCAACCTATTTTTTCTTAAGGAATTTGACTGAAAAATTACTTCACTTGCAAAAAGAATATGGGCTAGATATCTTCAGCCTAAAACTTTATTTAGTAACCCAAAGAAGAAGGTCTTTCCATCCATTATCCAAGTGTACTGAATTATTCTGCATCAACTGTATTGTGTTATCAAGGCATACTGCCAGGAAGATTCAAATAAGCCTAAGGTCATGTATCATAGCTGTAGCTTGAAAACAATTCACAGGTGCTGTTGACTGTGTGAATACGGCACAATTCTGCCAGACTTGCAGTCCTAGAAGAAATGTACATATTTCCAGAAGTCCTTCCTAAAATCCATCATAGACAAATGCTTGCCCAGCTTCTTAGCATGGTTACAGAACATGAGAGATAATGATGAACATTTAAAGTGTCTGAAATGCTGTCTTTCTTATTTCTAGGCTTAACAAAATATGAACATGACAGAACAGAGAAAGAAACTATCTAGAAAAAAAAAAAAAATGCAATCATTCCTTACGCAAACTACTAATGGCAGCCTCCATCGTTTGGACTCAAGTCACTCTTCAATATTTGGGTCTTGAAGTGTTATTTACATAGAAGTTTTTTAAAAATACAAGTGGGTTTTGATCGACTCTGTGTACATTTGCTGCAGGCACTGAAATAAAGAAAACCAGAAGGCCTCCTAGTTCAGAAATTGCCAGGCTTGCCACTGAGCAAGTCGTGTCAGTGAAACTCAGCATCTCAGGCTTTTCTCA
Source organism: Todiramphus chloris collaris (assembly GCA_025345505.1). Taxonomy (NCBI): domain Eukaryota; kingdom Metazoa; phylum Chordata; class Aves; order Coraciiformes; family Alcedinidae; genus Todiramphus; species Todiramphus chloris. The sequence goes on from JANVCC010000046.1 coordinate 10,489,362, forward strand.
AGCATTTACTGTTAGGAAGCATATACAGTACCAAAGCACTTGAAAGTCAAATTCAGTTTGACTGCATTTAAGTGAATACTCAGATATGTTTCTTTGTTTTTCGTTTTGGTTTAGATTTAAAAATTCAGCCAGCTCCTGATTGATACGGTTGAAAAAAGTGTCTCTTTAGCAATATAAGATCATTGTGCTCCAAAGCAGAAGTCCAAAAATATCTGCTACATTTTCCAAAAATGTACCATTTCTGTAGGAAAAAAGTAAATTATGAATTTCAAATTTCTTCAGAACTTACTCTACAAAGATTATTTCAGTGAAGTTAATTGAAGCCTAGATTTCCTGCCAGTTTCCTACCTGACTGCCCAGAAGCCTAACAGGCTGGGTTGCTGAGGATTCTACATTTCCCAGGCTGGGGAACCCAGTGCTTCCAGTGTTTGCAGCAGTCCACATACACGCTCTGGCTTCAGCAGATGGTAACCTGGGACAGAAAGACAGAAACCTGAAGCAACTCAAACATGAAAAGGCTTTCCTTCTATGAAGGATTTTATACCTTAGGGGTTCCTTTTTTAGAATGAAAAGAAAATTTAAAATATAATCTGGTCTTCCTCTCTTGGATAGTTTTGCTTCCATTCACATCCAAGTTCTCCTGCTTAACAATCCATGAGTCACAAGTCAACCCAGAGGGCTCTCTACTACTGCTCAGTGAGAAAGGTGACAACACTTGGCATGGCTTCTTCACACTCAGGCACCACTTGAATTAGAGTGAAACAGATTTGGGCATGTCTTTGTACTCTGTGCAAGACCAGTAAAAACAAAGCATAATGAGCCATAACAGATACAGCCTCATGCCCCTGTTTCTAGTTTTTTCAACTTGTATCCTCACAAAAATATTTCTGCACCTTTGCTATCAACAGCATAACAACAATCCCACGCAGACCCAAGAATTGCTCACATAACAAAAAGGACACCCCAGCTGGGTACGCAGTAGTGGAATATAGGACTTTATATTGTTCATCGTATCTCTCCCTTGCTTTGTCAATTCTTTCCTAATATGACCACTGGAGTTATTAAATGATTTTACGTAAGAAGCCAAGATCACATTGTCTTTTCACAAGAGCAAACAGCTGAAGGCTGTAAGAATCTCATCACTGAAAAGGGTAAGAAAATGCAGCTGGCTTATATACTCAGAAACATGGTACAAAAATCCACCATGAATGGATTTATAACATGTGTGACAATAACTGAATGACACTAACATAATCATCTGTATTGCTCCTGCACTGTTCTGTTTATTAAACACTTTTCAGAAGGATTAGTTTCTGCTGCTTCTGACTGCAAGCAGGATTGTCACAAGATTTAGAAACACTAACACCTTATGTAGGTATTTGGAAACATGGGATGTATAACTTTTGCTCCGTGTACTGAAAACTAGTATCTTAGAAGCTTTCTACAGTTCTATGCTACTAGATACATAGTATCTGAAATTAAAACAATATCAGTAAAAATTGTATTGAACAATAATGACCAACTACCCAACACAGTTACCACTAAAGTCAAGGAGGGTCTCTCCAGTGACTTTAGTAAGAATTACAGTGAACCCCCAAGGTATATCAAGGGGTAATGCAATGCAAAAGTCATCTCCCACCAGTAGTAAGCAACAATAACAACAGCACCAAAGAGAAAGACAACACTCCAGTCAATTTACTTAGCACAGGCCCGGGCTGCTGCACTGTGAAATATCAGCCCCACACAGGGAGTCCTGAAGCACAGATTCAAAGCAATTTGCAATCTGTGTACTTCAAGGATATCAATTTAGTCAATCACTGGGTAGCAGCAATAAGATCTTTTGCTTTAAATACCTCAAGTTAAATTTGGACCTGTGAAGAAAAACATTGGAAAAAAGACAAAAAAAAACAGGAAAGAAGGGGTACTCAGTCAAGACAAGCTGTGTGCAGAAGAAACTTGACACAAGCACATATTGTAATCAGTATAATGGCAGTGAAATGCACAACTCCAAACCTAAGAGAGCTAACTCTTCATTCTGTTCTAACCCATAGAAATTTAATTAAGCCATAGATTTAAGCACCTTAAACATGCCTTGAGACATACTTTCAATAAGAAACAGCTTTCAGATGCAGAAACTATTATCCCTAGTAATATATATATATTTAACAAGATCTAAAACATGTAACCACAACCATGAATCTAACAAACCTAAAATTAAATCCCTTGACACTTGTAAAAGAAAATATTAGAAGCTAAAACTGGTCTGCAGCTGGAATAATTTTCAGCTAAGACTTGTATTTTATATCAGACATTGTGTTTTTTCCACTAGAAGGTTTAATACACGTTCTATCAGGACAGGGTCAGATTTATTACTCATAGTGGGTGAGTTGCACACATATAACTAAGTTTTCCAATAGAACTTTGATAGATGCTGAAGTTTTCTGAAAGACCTAATCCACCTTCTTTTAAGCAAGCCAGATTTACAACTTGCAATAAGAGAACTGCTAGTTTTACCACCACCCATCTTGATGAGATTTCCTTATTTTAGGACAACATAAGGAACACAGCTTTCAGTTCTATATTAGATGCTTCAGGGAAAAAAAACCCCAACACACAAAACAAAACCAAAACACAAAACACACACCACCCGACACCCAAAGGAAACCCCAAACCATAACAAAAAGAGCATTTACTGCTTAGAAGAGAAACAACAGCAGAATATGGCACAGCACTTCTAGTTGAAGTGATTAGAAAGAGCAAAGAAAGGGATCTCTTGGGGCAGCTGTGTTACAGCTTGCTGGGTTACAACAGTAAACAGTCCAAAGGAAATAGTCAAAGAAAACAAAATATAGAAAAGCGATACAGAGAAGCCTTTTATTTCCCTGAGATGCCACTAAATCATTAACACAGCCATGTGAATCTGCTGCCTATAATCTGATGAACCAACTCCCTGTCTATGTTGAAGATCACGTCTTCTGTTAAAGTATTTGCGAGATTTCTTCACTCATTTCAGTAGGAATACAGCAACCTCCATTGCCAGAGGTCTCAACCATTAAGTGCTAGCCATTCCAAGCCAACTCTTCCATCCCCAATCATAAAGCAATTACAGGATTCTGCAGTGACCTGAGCCCTCTCAGGGGCTTGCTAGAACTTGGATTCTGCACAATGGACCCACTAGTAAGTTAACCCTAGAAAGGCAGAGAAAGAGCATGAGATTGCTTCATCCCAATCCAATCAGGCCATTTGCAAAGACATTCCAGATCCGTGAATTTCTTAGCTGGCTCCAAGTGTGAGCAGAGCACACATGGGTCTCTCTGAATCTTTCTGCATAGACATACTACAAAATCTTTTCATTTCCATAAACCACCAGAGAACTGCAGGAGTATAGCTTCAATAATTCCTCTTTGACAGTCTGGGTAACACCTAGCATTCAGCCTAGAAGCACAACTGCTGAATTTAGGGTAAGCAATACTTCTCAAGAACTATACATATGAAACCATTACTTAACTGTTAAAAGTTGCTGTAGCATGTGAAGCACTCTTCCCTCTGACATTATTCCCTAAATTCAAATATAAACCTTTAAAAATGACAAGTATTGTTTCTCAAATAGATACAAAATCCAATAACATGTAACCTACATATAATGTTCATGTATATGTGAAAATGATAGTTTTCTGGATAAGTAACATTTGTAATTCCCCTCACAACTACCATATATATTTTTTTTAATACAATAGGAATTAGAAGGAGTATGATATAGTTAGCATGTAAACATTTCCCAGAAGTATGGACTAATAGTCTTAGAAAAACATGCACTTAACACAGCATCTTGCCCGTCATGGGAAGTAATTCCTTTAGTGTACCTTTCTTACAAAATGTGTGGAAACAAAATCAGTCAGCCAAGTAAAAGCTCAGCAAGTTACCACTCCTCAGATGACAGACTGGTGGTTAGTTGATTTCAAGTTGTAATTTCCTATTACCCTGAAAACTTCATATGCATATATTCACACAGTGTAGCAGAGCTGAGAGCTGGAGAACCAACCTAGAGCTGACAATTACAGAAACAAATGTCCTTGAGTGCAGGACAAAAACTTCCTGTTAAAAAGTTTGCACTGTGTTTACCATGTGGCTTCATGAAGTCTCCAGTGAGAGCACTATGCAAAGCATTTCCTGGTAACCTCCCCCTGAGTCCCCCTCCCCAGTCAGTTCCAGCACTTACACTGCTGGGGCTGTTCGTTGCATTGTGGAACAAATTGATATGGATTAACAACAATGCTGTAAAAGACAGCAGGGTTGGGTTTTTTCCTTTTAATCAGAATTATTTCCCTAATTTGCATTGCCACGAGTGAGGAGGCTGAGTGAGCCAGAGCAAGGAACTAGGGGAGGAAAGAAAGAGCATGGCAGGGGCTAAACTTGCACTCTCTGCTTGTGAAACTGGTTTTAGGAACGTGTATGACTTCCTCAAACAATGAAATACATAATTGCAACTGAGACATTAGATAGTTTCTGCGTTGTCCTTTTCAAATGAAGCTTATTTAGTTTTATTTAATTTGCATAAATTGGTACTTAAAGAAAAAGCCAGATCCCCAGTGGGGATATAACAAATCAGCTTTTGTCTGTCATTTCTGGAATTAGTGATTTACAGCAAGTGAGAATCTTCTCTGAGAAGACAGACATTGTTGACACTAAATGACAGAAAAGACCATTATCAAATGATCACAGACTTTATATCAGTAAAGAGGAAAATGTCTGCTTTCTTGACTTCATTTAATTGATCTGTTTTCTCATTCAAAGAAAGCTATTATTACAAGAGATGTCCACGGAAAATTTGTGGATCATTTTCTAACTTTGATGATAGGAGATTCATTAACAAATTAAGGTACTGCAGACTGGATGGAAACTGGAACAGATGGCCAGTCTGCAGGACCACAGGAAGGCATGAGACACTGAAAGGGCTCATTTGTAAAAGCCATTTTGAAAAGTATCCTGTCTGCAGGACAACTAATAAGCCAGTGAGAATGTCTTTTCACGATAAAATGCTTTTAGCTATATGTCCTTGCCTAGTTTTCTTTTGTGGATGGATTTCTGTAGAAGTCAGACTGACCATAATAGAACAGTCATAACAAAGCAAAACTGGCTGTTCTGGGCAGATGATAGTAAATACAGTGCTCCTGTGAGTCATTTTCCCCAGAAGTGATACATGAAGCTCACCAAAGTTATTTCTCTGTCATTCTGGTGAAGAGGCACACATCACTAACTTGTGAACGCAGGAAAACGGCAGTGAGTGGGAGAACACTGGGCACAGAATCTTTTATTATCATGACAACTAGTGAATGCATTCGAGTTTGCATCGTTGCCTGTTTAAAATGTTTTCATTTTCCCTATAACATGATAATACTTAATATGAGATCACTGATAGAAAACACAGATCTGGAGCCTCATTATGACATCTTTATAGTCCTTTCCGCAGTAGAAACATCCCTTACATAAGTTAAAAAAACCATGTGACAGACAGGAACCAGGACTGCATATATTGGAATAAAACTCTGAATTTTGATAAAACCACAGTGGCATTTTAAATACTAAAGAGAAGTGGAGTTACTTAAGGTTTAACAAAACTCACACTATTAGCTTTCTTGGATCACAGAGCAATAAGGTACAGATACAGCTCACAGAGTAAGACCTCATTCAGAGAAAATCAATTAAGAGTGATACCCTGAAAAACTCAGGAACATGTTCATTAGTCAGGAAACACTCTAGCAATGTCTCCACTATGAATTACCAGAAGACCAGCTTGCCCCCCAAGCCTATTAGTTTGAGGGCTGACATAAAACACAGTTAAAAGATCTGAAGTTTTCTTCTCCAAAAATAGGATTCTCAACCTTCTTTCAAATTGTGGAATGGCTCAGCTTTTTCTAAATGCCACTGAATCAAATCCAGTGAAACTTCTAAAAAAGACATTGTGACAGTAACCTTCACCATCGCTTCCTGAGTGTGTTTTGCTTTTCTATTTTCCTTTTAAGAAGGCTTGATCTCACTGTCTGGGTGAACACTAATCCGCTTTCACCAAGTACCAAACTAATGCTTGCTGCATTAATACACTGTAAATCCTCAAGGTGTAAGTTACACATGATTTAGTATAAAAGGTAAGCGTGGGGTTTGCTTTTCACTGCAGCTATTACCTGGAAGGCAAGTAGACTACAGGTAAGTTTTCATCAGAACCTGATCTCAAAATCTTTTTTCAAACTGCAAACACTGTATGTAATTAACTGCTTCTGAAAAATAGGTTATCTTTTGCTCTTTCTCTCCCTCGCTTCTTTTTTCTTTCTCCTTAAACAGGACACATTCTCTGTACAGAAACTTAGATAATCATATTTCATTGAAAGTGGTATGGTACTCTGCTTTTACTGTTCTATAAAGATTCCTGACATGCTATTTCAGTCACTTAGGAAAATCAAACTCCTTTAACAACGAACATACATAGAGGTCTATTTAATGACTTTATCCTATGTTCTCTCTGATACTTCTTAAAGATTGCTATTATAGAACCACTTGATGATAATCTGAAGACTTACTTTCTCCCTGTTTCTGTATTTCCTCTTAAAAACAACTATACATGTTTCTCCAGTATAGAAATTTTTTTTTCTTTATACACAGGATGAAGACAGTTAATTGCTACGTGCTGCTGTTTTGCTGGAAAGCAATTTGTTGCAACAGCTGTCAGCTCACTAATATTACTATAGCAGTGGAAAGAGAAGAATGTCAATTCTGTATTACAGTGAATGCCACGTGGTGCTCAGGATACTGCTTCACAAGGGTGAGAAACTTAAGTTTAATTTAAGATACCAGAATTAAATATTCCAAGTGATGTATAAGTAACCCATTTCTCCAGTCCATAATGAACATATATGCAAGATGAGCCTTATTAAAGAACAGGTTGAGTAACTGCTGTGATATTTAACAGGAAAGTAGCTACACAGCCAGTCTGAAGCACAAAGGGAAGGGTGAAAAGATGCTGGTAAAATTCAGATCTTTAACTGGCTGCACACATCATGTTTATATCATATAAACTGGAGTTGAAATGGATCTGTATTTGCACCTTGTGTTCAATTTATTGTTGCAAATTACTATGTAGACTCCTCTACTTTTCCAAAAAATTTAAGGAATCAAACAACTGACCTGCAAGATTATCTGCTGATTCTATGACACAATTTGCCATATCAGTCCTCTTGAAAGGAGAAATCTAAGAATATAGGTGAAATTAGATGAGTTTGATCCAAATCCTTCTGATCTCAGTGGGATTTTCCACTAATTTGAAGGACCTGATATGAAAACTCATTATTTTATAAAAATTTGTAATTCTACCCCATAATAAATTTCATACTAGGTATTTCCTTCTTGTAATTTGCAGGATCCAGTATATAAATATCCACCAGTATCATCTGTTCAGCAAACGTGTACCTTCAAGGAGGTGGTGTATGAAACAGTGAAGATCCCTGGCTGCCGTGACCACCCTGACTCTTTTTACTCGTACCCAGTAGCTACAGAGTGCCATTGTGAGACCTGCGACACTGACAGCACTGACTGCACTGTCCGGGGACTGGGGCCATCCTACTGTTCTTTCAGTCAGAATGGAAGTAACCAGTGAAGAATACTTGAGATGGCCATTTGGCTTTAAATGTTCACTTCTAAGTGAAGGTACTGATCAGGTTTAAGTGGAAGATAATAGGCAAGGCAATTTAGAAACTGCCAAGATTGAAAAAAGCTTTTTAAGGCCAAAATGCAGAGCTACTGACTAAACTTTTCTTCAGGCCTTCCCTACTTATCCCATCAGTTTCCTTAAAATCATTTGCATAGATGTATAGAATGATGCTTCCAATTCCTTCTGCCCTTGCCTCCTCTTCTTCTCTGCTACACCCTCATTGTTTACATTCCTGTATTTCCACTGCCTAGTTCACTTAGCTCATTCTATGCTATCCCATACTTGCAAAAAGTTCCCAAGTTCCAAGTCTTTATTATCCCCTGCTTTCCATCTCTCCTCAGAATGCACTTTTTTTTAAAAAGACTTGCAGCACTGGTTTTCTTACAAGCAACATCTGTGCCCTTGCTTTCTATCAGCTGGACTGTAAAACTCTCTCAGCTGAGATCCTGACTTCTTTTTTGGAAAACTATTTCATACAGTCATTATGCTCTGTAAGTAATAACAGCGTGTTTATATAGGAGCCAAAATTGATGTTCCAATGTCTAATGTCACCTGAACTCTTGTGCTTTCTCAGTAAGGCTAGTTAGCTCAGGCTCAATAACACAAATAACGTGAACTCTAGCTCATACCTGGCTAACCTGAAAAAAACTCATCATCTGTCTACTTTCACCTAAGGAAACATATCCTAAGTAAGTTAAATAATTCTGAAAATTTTGCCATATACCAGCAACACTGGATTTCCTCTTGTTATGCAACCAAATGTAATAATGAGGAATTTTTAAAGACTGTTTAACATAGAAGTCTCAAATTATTTAGGGGTGAATCCAGAGGCACCTGATCCCCATAGTGCAAGTATGGTGTGATAACATGCCTCGAAAATAGTTACAGTAGTCCCTTCTGAGAATGGAAGTTCATAGAGTTCTGCAGCAACCCAATTCTGCAATGGCCAACATGAAGGTGGGATGATCTGGAACCAAGCTGGAGGACTGAATCAGAATAGGAAATTATTGCACGTTATTGGGAAAATTATCTGAAACCTGCAGAATTAACTCCTATCAGGAAAAATAAAAGATACTGCTCTTCATGAGAAAATCACCTGCACAAACACAGTATGGAGAGCAACTGTTCAGCTGCAGCTCAGCAGTATCTCAGCACCGAAGACTTGGAGGTTATACAAACTAAGTCAACAGCATAACACTGCTGCAGAAAAGTGAGAATGCAAGGAGTACAGCCTGCAAGATGCAACCTACTTCCACTACTTAATTCAAGTGATAAGAGCCTGTCATATCCAGCTTTGGACACAGAACTTCAAGGCATTGAAAAACTGGAGAAAGTCCAGAGAAAAATAAGAAGACTGAAGTGAGGCCTAAAAAACAGCTTAGGAGGAAAAGATTTAAATAAATGTGGTTGTTTTGCTTATGGGAGGTAACGCTTGTGGGGTTGGAGGGAATTAATGGAACTTTTTACATGCTTGAAGACTGTTACAAAGAGAAAAGGAACAGTCAGTACTCCATGTTCATAGTGAACAGAACAACTAATGAAAGATTCAGAGTAGTTATTGACAAATCTTCCAAAAGGTACAGAGAAATAAATTGTCAGGGGGTTAGGGAAGGTAGGACTAAAGGACAGGACTGGGGTCTGTGGAGTAGTGACCACTACGGGTCTTCAAAAACACACTGAACCCATTAGGAAAGTTAATTTGCCATAAGGCAGGGGAATGAAGTAGATGACCTTTTGAGGTTGACTGGTGTGTCTGCTTTTGAGACCCTTATAGATATCTTTATTTTAAAGGGAATTTGTCTGCTACTCTGGATCTCTCTTATAATAGATAATAGATACTTTAATTTATTTCATTTTTATCTTTTTTTTACTGAAATATATTAGTTCTTTTTATTTATAAGATTAAGCCTCGTGGACATTTTCTTTGGTCTAGTGACGTTTTAAAAGCAGTAAAGTAATAGGAAAATCAAATTGCCTCTCACTTGCTTTAAAAATGAGTTGACTTCAGTTAAAACTAAGCATATTACTCATATCAGGAATTATTCCATTCTGGATTAAAGAATTTGGAATTAAAATTGCAAAACAGAGTAGCTTGTAGTAAAAAGGTATGGAAAAAGTTTTCAAAATAGATCTGTAAACACCTGTATTGTCTGTTGTGCGTTTTGAAAAAATAAATGTTATTCTACTTCTGTTACGTACATCTTAATAAGCCAATTAAAAAACTTGAGGCTCTACCTGCCCACTTTACTGTGCTTTAAATCATATGTTTTCTGGTCCTCATCACGATATTTTTCATGTAACTAATATGCCCACCTGAGCCATATTTGCATTATATGGCTGAACCACATCAAATAAAACACTGGTATATTTTAGCCTGATCCAGTAATGTCGTGATGAAATATTACATAGTTGTAACACAACAGAGCTACGGATAAGAAGGCAGATTATAATTAATATCTTCTTTAAACTATAGAGATTAGAACCTCTCCAGAGCCGTGTCCACATCTGTCACAAATTAACTTGTATGTGAAAACAGAAATCATACAGCTCTAATTTCATTCATCAGACAAATGCACCACTCATTTTCATTTTGCAAAGGAATCTATTCAGAACCTCAGATATAAAACTGTAACTAATGCAGTCAAAATAGCATTGAGGTTAATACCAGAATGCTAGCAAAAAAAAAAAAAAAATCCTTATCATGCATCACTACAAGCCTCTAGAATTTCACTTTGTTACTCTCTCACATCTTACTCTCACAGATCTTAGGTACCAATGCTCACGTAAAAGCCAAGTCCTAGAGACTCAAAGGTGTAAAGAAAAAGGTGTCCTCCATATCAGTGCTAAACCCTGCCAAGCAAATATTAGCCTTTGGGAATTCCACTTTTGAAAACTTTCTTAACCCCTGTCCATTACCTAGATATGAGTTCTGTGTGAGCCTCTTTGGCTTTTTGAAAAATGAGTATGTCGTGTATCAAAAGCTTTCCATTTTTTCAAAAGATCAATGAGCAACAGCCAACAAATTAGTGAATTCGTCTTCTTTTTCTAATCATAAATGCTAACACAAACGGCTCAAGAAACATGTAAAATCCCACACGAAGTCTTGCTGTTAACATCAGTGAGCTTTAAATGCCTGCCTCCATTGATATGAAACTAGCACTGGTATTCTACTCTGAACTAAATTTTATTCCAAATCATGTCAACAATTACTTGTTCTACAGACTGATGGCAAATATTTCAGTCAGTAGCTTCACTGACAGGAATTCAGAAATTCTTACAGAAAGCTGGCCTGACTTGAAGACGTCTTGGACTACCTTTCATATAAGACAGACTTTGACTTTTTCTTCTCAAAGTTCACTTTTCATTCATCAAGCATTTCATTAAACTTACTTTTTTCAACATTCCTCCAAAATTTTAGTGAAGGTATATGCAAGCCTTGAACAACAGTGTACTCTAAGGTCCAAATATGCCTTGAATTATTATCTAAGAAAAATATTTAAGAAGTCATTTGTATGCTTTTTGCCCAGCTCTGACATGATGCATAAATGGGAACTCTGTCCAAAGATGAATGTCTCAGCATGACATGCTACTCTAAATACTAAATTGGTGGGGAAGATTTTAGAAACATTCCTAATAGAGTCAGAAGTAGATTTTTAGAAATTCCTACCATGGGCCTAACCCCTTCCAATAAGTAAAAATGCTTTTCAACTTCAATAGAACTACTCTGACAACAGTGAAATTTTTAAAAACTGCATGTTAATTTTATTTTTTAAGGCAGGCTCTGCAAAAAGACCTTACAATGTGTCAGACTTTAGCCACCAGCCTACAGAAACTAACTTAAGAGGCAGTAAAACTAAAATGGAATATCTTATTTAGTCACAGTCAAGTAAAATTATCTATTTTCTTACATAACCCTGAAAGCAGCAAACCTGGAAAACTATAATTTATAAAGCCCTGGTGAAGGTATACAGCAGAGACACAAAACCTAGTGTTGAACTGACCCTTAAAGATGTTTGAGAGTGACACTTAATGCAGGATTCACTGTGTTGTAATTAATTCTTTTAAATACACAGAGGTATAGATAAAATGTATGAAGATTATTCATCTCTGCTGCCACATCTGTGGGTGAATTAATACTTTTCATCATTTACTATGCAGACAGTTTGACCTTGATCTTAAGAGTGTCTGTGCCAGTTGTATCTGAAGCTCTCCAGACATCAAGATGGGAACATGAAGTGCCGCAGCAGTATTTGTAGTTCTACTAATTGAAATGACCGTTTAATCCCAACTGCCTTTTTAGGTACAAAGCATACCCTCATTTTACAGACAGGCAAAGAAATACACATTATTCACCTTGAAGCCATTAATAAAGCATCAACATATTAGCATCACCCCACTGTTGTCAATGCTCAGCTATTATTCCCCGAGTACTGTAAATCATTCCTTTTAGCTTAAAACAGGTTTACATTTGCCTTTATAAGTTTTGGCATGTAACTGGGCTCACAATATTTTTTACCATAAGCAAGAAATATGGATGTCCTCTCCTTGTACTATCTCAGCTGATGAATAAGTATCTATTAGTCATCCACAAACCCTTGGTCTAATCTAGCCTAAGACACAGGTAATTACAAAGAATATGTGGAAAACAGGAATGTCAGGACTCTGGATTGTTCGTGTTCAGTCAAGGCTGTACCTAACTTGTGCTATTTGAATGGGAAGAGGAAAGACAGCTGAGCGTGATATTAATATGCTGTATTTCTCCTTCACCACCCCCACTTCTGCAAGTGCATTTTGCTTTGTCAGTATGCAGTATTTAGCTGTACACTAAAAAACAAAACATCAAAAGCAAACAAAACAACAAAACAAAACAAACAAACAAACAAAAAAGCAAACAAAAAACTCCACAAAAACCTAAGGAAACAAAGAAAAAACAAACAAAACAAAACTCCAAACAAACAAAAATCAAACAAAAAACACCACACAAACACAAACAAAACCTACAAAACCCCACAACAAGCTAAGAAAACAGCTAAGCAGTCAATCTGAAAACTTCATTTGGAGATGGCAGCCTTGAGACCAGTGGCTCTCCTTTACCTGGGCAATAGGATCTATAAAATTTTCAGTGTATCTCATGTTTCTTTTCAATTTATGTTCTTAACAAAGCCTTGGTCTTTCAATGTGACTTATGCTGACAGACATTACAGCACCTCACAAGGTTGCAGTCTTTGGGAAACGCAGAAAACAAGACAGGAGCAGGGTTAGAGAAAGGACATACTTTGAAGACATCAAATGTCAGTGTTTCATTATGTGTAGGTGGGGAAGAAAATGAATTAACTAGGTATGCTTCACAGTCATTAACCATTAGTTTTCTTTCATGTAGCAAGTCTACAAGAGGTAGAGGCAAGAGGTAAAGTCTTACCTCACATTGATGACCTCTTAATTCACTGAAAAAATACTGAGGACATTCAGATGTATTATTTGTATAGTATGATGTTATTCTGTATGAGAGGAAGGTAAATTCCGGATCTAATATATTTGGATTACATTCAGCTGTAGTTATATACATGGACTAGTGCTACAGACAGTGATATTACTCAGTCTGAATATGGGTCTAACCCCTAAAATACATCTTTCTTAAGATACCAACATTCAAGACATATAAGGTAATCTAGCATTATCCAATGGCTTAAGGAATTCAATTCTCCTCTTGCTTCACATACTTACTTTTAAAATTTCATTCAAAAATTAGCTTTCATTATCTCTTTCTCTCCTTATACAGTATTGGCAAGTCTGGATGCTTTTGTGAATGCTGTGGGAATTTCCAAGCAAAATAATATGATAATGATGAAAAACCTGGAGAAGTTATAAAGACAACTTTTGGTTCAGACACTGTCAAAACTTATGTCACAGTGAGGCAAAGGGTTATGGACCAGGTCTATGCCCTAGTAACACTTGCCTTTTTGAACAGGTGTATAGAATCACCAACAGCTATGTAACACAAAAGTAGGGTATGCACTTCAGCTAGCCCAACAACTGAGAAATAAAAAAGACAGCTTAAAATTAATTCCACTCCCACTTCCAAACAGTCCCAAAGACAGCTTTACTAGCAAGGGGTCTGACCCAATCAGTCAAATTTCTTTCCTACATGATTTCTCCTTTTAGAATAAATATCTGAATCTTCATGACAAATCAAAATCGTATGTGAGCAAATGCTTTAGATGGGACACTGAGTTATACCATCAGCATGAACGGATACCAACTTTACCACACTGGCTTTGTATACATAATCTCACCTTACGACAAGTAGATCCTATCTAAAAGTATCTGAATATGTTCATATACTTGGATTATTATGTCTGGAACTTGAAGCCACTTTATACTGTGATGCTTAGTTCAGGGACAATGTAAAAGCATAACCAAATCAGCTCCTGTCTAGACACTATCTAGTTACTTAGCATTTGTTATTCAGCACGTACAACACATGGAGGACTGCCATTTATTTTATTAAGCATTTCTCTAAGCAGCCTGTGGAAGCTACCTTGTCGAATTCCAATACCCAACTAATAAATTCAGTAAAGATAATGAAGGTGCAGCAGTTTGACAAAGATTCAGTTCACCCCAACACAAGCCCCAAAGATCACCTCTAAGAACAAGCACTGTATTTAATGGAAAGTGTGTTGTCTGGAATGGTCTTATGAGAACCACTCTAAGATTTATTTTCTTCTATTTAACAGTATAGTATTTTAGAATATTTATTTTATGTATATTAAGCTAGCTAGTAACAGAGTATTCCAATACAGCACCTGAAGAATATCCATTTAGTTTTGCTTGTACTCTGTAAACTAATATTGCTTTAATAACCAAAAATAAAATATCATGAGAGCAAGTCTGGGAATGAATATTACATCAGAATAACTAAGAGTCAGTTATGAATGTCAATGCTTCAGGGGTTAAATACTCAAGGGTTTGTGATGCCCTTAAGTAATTCAGTCTAGATCCTGTCAGTAGATGTCTGAGCCATTAAATATTCATTAACACTTTGAAGACTGGAATAGTGTCAGGTCTCAAATTAGAAAATTTCCTTTTAATGTCACTCTTGTGTTAATTTCTGTCATATTATTTCAGGTTATTTGCCACATCTCAAACAAGGCAATATTAATAGCACAGAAAAGGAACTTCTCTTTCTTGATAACTCAGTATGTCATATGAAAGAAACAAGCAGTTCTGCTTTTGGGATACACAGTCCCAGTGACTTCAAAATGGGAAAACTGACATGCTCAAGGATATGGCAGTGGGTCAGGGAGATTTTAGGACCTTTCAACTTCTCTATCAAAGATATACAAAAACACTGTTCAAAGCATTATACAATTGGTAATATTACTATACTACACCAGTTTATTAAAAATGTATCCTCTTACTTAATGTACAAATAAATTAAAAGCTTATGGCCCAGGACAAAGGGAAGAGCAAAGGAGAAGTTTTGAATTGTAACTCTACTGCTAGATGAAATGAGACTAATGTAGACCTGCCAGGTTTAGAAAGCAAACTACTGAACTGGGGAATTGCTTCAGTCTTGGCATGACATCACTACATAAATCCTTATTATGTTATATGGCTCCAAAAATATTATGCAGTTGTTCAAAAAGCACTCAAACAAGATCTTTCCCACATGAGGAACTGTATATCATAAACAGATTCTCCTGCCTGAAATAGGTCACGTTCTCCCAGTGAAAATGCCTGTGCTAGGCAAAGGATTTCCTGCTTGCCTCGGCTGATTCCTAACAAGAAATCCATGCAGTTTATCTCTTTCCATTTGTGAATTATTTCCAAGTAGATGATGATAACTGTTTTGTTTGCAATGGATAATGCAACTCAAAGAGACTACAAAGCAATTATGCATTAGTCTCATTCCTTTCTTGTATCAATGAGAGGACACAGTAAGGGACTTAATTTCCCAATACATTCCAACTATTGTGTAAGTAATGACATAGCAAAGGATATTGCTGGTCTGTTTGTGACTAGGACCTATTATCATGGTGAACCTGGACATTCTACTGAACATTTGACAATTTAAACTTGTGTCAATGAAAACAAAGAAACTCAATGCACTGGACGTCTCAATAGTTAAATCTACTGGTAACACTGGGGCAGAAAAGACCCTTAACCACTGCAAATCAGTGTAGCAAGAAACCATCACAGAATCAAAAATGTTAACTGCATTAACTGCATAATCCTCTCTAGCCAACATTCCCATCCTTGCAACCTGGTTTGCCATGTTTCCTTCTTCAAGGAAAGTCTAATATGTCTGAAAGAGAGGTATTCAAGGAACAGATATTTCAAAGTAGTCTTAAATTTCACATCAGTAGAGTTATACAGATGGAGAGCAACGTACAGCACAAGCTTCTTCCCAAAAGAAAACAAAAGATTAAAAAAACCCTATTAAATTGCTGAATTAAACAGAAATGGGCCATGTCCTTACAAAGAGACTTTTCATTCTTTATCAGCTGTTACGCAGTTTAACAGCTGGTTCTGATGACAACTACTGCATTTTGGACTCAACAGGTATGGACATTTTTTAAGAGAGAAATATATTAAGCTTGATCCAACAGCCCAAGAGAGACAAGGCTTCTGCAGCTCCATAACTCCAGGTCCAACCACCAGTGAGGCTGAAGACATATGCCCACTAGGCATATGCACACAGAGCACATATATACACTACATTCATACATGTTTAACAGATCTGTTTTGTTAAACACAGGGATGTGTACAGTCTCTCCCATGAAGTTAACTGTCAATCCCATCTAGGTCTCATTAGGCTTGAGCCCTACAATGCTTTATAAATTTCCCCTATTGTTTAGCAAAATTCCAAGAGAAGAATAATCTTTCTTTGTAATCCATGTAATGCATCAAGGATTGCCAGCCAGATAAATCTTACTGCCCTTTCACTCTCTTAATTGATGCCTGGGATTTCAGGTTGTATAACACTTTTTAAGGCTTTTAGGTAAATACAAAAAAAAAAACAAACCCTACTTATTTGGGTATTTTACATTTGTACTTAGAAGTTTTAATAAAACAGTTGCTTTTCTCTTCCTTTCCTCACCACATTTTCTGGCTACTGACAATAGCAGAGGCATTCATGCACATTGTCAATGATGGCATTGTTAATGATTCACATCTACTCCACAGAAAGTATTTTGAAGAGTAATTCTAGTCAGTTTTTCACATCACTAACTCTGTTCTTATTCTTTTCACACCATAAGCACCTAAAATTATACCTACTTTTCCAAATTGTGTACAGAGCATTATGCCCACCTTATTCAAATCTGCAGTTTAAATGATTCAGTATGGATATAACCTGTTATTCAGTAGCTGTGTTCTAATACTAACTGGACACATTCTCACTTTTGGGCATGCACAATGACACACACAAGTTTGAAAGTCAAATTTTCACTAATTGATAAATGGCAGTGATGTTAGGGACAGAGAACCATCATCAGTCATCTTCTGCTTAAGATGCGAAGTGGATTTTATTCGATACCGACTTCAACTTAAATGCACAACAGCATGTGTCTTCTTAAAAAGTCCTCAGCTGAAGGACATATGGCAAAATCTAGTTAGCACACTGCATAACTATGAATTGCTCATATTCTGCAGAGAAGAAGACAGCCTAAACATCTTCTAAAGGACTTAAAACTCTGGTTCTCTTTGAAACAAACTGTGTTATATGAGTAACATAGATCAGCAAAAGGTACAATAAAGGCTATAATTAAGCTACCACTGGTATTTTTAAACATTTCTTTAGCTACTTTTCCACCTCTACTGAGTCTATTTTACTGCTGTTTGAGCAAGAATCACAAAAAAAATAAGGGAATGAAATTTATATTAGGGCAAGAAGACTAATGTGAGTACATGTGAGTAACGTGAGTAATGAAACTCACAGTCTGCTTTCAATGTAGAACAAAAGATAATTTCCCCTTTCACCTCTTCAGCTCAGACAGCCTTTGGCATTTACTGAACTCAATGTTTTGATTTCAAGTAATGTTTTTCTTTGGCTGGATGAAAATGACCTTTATGTGGCACCTGCACTAAAGTAAAATTCATTGGGAAACCAAGGCCAGACAGATTTTCTGGTGAACATTTGAGTTTCCAAAACAAATAACCTTGGAATTCATTGCAAGCAATACTTTCAGGAACCCAGCTTCAGTTATCTAAATTAAAATCTCCACAAGTCAGGTTTCCTAAATCTAATTTACTCTTTAGTACACTAATGTGTCCTCAGGTAACTCACCAGAATAAGCTACAAGTCTGTGTAACAGTTGCCTGAAGTTAGGCTCTTAAATTCAACGTAACTTGTAAGACTTCCTGCATTTGAACAGTTCTTCCTAAATACATTATTGGTTTATGAAAGACACAAACTCTAAGTCACAGATGGGCTTTTCAACATAAGAACCATTCTTATTTGCCTACACAGCATGAACAGCAGCAACGAATTCTTGTAAAGCAAAGGTCTTGTGTTTCAGTTCAAAACTCAGTTATAGGTGGCTTCCCATTATCTTTATGATATAAATATACTGAGATCTGTTCAACTCCAGTGTAATTTAAGAACATCTCTGAGCTACATCCCTTCTTGAAAGTTGAGAAGAGATTAAACAGATCCAGCTACTTATCATGTGGGAACACCTTGATACAAATATCTTCAAATGCTTGAAAATAAAGCAGAGTTAGAAGCAACAAGGATTGCAAATATTTTTCCAGGTCATATAAGTGCTGTCAACTTTCTATCACAGACATCTGTTTAGATGTTTTAGTTGCCCTGGGACCTAAAAAGCTTTTGACATAATATAATATGTCCTTTTTGGAAAACATGCAACAGATACACAAAACATGTAATTGTTAAGTGTAACCCTTAAGAAAGATAAAGCAGATAAACTGAAAAAGGAAAAAAACTTAATATTAAATGTTAAGTACAGAAAAAGAGAATCTTCCAGTTCTAGTGATTGACCTTATATTGTGGCAGACATGTAAAATCTCATCCTAAGATCTATTTTATAGGGGGTTAAAACAAGTGATAAAATAGGGGAAGTGTTTTTTTTGTCATTCAGTCAACACTGATAAGGTTTCAGTTTAAAGAGCATTCCCAGTTCAAGGGTTTCACACTTCAGTTACAAGATTTATCAGAAACTAAAGCTACATAATTAACAACTTAGATTGACTTTGCATTCAGCAGAGCATAGTGTCTAAACACAATGTAAATACAACAGTTCTGACAATCCACTGCACATTTTTCACTTATGTCAAATCAAGAAAGGGCATACTGCAAAAACTGAGGGTAAAAGAAAGAATGTGGAATAAAACCTTTTAAACATTGCTTTTCTACATAGTTCTTATATTGGATTAAACCCATATTAATATCTCCACTTCCCTGGTAAGTGTGAAAAAAATACTTTTTTTTTTTTTTTAACTCAAGTGTATCTCAGACTTCCAAAACGGAAATGGGTCCAGGCACAGGCCTAACCTGAGTCATCAGATAGCAATCTCATAACATCTGAAGAGTGTACATTTTGATCTAATCCTAATTTTTTCATAGCTTGATTATTTGTTTGTAATTCTTTTAAAGTCAAATACAGTATCTATAAAAGACTCTGAAAGTAGAAGCAGTGCTAAAGCATGACAGTCCATTTTCCCCAAAAAATCAGTCAGTAATACAAGGACTGGAGTAAAGCCTAAAGTTGTTTTTGAAAACTTGGCCATAATCCTTTTTTTCCCTGCCACAAAGTAAAAAAAATAAAAGCACTTTGATAACTACAACATTCTGAAACAGCTGTACTACCAGATTTCAAAAATAAAAAAAATCCAAAACCTGCCCATAAGCAAGCTACCTTTCAGTTTCCAGGGGAATACTCTTGCAGTGGGGATAGCAAGATTCTTCTTTAATATGATACTACAATAACATTCTTTGACTTGAAAATGTAGCCCAACACTAATCATAAGGAGTTAGCTTCCTTTTCTTTCAATGGAAAGAGATCTCACCCCAAGAATCTTCCACTGATCTTTCTCATCCTACCAAAGACTCAGAAAGACTGAAAGTTCCCATGATTCTGGAGTGAAAGGAATTTTCCTTTTCATCCCCGTAAGTATTTTCTAGGAGTCTTACTACTCTCTGAATCAATCCTTATGAATACACTATTCAGAAAAACAGCCTTATAGAAGTGTCTGGAACAGTACAAATAACTAGGGTATTAATAAACAGATATAACCTCTTCCTCAGCTCACGGAATGCTAACAAGCAAACAAGACTTGTTTATCTGGTGATTTTACCCCACAGACTGTTTCAGAATCTTTCCAGGGAAAGTGATAAAGACTAAATATTTGAAATCCTGTCAGTCTTAGCAGTTGTGATGGGTCACGTAAATTAAGCAGCATAATTCTCTTTCAGCTGAAGAATGTCAGCTCTTACAAAGAATTTTTTGGGGTACCACTAAGCATGGTATGTTTCCCACATATAAACTATAAATTTAGAATCCTTTAGCTGCCAGAAGTAACATTTGCTTACTTAAACTTATTTTAAAAGATGCTAAAACTAGCTGAGTATAGCTGAAGCTATTTGGTGAGGTAAAAAGAAACAAACAAGCAAAGCCAAAAAAACCCAAACAAACCAAAGGAAATAGACACAAAGAACTTGATTCTTAAAATCTGTCTTCTTAGATGTTGGCAAAGTAGCATACACAGAACACTAGATGTACCAGGCACACCATACCACTGCAGCTGGGAGTGCATTTCATATTCATAGGAACAATATTTACCTGTTTACCTACTTTCACTCAAGTAAGTGGTTATTGTGTGCTAAGAATGACAATGACAATCAGTGGAGAATTAAGCATAGCTGTTCAATCTCTACTATAAATAAATACCTTCTGCAAATATCCACATCATATAGGTGTCTCATTGTGTATGTTTTAGCTGCAGAACTGACCAAAAATAGGCCTCACCCCATGTCCCACAGTGACACATCTGACAGAAGGAAAAAGTGGAGATAAAGCATATTTATCTGTCAGTGATTGTATTAACATCAAATAGTAAAATTTATGGAAAAACAGTAATTTTTCACACATTTTATAGATAATAGATTTATGAAGAATGCTGCTACAAATCAGCAGCCTTGCTTGCCAATCTAACCATATTATTGCTCTTCACAACTTTCTACTGACTGTCCCTTCTCCATTGCATTAACCATAAGGTATTTGCCATCACTTTCAAGGCTTTTTATGATTAATCCTTTCTACCCATCACCTCTCATTGAATATTTAGTGGCCACCAAACAGGCTATAGTGACAGCATTCAACATCTAGTTGTTAAGTTTTCAGACAAGCACCTTTATACTTTCTGTTAAGAACTGACACATCTGAAAAGGCACTTTCTGTCTCTCCCTTCTGTCTTTCCTTAAAATTCTCCTTTGCTACAATGCCAATAAGAATAATATTGTGGTGTACAAAAACAGGTATTTAACATGTTGATCAAGAATATGAAATTGTCTCCTTCATAACTTGTCTATAAGTACCTTTGTGCTATCTTAAAGCCATGAATTATTTGCTCCGCTAGAAAATGCTTTAGAGCTTGGCAGTTTATTCTACCTTTTATGACAAGATAGATATGCAGGTCTTTCTCTGAGGTAAACCATTCACCGAACCCACAGACTTTGTTACTCACTTTAATCTAGAGTAATATAACAATGACTCCACAAGATGGCATTACACTCTGCCCAGGTGGAGGAATATGAGCCACTGGCACACATTCACTCTCTTGACTCCTTAATTTCAGGGAGGATTCAGGACTCACCAAACCATCTGTAAATAGCCAGCATGCAGAAAAATGACATCCCGCTCTCCGCTCTTGAAAGTAACATGAGAAAACATATAAAGGGAATGAAAATGCAGAACACTAAAAACTATTATTTTTCCTTTTAGAAAACCACCGAGTACTCACTTCATAGATGATACCTATAAAAACCTGCAATGAATTTGGTGTTCTCCTGAGAGTCTTCCTCTTAAACTATTGCCAGAGCAGATGATGCGTACTCTCTCTGCAGTAAAAACACAGCATTATGTGATTTCAGGGGCCTATTGCAGGGAAGTCAGCATCACACCAAGATGAAGACAGTATCTTCTCCGAGGCTTAGGCAGGAAAGTATTCACAAAGATGCATGCAGAGGCAGAGACAGAATTCCGCAGTAGGAGAAAGATCCTACAAACTCTTAACATCTCAAAGGCTGAGCAAGATAATCTAGACAGCTAGAAGAATTCCAGGTCTCTAATTCTACCTGCACTATATCCAGATAAAATAGATTTGTATCAAAGCCACCACTTGTTTAGTCATAGTCGTCTTCAACGATCCATAGTCATGAAAGCAGCAGTACAGCATGCACTAAACTCCCAGTGCCAGGAATGTCTTGTATCTCACAATAAAATGTAACTAAGACAATCTACCTCTTTCCCAGAAATCAAGTGATGAGAGAATCTAGTAAAACAAATACCCATGGCAGCTTCTGCTTTAGTGTTAGTTTCTGCTGAAACACTGCAGGCCAGATCTAATTCAAAGCCACCCACTGACCTCAATGGGTTCTGGATCAAGCCTTAGCTGAGGAAGACTTCAGTTATTTCTTTAACAAGGCATTCAGCTGATTATCAGCTCTCCTGCCAGCTACTCTAATGGGAATGCTTTTACTTTTACATTTGTCAGGGCAGCAGATATGTTTGTATGATCATCAGCAAGAAAACTTTAAAGAGAAGCTGTGTAACTGCAGCATCTGCTAGTGTATTGACATCCTTTGTACGTTACAGAAGATCCCAGTAATGTCACTGGGAGCAGATCCTCAGTTTGGGATCAAGCTATCATCGCAACAATGGGAATGATGATTCTAACAGAATAGCTGAACTTTTAGACTGTAGCTTTCTCTGAGCATCAAAAAATTAACTGATGTTTAAAAAAAACCAGGAGACAATAGAGTGAAAAAGCAATAGCTCTGAAGACTTTCTGAACCAAACAGAGGTGAGGGAGGGAATCTTCATAAAGAGATCACAGAATTTCCATGAACTGCAAGATAGAAAATATGAGTTCGCGGTTCAGAAGACATTTGTTGGATTAAAAATAACACTGAGAATGATATTAAGAGCCAATTGGTTGGGAAGAAGTAGGAGTTTGTGAAAAGAACAAACTAAGTCTAAATACAGCAGCACTATATTCCCCACCAGGAAGACTACAATTAGTGTGTAAGGGGAAAAGAAGGACCCAAGACTATTTTGAGTAATAACATAGCAAGCAGGCTGAGTTGTTCTCTCCAGTCTAGCCTTTATCTCATGCTATGCTGCAAAGAAAACTATGTACGTAACATCTTTATTAGATGTTATTTCACTGGCTTTAAAGAAAGCAAATCTGTAAGTAAATCTAATTTTCATTACACTTAAAATATGCCATTTCTTCCAGATCAAGAAAGTAAAATGAATTAAAACATGTTCTCTACATAAATGACACTCCATCTAGACTACAGCTAGCAGAAATACAGCCAGATACATCATAATCTCATTCCACGTTTACAACAGACATGTTCCAGCTCAACAAGAAGTTCTGTGCTTGATCCAGGAATTATTTTAATTTTTTTTTTTTTTAATAAATACATGAAATAAAATTGAATGACCCTAAAGATCCCTTCTGAATTTATAATCTTTTACTCTATGAGCCTATTTATACCTGTGAAAGGCAATGTAAAAGGTCACTATCAAATTCAAAGTGTCTATTCATTAAAAGTATAATCCTAATACTTGTGGGACTCCTCTGTTTCTTCCGTGGCAAGCAAAGTTAACCCTTCAGAAAGTAGGCAGTTGCTTATACCCTCCTTTAAACCTTTTTTCAGTAATTATAAATAACTGCAATAGAAGAAAGGTAAGAGAATTAGGCCCACATTATTACATTCTATCAAATCTAGGTGATGTGCTGACATTTCTTTCCCTTTAACATAAATTAGAGGATATTATCTCTCTCTTGCACTTGACAGTCAAATGAGTGACTGGGAACATAATGGAAAGTGTAATTACATAGGTAACACATAATTAGTGAGGTAAAACTGGTAAATCTTGTCCAAGTACTGCAGGCCAATCCAAATTGTCTAGTGCCTGGTATTTGAAAATTCCACCCACCCAGTTTAGTAATTTGAAATTAATATTTGATTGCAGATTCGCGCTAATAACCCTATCTAAGCTTTTCTGGGTTTCCTCAGAACTTAGAAATAAACTAATTTGTCTGTTGAATAAATATTGACCCCTAGCTGCTTTTATTGCTCCATATATGTAATGGACTTTTAAATGACAATTGTAACCTGATTTTTTTTAATTCTGTCCCCACTCAACACCATAATTTCTTTTTTTCTGCAGAACATCAAAATACACTGATGTCACAAATACTATAATGGTTCACATTAATTTATCTCTATATCTAAAGAGCAACAATAGTCTGAATTGTCTGATGACACTTTCTCAAATTGTAAACATGGTTTAAAATCTTGTATAAAATTAAACATTCAACTTCAAATCAGAAATCTGCTACTAAGTAACTGTTCATGATTTGGTTTTGCGATGTGAAACTGCATGTAATTTTGAAGCATCACTGACAAGAACTGAATGGAAAATATTTCACCAAACATGCACAGCAAAGGGGTAATTGTGGTGATTTATCAACTGACAGTCAAGACAGCATGTTGTTCTGGGACACCACATAGCAACACCTTACACTACTGGAAGATCAGCATGTGACTGCTGACACACCTCCGATTTGTTCTCTAAGGACAAAGTAGCCTACAAGCAAAAAGTCAAGTCAGTGCTTCCATCATTTTCATCCCCATAATGGATCTTGTATAATGCATCTCAAGAGTATTTGAGCTGGCTTCTTCTGTATTCTTGGCCCTCTCCTTTCATCCACCTTAGTGACATTTTCAAAGACAAGCAGAGAAAGGATAAGGAAAAGCTGAGCACAGTGAAATAAGCAGTTTCCATCAAAGATTCCTGCATGTAGAGAAATCATTCTTCCAGACTACCTGCTGCCAACAGTTGCTTTTCACTGCTACAAAAAGCTACTGTGTTCTATTCTACGGCAAACAGATTGTTGTAGGGGTACTTATCCAAAAACAAGATCTGCACATTTGAAACCATTTGAGATGTAGGCTGGTGGTGCAATGAACAGTTACAGTATAGTCAGAAAAATTTCTCTTCTGTTTGACTTACCATGTTTTAGAAGCACATACTTTCTTCTTGGGTCTTCTAATTTGTTCATAGCCAAGATGTTGACTTTCGGGTAAATAATGAGTAGACCAAGACTCTTGAAATTTAATTTCTTAGCTTCTGATTGTGTAACATTTCAATAACAATAAGGTATTAAATAATTTTATTTGCAAAGTTCATAAAGTACTGTGAAAAACTCAATAAAGTCCACAGCCTCATCCTGCTTTCTCTAATACAACAATATTATGCTGTTAATTTTTTCCCCAGTTCTGAGCATGCATTATTATTACATGCCACTTTAAACTGGTTTGTTTCAATATGTGAGCCAAACTAGACTTGGTGAGCTTATTCTTAACCCAGTCTCTATAAGCTAGTTATCTCCAAACTGTTTTCCACTTGCCACCTCACATTTTCTTGAAGCACTTGTTTTGACAAAATAGCAAGAGTATTTATTGAGTTTGATATAACCACTGGTCTTATCTAATGTTTTCATTCTTGCATGCTTCTATTCTGGGATCTCAAGTGTTCATAAAATTACACAAAAACACAGAAAAAAAAAGTACACAGTTGGTGAGGAGGAGAATACTCTGCAGCACTTATTTGATAAACAATTGCTACTTGGTAAACTACAGGAAAAGCAAACATTGTACTGGATTTTCTCACACTTGCTTCCTAAAGTTAGAACCTATTACTTTCCTGCTTTTGTTCCTGTTTTGAGAAACCAGCGTACATTCACTGCCAGAAGGACCAAAGCCAGGTTTCTCATACATTGGAACTTCAACAACTGAAATTAACCAGCGGAAAAAACTGCACTAACTTTAGAGCTCCAGTCTCTTCCATTACCACCACTTAATTTGCTTCTGCTGGTTTTTTTGGCCTGTTCACATCTTTCTTTTTTCATCCTATATTTCTGAATACTTGTCTTACTATCTTGCATTCTCAGTTCTTAGTCAGTCCTCAATGTCCCTCCATTTATTTTGTCCCAGTCCAGCCTAGTCTCTCATTTTGTGTTTTACTCCATCACCTTTTCCCCTTCTGTTCATTTTACTAAGTTCTAGCATAAATTCTTTCAGCTCTAACATCCACTTTAGCTTTTCAAAGATAAACATTTTGCAAAGCTGAAGAAGTTTTCCCACAGTTGCACCATCCAAGCATCAGCCTGGCTGTACTTCTGCATAAAAACCATTAGTTCAGACATTAGCTGGTGCTTGGGAAAACAAAAGCCTGAATAGGATTGGATGCTACATGTAGTTTTTCTATGCAAATGACTATGACATAGCACATTACCTCTTTTCTGTTAGTCATCGTGCTATCTGGAGAGTAAAGACAAGTAAAAATAATGAATACCCATCCTACTTGGTGACATAAACAATCTATTCCCAAAGAAACATAAAATATTTCTTTTCTTTTCTTTTTTTTTAATACGTTTGCCATTATTTTCTCACGCTTTCCACTATTAAAATTAAAGATAAAATATCAGTACTAAGACACAAAACCACACTGAAAATAAATTATTAAATAGAAGTCTGACCTAAGTCCAGAGTACTCACCCTGATCCAAGCACAGTACACAGTGACCATATTTCACTTGAAAAAATTAGCCTCCCCCTCCTTCAGCAAAGAGGCACCAACAGAATGTAACACTGTGTGGAGTACAAGTTACCTCATGGGAACAGACACAGTACAAAGCAGACATTTCTGTGTACTTCACTGTGTTATATCACCCCAAAGAGTTTGTAGCTGCTAGAAGAATAGGCACTTAAATTGAGAGACACAATAATAAATCTGATATATATAGAAAACATGAATTATGAGAACTCTCCTGAGACAGAAAACTATGGTTCTATTGCATGCCCTTTACTTGGGAAGCTGCTAATCCGAGATAGGATGAGCCTGCACAATAAGGTCTTTCAATTCTCTCTACACTTTGAGAGGATTCGGATTAAAACCCATATTAAAAACATCTCTCCAGTCAGATCAATACATAACGATACTGTAAAAATTCCAGCAGATAATTTCCAAAAGGCTATAAAATATAAACAATACAAAGTAGACCTTTGAGTGAGATTTTCTCAGACTAACTGTGCCACCCATAATCTATTTGCTGAACCAATTTGTGGACAGGTTTCCTAACATCTGTTTGCTTGCAGCAACAGAAGAACAACTAACCTCTTGTGTTTGCTATGGTTTTTTTATGCAGCTATTGTCACATAGAAGTTGTAGCCCATAAATGTAGCTCCTGGCTGCCAAAATCAAAAATTGAGCTTGTACACTACTTACATTTTCAATAGGACACTTACACAAGGTTTTCATCTTTTGATATGTTTTCCCAAGGACTTCCTAACATTTCAAAATCCACATAAAGCATTAGAAGGTAAACAAATGCATTCTTATCATTTAGAGTGAGAGTCATAGAGACTTCTAAAATTCTTCCACTCATTCTAGCACAGTACTGTAATGAAGCTCTATGCACATAATATGCATACAGTTCAAAATAAAGGAAAAGAAAGCAATATAAACCACCAGAAGCATAGAAATTATAGAAAAGGAAAGGAAAATACACAAAAGGGAAATAACATTTTAGTCACAGACCATTAAAGTGAATAAATACGGAAATGTTCCAGTGGCTTGTTTATGTACTTAAAATGACATGAATTCAAGATGACAAATGACCCAAAGGTTTGTCTCCTATAGCTGGAGGATAATAAAGACAGGAAAACAAAACAAAGTATGCACAGAAGAGAGAATATTTATTTCAAATGTCTATCAGCCTTTTAACTCCCCCCTTCATAAACCTGGTAAGTTTTTTTCATTAGCATACTTCACAGTCAGTGTCACTACACGATTATGATTATGTTCTAACTAAAATGAATGTATGTAACTCAAGTCCTAGTCACATGTCAGAACACAACCATGGGATCTGCAAGCACTTCCCAGCATCCAGATCCTTACTGCAGAGGTGGCCACCATCCCTCTCTTCTCTTTCAAATAAACCTAGACAAGGTAAGAGCTGTCACACGTTCCAACAGGTCACTCAGTTGGGACAACCAGAGACCACACCAAGCACAACACAGACGTTTTTGGTCTACAGTGTAGACAAGACACGTTATAATCTGTATACAGTGGGTGAATTTCAGCATTACGACAGGTCAGTTTACCATGTAATATAAAGGAGGTCATAACTGCTGGGAATGGGGAGAATATCTTGCTTACCAAAGTTTAAAGATGGTTTGTCAGCTATTGCCCCTTTTTAGCTCTGCTCTTCAGAGGTCTTGGAGAAAGAAACACCCTGAATCAATAGCCCATGACAAAAAAAAATTCCTAAGTATAATTTGAGAGCAAATGTTCATCAAAGTTCTGATTCTACAGTGGCACTCTGACAGCATGGCAGTTCTGCCCAAACAGTAAAGATGCAATTATGTTAAAAGGAAAACATAAGCGAAAGACTTGCTTCATCAGAACTGCCATACCTGAGAAATGAAACTAAGAGTCAGATATTAATTGCATAAGAGCAAAAAGCACCTGCTTATTTAAAAAAAAAAAAAATGGGGGAAGTACCAGGAGATTTGTTCAAAGCACTTAGCAATTGTGTTGCAGGGGGAAACCTGCAGTGATGTGTAAGCAGACCAGATACCAGCTGCACAAGCAGATATGGGGAATCTTTTTGTTCATGCCAAAAACTGAGAATCTGGAGTCTCGATATTGCTCTCAACATCAGAACTGTTCTTTGTACTTCAGGACTGCGTGAAACAAATTTCAGAAGCAGAATTAACCCCATGACATCATGAAATCATCATTTCCCTAGGATTTCATTCACCACTGAGCATGTTTTTATCAACTATGTAAAAGCATGTGACGCTTTCTACCATAACCAGATTTGCAGAAGGCTGGATAGCTCAGTAACTACGAAGTATCTCAGTGAATTTACAAGAGGTCTCTACCATAGAAAAAAAGAGATTAAATACCTTGCTGCTGACTAGTGTAAGATAAAAGCATATTCTATCCTCAGTCACCTAGGAACACTGACAATTCTACATAAATAGACCATTAACACAGTACACTGACTATAAGAAATTGGTACTAACAATTGAAGCATGAATAAACAAGGAAGTACAAAGCAATTCAATTGTCTGAGAATGACATGAAGCTGTTCCAAAGTAAGAAACAGAAGAAAAAGTCCTAAACAATTTACTCACTATGCAAGATCAGGAGAACTGTGGATACTTCAAACATAAATTGATTTAAATGGTAAATAACTTATTTTTCCACAGTAAGTATGTTTATAGATCGTAGTAAATTCACATTACTGACACAAAGACCAAAATGTTTGAGATATAATAGCAACAAAGATTTCTTAGAAGACAAGGAATGCTCATATCAGAAATATTGTTGGGGAAAAGCATAATTTTGTCAGAAACCAAGCAATGGACTTACATGCTGTGATGACTTCCAAGACAGACAGGAAAAAGACATTACAGATAAAATGATAGCAGGTCATTATTGTCCAGCTACTCACCCAGGGAAAAACTTAAAAAGACCATTTGAAGGTGGCAATAAAAAGAGAATAATATTAAGACACAAAGAAGTAAACCCAGCTTGTGGTATGAGCTGCTGTAACAAGCCATTTGAGGATATTCTCCAAGAAGGTGTTTCAGATATAGTGAAAAAACCAGATTTTGGAACCCTCAAAGCAACTCAGCCTGCACTGTGGGCCTAAAGCAGACTCCAGCTGATCCTGAGAACCAGGGATTAGATGCACACATAGAGCCTTCCCTCAGCGTTTTGCAGGCACATGGTGACTCACTCAGAGGCCCTAATGTCCAGGAGCTTCCTCTTCCCCTCAGCTACGATGTTGGCACTGGAATAACACTAAAAAAACCTAGAGAAACAAGTAGTCTCAATGAAGTACACAATGCCATTCCCTCCACAAAGAAGTTTTAACGGCATGTTGCATGGTATCACCATCTTTCTTGTTCTCTAGCTTTCAATAAAGGCACAGAATGAAAATTTCTGATTTGAAAAATAAAAACCTGTAATTACTGTCATGACTAAGGAACTTTTTCTAGATTGTCTTTAGGATAGTTACATCTTTTCAGTTTGGTAATAGCTTTCTTTTGTCAATACAGCTGCTGGTATTAACTCATATTCAGTACCTCAGGAAGCTGAGGTGTCCTCTTTTAACTATGTTACTTGGATTAAAAACAAGCTATAAAGAAAACTGTTGCTGTAACTTATAAACTACTGTACATAGATTGACTGACTTGTAAATTGGTTTGTTCCAGCATAATAAGTAATAGTATTGGTTTGGTTTTGACACTCTAAAAGTACATCATCAAAGTGGTCTTATGTTGAACATGCTTTATTGTGTTTTTGAGGACGTATGGGAAACACTTAAATTTACTCCTATCATTTATCAGGCTTTCCTGATTTAGCTTTCAAAATGACAAAGACAGAGGATAAAAGATCCAAAATATGATTGCTTGAATGCTTTGGAACAACACAGCCTAATACAATATCTAATGGTTTTACATTAGTTTTTTGAAGTTACAAGCCACTGGTTTAGACTCTGACTATTTGCAGTATTTGCTGCAGTCCTATCAGTTAGAGAAAAATGCACCATTTTCTCTCCAAGTACATAACGATGCATGAAATCCAGGGGGCAAACAGTGTCTTTTTAGGTCACTGACTTGTCACAAGGCTATAAAACTGCTGGAGAATGTAACTGTCTCCCATGCTTTAAGGAAAAAAAAAAAAAAAAAATCACTCTCTAATGTAAAAATAGAAAGGATATAAATAAACTTGATTTCAGTAAAGGCTTCATGGCATAACTGTCTCGGTTCTATAAGGATTTCAAGGAACCATGGCAATTCCCATAGCTACAGTTGACAGAAAAGTTTGATGTACAGTGAGTCATGGAGCAAAATGCTGTATAAGTGAAGAATATAGTTACAGAATACTGTACAGAACCCAGCACCTGTAGCAAAAGAGGACTGAAAAAAATCTAAGCTCATAGATACATTTCTTTTGGGTTTATGTATACACCCAGCTGCACTGCCCATTTTAATACCAAGGCTTTGTGTTTCATAAGAAGTTGTGCAACATACTCAAGAGCCAAAAATAAGAGTCAGTTTCTGACATTCATTGTCACAAGCATTTCAGGTCTTACTGGTCCATGAATATAACTGAGGAAGTGTGGTAGAATTGAAGTATTAGGAACAGCAAGCTTAGTAGCAAAGGTATTCTTGCAGCAGGGAGTCATTAAAGCAATAGGCTATACTAAACTATGTTTCCCATATGAGTTATACCAGTACAACTGCACCAATAAACCCTTGCACAGGTGCCCTCGGAGACATAAGTCTACACTGACACTTGCTAGACGATAGTCTTACTTTGCTGCTGGTTCAGGATTTCAGTCAGTCACTCAACTTCTCTATCTGATATTGTTTAGGACCTTCTCAATAACAACCTGATGAATGTTAAGACAGACATGATTTGCCCTGGAAATTTGCCTTTTAAATTATAGTATGTATCAGCTACTTACAGTAGCAGAAACACTTTTATGCCAGTATAATCATGGCAACAGAGTAAGTCTTTTCCTTGAATAAAAATACCACAGAAAAATTTCTGTCTTTACAGACAATATCATACACAAAACAATCCAGGATATGGCTAATAAACACTGCTGTCTCTTTGTGCTGGTTTTCCAAAACTAGGACTTAACTACAGTCCTTGTCAATAGCTGGTGGCAGCTCTACAACCAGCATTCCTAGACCTGAGTGCTTATATGCTTGTTTCCTCTCCTCAACTTTGGTGTTCAATTAAGACAGTCTTAGAGCTTGTTTTTTCTGGCAGACAGCATAAAAGAAATGAAGAACAACCAAAAATGAAGCCCTATTTTTTAATAGGAAGCAATCATGCAAGGCTTCCTAGAATGATGTATGACCCACAAGCCCACACGTACATTCTGACACAATGCCCATCCACGAGCACATATTCGTCATCTATGCTGTTTGCTTCCTTGGCCATAGAGTGTATTGGGAAGAAGTAACAGAAAAATAGACAAATGCTTGAGCATACACCAATATGAGAAGAATAGTTTTCCAGTTTTGCCAAGTGTCATATAAACAACCTTCTTTTTGCATCAAACCAAGCATACAGCAGACATCTGTCCCTAGTAAAGACAAATCCTGAATTCCTTGAACACCCTAGCCTGTTACCAGTGAGTAAGCATTAACCAGTCTTAGGTCTGTGCAAATATTATTTGCTCTTAAGAGACTGTAAAAAGACTGAATGAGATTGCTTTTAGCAACAGCAAAAACTAATGCCCTTGCTTTCTGAAACAGAAATAAATTCAATACCTTTACAGATGAGTAAACACCTCCAAATCAGTACCATCTGAAACACAAATACTAGAATAAAATGTTATCTACTGGGGCTTTCTTGTGAGATACAAACCTGGCAGCGAGACAGTGCACCAAGTCCAAGGGACAGTTTCTAAGGACATTCTCTTCAGCCCCGAAGCAAAGAACACAGTATAGCAACAGGGTGATGCTACATCATCTGTGAAGTTGCCCAAACAAGAGAAGCAGATAGGAAGTAGCAGCCAAAACCCTGCTCAACACACACACAAAAAAGAAAGATCTCATTGAGCAGACAGGGTGTTCCAGGCAACAAATTTATAAAGACTATCAAAAAATCAGCCTGGAAAGGGCAGAAGATTCCCAAAGACACATCCCAAAGTCAGATGCCAGTAAAGCAGATGAGTCTCGTTGTGACACAGAGAATCAAACTGTTGAGCAGATTTCAGGCTTTTTTTCAGACTGACAGAATATCTATTATTTCTATAACTCAAAAAATCCAGCATGATAAGAATCCAAATATTCAACATTTGTGGGTCAAAATTTAAACTCAATTTTTGAAAATAATCCATAAACTTTATAACATTGTCAAATTAAAACAAACCACAACCAGGCCAGCAAGTAATTTAAGTCAGTATATACATAATTTTACATCCACGTTTTACAAAATAAAAGTTATTATCATGCTATAAAATATCCCAAAGTACTTTTAAAGATTTCTCTAAAAAGAACACCAAACATTAGCTTTATGGTGATATCCAGACATTGGGCAACTTTAAGATTTGGTGTGAAAGAAACAGTTCTTTTGGTGACAAGACATTAGTTCATAACTCTTAGATAAAAGGCAGCACTTATCATTGGATTTTTACAAGGAAAAAGTCACGCAGGCCACTCAGTTACAACTCTGCTTTTGGTCTAGTGAATGTCTTTATGGTTGCATTTGAGTTTGTGTGGCAAAAGTGTGAAACCAGCTCTTATCCTGTATTTATTTAGGTGTCATTCAAATTAAACCATAGCGAAAAGGTAAAGACAAAAGAACTTAACAAATGGCTATGCAAAAGAAAAAAAAAATCAGTTGGACAATAAATTTAATTGCAACATAATAAATTCTCTAAGGTGCTTTTCTTCCACCAACTAATGTTTTTGTTACACGAGCAATATTTAAACAGGATAATACTTATTCCCAGACTGCAATGTTCAGTCACAAAAGAAAGAAGTCCCTGAGCTGGGAATCCCCATAGCATAAGGGAATATACAAGGAGTATATAAAACGAGCGGCATATTTCAAAGACATTTTAGGATTTAATCCAAATTTGCCACCTATTTCTACCACCAAATATTTATTTTTTATTAACAAGAGCCTAGTAATTAACAGTAAGCCTTTCAACTGATACAGCTCCCTTTCTGCCCTATGTCTTCCTACTTCTTATGCAGCTTCAAAGATTCTGAACTGCACCTCACCAAGAATTTTGCCCTTCCACACTGAATTTACTGCGTCAGTCCTTGATAGTAAAGGTTTTCTTTTTACCATTTATGTCTAAATGCTCCCTACCAAAACTATCACCTTTTTTTTCTTCCTCTTTTCCTGCTCCAATCACTCTCTTTATCCCTGACTTTGTTTTTGACAGAGCACATGACAATACTTCAGAGGAAATTCATAGAAAAACTCAAAGCAGAAAAATCTCTGCCTGCTTAGTGTTCCGTCACATTCGCTAGGAGCTAGACACAGAAAGATGTTTGCCTAAAGACTCTCAAGAAAAGAATCTCTGGTTGTAACAAAAATTTAATTTAGATGCTTTTTTACTTATCAAATATGCCATATATAATAATATACAAATTTTATTTTAGTTTACCACTTAAGTTTAAAAGAGACATTTCATGTGATACAAAAGGTTCTGTACTAGTGGAGTGTCTTAATCTGTTTCACTTTAATAAAAAAGCAATTTAACAGCATCCTCAACCTTTCTTAGATTGAAGACGAAATTAAATCAAATCTCTGACCCTTATCAGCTGGTTTCTAGGTCAGTCTAACTGGCTATTATGCAGATAAACTCAATTTCTAGAAATTTTCTATGGATAAGCTGTAAGCTCTTAAAACAATGCTGGACACATGGCAGGTACAGTTATGAAAAAATGTATAAAACAGGTAGTACTCCTGAAGAAAAAAAATTACCAAGATACTTGTGCTTTCTCGGGTAGTCCTTTCCTCTAAAAATCTTCATTTGTTTATCTCTGAAACTGAGCTGAGCTACCTGAATTTTGTGCTTTATTAAATAGTGTTAATCACCTTTCTTCTGAGTTTATCCCAGTGCATTTTGCAGGTCAGTAACAAACCTGTCAGTGTTTCAAATTCTGCAGAACTGGGGAGGCAGAAAGACACAGCATTTTTAAGTGATGATATATGTCAATACTACTTTATTAAATGTTTACACGTGAGTGAACTGACGTACATGCTCATCACTGAGTCTTAACAAGCAGAGCAAAACTGGATTCAGAGCGTACGACTTCTACTACTCTTCAACACAAAACCCATTAGACTTTACCTTGATATACATATTCCTTCACAGCACAAGTTTTGACAGTTTTCAGATGCACTTATGTATGAAAATGGCATATGGAGTCAACTTGCATTGGCACAGAAAGAAATTCAAATTCCAGCTCAGTATTACCAAAATATATGAGCATATTTTTACTGCATCTAGTCTAGATTGTGATCCTGTTACCTTTTGTCTCCAATATCTAGAACCCTTTCACTCTAAACTCCAAAATTCTCCCTTATTAAGGAATAATTCTGTTTACATAGATAAAAGCTAATGTGATCTACCAAACCAGTGTAAATCTATAGATGGCAGACTTGTTACAAGCCAGATAACCTGAAATCTGTATCTAGCCCTATGCAATCAGCCTCAGAGATTGACACTAACACTGAAGAAGTGAATGCATATACCTCACTGATCTTCCCATATGTATTTAATACAAATTGATGTCACAACCTGTATCTCTAATATATCCTCTCATGAATTATTCCCTGACATTAATTCCACACATTTCATCCTAAGCAGTACAAGTCAGCAGCAGCAGCCTTATTGAAGCCTCCTTGAATGATAGCACTTTGCAGTCTCTGTCACCAGTGAGCCAGTGTGTGACTTAAGCAATATATATAGCATTTGTAATGGATTTCTTTAATGGTCAGATGGAGAAACAGAAAATGGCACAACCTACATGCTGTTACTGTCACATTACGATTAAAGCTGTGCTTTAGAATTCTGAGTA
This sequence comes from Todiramphus chloris collaris, assembly GCA_025345505.1. Lineage (NCBI taxonomy): Eukaryota > Metazoa > Chordata > Aves > Coraciiformes > Alcedinidae > Todiramphus > Todiramphus chloris. The sequence continues at coordinate 10,524,961 of JANVCC010000046.1, forward strand.
TCTCCTGAAGCAAATATAAAAATGATTCCTCATTTCCACAGGCTTTTAGTTATTTTCAGACTATTGCAACAATTACTCAACATTGCTGTAAAATGTTAGATGAAAAGACATCCTGATTTACAGTCTTGAATTTTGAAGGGATACAGACAATTTAAAAATCGTATTTCTAGATGAAAATATCCTTTCAGTGATCTCTTTACCAGTACTGACAAAGGCTACTGTGAGTAACAGACTGCAAGAGAAAAATCCTCACTTTGTAGCTTTGGATCTTTTGTGCCATTTCTAACATTCGTGCCCCGTTGGCTTCAGTGTTTCATTATGCTAACATTTTTTTTCTAATGGCAAAATAAGGCAGAGACATAAAAAACCCACTGCTAGGCCTCAAGAAAGTTGTATATTTTTAACGCTTTTAGCTTAAGTATGCTACATATTTCAAGTCAGTTGTTTTGCCCTTTAAGGCAAATTTAGTTTCTTTTAGGCTTGGCTAATATTTGCCAAAACCAAGATTCTGGCATAGTTTCAGTTTAAAAAAAAAAAAAAAAAATTCCATTAAATGAGTTCCAAAAGCCTCTTGAATCACACTTCTAATCACCTAGATCTACACTCAAATATTTTTGGTGAATGAAGACTGTCTTCAATTGCACTCATCACTACCCTAGCTCAGTCCCAAAATCACTTTTTGTTTAGAAAGATGTGTCAGCTGTTATACTACCCCTAAGCTGTGTCAAACCTCAAGTAACAAGTATGGCATTACTCACTATTCTGTCACTAATATTCATTTCTATGGCTTATTAAAATTATTTTTTAGGTTCATACCATGCCTTTCTGTATTTGCTCTGACTACAGACTATAGCTTTCTTACTATTACCATTCACCGAAAATCTGCTGGAAAGCCAGTTAGTAATTATGTAAATGACTAGGGAGGAAACTTAAGCTTCGAGCATGACTGACTGAATGACTGTAATTTGTTGCTAATGTTATGGGGCTGTGATATACCGATGTACTATGGGTGATAGCTCTGAGAAGGCAGAAACCTAATAGAGGTATCCCACAGATCTTTTCCGTTTTACTGTGTTGTAACTTAGCAATACAAAGGTACGTGCAGGACCAGAGAGCAGCCTAACACATCTGCACATTACATCTCATTTATGAGAAGGGCAACGTTTTCAAAAGACCGTCCTGACTTTGAAAAGGTTTGAACAGACATATCATCTAAAAAAATTCTGGGTTGTATCGAGTCTTGAGAGACCAATCTGACAGAAACAGAAAAACAAACGCTCTCAATTCAGCACTTTTTTCTTGTAAGCTCTAAAATTCTAAACAGAAATAGATAAACCCACATAAACTTTGTACAGGCATTAAGTGGAAATTGAAGGCTTTCTTCTAGGTATAGAAATCTAAGGTACCTGTAAGGGCATCTGCATTCTATTATCGTTACAGTAGCTCCAATAAATAGGGTGTGGTGTGACAGTGGAGCCACAAAACCAAAGAGTCATAGTGAAAATTTCATACATCCTCCCTGGAAAGATCCAGTGTCCTGTAAACATAAATTTAAGAAATATAATAATAAATTAAAACCAAACAAAAAACAAACAAACAAAAAAAAACCCCAATGAATAGATTTTTAAAACACAACCTAGTAAAAAAGAAACTGTTTGAGGGTTCGTTGTTTTGGGGTTTTTTTCTCTCTAAATGAAACAACACATTTTTAAGATTTGTTTTATTTTAAATGAATAACACTTTGAGTATCACCGATTTCAGGGCCGGGAGGGGGCGATACCCTCGCAAGGAGTCTGGCGGAAAGCCGCAGCTACTCCCTCCCCGCGCCTGCCCTGGGCCGGGCACATGGAACCCCGCCCCGGTTAAGTAGCTCGGAGCCCCGCCCCGGTTAAGTAGCTCGGCTCCTCAGCAAGCCTCGCCCAGCCGAGGCGGGGCGGGGGGGTTCGCCGAGGCTCCTCCCGGCCCCTGCAGCCGCGGGAGGGCTCCGGACGGCGCGTCCAGCGGGACACGGTCCCTTGCGTTACCGACTTCTGCCGGCAGAGCTTACACGGGTTCAGCTCCGGCGAGAGGCCCGACTCGTTGCCAACTCCTCCGCCAGCTGTTAGCACACAGCGGGTCGCGGGCCGCCCTGGGGCCAGCGCTGCTTTCGGTACCGCGTTCCCCTCTCCCGGCAACTGCAGCCGGCCCTTCGCCGCCAGCGCAGCAGCCCCTGAAACCAGCGCCCCCCGGCCCTTTCGGCCGAGGACGGCTGCGCGGTTCCCCTCATCGCCGGGCTGCGCAGCGCAGCCGCTCGGGCGCGGGGCCGCCTCAGCCCCCCCGGGCTGCTCCACACCGGCCGCCCCCACAGCCGCCGGGCGGGCAGCGCAGGCGCAGCGCGAGCCGAGCCCTGCGGTGCGGCACGTCGCGCACGAGTCACGCTTGGCCACGTGATCTCCACGTGACCTACACACACACCCCCACGCCCCTCCCTCCCTCCCTCCCGCCGCTTCCTCCGCAGCGCCGGGTGTCGCCCTTCTCCGGCTCCCGCCGGAAGTGCCGCTCCGGCCGCCCCGCGGTTCCGCTGCTCTGTGGTAAGCCGCGGGTCGGCCGCAGCAAGGAGCGGTTAATGGCCGCCACCGGCAGCACCGCCGTCGCTGAGGGAACGCGGAAGTCGGGCGCTGGCGTTCCGCTGCAACGGCGGAAGAAAATCCACGGCAAGGTACCGGGGCTGCCTTCTGCAGCCCGAGGTGTGGCGGGTGTGTGGCCGGCAGCGGGACGGGCGGTGCGACGCGACGGGTCGCGCCGGTTACCGGGCCAGGCCCTACTGAGCGACCGAGCCGCGCCTGAGGGGAGCCGTCCCCGGCCCGGGGCCGTGCCCGGCTGCAGAGAGCCCTTGCGGGCGGGCCCTCAGGCCCCCTCCCGCTCCGCTCCCAGCGCTGCCGGAGGGTCAGCGGCTTCCCCAAGTGCGCACGGGCAGCCGGGCTCTCCGCGGGACTCCGCACGGGTCGCGGCCCGCAGCCCTGGCCGGGGGCTCTCGCCCTTCCCCGCGGGCTGCCGTGCGGTGCTGTGCCGCTGCTGACCATCCAGCGTAACGTAGCCAGGCGTGGGGGCGCGTCTGCAAGGCCAGGACTGGCCTTGATCTTCGCTGTCTTATAACCCAGCGCTGCCAGCGAAACTGTACTTGGGTCCACTCTTTGTTTCTGTCAGCAACAAGAAGCTAGAAAACCCTTGCTGAATGAACCTCTGTATACAAGTGCTTTGCTGTACTCATCCTCTTTGCTGCCTTCTGCTTTAGGTTATTGTGTTTGACGTGGTAAACACTAGCCAGTGATTTCACAGGTGTGACTTCAAGCCTTCAGTTTAGTATTTGAAGCTCTCTGCTGTTTCCACCAAAATGAATTCAAAGGCAAATAGCTGTCTACTCTTCCCAAGGAGAGGAGGGAAGAATGGCATTTAAAGTTTCTACCAAGAATTCTTACAAGCCAAGTGGATGAGACACGTAATTTCTGTCACCAGCACACCATCATTTGAACAAACTATGGTGACAGACTTGATATGCTTTCCCTCTGTTTATCATAGTGGTATTTCAGGTAGTAGAGTCAACTGTCAAAACAAATGCCTACCAAGGATAGCACTGTAATAATTTTCTGTCTTACAGAAAACAAATCTAGTTAGAATCTCTTCCAAGAGTTCTGACTTTTAATACATCTGAAAACTTTGAAAAATCAGATTATTGCTTTTATATTGATCTAGTGCCCTTCCTCATTCACACAACCTCCACCTTCCACAGCAGGAATCACTCAAAAGTACACGTTAGCACTGAGGCAAGCTTGGTGCATAGCCTGTAACAGATTTTTTTTTTTTTTTGTATAAGCTGAATTGCTGTTAAAATGTTAAGTTGGCTGCAGTGAGCTTTCATCATACACAGTTGCAGTTACCACAGTTTGAAAGACAAACTTTGTGCACTAACAAAAAAGCAAACAAATTCATTTGGAGTATAGCTGGCTCACTAATATGGTAAGGTTTGACAGATAGTCATTTAAAAGAGACTGAAAAATAATAATTCCAAGTCACTACTGCAGTAAAAATGCATATATAGGCAAAGGCACTGAAACTTTTATGTACTAAACACTTCAGTGCTCAGCAGGTACCCAGATTAAGAATTTTTAAAACTTCATTGACATCCACACTTGAATCCTTATTTGTATTCTTCAGTTCAGATATGAAGAGCTGTACAGTGTCAAAACTTCAGGAAAGGCCCTAAGTAACTTAGAATGTAGAAATTTCAGTGAAGAAGAGGTCAGAAAGCCTAACAGTTTAGGACTGGACTACTTACAAGTCTTTAAAATACAGGATCTAGGTTTTTACCTGAGAAATCAGTGTTAAGTATTAGAATTAAGTGACTTAAGTCATCTTATTTTCAGATAAATTGCAAGAAACAGAACCAAGTGTGCTTTCTTTTCAGAATGAAATACACGCCCTTTCTTGCAAACTCAGGTGTTTACAACCTGTGCCTCTATATTCAGGACTCTGTGTGCCTCTGTTATTTGTGCTTTAATTTAAACGTGAAAGCTGGAGCTTTCTTAATAGACTGAGAAAACTTGTTTAAAAACAATTGTTCAGTTCTGTCTTGAATCAGATTAAAAAAATATACTCCACAGGTTTACTGGCCTGAGTATAGCCCAGTATATCACTCACTTTTGGATCAGATCACTAGACAACAGCACGTCCTGTGCAACACCTTTAAATTACTGTGCATAATTTAATATATGGGTATGTGTTGTTTAATTGCTTCAGGTACACAGATCTATTTGAGTAAAACTAAAGTATTACAATCAGGAGGATTTCTGCTGCAAAAATGCTCCAGGCAGTGGCTTTTCAGAGTAATTTTCAAAAGCCTATTAAGTTCTCATTGTTCCCTGTTAAACTTTACACTGCTGTGTTCGTATTTCTGAATATCAGATAAACATCACATTTCAAGTCATTAGATTGTGTGTGATGCGATTTGTTTTTATTTTATTGAAATTAACATCTCATACTTTTTCTATTATACAGTCAGCTGATACAATTATTGATTAAAAAAAGCCATATTGCCCTGCTCAGTAGTTAGCACAAGCAACTGTGTGTTGTGGCTTAACCCCAGCCAGCAACTAAGCACCACACAGCTGCTCACTGACACTCCCCACAGGGGGATGGGAGGGAGGATTGGTAGGGTACAAGTGAGAAAGAAACTTGTGGATTGAGATAAAAGCAGTTTAATAAATAAAAGAATTAAAAAAAAAAAAAAAAGGAGAAAGCAAGAGGGGTATAAAATACAAGAAAAACAAGCAATGCACATGAAGACAGTCGCTGGCCACCTACCAAGCAATGCCAGCCATTCCCCAGGCACGACATCGTATGATACGGAATATCTCTGGTCTGTTGGGGTCACTGTCCCTAGTGGGGCAGTGCAAGGAGCAGAAAAGGCCTCGGCACTGTAAGCACTGCTCAGCATTAGCCAAAACATCAGCACGTTATCAACACTATTTTCAGTATGAATCTGAAACATAGCCCCGCATGAACTACTGTGAAGAACTATCCCAGCCCAAACCAGTACACCTCTGTTCAGTTTGTCTGATTTTGTCTTTGCAGAGTAGCGTGTAGGTGAATATTAACAACCCAGTTAGGTTGTATTCATTGTAATTAAGGTGCTCAGAGGTTTTGAAAGCAAATTAATTTCTTTCTTCTGGTAGAAATGTGTCCTTTGTGTTGCAATAGAAAATAATGCAAGATAAGCTCAGGCTCTGATGTGTTAGGGTCAGCACTGCATGTTCCTCAAACTTTGGCATGAGGTTGAGACCCCTCTGCAGTAGCTAGCTCTGTGTTTGGTAATTGAATTAGTGTTTACCAGTATTTACATCAAACAGATCGGGCACTCAAGAGAAAACTGCATGCAAAGGCCACACGTCCACAACAAATGCACACAGAGAGAACCAGTTTTTGTGCATACATCTGAGGGCTACAGAAATGATATGGGGAGTAGAGGAACAACAAGAGGCTGAGAGGCCTGGGGCTGTTTAGCCTGGAGAAGAGAAGATAGAAGGCATCTTATCAATGCTGATCAATATCTAAAGGGTGGGTGTCAAGGATGGGGCCAGACTCTTCTCAAGTGGTACACAGCAACAAGACGAGGCCCACTGGGCACAAACTGGAACACAGGAAGTTACATCTGAACACAAGGAAAAACATCCTTACTGTGAGAGTGACAGATCCTGGAACAGGCTGCCCAGAGAGGTTGGGGAATCTCCTTCTCTGGTGATACTCGGAATCCACCTGGATGCGATCCCGGGCAACCTGCTCTGGGTGACCCAACCTGCTTTAGCAGAGGGGATTGCACGAGATGATTTACAGAGGTCTCTTCCAGCCCCTGCCATTCTGTGATATCCCTGGCTGCTTCTTGAAAGGCTCAGGTTGATGCTCTGTGTTGACTTGCACCTCATATAAATGGAAAGAACCCACAGGAGAGTGCTGTTGTATGTGACTTGCTAACCGACATCAGCCAGGGCAGCCTACCTTCAGCAGCTTTTTTCCTAGAAACTACTTGGCATCAGGATGGGTGAATTGTTTAACCATCAGCATTCTCTTCCTGTGGGTTGTCTTCACAGTTGCTCTTGACTAACAGGGATTGTGCCGAGAGAGGGGGCTCCCAGGGAGCTGTTGAGCAGAGCACACTGCTGTCTGAACACTTCATCCACCTCATACTTTGCTCCCAGGTTGCTTTGCAGATAATAATGCTACTGAACATTTTGAATTGATACTTATTGTAGCTGGAAGTAAATGCTTCTGAAAGGAATAAGATGCACGGTTTAATTCTGGAATTGTAGTCTAATCTAGACTAGAAGGCTGTCATTTCTTTACATGTTTTCTACATTACTTAGCCTAGTTTGTCAAGCATACAGATAAAGGGGGTTGCAGCACAAATCTGATGGATTTTAATGCTTTCTCTAGGGTGATCGTCATAGAAACTACTAAAGACTTCAAAGAATTCATTTTAGGCAAAATAAGTGAACAAATTTGTTCTGATCAAGTAAAATGGATCCTTGTTCAGTTGGAGTTCAGCTTCAAGCTACCAATGAATGCCATAAGACCTATTATACCCGTCACACTGGCTTCAAGACTAAGCAAGATATATCTTCATCAGATCTACTGTTACTTCAGCTCAGGACTGGAATAACTCTTTCAGAAAACAATACAATCTGCTTCCACCATGCAAAAATTTACATTGAAAGATTTGAAGACTTACAAAAATCATGTTGTGATCCCTTTAATATTCACAGAAAACTGTCAAAGAAAAACTTACGAGCAATTGACTTAGATGATGCAACTTTTCTAAGTGCCAAGTTTGGAAGACAGTTTGTCCCTGGCTGGAAGCTTTGTCCCAAATGTATGCAGATAATAAATGGAAGCGTGGATGTGGAATCCGAAGACCGCCAAAGAAGAAAACTTGATTCAGACGTATGTATAATGTACATGGATCGGCTACACACACACACATTCTGCAAGCTTTTGGAATTGGGCTTCATATAAGAAATTAAGTTTTTAAATAGCAATATGAAAGGGTGTAGTGCTTTAGATGGGCGGGAGCTTACTATATTTAAAACTTTATGTGGAGGACCTTAAAAATAGTCCTCTTCCCTAATTAAATATGATGACCTTTTAAATTCAAATTATGTCTGCTAGGGTGACTTACAACTCATAAGTTTATGTAAATATCAGACTGCTGCTGTTATTATAAGCTGTTACTCAAGCCTTTCAAAACCAAGCTCATGTGTTTAAAACTGAATACTCCAAAGGTTGCTTCTAAGGCTGTTGAGATAAACCTCTGGTTTACTCGCTTCTCCAGCAGTCCATTACAAAGTGAAGCTGCACCGGTGTGAATTAAGTGTACTCTGGTTGTGGTGTCTGAGCTGTGAAGGCCACAGCATTTGTTCAGGGGCAGTAATGAACCGGTGTGGGAGGATAATCCTTTTAAGTGCTGAATTTGGAATACAGCTTGTACATTTTTGGATGCATTGTTCAAGATGAATGTAGGCAATCAGTAGAAGTGTGGACAAACAAATTGACAAGAGCTCATCCATATGTGTCATGTAGCACAGCAAAATTGCATTCTAGGAGTTGTTGCCCAACTGTATTTTTCAATTACATGTCAACATGATTAGAAGATTGACAGGGGGTGAAATTTAAAAATATTGAATAAAATTATAAAGCCTGTATTGTTCAAATTTGAGACTGGTACAGTTCCTCAGTATAAAAATCTTGAGACTGAAGTTGGTTTTCCTCAGAAATCCAGTGCTTAGAGTTGAGGTTAATAATTAAGTTACTACAATATCCTGTTTTGACTGGACTTTTTCTTATGTATTTAAGTTTGTATTTCTGATTAAATGAGATTATCTGTCTTTGTTCAGGGGCGGACAGCTAAGGCTTTAAAGTCTCTACAGTTTGCTAATCCAGGACGACAGACGGAATTCACTCCTGAGACCAGTAAAAGGGAAAAAAGAAGGCTGCAAACAAAAAATGCATCATTTAATTCAGACAGGTAAGCTGTTTCCTCTATTTACATTACTTTCAACTTTCACTTAAAAATAAAACAGCCTTGATGGTCAGTGGCCCTGTAACACTCTAGCATTTTCTATATCGATGTTTAGATGTTCGTGGGTTGATTTTTTTTTGTTTTGAGGATGTTAAATCTCATCATCACCTCCGAGACAGAAATAAAAGATAAAGCATTAACACACAGTCCACAGTTCAGAAAATTAGAATACAAACAAGTATTTGGTAAGACATGACAATACTACACAGGTCACAGATGAAGCTATTAATTTATGCATAAACTAAAATTCTGATAATAGGCTGGATTTGAATACTGTAAGATTGAGTAGGCTACACTTAAAATATTGGAGTTGTCATCTTTCAGTAAACTCAGTAGTTATACTCTGTAAACAAAAGTGTACAACTTAGGACTTCACCTTCCTTTTAAAAAAAGGAAGGTAGTGTCCAAGTGGGACAATACAGCTAATGTGAGTGATTTAAAAAAATTAGTTTCTCCAGAGGAAGGGTATATGCTGCTGAAATTTGTCTGTCATTTTCCACTAAAGGTGGAAATTGGACCAATTCAGTCTTGCCCTAATAGGAGAGTGATAGAAACTCCAGCTTTCAAAACATGCAACAGAGTTGATATTAATGCCTTTCCTCTGCTCTCCACCTAAGTTTAACCTTACAAGACAGAAACAGACACTAGATGTGCTTCTCACAAACTGCACATACTTTTCCCCTCCCTTTGTTTCTTCTGCTCAATTTGGACACAAGTTGCAACCAGAGAAAAGTTTGTTGAGATGTTAGAAAAAGCTTTTTCTATTTATGTAGTAAAATGCTGGATCAAAAATGTTGTGGTGTCTCTGACATTAGCGCTATTCAGAACTCAACTAGATACAGCCCTGAGCAACCTAATTTCAGTTGTACTGGCTTTGAAAAGAGGATGAGAGGTAACTTTCAGAATTCCAAACCAGTTTTTTTTTTTTTTGTTACTCTGCAGTTTAACAGAATGGTTATGTAGATGGGTAATGATCAGAGCATAGAAAATACATTAAATTGGTATGTGTGCACCCTGCATGATTCTACATGACCTCCTTTGAATTGCAGCTACATGTTACAAAACAGAAGTCATTTTAGGGACCATTTTATATCCTCTGAAAGGTAATCTGAAGTTTACATCATATAACTAAGAATATTCATAAGTGATTGAATGTGTTTGCTATTGAAGAAATAAGAACTTCTCATTTGTGATATTATTTCCAAAGCACTACACTGGAGATACGTTTATGACTGAGAAATATTGTCAGATACAATAACATACATACATCTTTTAAGAGTGTTAAAATGAGCACCCAAACAAAGCAAACTTCTGTCCACAACTATTAGCAGCTTGACAACAAAATAGGTGGATTTCTTTTAACATGGAAGTAACTGTTGTTTGTCCTTATGCAGGCAAGTTATACCAGCCAAGAGCAAAGTCTACGATAGCCAGGGACTGCTGCTTTACAGTGGGATGGACCTCTGTGATTGTCTTGATGAAGATTGTCTGGGATGTTTCTATGCTTGCCCCAAGTGTGGCTCCAACAAGTGTGGAGCTGAGTGTCGCTGTGACCGCAAGTGGCTATATGAGCAAATTGAGATAGAGGGAGGAGAAGTAATCAGAAATAAGCATGTTGGTTAGTGTATATGTGCATTATTTATCCTGAGTGTATATTTCATGCTTTGATTAAACACAGCACATTTACAATTTAGTGGTTTAATGAAAGGCATTAGAATTTATCACAATTCACATGATGAATGTGCTTGCTTTCACACTTGTTTTCAGTATGATTATGGAAGTGATCACACTATTGTCTTTTCACACTTCATTCTACGTTGTGCTCAGTCTTGTTAATCAGCCAAATAAGTTCTCATTGAACAGTCTTTCACAGTATGCAAGTATAAGGTGCTAAATTTTTATGCAATATATTCTGAGCCATTCACTAGTCTTTCACATACTGTTCTTATAGAGTGTACCATCTACATGTATTCCTCATTTTTCCTTCTCTAGTTAAAGTATCTTATGGTGTTGAATATGTTTTACACGACATACTAAAAATTCAGAGAATTTACAGGCAGTATTAACAAGACTCTCTCCAGTATTAATAGTGAATGCTGCATCTTCTATAGATTATCCTAGCTACACGTGATGAATTCAATCCCATTCACTTAAATGTCTTCAAAGGTAGTTAGTTCATATCCTGTCCAAGTTACTGGGATTTGAGGTCAAGTTATCCTTATGAATTCAAGCCTCACTGTTAGTGTTATTAAACTGTCAATGCATTGAAAAAATATGTAAAAGTATTTAATTTTGTTATTATTTTGTTGGTGTCTGTGGAGCACAATTGAAAAAATTTGATATATTTGTTACCACTCTGTAACTGAACTGGGCTGGTACTTCAACAGTCCTTTCCCTGTTTCTTTTCTCTTTTTAATTTTTTTTTGTTTTAAGGTAAATGTTTACATGCAGCTGAACTGAATTTAAGTGTCTTGTTTCCCAACTAAGAGTATCCAGACTACTACTACAAAAAAGTTGAACTGAAATTATATTTGGTTGATGTGTTATCTAGCCTCAGAAGATTAAAGTTGTACAAGATAAGATTTATGGAAAAGTGTTTTTATAATTGACAGTAAAATGAAACGTTATTTCTTGGTATTTTTGTTGTGTTTTGGATGTGTTTCCTATTTCTGTGATAGACTTGGAAGATCTGCATGTTGACTGGGTCGCATTTGTTGAAGAATACTGTTAACTACTGATTTCCAAAGACTTACTTGGTTAAGCTGTATAATCTTGCTGTTTAGTCTTATTTTCTGGTAAGTATGAAAGTTGCATTGCTAAAATCCAAAGTTATACTTTGAGTTGTGCTGACATCTGCTGGTCCTAGCGAAGTATAAGCAGCAGCTTATATTACAGTTTGACTGAATTTGCTGTGAATAGAAACAGCCTGTTTTGGGGGGGTCAGAGCTTTAGCTGTTCTTCCAATGGATGTCTCTCATTGGCCTTGAATTCCAGACACATTTACCACAAGAACCAGCCTGTGAGTTTATTTAGGGAGAGCAGCACATTCTTTGTGCTTTCCCAGATAGTGATACCACAACTGAGTAATAGCCATGGCTTCCCTTACGTGCAAGTGGCTTTAGTGTATTTTACTTCACTGAGTATAGAAGATGCTTATCCTGATACAGCAGTTAATCTTGTGTGTTTGATCCATGTTTGGAACTGTTTCATCTCTAAAAGAACCTTCTGAATTAGATGAAAATACAACTAGATAGCTGCATGAAAGTGAGAGGGGGTGAAAGAGCTGGTCCAGTCTTGTCAGTTTTATGTATTTATTATTTAAGTTAGACCAGAATCAGCAATACCCATTGTTAAATTTAACAATCTTCCAGCTATTTAATGAACATAACTTAACACTTAAGTCCACAGTTAGACTTGGATTCAGTAACTGTTAAAGCATTTCACTGATGTACGAATGTGCCAGTAGCTTAAATTGCCTAGAGCTTCCCAGTATTAGAACTTTTATTAGTAGATGTATGTAATATGATTATCATTATTAGATGTATTTGTCCATCTCCACTGAGTCTCTGAAAAGTTAGTATATTCAGTCTCTCATTTTTACAGATTCACTAGCAGCAAGCACTTTCCCAAATAAAACACTCAAGTTGTTTCCTAACAAAATGCATGACTGCTGTTTAAAAGCCTTTGCAAAGTACTGGGTGCTGTTGATTGCTGTAGAAACTACAGGAGACTTTGGGTGTTTTCCCAGTAAAATGGGACCTTTTGGTGTTGCTTGTTCACATGCCCTGCTTACACATTACAGGCATTTCCATTTAGCTGCATCTCTTTACCATGCCTAGGTTGTAGTGCGTTACTGAGTTCAGTAGTATGGTTTTTATATGCTTTCATGTCCCTCATCTACTTTTCCATTAAGACATCATTGCAAGTCAAACTTTACCATCTTGCTAGATTCAAAATGCTTACAGCCATGACTTTCTCTTATTTCTGTATGTTTTTAAACACCACACAAACTTAACCCATCAGCATAATATACAAGCTATTTTACAATCTAAAATAAATTGCATATTGTTCCCAATAGCATATGTAATTTCTCATCTTCCAGAATTACTCTACAACTAAGCCTGTTAAATAGAATATTCTTTTAATTCAGCCAAAGGAAACGGCTACTTTTCATAAGTCACAGTTCATAAGCCAGGTATAGTAACCATTTTAAACTCTGTATGCATTGAAGAAAAAAAAGCTAACTGCAGATAGACCCCAGATACCATGGTAAAACTCACCTTTCATATTAATTGCAAAAATTAATGCCTGGACAAAGTTTACAAAAGACAGAAGTTCAGTGACAAAATATTCTTTATGAATAATACATATATCCCATGGATCAATTTGATATTATTGAACAGAAGCTCCCAATTTGTGATGTTTTAGATACCAAAACATTAACACTGTACTTTTCTCACATGAAGCAAAATTCACATCACGTTTAGAACATGATCAAATGTAACATCTTCTACAGTAGCAAGGGTCCTTCCATGGACCTTGTCAGAGTTGCCACATAACCTTACAGTCATATCCAAGACAAGATGTGCCTCCCCCCCCTTAGTGGAGCTGACAGTTTCAAAATGATAAAACATACCCTAGGATGCTTTCTATTAAATATTCAAACAACAATATAGTACAGTCAGGTAATCCACCCAGAGAGGGTGTTATATTTAATGTTTTTGGCATCTATGCTACTAAAATGCATTTACCTTTGGGATATATATTATCCCTGGACACAACACGAATTTAATTTTATTTTAATCAAAGTTCATAACCTTCAGAAACTAAGGTAAGACTAACTTTTAAACCTCTTTGCTGACCACTCAGGACTTTAGAAACAGCAAGAAGTGGGCAGATCTACACAAAAAATGTGATTATTTTTTTTTAATATAAATCCAGAAGTCAGGATTAAAGCCTTTAAGGGGGGAAAAAAATGGAAACTGAGTTAAGGAGACTTTCCTCATTTTAAACCTATTTGACTGTTGTTTTTAGCCTTTTCATATAGGTGTTAATCCGTATTAGCCAGAACAGCCCAAAAGACAGCTACACGAGAGCTTACACTGAAATCCCATAGTGACATAGCTACACAGAGGCTGTGTTCAGGTGGACATCTTGTGCTTACACAGTGGAAACAGCTACAGCTAGCTGGAATCAGCATTAAATCTAGTCTCATGAAAAAGCATAAAGAAAGAACTTTCAGTTTCATTTTGTTTTCCTCTAAAATTGGAGTAATTTTGTGTCAATAAATGCAGAGTTTCAGCATTTTTCAACTTGATTTCTCAGTGAAATCCAGGGTGTACAGACATGTGGTAGCTTGTCCCTCATGATCCACATAATTTTCCACAATAATTCTTCAGCAAAAATCCTTAAAGCATTATTCACCTTTATACTGACTTTTAACCAGTCAATATCACACTAATGACATCTTAACTGAAAACAGTCTAAACAGTTCTCTCCAAATTTAAGTTATGCATGCTTTTAAATCCTAATAATAGTAGAGGAACTGTTTACTTAAAGGATTATATTTGTATTTAAAGATCTTTAATTACAAGTTGCAGCTAATATTTACCAATGTGGAAGCCATAGTCAGAACTATTCTTAGACTAATTCACTAGATATCAAGTTAACAGCTCTCCTCCAAGCACATATTAAAAGATACTGTAGGGAGGTGTGGACAGTTCTGATTAAACAGCCCAGTTCACTCTCGTAGGGGTTTTGTTGGAAACTCATTATCCTGCTCTGAAATAGGGACTTACATTTTAAGAGATCCTCATACCCAGCAGAGGGCATCAGCCTCCTGCAAACCTGACCATCAACTTCTAGTGCATCTCTGAAGAGAGCATTCCCAGTCAGCTGAGCAGAAGGAATTCGTCATTCCACACATTGGGGAATTGAGCCCAGCACAAGAGAGGCGTTACCCACGTATGTCTGTGAGGTTGAAATACAGCAGCAGAATACTTCAAAGATAAGGATTTGCTTTTTGGTCCTTTAAAAGCTTGTCACCCAGCCCCAAAAATACCATGCCAATTGTTAGTTCTTTAGTTAGAGATCAACACAGTTTTATAGATGCATGCACAATTTACAGCTTTGATGCTATGAACCCTTAGTTTAGAGCACCTACCCGAGCATTCCTGTTAGGCAAGAAGCCCACCTACAGCAGGGTCCTGCGCTTGTTAACTAAACTGGAAACTTCTGATAGTCATGCTGGTGCTACTTCCAGCATGCAATACAACACACAGCCAAATAACCACATTTTTCCCAGGGAAACAGGTAAAATTCTCTGTCAGCATTCTACCAGAGTAACTACAATAGTGGCTAAAAGAAGCCCAGAATAAGCTGTAGTAGGCCAGGGTGGGGAGGGGCAAGAGGGGCAGACAGGGAGAGGAAAAGTTTCCCTGGGTCTCCTACTCTTACTAAGTGGTGAGAAAATTGCCTTCAAGCGAGCAACTTACTAGAACCATCAGAACTTAAGAACTTTCTAAAGAGAAATCACTGGAATCCTATTTAATTCACAGTTCTTAAGGCCTCATAAGCCATCTAAGAAACAGGAACTAAGAATCAAAGTACCCTCTTCAGAGCTCAGCCAAGACAGAGGAGAAACAAGCATCACAATCTAATATATATATATATATCTATCTATATATAGGCTGCAGAGCTATGCCATTTACATGACTACTTTGCTTAAAGGTAGAAAAACATATTTTACCAACTTCCAGTAGCAAAGTAACTTTCCTAAATCCAGTATTTCTATGCCATCCTTCCTAGAAGTACCTGATAATCCAGATGTAGTCAAGTGAATAAATTTTCTCCTCACTTAATTTTCTAATGAAAGCTTGTAACACAAAAAGAAATAAACCTAACAGAAAAACCATCAAACCTCCAAGATGCTCCTTTCCTTCTGTTTTGTAACAGGGCAATGCTGTGGGAGGTGATTCCCTTGGCAGTTTCCAGTCAGGTGGGCTGAATCCTGCCACCTGCCTTCAATGTTGTTTTAACCTTTCTCCTGACACCAGCTCTTCTTAATAGGTATTAATTAGAGTGATTATATTTCAGCTTAGTTTTCAGTTAATACCTTTGCGCTGCTTCCTGGGAGTTTTAGCTCAATCTCTAAGAGAAGAGACAACTCAGAGTTATTACTCTGTTAAATATCCTTGTGTAGTATGCCTAATCTCAAACCAGTCTTCTTATATTGTGCAGTCTCCTGAGATCACCACTCAGGGGGCTCCAAATCTCAGCTACACTGTTCCATCAAGCCAGTTTGTCCATGTATTTCGTTGGCAAGGGCAAGCTGTTCTGTCTCAGTAGTGAGCTCCTATTAACAGTCCTGTTACCTTCAGTGAAATGCCTGAGGTGTGTAAGCAGGCCAAGCAAAGAGGTGGCTTCTGCACAAGTGAAATGTGTCATGAGAAAGCACTGAAGCTGATGGGGCTGCTCGGACAGAGACACTGTTTGCCCTCACCTGTTGCATATACTTTTGTACTGGCACAGCAATAGAGATTGTGCCTGAGATCTTACCATCTTAAGAAGGCAATGTGGAAGGCAGCTATGGAGCAAACATCAGTGTACATATAAATAAAATCTGCTGCTGGGTTCTAAAAATAAAATCTTTGCATAACCTTTATGGGACTGTACCCTAAAGACCAGACTTGGAGAAGTCTGAGGTCCCTGTGAAATTTTAAGCACCAAGTGCCTGGGTCTGCACTTAAATATTTGGCCTTCCCATTGGAATTCAGAGTCAGGCCTGGAGACAGGAATAAAGCAGCCGACCATGGAGAGGTAGAACAGATGACTTTTCATATGCTTTCTGTTGGATGTGGTCATAATAAACTAGCTGGGTAGAAAGGACGGAGTAATTAAATTACACTAATGAAAGATGGTTATATCTCAAGGCAAACCCAGAATTTTATTTCTCTCAAGAGAAGTTTCTCTTCCTACTGTTATGTTTTGAATTTGATTTTGTTTTTATCAAAAAAACAGAAAGGCACAATTTATCCAGCCTAGTCTGTGCCAACTACCTCCGCTTTATGACTCCCCTGTGTTAATTTCTTGCCTGTGAACTGCTGACTCTTTGAAGTAAAACATTGGGCTAGATCTGGTTTGGAGCAAATGAGAATGCAGGGCTGCTGACAAAGGACATCCATCATAGGAATCGCTGCAGAAAGTGTCTGCAGTTTCTCCTCCTCTGGTGTGAGTGAACTGCAACATCCAGCTCTACATGCGTGCACCCCCGTCCCAACTGGGTACCTGCATCCCAAACTGGGGTAACATGCTGAGCCCTCGCTTTCCTCAGGTAATCTCTGAGCACATACTGATTCCGTAATTTTAAGTAATACTTTTCCTCCAGGAAGAGGCAGAACTCACCACACCCACTAACTTTGTACCTGTCATTTTTTTCATTTTTAATTTTTTTAAAACTTAGTTTAATTTGGGGGCATAGTACCCCAAATGGTCTAAGGCTGATTCAGACCCTGAACCCCCTCAGGTAGATTTTACTTCTTCCAAATCTCAATAAAGCTCTGTGTAAGTGCATATAGGAATGTATTGTGTAGCTGATCCAGCCAACCTAGTTGGAGCTCGCCTCTCAGAAATACAAGGTGCAAATGACATGGTGTAAGTTGCCACTGATCTGAGTGCACTTGTTTGAACCCCTACCAAAAGGGAGTTCACAAGGAAGATGCAAAGCCAGTTTTCTGCCTAAGCAGATGTTCTGTACTGTAGGGTATGAGTAAAGGGGACCTCGTTACATTGACTTTTATTGACCTTAACAATTACTCACTAGTTAACTGGAAGGTTGGACATTATCCTTCTGCATCTTCTGCTTCAATGTAACCTGAAAAGCCCATTCATCACTCAATTACAGCTGGTAGCTGGCTTGGTATTTCAGTACCATCATGTGCAATAGAGAGCTCTCATGGAGGAGCAGAGCTGTAGTGCTTTCTCCCTTCACATCTGTCCTGTCCTCTGACTCCGCTAATTTCACTTTTTTTTTAAGTGAATTGAAAATCATTGCCTACCTTCCAGCATTAGTTGGTGATGTTTCTCACATGTCAGAAATTGCTACTGACATTTCAATTTGGCATTATTTTCCCTCTTTCTTTAATAATATTCTAGAGAACATTTATATTTGAATAAAAAGCAAATAATGCATGTCAGAGTACACATCAGGGAATGTCAATTTTTTTTTTCCCAATTACAGCTGTATTTCAAATAGGATAATGCAATTAAAGGTTAATTACTAGAAGTGCAAAGCCAAGGTTATGATCAGAAATGGTTATCCTTTCACTTCTAAATCCTGTCTTACTAAATAAAACATTCTTGTGGGGCAAGTTACTCTGCTTATCTGCAGGTATCCAGAAGAGAACAAGCGTCCAGCACTATTAGTAGAGTGACTTTTTGTGTGTAATCTACCATACTATGAAAAAAAGGGCAAATATAGGTGGCTTTATCACTGGCTAATGACATAAATTCACTTCAGGATAGGTTATTAACGATACATTAATAGTGTTTTACAGGTGGTACCATAACATGCTTTTAAATAGTAGTCTTGGTGAACTGCTATTATTTTCTTAATAGTGAGCTGTAGTTTGAGTCTGATAAACTATCAGCAAGAATAATTACATAGTTCTCAATGCTTCACTGGGTGCTCCAGGGCAGTCAGGGGGAGGACCAGGGGAGGCTGTCTCCCCAGCAGAGAGGGTTGGGTGCTGCAGGCGAGCTGCAAAGCAGAGCCTTTGGGCCCTGGGTGGAAGTTCAGCCCCCCAGCCGGGTGCAGGGACCTCTGGCACTGGCGGGTCCAGCTCTCCCCGCTGCAGCCCTGCAGCAGCCCAAGCAAGCTGATGCCAGTGGCACAGCTCCGGGTTGTCATTCCTGTGCCCCGGACCAAACCTGAGCTAAGTGTTTGTGCTACATCCCAAGTGGGTCCTTTAGCTGTCTGCAAGACCACGGTCACTGTCCTGTCAGATGGCAAATCTGCCGGCTCAGGCTGAAGCACTGCGAGGGGGGACCTCCTGCCTTCTGGCCCAGGCAGAGCCGGACCCCTGGGACTAGCCCAGAGGGGGATTCCGAGCGTATCCTCCTCTCTGCAGGGAGTTTCCCTCCACAGTTTGGCTCTGTCATACAAGGCTGATCCAGAAGTGTTTGAAAGTTTAGGATTCCTTTTTTCAAAGCTGCTTTTGCCTCTATGGGGAGAAAGAGAGCATTGCTGTATTCCAGATCTTCTCAGGGGCTGGCACCAGAAGTGAAGCTGTGTGAACTACAAGGAACTGAAAATTATTTTCTCATGACATGAGCATACATCACTAAGTAGCATGAAGCACTAATTACCATTGCCCTTTGTCAGCCCCCGTGTCACTGCTGGTGCCTTGGGGAACATGGCTCTTTTTTTAAGCTGGGCTCAGAGAAGGCTAAAGGAGGCTCTAGAAGCAGCCAATAACTATGGGAGGGGTAGCGATAAAGGTGAGAAACTTTATTCAGATAGAGTCACAGACTTCCACCCTTTAAAAGTCTGAAGCTGGTGGAAAGCTGGTGCTTTGCTATAGGAGCCTGTCTCTAGGAGCAGGCTGGTATAAGGCTCAAGTGTCACAAACCATTAGGAAGGTTTTGCCAATCTGTTTTACTTAAGTGCATGAAATAACAGCAATCTTTGACTATTAGCTGCTTTATTTGACTGGTAATAGTGCCTAAAAGGGGCCGGGACTTCAATTTGCTCCACTGGGAACTGCTATTTGCTGCGAGGGCACATATTCTCCTTTACCACGAGAGTTTCAGTGGGACAGTGACTGACTCTTAATCCCGTTTGGTTTGCCTTCAGAGTCTTTATGGAGGTGGCTGACAGGCAATGTAAACTAAATATAAACTGCATAATGGGAGCAGGACTTATTTTAGCAAATGTTCAAAATCAGCGATAGCACTGGGGTGAAGAATGCAGAGAGTTTGTAACTGAGCACATCAGCTGCCTCTGCTCAACCCCACAAACTCATGATAGCTTCTCAGCAACCAGCTGCTGGGGCCCAAGGAGCTACACACCTGACATGACCCTCAAGGGTTTTAACAGCCACCAACCTTTTCTGTCATAGAGAATTACTTCCGTGACTACGTGTCCTCTGGACCAAAAGAGAAATCCACTAAGATCACCAGGCAGAGACTGCTCTGGTGGAAGCTGGAGCTTTTCAAGTGAGGTAGTTGGAGAGAGGGCTGACTGCAGGTGAGGGGCTGGGGAGAGGAAGTTCCACAGGGCACAGCTGTTAATCCCATTGTACCTTTCTAGTGAGAAACCAGAAAGCGAATCTGAATACATAGAGAATCTGTTTCAGAAAATGAACATTTAAAGCAAGCCTATAATAATAAATGAAAATAATGTTTCTTTATAAATATTAAATAATAAATCTGTTTATTTCTAATGTCAGCCTTACTTCAGGGACATTTATTCTGCCTGCATCCCACTGTACCTGAGGCAGACAAAAATGCTCCTCCATGTACGAACTAGGCAAAGGGGACAGAATAGCACACCAGGAAATAATGATCCCTATGGAGCAAACAAACAGCGGAAGAGCAGCCAAGTTACTGCATTTCCCTCGTTCCCTGGAGACATGTCCTTATCTTGATAATTGGAGGAATAATAAATAAATAAATAAAATGTCTTATTTAGCTGTGCTGTTGTTGTTGGAGTCCTTTGTCTGTAGCATAGTCAGGAAAAACTTCTGGATTGATCTGTAGTGCACAGGCCTATTTTCTATTAAAGTGTATTAATGCCAGGTTCTGTGCAATTAGTGAAAAGTCAATTCCCATTACTAGTTAACACTATTGAGTATCTGCTTTCTTTAATAAAAAACTATGTCCAGCACGAAGACTATAAATCAATAAGCAGCCACTTTCTAAATCTATTCTGTCTCCTCCAAAAATGCAGAGAGCACACTGCTGTTTAGAAGGCAGAATAGATGTAGGAGAAGAGACCCCTGCCCTCAGAGAGCTGCCCTTCCTGCTGCAAGCCATGCCTTCACACATCCCTCTCTACAGCAGCAGGGTTCCTGCTGAGACTCAGCTTTTCCTTGGAAAAGCCTTTGCTCATTTTGAGGAGCTGTACACATGCAAATGGGTGTTAAAATCAATACAGTCATTTACTGACATCAAAGACCAGGTTGGTAGGAATCCTCCATGAATGAAGTCATTGCACACGTTTGAATCACACGCACGTGTTACAATCCAGCAGCTGCTGCAAGTGCCCAGCTAAACTGGGACAGCCCTTGGAGGTATCTGACAGCTCCTGCCAGAGGTCCCCAGGGTAGCCGGTGTCCACTGTGGACAGGGCAGCTAAGTCTGGCTGCAGTCGTACCTTGCTCTTGTGAAGAGCAACTGTTTGTGCTTCAGCAACAGAAGATCCACAGTTTGCAACCTGGTGTTGCACATTCCCTGTGTTAATTCCATAATTACTTTTTGGCAGAACTCCATCGCCCATCGTAGGGGTTGCAGTGCTTGTGCTGGACCAGCTGCCCAGGTGGCACGCGGGTGATCCATACAGTGTCGAACAAAGCAGTCGGCAGGTTTCATCATGATTTGATCATGTCTAGAGATCACTGTGGCAGACAGCTGAATGTTCTGTTGTCATTACAGAGGAGCAGCAGAGAGTAGATTTATTTCTTTCTCATTTGAAGGTACAGGTATGTAGGCCAGTAACGAAGAGCCACTCAGGTGGCTCACCTCACAGGAACCACACAGCCCACAGGGCCTGACAGAGTAACTTATGCTGTCCACACAAGAGGATTATGTCGAGCTAATTTGGTCTTCTGCTTGGATTTGCAGCCCATGGCAAGGACAGATAGCTGGTGGGATCCTATCTTTCCAATAGTAATGGAAAGAATCCTACCATGACAGCTGAGATGTACAAGTGCAAGGAACACCTGCACGCTTAGCTGAAAATCAGATAGGGAAACGTCAAAAAGGTCTGTCTGGTACCTTTTAAGCTTCCCTGTGCAGCTTTCATGCCTTGTTAAGTCCTCAATAAATGTGGAATAAGATTAGAATTTAGCAACAAAAATAACTAAAAAGGGATTAAAAAACTTGTTCCGGGTAAGAAAAAAATGAAACCAAACCAATAGGTGGAGGAAGAGTGAAAGAAGTTCCATTGTTCTTCTGAAACCCAGGGTTTCTTTGCTTTAGGATTGGTTTTCATTTGTCGTCCATAGATCTGGAGAAACCCAAAGGCTGCTTCTAGGAAGCAAATAAAAGCTGGCTAAAAGACAGCTGCTGTTGGTAGCCTTTTGTTTGTTAAGGACACCTGCAGAACCAGGGAAAAGGGAAGAACTGGGTAGGAGAAGAAGTAGTTAAAGATTGCTAAAGGAAAGAAAATGTATTTGCTTTCTTTACAGAGAAGCAAGGAAATAAAGCTGCTCCGTCTGTTTTAATGATCATTTGCTACGCATCTGAGCGGTTGAATTGTTAGTCAGAGTGAATGTAGATGAAATTCAGACATAGACAAGACTATTTGTAGAAATTTGGTTTTTATAGACGCATCGACAGTACTTTTTCTGAGAAGTATTACAATTTGATTTAGCTGAGGAAAATAAATTATATTATGTGATTTAATTACATGATTGTGACTAACACTTTGTTGCAAACACTGAGTAGTGAAAATGGAAGCAGAATGCAAGCTATCTGGTAGGAAAACATTTTCTTTTAAATTGTTGACTGAATCTGAATAATGAATAAATGGGAGGAAATCACAATCTGCTCATGGAAGTTCCAGAAAAAGAAAAAGGAGCCAAGCTCATAAGGTAAATTATTAATGTTGGTATATTCGCTTTGCTCCAGTTATTTGTAATGTAGAAAATGTGATTTGCGTGTGTATGTCATTTTAATATTAACTCAATTGCCAGCTCAGATCTAAAATAATGAGACAGATCCGAGTCTTTCATTTCCAAAGAAGAATTTTTAATGCAAGCGAAATCAATATGGCAAAACATTCTGCCCAAAGAAAGGCTAAAAAACTGAATTTAGCTATAATGCTGGAGGAGAAGAGGTTTTAGACCTTCCATTTTCCTCACCCATGGTGTGACAGAGACACAGGCACACATGGAAGCTGCTCAGGAAGAGGATGAAGATGCGTGCTTTCACCTTTGAGTTCAGACACACGCTGTGATCTTCTCTGCAACGTGTAGAAGCAAATACAACCGTAAAAATACCATCACATACTCAGACACAGCTGTATACAGCTGACAGTGCCTGATCCAGGGTCAAGAGTTAGCAGGTAAGAGTTAACATCCTTGATGGGACATTGCTGGGAAGCCTAAATTTCAGCAGGGATGTTGCACAACCTCTCTTCTTTCCATTTACAGCTCTTCCTTATTACTGATTAAAAAAAAATTCCAATTCTTTTTTTATACTATCTGTAAATATCTTCAATTAGAACAAGTGCAGGAATAAAATTCTATTAAGGGAAATTTTAAAGCACAGCTATATTTTTAGATTTGAGATTCTTGTTAATTTGGTTTCAGTGTTTGCCAGAAACCCTGTGATTTTAGTATCTGCAGCTGGTAACTGTGGGACAACTCTGGGCTCTGAAGCCATATATTTATACCCCAGCATGCACACAAACCCATGATTGCTTTTCAGGCTTTGTTTTCCCAACATTTCTAGCCTGAGAAGGACCATCTCTGGGTCTGAGAAGGTTTTCTGGAGCTTCACAGACCCATCCAAATGCAGGTGAAGACAAAGTTGCTTTGTGTTTTGTTGAAGAATCATCAGCACTGAAAAAGGGACAATTTATCTCAACCACTGTCTGTCTTTTAGTATCAGTGTGAGCAGATGGATTGGTCATGCCCACAAAAGCAACCGTCAACAAAGAATAGGTGACCTACCCCAATGCCTTTGACTACCAGTTTAAGAGTGTTCAGAGCAAGATCATTCATCACGCTCTCCACTGAGGTCCTACTCACGATGCTAACTGTGTAAGGGATGTGATTGTGAGCCCACGTGCTGACTCGGAGGAAGCCAGTGAAACACATCCACTATAGCACTACTCGATGTACTGAGGCCTCAGTGGAGCTTGAGGCTGTGCTGGCTTCATAGCGTGACCGATGCTCCTTGTGCTAAGGATCCTGATACCAACGTGCAAGCCAAAGTGCATTTAAGCTTCTTAATGCTGAACTGCGAAATGCCAATGGTCTGAAAAGTCTGAAAGGCAATAGCAGTAGAGACAAGGAGAGAACAAACGTTGTTTACCTAATGGGTCCTGTTGGTGTTTCCATGTAAACTACCATTGCAAGTGTCTTGGGCATCAAAGAGAAATGGCAGACTGGGGCTCATATAGGTTTGAGGCTGCTTAAAACAAGGAGGGAACACCCTTATTTTAAAGGGAAGGCAGAACTTCTTTTGAAGGACATTCACTAGAAAGCTGGGGGATAGCTCACGGAAGCAGAGCTCCCCTCAGGGCTCCTGCTGATTTCTGGTACTGCTGCAGCTCCCTCTCCTGGGTCTTTGCCAAGTTGTATCTGGTGCATTTGTATTAGAAGGGGACGACTGCAGTGGTGAGCAGGCTCAACCCCACAAGCTGGCTGAGCTCCTTGTGCTTCTGTTGAACAGCATCCCTGTGAGTAGGAAGGGTCGTTGTTCTTTCAGCCTTCCTGTGTTCAGCCCATTGCAGGAGGACTCGAGCCTCAGCAAGGTCAAGTTCACTTGCGGCTTTTTCAGAGACCTCTGCAGCGTGGCCTTGCTCCAGCTGTGAACGAGTATAAAGCACATGGGAGGAAAATCTGGTCACAAGAAAAGCTTGGACCTGTTCCTATTCAATGCAGATATGACCTAGGCTTTTGAGAAATAGAAAGCATCAAGTGTAACCGTGCACCTTGCTGCAGCTAATCACTTTAGATCTTGAATCAGTGATCTGCAGTTCTTTCCAGCATCATTTAAACAGCAATTGCAATGTGATCTCTTTCTAAAATCTGAAAATCCACATTTTGCACAGCTGCTTCTTCTGACAGGGATGGCAGAAAAGAGAACAGTCTGCAGACTTGAGGTACTGGAAGTAATTTTTCCAAATGTAAAGCTTACTGCATGAAGTATTTCTATCAGCTGCAATGCAGTTGCTTCTCAACGTAAGCCCCATGCCCCATGGTTAGAATTTGCAGGGCTGAGCCACACTGATATGGTCCATTGATGACCAATAGTGGCATGAGAATGGAATACTACACAACTGGTCCAAAATCTGCTCTCCCTGGGACATGTATGGCAGAGACAATAGTGGGAATTGGCTCTTTTTTTTTTTGAGACTTGATCAAAGCTTTTGCCAAGTCCCCTGGAAGGATCATCTACAAGCATCAGTATGTGAAGATAATAGCCTTGCCAGGCAAAATTCAGGTCTTATTTTCACACCGCAGAAGGATAGCAACTCTGGTGGGGATATGTCCAGGTAAAAATACCTCTTTATTTAATTCCAAAGTGCTGGACCAGAGGTGAAATCACTGTGGAGTTTGGTCCAGCATCTCTCTTGTTTATAAGACAGGCAGGGATATACAGCCCATATTGCCTTGGGGTAGACCCAGCTTTCAAACTGACCTTCTGGCGCTGAGTTGCCCTGCACAGAGGCCAGGAGTATGCTGTTAGAAACCAGCATAAAGGCTCAGAAGTTTCCTCCCTTCTTATTTTCCACTGACTGATTCTGTATTCCCCAGAGGCTCCTTGTTAACAGCACAGACCATCACCAAAAATTAAAAATAAAAAAGGTGGGGGGGGGGGGGGAGGAAGAATACCCGCAGCAGCCCCTGCCTTATATTCCTCTGTGTCCCACTGACGGTGTCATGCGGAAGGGAAATTGTTCTATCAGTGACTATGTTAGATTCATGACCCCACCACAACCTTGAATTGGCCTTTAGTTGTCGCTGATGGGAACTGAAGAACAGCTCCTGTCGACATGATTGCTGCTCTCCAATGAATCAGAACACGCAGGGCACAGAGCAGCACATTAAACTAGCAACAGAAATATATCACTGTACTTTTATATAGATGTATTGCTTTTGCCCAGGCATATAAATGATTGGGCTATCCACTTATTTTTTTTCCAAGGACTATAAATTAAAAATAAGCTAAGGGTTTTGAAATTATGTTCTCTCTTTCTTGCTCTTCACCCCCCCCCCCTTCCATTCTCTCCCTTTTTTTAAAGCTGGGTAGCTATTTTAGGTCTACGGTAAAACATTTTAAAGGTAATCTTACTGCCCATGTCTACTTGATCATCTTTTTTTCTCAAAGAAATCTACTACTGCAGTTCTGACTCAGGTAATTTAACAGTGTGATCACACGAACTGCATGTATCTCACTGTTTCTTTTGCTGCTAATGAACACTTGCAAGGCTGTATTTTTAAACTTAGTAAAACCACTACCAGAAATGGCAAAATCTTCTCATGTGTTGTGTTTTTTTTCCCCTGAACAAACATTTCATAAAATAAGATTCTTTCAATATACCTTACCCAAAGGTCACTTCGACTTGAAAGTTAGTTTGATGTTCAGCTGCGTAATTTAATGCAGTGCTTCAAAAATGGAAATGTTTCACCATTAAACTGCACTGAGTTTTTGCAACTTTCTGTGCTCACTGATTGAATTATCTTTTTAAATCATCCATTTAATTCAGAGATGGCATCACCAAACATGCAGAGATTGGGATACATTTTGTCCACTGCACATTTCCATGTTTTGCAAACAATTTCTCACCTACCACCTTTGCAGCCAGCTGCAGAAGGAATAAGCAAGCTGCTTTCCTTGCATTCTTCTCCCAGCTTGGGTTTTCCTGGGCTGAAATGCAGAACAAGAAGCCTTGCAGGAGTGCATTTTTTAGGGTGAGAGGCTGAAGCAGGCAGGTGGCACAGTGCTTGTTCCAGCTCAAAGCACGTGGCCCTGCACCTGAGCTCTGCAAACTCTCACACAAGGTGAGCAGGACCCAGTCATAGAAAGGGGCCAAATTACTTTTATGAGACAAATTTTTCCAAGAAGAATCTGTGGGACTGAGCCTGCCTTCTGCTAGTGTTTTGGATGTGCTGTAACAAGGTATTTACTTTTTTTTTTTTTCTTGGACTAGCTGCTAAAGAAGTTTGGTGTTAACCACACGTCTGTGTGTCCAATGAAATGAATTTGCTGTCCATCAACATTTGACCTGGTCAAAGAAAATAAATGAGCTGGGTACAGCTATTTCCTCTCAACAGGAATAATAGAAATTCCTCTCAACCATAACAGAAATTCATATACCTCTTTTCACCAAGCTTTGGATGATCGAATATTTACTGTATGCCACTTACTATCAAAAGATGTAAAGTATAAATGTTTAACCTGGTTGCATTATTACCTTTTAAAAAGATCAGTAATTTCCAAATCTAATTATAACATTGTCATTCAATATTTTGAAGCTTTTTATTCAGGATAGCAATGCTTCACCATGCTATGGTCTTGGCAGTATTTCAAATTAAGTCCTTTTTAGTCTTCTGAGCAGCAAGTGTAGTATCAAGAACCAGATTTAAAGGCTTCTTAGTGTGGGGAGGATGAGAAAGTGCAGAAAAACCATAACCATCTAACTGCCTAGGAAGTAACAAGACCTCTGTCCTGCCTTGTTGCCATCTAGCCATGTGCTTTAACCCCTTAGGTGCTTAAGTGCCTCCCAATAAATCTTTCTAAATGCTCTTGGCATAGCCAGAGTTTGCTGAAATCTTCAGTGTGCTGTGTGCTTCAGTACCTAGCTCGTTCTTCCCTTCTATGCCCACTGGTGGGGTGCAGAAGGGGCAAAGCCATGGCTTGGCTTCTGTTTTTCACCCAGAAAGGGATGATCTCTCGCTCATCTGGGGACCAGCTGAGGTGTTTCCCTCAGAAAGAGGGAGCACTAAAACTAAGACTACGGCCAAGGCTGTAAGTCCAGTGAATCTCTGCCTGTTCCAGGGAAGAGCACACCCACATGTTGTTTTCTTTGTTAAAATACTAAGCAATTCTCTAATCTGGTCTTAAAAGGCGAGGGAAAAGCTCTCACAAGTGGCCACAAAAAAAAAAAAAAAAAAAAGAAAAAAAAAAGAGAAACTATCAGAAACTGTCTCAAAGTGGGGCAGTGGTAGCCAGTAAGCAGCACAGCTCCCAGTAAGGTGCTCTGTGCCCAGAACCGTTTACATCCAACTCTAACTCAAGTTTTGCCCCTGATCTTAAGCAAGGTGAAGGTTAAGTTATCAGCTGTCTTGTAACCACCAGTCCCCAAACTCAGATAAACTTAAAATACTTCCAGTAAGTATAAGTGTCCCTTGAAGGACACACAGAAAGTCATAATTGAAAGGTGCTAACTTTTCTGATTATAAAGTAGTTTTCTGACTCCTTGAACACATCGTCAGCCCAGACAGGAGATTGCTTTATAGCTCAGGTCTAACATGCTGCTTGCTTATTGACGTTCTGAATGTCTGTGATGTTATTTAGGGTTTAGGTTATTGCCAGATGTTGAGATTGTACAGGGGATTAAAAAAAAAAAAAAAAATCTTGCCATGTCCTCGCCTGGTCTACTCAACTGTTCCTCCAGGAGCTCACGTGAAGGGGAAGGTTGACAAATTCCTGATATCAAAGCCAGCTGTCAGAACAACACAGGGTAATAGCTGTCCTTGTCAAATGCACCAATTAATTTACCAGCGTGTCAATGGAGGTATAATTGATAGACTCCACAATCTGGCTGAGTAATGAAAGTCAAA
Organism: Todiramphus chloris collaris; assembly: GCA_025345505.1. Lineage (NCBI taxonomy): Eukaryota > Metazoa > Chordata > Aves > Coraciiformes > Alcedinidae > Todiramphus > Todiramphus chloris. Next base: position 10,553,305 of record JANVCC010000046.1, read on the forward strand.
AGCATTACTAAGACCGTTTCACCTCCTAGGAGATCCTGTAACCTAAGCTGAGCTGTCAGAGCTGCAGGGAGGGGTGCTTAAAAAACCCCAAACCAATAGTTTTCTGCAATGGTAAGTGGAGGTTTCATGTGAATCTCCATTTTAAGGGTAGAAAAGGATGTGAAAAGAATGTGAAACAATACATATTAATGCAGAGCAACAGTTTTATCCAAATACTCCTTAAAGTAGAATCGAAAATATAAATAGAGGAACTGTTTCTCTGTGAGAATCAGTGTGTTCTGGAGGTCTTTTAACAAGGAAGTTGTTTTCAGAAGAAAACGTGGCCATTGTCTTAAAAGCTGTGGCTGTGGGAAGGCAGTGTGAACTCAGCAGGCTTATTAGCATAATCCTTTGTCTGATTTAGCAATGTTTGTTCAAAACTTCTGAAACAACAACAACAAAATTGCTATTAGAGTTCCCCAACTGCTGTGGAATTCACCCACTTCCAGTGTGCATTTTGTTTTAATAATTGTTTGAGGTCTTCTGGTTTTAGAGGGTGGCTTTTGTATTAGTCACTCCTTTTATAAAAAAACAAAAAAACAACAAAAACACCCAACCAACCAACCAAAACAAAACACAAAACCAAAAAACAAACAAACAACACTACAAAACAGAAGGCTTTCTTCTTTATGACCACAGCACAGCAACGTGGTCTCTGGACCCACAGCCAGACCTAGCCTGGTGGCACATGCAAGCCTGAACAACTAGTCAGCTCTGCCAGCAGACTAGTACTGATAGCTGAAGACTCAACAGCATCAGAATAAAATACAGAATAAAATATTTAGGGATAAATCCAAAAGGGATACACTCTATCAAGATAATAGCATGAAAAAGAAGGACTGACATTCACCAGTAACCTGAGCAGAGTGGGTGCTGCCTGTTGTTTGTTTGAACCAGACCTCTGCTCCTGCCCATGTGGACTGGAAGGAGGGACAGCAGCATTGCATCTCAGCCTCCCCTAGCAGAGAGCCAGACATTCAGTGCAGGATTGTATAATGTACCTGGACTCCCCAGAGGAATGAGGAGGTACATTCCTATATTGACCCATGAAATTTGTCTCAGCCTCTTCAGCACACCGCATTGGCTCAGCTGAGCTACCACAGTATCATGACGGGGGATGCTGCAAATGTATCTAGACTCATCAGTATCATTTAAATGAACTTGAGAAATACCTGCTTGCTACAAAGAGCAGGGAACAAAGTCCAGCCTGCTTTGCTGCACTCAGGGCTGGCACAGAGCAAGCCCTGGAGCCCTGGGGAGGGAACTAAGGCACCTGGGATTTTAATGCATGCTCCGAAAACATCTGAAATAAGAAAACAGCACTTCTAGAGAATTTAGGACAGCATTTTATGGGGAGGGACTGCAGTATTGGATCTTTATGCAGCTCAGAAGATGATTGAAAGACATTACAACTACCAGCAATGATGAGAAAAGCAACTGAGAAAGGACCGGAGATGCTGGGTAGCTCTGCTTTCCTGCTTCCCAAGATTTATGTACTTATGGATGAATTTAATACTTGGTGATCAAAAGAGTTCAAATAGTGGTTGTATTAATGATTTCAGCATAACCTCTAAATCCCAGGATGGCAGTAGAAATCTTCAGCTTGGTCTTAGTCTTCTGACACTTTTTATTAAGAACTAAATTAAATGCCATTGCCTTATGATAAAGCAGCTTACAGGAACGTGAACTGTGGTATTGCCACGACAGTGTACGTACACTCTGCGTTCTCGTCTCAAGTTCTAGTCGGACTGGGTAGATCTTTCTCAAAAATGAATTACTGAAGGGAAAAAAAATCTCCTGTTTGCTATTCCTTTGGGGATTTTTTTTGGTTGATATTTGGTTAATTCTCACCCAGTCTTTTTGTCTATAGCTCTGAGTTTGCAGAGTGATGCATGTTATTGCCTACATTTGTTTGGGTGTGTTGCTGCTGCATTACTGCTGCAGATACCCCCGAGCAGAAGAGCTCAAGTCCTCCCATCCATGGAGCCAAGAATGGCCCATGATTGCCATTCTTTCTTCCTGGTTTTCCAATAAATATTTGGTACCTGTTAAAGATACCCAGAGGGCTCCCAGCTCATACAAATATTATACACCTTGCAGCAAAGACTTGCCTTATTCTGGAGTTTAGGATGCTGCAATCTGTGTTTTGTGTCCAAGGAAATATTAATATGCCTCAAAGAAATATGAGAATCATCACACCATTACTCTTCTTCTCTTCCTCCCACCTGTTCCCTAAAGTATATTGATCTTTGATGCACTTATTTTCTTCAGCCAATATGAAGACTGTGTCTGAATCAGAGGTGGAAATAAGTGATATTTGAAGCTGTTCTCAAACCTCAAGACAGTTTATTCTGGCTTTGCTATGTCAATCCCAAAGATGACTCACTTTCTAAGTTAGGTGTAGTCTCAGCTGCTAATTAGAGGTAATGCCATCCCCAAAGACCAAAACTGCCAGCCCTAGCCTTCATTTTGGAGCTAGAAGGTATCATAAGATCTGAATGCCTCGAACAATGGACAGGGACTTTGGGGCTGACATGGCATTGCACTCCCAGACATTGCATTACCAGGGACACTCCTATTGCAGAATGGGATGGTAATAAATAAGCCAGATAAAATAATTTTCATAGTTCATAGTTTCTTCATCTTCCTCACATCAGGCGCCCCAGAACTGGATGAAATATTATAGATGTGGTCTAACAAGTGCCAATGTCAGAGGTCTAATCACTTTGTCTACTGGATGTGCTCTAATACAGCCCTGATGCTGCTGGCTGCCTCGGCTGCACGGCACGCTGCTGTCTCACGGCCAGCTCGCTGCCTCCCATCACCCACTGCTTTTCTTCAGCGTGGCTGCTCCCCTGTGCTGTATCACAGGGTTAGTCCCTCCAAAGTGTAGGGCTGTGCATTTATTTTTGATGAATTTTGTAAGGTTCCTGTTGGCCTGTTCTTCACTCTGCTTCTGTCCCTCTGAAACATTCCAAGATCTGTGGATCAAAACTGAAATTCTAATGTTGTTTTGATGTTCCCACACACGCTGTGAGGAAGGCAGGATCTTATAGGGGCACATCTCATTTCTTCAAATGCATCTAGGATATATCCAGAGAACGAACCAAAAGAAATGGGGGTGGGGGTGTGGTGTTGGGGAAGACACAGAGTGTCTCTCCATGCCCCACAGCCCTGAGGTTAGTTGGATCCCTGTTTGGTATAACGTATGTGGCAATAATATCTCAATGTTGTGGCCTTCAGTGAATGCAAGGTTTAAGACTTGAGGGAAAGACATCCATAAATTCTCCAAGTGATGAATGGTTGGCAGTTTCATTTCAGTACTTTCTGCTACAGATGTTTAACGTTTTTTTTTCCAAGGGCACATGCCAGAGAACAGAACAAGGTAACATTTTCATCTGAATACTTGCATCTCCAGTACACAGCAGGCACAGTCACCGTGGGCCAGTGGAGTCAGAGCAGTTGCACACGAACCACCCGAGTCAGGATGAAGAGTGGAAACAGAACCAGGTTACAGTCTTGGCAGACGCCTGACAATAACACGATGTGCTTTGCTGGGCAAGGTGGAAGATTTGACATTCCCAGCTGGCAACTGCTGCTAACTTAATACTCCCAGATGGAGACTAAGGGCGATAGGATATTCCCAGCTGGTAGCCAAGGTCTGCCTCAGTGCATTCCCATTCGTACATGTGGCTTCTCTATACAATGAGAAGGGGTGGGCAAAGTGTAATAAAGCAGCTGGTCTATTAGAAGATAAGCTTTGTGGAGAATAGCACAAACATGCAGAATCCCCTTAAACTTTATTACCCTAGATAATAGGCTTTGGTAGTAACAACAGTAATTTGAAATGCAGAATTGTTTCAGCTCCCGCAGCACCTGCCATGTCAGTCAGTCAAAAGCCATCTTCTGCTGCACAAAAAGGTGCCTGCTTGGTACAAGCAAGCTAAAAGTTTTGTTCATTTATTTCGAAAAGGCGAGGGAAAGCTGGGCATCTTCCTTTTGCAGATTTAAATGTGCACTCTGAACCTGCTGCAGGGGAAAGGCTAAAGCAGTATGAAAGCCTCCTTTCTTTACCTCTGAGGAGTGGGAGCAAGGCATCTTTTGTCTGCTGAAACCCTCTTGAAAGACTAGGGGTTGTTATCCCTGCTCTGAATTAGGCCAAGATTCTCAGTATTCAACCAGCAATGAGAAAGGGAAATATCATGAAACCTGTTTGTAAAACCTTTATCTGTGTCGTTTGCCATATCTCTGACATAAAATTAATTTAGCTATCTGAGGCACAATTCAGAAGAAGCATCTCTTGTTCTCTTTCTGTTGGAAAACTTAGATCCCTGAAGCCCAATGCACATGTGTGTTTCCCACTCCTGTAATCGGGCCAACACAGACAGCTTTGACATGAAAAGCCTTTTTACTTTAGAAATGGCCTTGGCTTTATTCATTTTAAAATTTTGGGTTGGTTTTTTTTTTTGTTTTAAAGTTACATTTTTTCCACAGTCCTAGATCAAAATAGAAGGCAAAAATCTGCTTATTTAAACTTTTATAGTACCTTCCAACAATAGCTGAACCTGGTATCATAGCAGAATCTCACAGGGTAGCATAAGGGGTTCAGTTAGGGAGTGAGTGTTTACACAGGTCCAGGCAGTACAGTTAAATAAGTCTAAATGTAATGAATATTAAAGCTCAATCTAGTGGGTTAGATTTTGACTCTCAATTTTGCCCACAAATCCAGGAGCTTTCCTTTTTAACATCTAGTATTTCACTATCTCCTCTGAAGAAACTGATGGAGTGGAGATTAAAAATAAAAAAGAATTAACCAGCAGCGTATTTTGACTTGCAGGACTATAGAGAGGGGACAAGCTACACTGAAACTTGCATCATTCTTTGCCTGTCTCCAGAGACAGAAGTCAAACGTGGGGTGAGGCAGCAGCGACCACCCCAGCAGCCCGACAGCTGCACACAGCAAGTGGTGGAAAAGCATCGTCATGGTAGACCAGATGCCATCATGTAAACTGCCTGGATGAGAACTGGGAAACAACAAAACCTAAAAGGGAAGCCCACTACCATCTCAGCAGAGCTTTAGAAGAAATGGTGCTTTCAGTCTGATTCACCTCAGCTGAGTTGTCTTTCTCATCTGCTCCAAGCAATTTGAGGGCTTGTGACCAGTTCACAAGCTTGATCACCCTGGTGTCCCAGCAGGGCAGAGACAAACTCCCCTCCTTCAGAGGGTTCCACTTTCTCTGGCAGACATGACCAAGACACCTCAGGTTCCCTTGCAATGCTGTATTGATTTTTTTGCAGTCTCTCTTTCCCTAAGGAATTGAGTGCACTAGATCAAATTAAGAACAATCTGAGCATTTAATGGGACTCCTTCAATACGATGAAGTTTGATTGCTTGAAGTTGAAGTTCATGATAATTATTTATGCTGACAGCACCCTCACAGCCAATAAAGACTGACCCTTTCCTGAAGGCCTCGGTCTCTCTATCAGGGGATTGTTTTGATCCTGCTGTGCTTGCCCAGTACGTTAAAAATGAGAATGCTGATCAGAGAACAAAATGTTTTATATTTCCTCCAAAATCTGGTATTAGAATTCTCATTTTGTTTCTGTTCTCTGTAACCAAATAAAACTCTCTGCCTGGCATTAGCAGTACCAGAGCTCACCTGTACTTTTGAGATTAGTGGCAAAACTTTTGACCCTACTGGGTGCAGGATCAGGCCTCTACCTGCTCTTCTGCAGTTCCACAGTAAATAATAACATCCATTTGTGATGACAGTTGTGTCATTTCTGTATTGTCCAAGAGGGCTGGGCTGAGGATTGCTTAGAATCACCACTCATTGAGTAAATAAACAGGTTTATCTGCAAGCAGGTACGTTTCATTAATGACAGGGAAGTTGAAAATAAATCTCTCTTGCAACTTCTTGAAAGATGGTATTGAAAACTCTCCTGGTTGGGCATAATGAAAACAGCCCTCAGAGTCCCTGTGTGTGTGTGTGTGTGCACTACTCTGTAAAACCAGATGCCTTAAACCCCTGTGGACACTTGTCAATGCACAAAGCATCGACATCCTTTCATTTTTGGTGTATATATACACATGTGAAAGTGAAAAGGTGAAAACATGCCAATATTGTATCTCTATGCACATACAACAGGACACACAGATATGTAAACTAGCTCTGCAGCTGCTATAAAAGAGGCAGTTTAGCTCCTCAGCCCTCAGCAAAGTGCAACGCCACAGCCCCTGATGGTCTGCTCCAAAATGCATATGAGGTAATGCACAGAAAGACGGCACTTTTCTGATCTTTTGGTTTTGTTGTTGTTGTTTTTTAAGTCTTTCATCCCCTCCCAAAACCCAGCTACATCCATTCTACTTTTCTCTGAAGTACAAATGTCAAAATATAAAGCATTTTGGGACAGCTCTGGCCCCACATGTATTCTGCCTTTTTTTTTTTTTTTTTTTAATATCAGGGAGAAAAACAATGACTACAACTTTCACACAAGGAATATAGTACTTACCTGGGTTGTTGAGTTCTTCCATGGTGGAGAGGATGGCTACAGTGCTCTGACACAGCCTCATAAAATCCTCTTCTTTCCTTTGAGCAGCCGGCCCAGGATCGCTGCTGTTTCTGTCACACTCCTTCTCCCCAGTGCAGGCTTCCTTCTCTATGCAAGCTCTTGGTAGGAGAGCTTTCAAAGGCAGGAACAGCTGCCTTGCATTACTCACTAATTCCCCAGTCAAGGGACTGAGGACAAAAATTAGTCTCTTAACTCGTCCAAATGTAAAAAGGATGTTATTTAAGAAAAAGAGTTTGTGTAACAGTTAGAAAATACGAAGAGTAAAGTGAAGCTGCGCGGAGGCAGCTGACAGTCACTGGGACAGCACTCGCTTTCACGTGACTCCATACCCACTGCTCTGGCTGGACCGAAACGGAGCCGTTGGAGGCTGGCAGCTGACCAAGGGAAAAAAGCACATTCGAGGGGTTCCCTTCAACAGCTCTCTTTGTTTCTTGGTTTTGGCTTTCATTTGCTGTAGCTTTGTCTGTATATGGTTCATCCAATTTAGACCATGTGTCAAAGCAGAGCTTGTCTCAGTGGGTTTCTCTGAAACCTAAGGATGGCTCGTTCAAAACCCCTGAGGAGCCAGGGAAACAGAAGATGGAGCTGCCTTCTAATACTGGTCAGGGTCTGCATTTGGGGAGGTAGTTAGCTACGTGGAGCAGGGAGGGGTTTTTCAGCAGTATGGCTTGATGCAATTAAAGAAAAGAGTTCAAACCTGATTCTCATTTAAAAAAAAACAACAAACCAAAACAGAACCAAACCAACCAAACAAAACATACCCACAAAAAAAAAAAAAAGAAAGGAAGAAGTCAGGGAAGCAAGAGGAAGCTGCTCTGCTTCCTTAAGTGCCAATGTCTGTGCAGGCTGCTCTGCTCAGCCACAGCCCTGCTCCAAGTTTTTCAGTAACGTTGAACTTGAGGTGACCCTCACAGACAATAATTGCTTTAGCATAGGTTTGACAACAACATCAAGAAAGTCTCTAAAAATAAGCACAAGCCTAAAATAAATTTCAACCCTGGAGACCTGCTCATGTAAAGAATCCAGTGCATCTCCCATGTTTTCCTTGATTAGCATCACAGTTCTTGGCAGTTTGAAAAATTACCGTTTTCAAGGGACTTCCAATGCCTCCTGCTCAAGCTTCTAACCTGGCAGGGGGCAGCCAGGACACACAGTGGGTGGCCTTTAAAGGGACCTCACAGGGCAGCTCTGGGCCAGCACCCCTACTCATTTACCCCAATATCTGGATTATATAAAGGTGGGATATTGAGTAAGCCAAATTCAATTGCATTGCTTGGGATAAATGCCTTTCCTTGCTTTGTAGCTATAACGCAGTTCATTTAAATACCCTGCAACGCAGAGTTCCTAAAAGCTGTCCACCAGAAACATATTTAGTCACTCTTGTGTTAGGAGAATGAAACAACTTTCTGCTCATCAGCAGGAAAAGGAGAAATTTTACTCCAAGTGCTGAAGGAGTTCCTTGTTTTTGAAGAGGAATACGCAGAGCAGAGGCACGACCACAATTCCACAGCACTTTTACAGTATTTCCCATTATAACAAACCTCCTGGAAATTAGCCCTTATCCTGCCAAGGTTTTAGGGCAGCACATACACCTTGTTGCTACACTGAATCTAGGGTCCAGGAATCCCAAATGCTCACTGAGTTTGATGGAAAGTAACTTTTCTTTCAGTAGGGAAGAAGAAAATGTTTTACTCAAGGAGAATGAAGTTTGCTTTTTGTGGCTCATTCAGTGGTGGCATACAAGGGAGTCCTCTCAAAGGCTGAGGACCTGGAGCCAGTGAAGGTAAAAGCTGTCAGCTGTGCTGTGTGAACCACAGGATTAATTTTGATTCAGTGGGTAATGAACAACAGAACCAAATTATTATTCATTGCCTCTTTTTAAGGATGTCTTTCCCAGTTTGCCAGGCTGATTTCTTGCAGGCATCTGACTCAGAATATGAACCATTTAAAAGTTAGAATGTACCTGTCCAGCTTGCATACCCTCCTCTTATTAATGTTTTAGAGGATGGTATGTTAAGAAAATGTTGTTAGGTCATTGGAGAAGAACAACAGACACATGCATAGAATTGCACACGGCAGTCACTGAGTAATCCAGGCTCCCATTTTTTGTCCTTGTAGGAAGACTTCAAGTATTTCAAGTGAAGAATTTGTATCAAGTTTCAATACTCCATAGTAAATGGACAGAAAATAAGATGTTTCAAGCTTTAAATACCGGTGTGTTCCAGGATGTGGCGTGAGGCAAAAGGAGACAAACTTTGTCTGCAAACTGTGTCCTTTTTCTTTTCCCTCCCCACCTTAGATAAAAGCTAGAGTTACATCCCAACTGTAAACTGAAATATTCTCCCAACAGCAGATACTCAGATATTCCAGGTAATCCAAATTCAGCACTTCCTCCTCTGACAAACCAAAAATCTCAATTCCAAGAAACATAAATACAAAGAAGTCCACATCCTTCTCTTGTTTCCCCATTAAATACACTTCTGCTTTTTCATCACTGAAGGGGTCAATTTGGTCCAATGACTTTTGATGAGACAAAGTGGTGGACTTGCTGTTGGCTGTTTTTAAGTGCCTACATCTTAGAAAAAAATTGTCTATATCAGCTCAATAAATAACAAAACTCATGAAACTGCTTATTTTAGTCATCATTTGAACTAGTAGTAATTATGCCTGTAATAGGAAAATGAGGTTTTAATGCTGATTAATGAAACTGCTAAACTGTCAAGACTGCTACTCACACTTACGGGTCTCTGGAGACTGTCCCCTAAAACAGTTGCCATCGTATGTGTAATATGGCTTTTTTTGTAGGACCAGATGTGAAACATATGGTGACCTATTACAGTAGGGATGAGCCATAAGTCCTGGCTGAATTATATTGGGCAAACTACCCAAATGGAAAGATAACGTCCAGTGATTATTATAGGATCATAGCAGCTTTCTCGAGTGTCAGGGATGATGATGGACTTGGGAAATTGCCTAGCTCAGTTAATCATTCCTGCTTGATAAGAGCAATACTGATACTCTTTCATGCTTATTTATATCCTAGAGGAATACCATGCTGCTGTTCATTCAAACATGCTGTAAAATATATTGCTACTGCCTACCACTTGTTCTGTCTCCTGCCTGTTTCAGGTATCCATTCCCACTGCTGGAGGGAAGTCCCATGGGGCAGTGGGTGCCAGCAAGGGGAATCTGTGGCATTCCTGAGTGCTTGGCCTGATGACTGGCAGGAGCAAACCTTGGAGCTACTGCTGCAGAGGAGAAAACACGCTGTACAGTTGAAAGGGTACTTACTGTCCACACCACAATGTAGGCAGGAAAATAAGAACTAAATATGTAAATCACTAGTCTTTTATCCAGAAACACTATTGTAGTGTAAAATTGGGACCATTTTACTTACTTAAAGCCATTTAGTCCTTTAGGCAGGGTCCTTGCTCGCAGAAAACTGATGAATAGCTGCACTAGGCTCTGGAAGGATGTCACAAGAGCACTTGTGTCCTGTGGCAGGAAAGATGAGGGCCAAACTCTTTTCTGAACAATCTTATTTCCCCATATCCATTAAAATGATCGTTATCCAATACTGTACTCACTCTTCAGTATGTTGGCAGGTACTACCCAAAGCAGAGTGTAATGGACTGCTTGGCAGTTTTGCTACTGCCACTTTGTATTACTCTTTGGTATGATTCTGTCGGTTTATGAACAGTTTAACCTATTTACTCATGTGTAAATGGACAATGGTTGAAGATTAGAGAGGCTTCATTTGCTATGAAGAGCTACTATCCTGCCTCAAAACAGAAAGAACCAGTTGACCTAGATGGCAGGTCATCTACTTCTTACTGTGCATGTATCAGATTATCATCACGGTGTCAGCCTATACATACAGTAATGTACCCACTGATTTTTTTAAGGCCAGAGCACAGCTACACACTGACTTTTAGAGGCCAGAAAATTACAGACAGCTATTTCAGTAATGAAATATAAAAATTAATATACAGGATGGTTCAGATAATTCATAGGCACATGCCCCATGTTTCATATTCATTTCTAAAATCAGTGCTGTAATTGTTGCTGGTCAAACTTACTTTGGACAGCATGTTCCTGTTTCAATGCATATTTGGAGGTGGAAGTAAATTTTGTGTTATATCTAAACACACTCCCAGTACTTCCTGAATTGACAGATTCCTGGGCTTTAAGATTCTTCCATCAGACTGAAGTGCTCTTCTTATAAACCATCAGGTCTTGCTATTTTGTCAGTCATTTCACATCACCCAGTCATGCATCCCTAACCCACACGAGCAGCATCACCAACTTCACAGAAATGCTGAAACTACTTACTGCAGTTCTGTAATCGTATGAGGCTGCTTTTTTTTTGCAGTAAAAATCCTCTTCAAACTGTCTGGCAGCAGAAACTGAGGTATTTTCGTTATATGGCCAAGCTTTCTGTGACAAGCAACACTACCACAGCTTAACTGGCATTTATATAAATATTCAAGCCTGTAAACAACACTAGTGAAAGCCACAGCTACAGCTGGGGTTGTCTGCATATGGTTAGTACCCTCCAGATAGATAATTCGTTCCTTAGAAAAGTCTTGTTTTCATAGTAACGTGGTTACAAAGCAGTCTCTCAAGTGCCACTGTGTCAGGAAAGCACATCACAGACAGAAGGTAATGACTGCTGACACCAGACCAGCTTTCCCCTTGTTCCATATAAAAGCCAGCAAACTCTAAATCATCAGCGCAACCATGCTGCTTACCTGCCCCCATTGTTGGAGCCTGTCTTTACAGCAGGGAGATAAATCTATCAAAACACAGTTTAAGAAAAAAAAATTACTGCACGGTGTATAGCAGTCTGACTGGCTGGTCTGAAAAAAATTAAACTGGGATTAAGATTTTGACAAAAAGCACTTCCTACCCAAGAAACAGTGACTTGTGAACTACTTCACAAAAAACCCAAACCCAACATCCTGCCCCTCCAAACTAAATGCAAAAACATCTGAGGTGGGATGGTCTTAAAACTGTTCCTGTAAACTGTTCTTGTAAGCTTTATCAGGAGGAAGATTTCAGTAAGCAAGTCACAAAATACTGTTTGTCTAACACTTGCCTATGTAGTTAAGCCCAGAAATCCAGTACATCTTTAAAATGACCTTTCTGATATCTATTGGTTACTATTGGTTCAAATGATAGCTTTAATGTGAAGGTTTTGAGAGTTGTGAAAGTGTTTCTCCCAGTTCAGATTAGGAAGCTGCCTCATTCTCGTTGTAAGATCTTTCCAAATGAAAAGCTATGGGGAACTGAACAGCATCAAGCTCTCAGATCAGGAAATAAAGATTCAGCTGTTAGGTTGGCCACAGGTCACTGTGTGACTGGGGCAGATTAGCTTAATTTTCTCTCATGGCTGCTCCAATAGTAAAAATAGCACAGTTACCGGCTTTTTGCTTCACTTCAGCTTCACAGCAAAGGGACCCTCCTACCGTGCTGGACATGTAACACCAAGTAAGGAGGTCATAGCCTTGCCTGGAGTGTCACTGTCATGCAAATGAGAGCCAGGGATTTTCCAAGCAGGTGCTTGCATAGCAATTGATGGCTGCAGGGCATTATCCTAACAACAGCAATTTTGTCTGCAGCTATCCACTGTGCTTAGGTCTAACTGGTAACTGTAGTAGGTCCAAGGAAATCTTGGAGCAACAGGTATGATGTTAAGCATAGGACATGTCACAAATCTGGATTTTTTTTTCACATATTTATTGATACCATAAGGTGATGAATTTAAAGGCCACCAAAGTGATAGAGTGTCCAATGGGATTTTCCAGATGTTCTGGACAATGTAAAGATATTGAAAATCTGGCCTGTTTGATAATAGAAATGCAAATCAAAGATAAAAATAAACCACTTGAATTTCATTTTAAGCTGATATAGCTATTGAATTTTGAAGTTTTATATACAGTATAATTGATTATGAATAAGAAGCCTATGTATTTTGTAGTTTTAAGCCTACACTAAATTCAATAGTACTTTGTACAAGAAGTTGTTCTGTTGATTACGAGAGCTTAATCAATACAACTTAGCTCCTCTTAGGAACTGCCACTCTCCCAGCCAAAGCTGGGCTTGAGCCAGATTCCTTGTAGTGTCAATATGATGCTCAAATACGTTGTCTCCAAAATTGTCTAGACACCTCATAACACAAAGCCAGTAACAATGTGGTGACAGAGCTGTATTTTACAGTAATGTAAAGATTTTGTACCTGCCTCAGACCTTTTAAAGAATCTATCACAGTGACCATCTTCAGAGAGTCTGGACTAAGCTAATTCATCAATTATTTGCCTGCTGAATTAAAAAAAATTATAAGATGCACTTTAACACTTTAAGATGGTTGATAAGTTTTGCTTTGTGTCTAACAGAGACTACTTGTTCTGTTATCAAGAGCTTAGTTTTACTTGTTTATCCTCCCTCTATTCCAGCTTGATTAAAAATGGAGGAATTGGCTTTAATTTTTGTTGTGTGTCAAGCTGGAAGTCTCCTCTATCACAAGCCAGCCTGTGTTCGAGGATCCTTGGATGATTTTCATGCAGCAGCTTTGTTCTCGGGATAGCAAAGGAAATGGTTTCTCCATCTATTTGCAAAGGAAAGTGTACAAAAAGGAAAACTGTAATTAAAGAGCTAGAACACTGCCCAGGAGATGCAGGTTCAGTTCTTAGGATTGTGAGATCTCCTGTGTGATCTTGGGCAGGTTGGTCACTTTTCAATCTGTTAAGGCTCCTTTTCTCCTAACTTGTCAGCTTCCTGTCCCCTTACACTCAGCCTTACATGGGAGATCCCTTGGTAGGTGCATCATGAACTTCCAGACCAACCAGATCTGTGCTGACTTTGGGCAAGACTACCTACACTGCCAATTAACAAAAAAAGAAAGTTACACTCCTACAATTGCAGTGACTCTGAACAGCAAAGAAAAAAATATATTTTGCTGAAATACTCACATGATAGTCAGTGTTGAAAATGCTTGTACACAGTAAGCAAAAAATTTACATTTGTTGTGCTATTCCTTTTCTAACAGTCCATCACTGAAAGCACTTGGCAACAGACTGACATCTTTGAGACACATTAATAGTAACAGCAGTACAAAACTACACTTAAATGGGATTTGAGGAAGACTAAAGCTTTTATTTACTACTTTTAAATCTATAATTTCAAATCTACTTTTGAGTATTTTGTAGTTTTTCTGAACTCATAGGTCTTTTGCAGTCCTAACTCAGAAACCTGGTAAGTCCCACTGTACCACTGAGCTATCTACCTAGATAAACAGTACCCACTGCTTGAGGAAGAGATGGGCCATTCATTCAGTTATCCTAAACCGAGGTACATGTTTTTGTCAGACCCTCTTCCATGAATGTAAACCTTAGGTACAAAAGAAGAGACTAAATTGTGTAATAAGAATTGCAGGGAAATGCTGCCTAGAAGAAATGAAAGACTCCTCTGATTCTATTCTATAATCAGTAAAAAGCAATTTAAGCCTGAGAAAAACCTCCTCAGAAGAACGTAGAGGTAAAACAAAACAAGATGCATCCTTATAGCCACATCCTAATTGAAGCGTTACAACACTGTCTTGGCTCAAGCCAGATAGAGGTACGGAACACGATAACTAGATGGGGAAAACACAAATCAATATAGATGACTGAAAACTGATTTAGTGCACTAAATTCACTTGGACTTCTCTTGCATTTTCTCTTGATTAGGCTGACAGGAACTGAAGATGGAAATTAAAATCTGACTTTACTTTTCCACATTGCACTTATTTATTAGAGTCCCTTTTTATTGTGCTTCCACAGTCCGGACAGTGCTTTGATGGCTGAGACTTCCTGCAAGAGTGTCCTACAAGGGCTGACAGCTGACATGGTTGTCCAAGCCTGATCATAACATGATTTTATCTGAGTAGCATGGGAATGTAAATTAGCAACAATGATGGTGCATAAAAGACTGGTTACTACAAATGAGGAAGTTAGGATTTTTATCTCAAAATAGAGGGAAGACAAAATAACACTGCTTTGTGTTGCAGGCATTACTCCATGCAGCGTTTACCATGCAGTTCTCTTTCCAGTAAGAAGCTGTCACATTAGGCAGGAAAAAACCAGGATCCCTGCCTGTCAAGTAGGAGAAAAAAAAAAAAAAAAGGAGGGGGCTGGGGGGAGGACAGAAACAAAACTGGTGGAAAGAAAATTCCAGAAATGTAATTCTATCAAGGTGTGGTCAAAAGCAAGGTCTCAAAGAAAGCCCTTGAGTCAATTTAACACAGAATGGAAGGACTACAGAGTTTGGGAGTCCTGTGACTTAAATTACAGATGGTTTCCAGGAGTTTCCTTAATAAAATTTGTCTAGGGAGAAAATATTGGTGTAAGTGAGGGGGGAAAAATGTCTGATTCACGGAAAATGGAAAAGAGAAAGGCAGCTTCAACCAGGAGTTAGTCATCAATCTATTTCTCAGACAGAGTCTTGGCAAAACCCATTCTCCTGGTAGAACTTGCCTGGAGTAGACCAGATTGATTTGACAGTCTCTTAGCCTAATAAATGCTTGACCTCGAGGTCTGCTGAATTCACTAAATTCACTATGCAGAGAGAATTGGGAACCAATCACCTCTGGGGAACATCCTGTTCTGCAGCCCTCCCCTGATAAAGGCCTTGACTGCTTTCAGCCTTACCGAGATGACTAGATGAAAGCTGCTCTCAGAAGAAGAAAGGTTAATCGACTACGCTGCTGTTAATCAATCACTTGGAAAGATTCAGCACTTACAATAGGTAGGTCCCTCTTCCTGCCAAGAGGTTCTTGCATGTTAACCGGGGACCATCTCCTCCAGTTTGAAGGATGAGTAATAGACAGCAATGCAATCCAGATAGATGCCAGGTGTCTGATCCAAAGCCAGCTGAAGTCAATAGAAAGACTCCCAGTGAGTTCAATGGGCTTGGATCAGACCCCAGAGAAAGACTTATTATCCAAGGTTTATTCTGCATACAGATATCGAGCTACTTTTAGTAGTGAAGGATCCTTGAAAAGAAGCAGTTTCATCACACTTTTTCTCCCTGAGAAATCAAACTTCTTCAAATCATACTGTGGCCCACTTCCCCTGATTGTCAGATATGGCTGACATCCAGCAAAGGAAAATTACCTGCCTGTGACAGCAAAGACAGACATGGATACATTTCAAAATCTCTAAAGAGAACAGGAAAAAACCCAAACAAACTGCTAATATTTTCCTGGGCTTTTAAAAATCGCTGCTAGCCAAAAGGATTGCTTTCTCAGAAGAGGAAAAGCAAGATCTGCCTCTGAAAGGACTAAGGAAAATTGAGAGAATAAAATTTGAAAGAGAGAATAAAATTGAAAAGAGAGACTAAAATAAAGAAGATCCTGCCATGGAGAAGAACCAGCTCAGTGCTGAACAACCAGCAGTATGCAAGGTGAAGCTCACAGAGCCAGAGAGAAAAAAAATACAGGAGAAAATGCACGCTTAGAAAGTACTCCTGAAGACTAAGTGTTTCTCTAAGAGCTGCATTCAACACCAACATCAACTGATGACAAAGCAGTGACTATCCTAAATGGAAGAAGGTCTTAGCCCACTGTTACAAATCCATGCCCTCGTATCGCTGTGCGAACCACTTGGTAACACACCTGCTGCACCACACGGCCAAAAAGCCGTATGGCAAACAGTTAAAACTAAAGGATAGGACATCCTACAGCTGCATGTACCAATTTATGGTTCATTGCAGAGTCTGGTACAGACTTTTGCTTCTTCAAGGCATTGCTTCTGGTATTTTGTCACTACCAGTCTTACCCAAGGCAGACTCCTGGTTGATCTTACGCCAGCCTTTACTCCTCCAGCTCAGTCTGCTGCCAGGCGGCTTCAGGATGCTCAAACCCTGGAACAAAGCTGCTGGCTTAAAAGTTTTGCTTTAAGAATAATAACCCAGTTTTCACTAGAGGCAGATACCTCAAGTGGAGAATGACAGGCTGGTGCCATGGACTGTACCTGTCCTAGCTGAGAGGCGTCAGGTCCTTCAGAGGGCTGGAGCACCATCCAGATGCAGTGGCTATTCTCTGCTTGCCTGGAAGTTCACAGCACTACAAAGCACCCCAGGTAATGGGTATTTCCTCCTTATGCAGTGACAACAACAAGCAACAGATCAGTGAATGAGAATGATCTATGGTGTGATATACAGATAGATAGACAGACATGGTCCAAGAAAAGGCTTTATCTGAGGAAGGACAGCCATTGTAAATGTAGCCGGTAAACAGCTGTCGTTGCCAAAACCAATTCCCTAGTCTTCCCATTGCTGGCTGAAAAAAACCCACAAGACAGATCCTGCATCTACATCCAAAAATAGGGACTGGTATTTGGTGGCTTTTTTCCCTTTGGCTCAGCTGACAAAATAACCAGCACTGCAGCCAAAGCAGGGCAGACATCACTGAAGAGTGAAGGTGTCTGTCTATTTCATGAGAAAACTTCACAAGGAATTCCACATATAAAACAAGATCATGGTTTAAGAGGTAAAACAGCTTCTTCCCTAGAAAAGACTTTGGTCTATCAGCCTGATAAATCTGAAAACTTCAGCCTAACTCCACAGTTATGTGTAACACACACTGCATCACAATACTCAAGTAGCAGTCCTCCACATAGCACTCTTCTTTAAGAGCCTAGAATTTGTTGTCCATAACCTTTGTATCAAAATAATGTCAAAAGTCAACAACCTGCTAAGATAAATGAGAATACCCTGTGGCTCTTCAGGTCTTGCTTTCATATTACTGCAGATGCAGGACAGTGCCCTATCTTCTCATGTTCGAAACTGGATTTTCACAGCCATAACTTCTATTTTTGAACAAGATGTTGTTATTATACACGTAACTATTGCAGCAATACCAGCAAGTCCTGTTGTTTTTGCCATTCTACTGGCATGCACTGACTACACTCCTTGCAATTCTCTTGCCAGTGGTGGATGCCTCTGTAGCCACAAAGCTGAGAAGAGACCCAGACAAAATGTGCTATGTTTCAGCTATGCCTATTTGCTTCTTAACCCACGGTGAATGAGCGTCGTGCACCTGCAGCTCAGTTCTAATGACCGAGTGCGGAAGTAAAAAGGTTACTGACTAATCAATTTTTCCTCGTGTCGTCTGGAATAGTATCCTGCAAGGCTTAACTGCGTGCAAACCTGGTTGCACTGAATTATATCATCTGGAGACAAACTTTCTTCTGTCTAAAAGGAATGGAAAGATGGATGACAGAGAAACGGAAGGAAAAGTCTGAGTGCTTTATCGACCCAACTAACGTCCTATGAATAGTAAGCAATAAAAATTTATTGAGAAATAGAAAACTTCTTACTTACCCTTATCACTGCTCCTGCAAACTGTTAATGCCACAGAGAAATGCAAGCTTCCCTTAAACCACATATTTAAAAATCTTGCAATTTTATTTGCATATAAAGGCCGCTAGATATAATATCACAATAAATTTAAAGAAACAACTGCTTTTCTAAATTCCATTAACAAGGTAACATAAAACAGAACAAAGCTCAATAGCATTTACAGTGGTAGAACAGAAATAACTATCTGCAACAATATTTTGTGCTAGCGAGATTGCATTTACACACAGTGCAAAATAAGAAAAAGGAAATAAAAAGACAAGAAGAATATTTAAATATAAAGGACAACTAAGCCTTATTTTAGTTAGGCTTGATTGTATCCATTTGACTCTATACATGCCTGAACAATGACAAAGATTTAACTTGGGCTCTTGAAGGCCTTGAGCACTTGGAAAATGTGTCACATCCTTCATAATTTAGATGTGCTGTACAGCATAATTTTGCAGATGCTATACTGGCAATACTAAATCCTAGCTTAGTTATAATGCACAAAAAATACATATATATATAAATTCATATTTAAAAGGAGTCCGCATTTACATTTTTTTTTTTTTACTGCATGAAATATCTGCTCTTTGCAGCTTTCACCCCCAGTCTTTTAAAGCTAAAATAATTTAAAAACAAATAATAAAAGATAGATATCACGTACAGGCTGTGGCTATCTCTATCAGTCTTTAACGTATAAAGCAGGTAGAGACAAACAACTGAGAAGTCTATTCTCCCCTTGCTGCGTTCTACTGTTAGTAGAAACAAGTTTCAGTACATGCAAACGTATCAAGAGGTAAATGGACCCCAAACTATTGTTTGTGCTACTTCAAAAATTGATATAAATGGAGATGAAAAGACCTAGACCTAGGAAAAAAGAACACACTTAAAAAACCCCGACAATAACATAAGTTGTGCAAATTTGGGTGTTTTTAAATGCTGCCTATTTTTTTAGCTTATAATATAATATTAAAATAGGGTCTCTCACTTATTAAAAGAAAGCTTGGCTGTCCTTTTGAGAACACTATAACAATTTACAATGGCAAATTTATTGAAAAACAAAATTAATTTTACAAATTCACAATGCTTTATCAATTTAAAATGAATGCTGCATTTCCAAAAAGCACAACCTCTAACTTTTCTTGATTTTTTTTTTGTACCAGCAATTTACAAAAAACCAAACCCCTAAACCCACCCCAAAACCAAAATCCCACAGCTCCCCCAAATTCTCCCTCCCCACCCAATTTTGAAATAAACATGTAACAGAATGTAAATTTTGTAATTAGAAAATGGCAGTTTATAGACCTTCCCCAGTTCCAAATGTGCAGTAGTGCTTCATGATCCTTGAGGGGTTGGAAGGTCAAATATAATTGGAGGGTTGGTTGGTTGAAAGCTGACTGTACACGTTGAAGCATTGATGTAGGTTGTGTAACCGTCTGTCATAATGCCATAACCTGTAGGAAGAATGTGTCACACTTACTGCAATGTAAACAAACGACACTGCCCGTGGGCAGCTGCACTGGAAGCTTGCTGTGGGATCAATGCTTTGGAATAAAATTAAACTAATCCCTTCAAAATGAAACAAGCTCTTGAAAGCTGCCATAAAGGCTTGTTTGAAAGAAAAAAAAACCCCAACAAAACAAACTACAATGTAGTGTATTTGAAATAAGAACTGATGCTTTTGTTTTATGCACAAACTTTTTTCCTCCATGGAAAATCCTCTGTTGCAATTGGATACAGCAGAAACGGAGACAAAACCACACATGTACTTTTTCTAATTACTTAATCAGCGAGCTGTAATTAGCATGACTCTAATGTCTGTCGTAAGAAAAAGACCAATGAGGAGCATAAAGTTTAGAAGTAACTTTGGTCTTGCCTGCAAAAACCGCAATCTGGGCAATAAACTGAAGCCATTCTAGCCAGTTCCCCATCATAGGGCTGCCAAGCTGGTTTACACCCTAGCCTGTAAAACCTCAGAAACTCATTAACAGGTTAAACAACGTATATATTAGATATGTTACCTACCAGTGAAAATCACTATTAAGGAAAGGAATGTTCTACTATAAACAGAACAGAGCACTGGATGTCAATGGATGACCACTACCTTAAGCAGAAAACTGAGGTGGAAGTTAAATACATGACTGCTTTTCATTACGGAGGGATCTTGGTAACTCATTGCCAAAGAAGAAAGTAAGAAGCAGCAAATATTAATGACATGTTTTCAGCATGCCAAGGACTTGACTCCTCAGGAACGCTACAGCATCACAGTTTCAGAATGTTGAAGACTGTTCTCAACCTTCTCATCATGCGTCCAGCAATGCCCTTGTTCAGAGTGCATCTGAGGAAGCAGCAGCAATGTTGTTGCTTTGCCACCCTGCATCTGCTCTTCCACTTGCTGCACAGGAATAGGACCTAACAGAGGGCTGTACACTCCAGCAATTTTTGGGCAACTGAAGCAAACTATAGCAACCCATGAACTGAGTCACACCTGAGCCTTCATTCAGCAAATGTGATGGGAGAAAATTAATGATAACAGAAGTACAGAAACACTGAGAAGGTAGAAGCTCTTGTCTTACAGACATTCTTTCAAGGATAAGGAGATAGGGGCTCCAGTTCCACCAGTGCAGAAAGTGAGAGAAAGCTCTGCCATTGTTTTCAGCAAACATCCACAAAAAAGCTAATAAAGAAGCTATAAAAAAAAAATCTCTGAAGAACTTGGCACCAAATGTACTTTAAAAAAAATATATATATTGTCAGAGTTTCACGGTGCAAGACAACTTCCCATCAGAAACCCACAGGGGAAAAATGTTTTTCTTTTTAACTATTATGATACAGTACAGATCACTGCTGTCTGAAAGCTAAGATAAATACAGCTACCCAAAGTGTCTATCAGAAAGAATAATCACTGCAGAATTGCTGCACTGTCCACCTGTATTTATTTACTTAGACTGGCAATTTTGATTTTGATCATCTCATGGTGCGAAAAGCCTTGTTTGTGGTTGTTCTTGCTTATCAACCAGGAAAAAAACCTGCATCACCAAAATCTGTGTATAGCCTCTGTTGATTTAATGAAATGTGGTGCATGTTTCCCTCAGATGGAGTCGGATAAGAATTAATTGCTCTTAACACATGGCTATTTCTTTCTGTACTGAAAAAAGCCATTCTTATGTCTTCTGCATAAGTACCAAAGAGGATTTTAACATTTTTTGTTAGTATCTTGTAAAAATTTATTTCCACGTTCACTTTTAATATGTGCTGCTACCTTTCTTTGGAGATTTAAATGTAAGTTGCCGCATATGGTTCCTTGGTGCTTTCTCATAATAATGGTCTTAATACATTAAAATACCTTTCTCTCCCATTACTTAACAGTATTACAAGTAGAAGTTTCACTGTCCATTGTGCTTACAGAACCTGTAGAAAATTTATATGTTTTAGCTGGAAGTCTTGCTGTATTCGCTTAATTCTTCGGATCCTGGGTGCATTATAAGACTGCTATGCATGCCACTATACTTAAGGTCATGTCAGTATTTCCATTATAAACTCTTTATTTACAGATACCAGACATGAAACTCACAGTATGAAGTCACAAGGGCTTCAGAAAAAACAACACCATTAGTTGAGAAAGCTGTCCTTTTTTAATTTTTCTTTTATGAAGTCCTCCAAATCTTTAAGCCTACAGAAAACCTAGTTAGAGTCAATGGTGAAACCTCCAGGGGAAACAATATAAAGCATTTAATGTGTAACTTTGAGTTCTAGGGTCACAAAGTCTTACACACTCTCTCAGGCAGAAATCCTAGTGTTTGTGTCTCAACCACATGAAAGCTACATAATTGTACTAAATATTTAAGTATTTCAAAATATATTTCATCTCTCAGTCTTCACTCCCACAAACTAAGTTTATTGTTTCTGAAGCTTCATGATCTGCCTGATCTGGTACTGACAGTGGAGAAATAACTCTTCTAAAATATGAGACTTCTGGAAAGTAACATATACAGAACAAACTGTATTACAGGATGCTTTTAGAAATGTATGCAAAGTGAGTTCTGGCATTCTCTCCTCCTGATGCCTGACTCAAGATGCCCTCCTTTCTCCTTTTCCTTATACACTGAAGGAGGTGTGCTGAGACATTAAGTTGTCTTTGATTTTCTTTTTTTTACTAGCACCTTTCTTGACTCCTCTGCTTGGAATAATGGGGATAATTTTCATTTTGGCTTGCAAGTGTGGGGAATCTCATCTGTTTCTCTAACCAAGTTTGTCAAAACTTGAATTGCTTTCAAATAACCTGTATAACAACCTTTGCACAGTGAAACATGTAGGTGGCTAAATGTGGCACACGTTCCTGAAACAGTCTGTTTTAATTCTGGCATAAATTTATGAAGTGTTGTGCATGCAATCACTTCCCCCAATTCCCTCCCCACTTCAGCCCAATATGCCATTATCCATCCTTTGCAACACATCAAAATGTGCTGCCTTGAGATCAGCCTGAGACTGAAGAGGAGAGTAGTGCTGCTCCTTACCTTCATGAATCCCACCAAAAACATGAAGTTTGGGCCTTACTCGCCTCTGCACCGTGTTCAACAGTTCCACACAACCCACTCTCTGCAGCTCCTTTGGAACCCAGTCTCGAAAACCTGAAGGCAAAATGCAATCAATACTATTAATTCTCTCTATTCAGGTAAGGTTTCACGTAGTCTTTCAGGAAGTCATAATTCACAGAAGGTTTATTACATTATCTGTAGTCGTAACCTCTCCATTAAAGCACACCATGGCTTTTAAGAAATGCTTCACTGTCACTTTGTCTTCCTTAAGACTTCCTCCCTCCATCTGTGTTACTGTTTTTCTGGATGTGATTTGGTTTTTTAAACGATAGGTTTAAACTCATCTTCCACCTTGAAACCCTGGTACATTTATTCCCGGCACTGCTGCAAATTTTTCTTCCCTTTCCCCTGGCTCTTAGAGCAGTCAGCTTCCCAAGCCAGCCAACTTAAGACCTGATACCTCTTTCACCCCAAGATTTAAAATACAGTCTCCCGCAACTGCCAGGGGATCATGATGTGCAAGTGCCAGGTTACAGCTGAGCCTCTGGTCACCAACGACAAGCAACGCAGCAAAATAGCTTCCACAGAGCTAGTGCTAATTGCCATTCAGTCCTATGGATAACAGGGGAAATGCACAGAACGTGACACTGGTTCTTACAGAAGTCTGCTGCCTGAACTAGCGCTGATAAGGATCAGCAGGGCAAAATGAATTAGGTGTAAAAGGGAAATCAGGAGCCACATCCAATTGTAGCACTGTTCTACTGACTTTAGAGTAATTACACCCTGTGCCAAGTCTACCCCAGGTAGTAAAAACATGTTGTGACATGAACTTACTGAATTTTGGAGACAACAAAGAGTCCAGTTACAGCTCTACCTCCCTTAATATTTACGTAATTTAAGCAGCAGCATTTGGTCAATATCACCATGCAGTCCGAGACCTAGAGCCCCTCCTTTTAGGCACAGTACTAACACCTAATCTTTCTCTGTAGTTAAAATACGGTGCCAACCTTTTGAAATTGAACTTCATTATCTCCATCAAACCCAAAATTTAAGTACGCTTATTCAATTAAAGCACTCATTAGTGTCTGCAGTATCACAGTATTTCTATATGAACCCAATTCAGAGCAGATGGATTAGCAACCCATTTAAAATAGCACCCATGAAACATTATAAACATGCTTGAGGGGTTTTTTGCCTCTTTGGGAAAATAAACAGATTAAAAGAGTGCTATTCAAAGCGCTGGTTTTCAATATCCGGTGCACTCTGCTGTCAGGGGCTGGTGTATCGCTGCTTTATGAAAGCGGCACGCTGGTAGCACTACTAAGATTAAAGAGAATTTGCAGATCATCTCACAACATTCTCTAAGTAGTATTAAAAGAGTAACTAGGATATAAAAGGAGTGGCAAGTACATTCCCGGTCAAAAACCTTCTGGGCTTTTTTTCTCCCTTAGCTCTGCTTAGATTGCTGCCTCTTAACTTAATTGTGGTACAAAACATTAGTGTGCACTAATTCCTGACTCCAGGGTCACTGAGAAGCTCTGTGAGAGCACTGAAATCCACTTCTAGAACGGCAGCTTGCAATTCTGAGCAGGTTTTTTTATATTCACTACTGACTTCATGTGATCATGTGATGATCTGACTCCTTTGGATTTCACAAGCCTACTACAAACCCTGAGAAAAATCACAGTCTACTAACAATAATGGTAATAAAGTTAATCCTGATAAGCTGTATTTATAAAAGGCAGATGCTCAGTTGTAAAATCAACTGAAGTATTTAAAATACAGTCCTAGATTGCCTGCCATGTGTCTTAAAGAAAAGCAGTAAGTAGTATTTAGTACTATCTTGTGGGATACAAGACAGGGAAAAAATAGTGGGAATTTTCAAATGGTTTTAGTGTGGACTTTAATGACTTTGGATACGCCAAGACTGAGTACTCCTGCCTCTGCTGAATGACCATCCTAATGTCTTTTTGAGACCATCAGAACTTAGTTTAGAACTTCAAATTAAAATGGGGATGAGTGAATTACTGACATTTACAAGGCAAGAGAAATTTAACTAAATGAAAAAATTCAACCACTTAATGAAAACCAAATTATGTATTCACAGACTTGTGCTCACCTGTCATTAGTTCGAGTAAGGAACAATTATCTGAGAACATCATTTTATTCCTTCTCAAATTTCCTTTGAGCCAATTAATATAATTAAAAGTACTGTTACGTATTCTAAATTTACAAGGATGTGATCAAGGAGAATATGTGACTACATACTCCTGAACCCTTGATTGTGTACTCTAAAACTTTAAGGTAACATATCACTGTAGTGGAAAAACATTTTTAAAGTTTTAGTCTCTCTGAAAATTCATATGGGATTGCAAACTGTGAGATGAATGCTGTTCTTAAAAAATATGGCAGACTATAATGGCTATGGAGTCTGATATTTGATCTTCCCTAGCTTGACTTTATCAACAAATTTAGTTTTTATCAAGAAACTCCTGGATGCTCAAGAGATCTGGTAAGCCCAATCATCACTTCACACTCTTCCAAAAAAGGCGTTTAAATTCATAGTTTTGAGTTAGGCTGCAGTTACAGTACAGCTTATGGCATTATTAATTTTGCTTATTTTGAATGTAAAAGTCTCATGCAAAAAAAAAAAATCTCACACAGCTTTTGCTTCACTTACCAAGGGGAGGTCCATGTGTCATTAGTATATCAATTCCCTCAGGAATAAGGTTCCACTTGTCTAGCAAAGATTGACCTCTGGGTAGGTTAAAGCCCCATCCATTAAACCATGGTGTCCTTTGGGGGAAAATAAGATGAACTGCATCAGTTTAAATAAAAATCTCTTCCTGTTTCCAATTTTTCTTAATTAAAACAGTTTCTGCACTTCAGAGATTACTTGCAGACAGCCTTTTTGAAGGGGACACCTCTGAAACAAACTGGTTCAAATACACACACACACACACACACACAGAGTTCTACACATTTGAATTTAGATTAATATCCTATGCTCTTCTTGTACTTCAAGAGTATTCAGCCCTGGAGGTGTTTACTCACTAGGGAGAAAGGGAAAAAGGTTAAAATAACACAGTCTAAACCTAAAGATTATTTTCAAAGTTTCAGAACGTTCAAACACAAGATCTCCTTCCTTATGTCCTTGCTCAATGCAGGGGGTCAGACTAGATGACCTCTAAAGGTCCCTTCTAACTTAAACCATTCTGTGTTACCTACAAAACAAGAAAACAATCTCCAAAGTTTGTTGGAGGCAAGACTCAATTTCTCCGAGCACAGAGCAGCTAGTGGGTGACAGCTCAGCAGGAAGCGTGTATGATGCAAGTGGTTGTATGCACCATCTGTACTGCAGCTTTTCACTCAACTCAAACTTGCTCCTTTTAGCAATTTTAATATCAGAAAACTGTCACATAATTGGTTTTGATCTCTTGAACCTCCTAGAGGTCTGGATCACACAATGTTTAACCTCACAATGACTTCTTAGAGAGATAGTATTTAAAATTCATTTAGTGTTTCCTAGGGTAAACTGAGATCCTCAGCCTCCTCCACCATAGTATAGCATTGTTCTGAGACACTGGTTCATCCATCAACCTAAGTATGTAGTGGTGAAAAATATTCCTAGAAGGTCTAGGATTTCTTTTAAGAGTACTTTATCAACATGTAAAAGCCAAACAATAATTTTGATGCAGGTATATTATAATAAAGACTTTCCTTATCAAGTAGGCACACAGGGCAATTGCTCTCAAGAGATACTATAATATTTACTCCTGGTTACTAATATCTTTTAATACAGCTTTTAGTATTGTACTCATTTTAAGAGTTTTCATCCATGTAGGTGTTTTCTCAAGCTCAGGCAACAGATTTAGACTTTATTTTCTAGGTAGGATACTCCTGTCCTACTCATCTGGGGGAATCTTTCTGAGTTCAAGCTATTCCTGCAGTTGTCTGTGTAATGCAGTTCTGGAAAAAAAAATAAATTGGGGAGGTTGAGAAAACAACCACAAACCAAGAAAAACATACCCGTGAAACATAAAGAGATGATTTGAGTCCTACATCATTTAATTATGTAACCTGCCTTCTGTACCCTCTAAAGTATGCATTTCTTTGGCCTCAAAGATGCATTTAAGTGGCAATTTCCTGTTGAGATTACATCTCTAATTTTTATTTTTTGTAATTGAAGTAGTTTGTTTTCCAGCAACAATAATGTGACCAGTGAAGACTACACCCAGTTATATGTAAGAAATTAATTCCTGACAACTGGCAGTATGGGAAACCAGCAGGCGCTGCTAATACAGGAGCAGGAAGGTCACTGGTGCCTTAGTAACAAATAATAGACACATCCCATGTAGTCCTACTGAACTAATACTTCTAGTGCATGCACAGGAACTCATTCAACTTAGCAGACTTCCTGGATGCTGGAGGAATGCTAACAAGAGATGGGAAAAATACATGTTAGTTAAACATTTTATGGGTTACTCTTACACAGCAATGAAACTTCACCTTTCACTGCTGGCTCACTCTGCACCCACTGAAACAGCTTTAAAAGTTCATCTGTTGTAAAGTAAGGTCAGTGTACCTCACAGGAGGTTTGTATGCAGACGAATTAAAACTGATGCATGTGTCTTAGCTTTAACTAAATCCAGAGAGTTTCTGCTATTCTATGATTGACCTTTCTGAAACATCTGAATTTCTTTTCCTATAATGTTCCTGGGTTTTAACGCATCAAGATTATTGCAACCTTCAGGGCGGCAGTTAAAAGTTAAAATATCATTTGACTAAACATTCAGCTGCTTAAAAAAACAAACACACTGCAAATAGGCTGAACTTTTCACTGACAATTAATGATTCTTTCCCCACTTGCATTTCTCCTGCAGATAATACTGTAGTTACTACACCATAGTTAAACCTGAAATGTGAAACCACATCTGTGATCTCTCTGGAGCTCTTTGGAGACTACAACCACAGAAAAACCTGGATTTGTCTGCAGGTTTTTTATTTTACTTTCTTCTGAACCACTTGGGGAGGAGGAGGAGGGGAACCCAAGCTCCAATATATTCTTCATTCAGCAGCCTCTGTAATTAGCTGTGACTAACAGGCACCACATGGGAATCTACTTGCAAGGAAACTTTCGAGACACCTTCCTCATTATGCAGCATGTGCACAAAAAAAGATGGTCAAGTACTTCTTTAATATACTAAGTATTTTCATGCAAAATGAATAAATGGAGAAGGGCAAGCATGACTGGAAGGACACCTGGATTACAGATTTAGGTTTCAGGCATTTAAAACATGAACCTGCACTGCATATTTAAGGCGAGTACTGCACTCTGACCAGGCAAACTGAGAGTGTCTGTGTGTCTGAGGGGGTTCAGACTTCGTCAGAAAGCCAGGAGGGAAGAGGACACGTTCAGAAAGCCAGGAGGGAAGAGGACACGTCCAGAACGCCACCAAGAAGAAAAACAGCTTTTTGGCACAGATTCAGGTTTAGATGAGATCAGAAGAAAGGTCAGCTGATGTTTGCGCTACGCTGGGTTGCAGTGCAGACAAAATGGAGTTGATGTACTGTGAATCCCAGGAGTGGATAGATGAGTGGCTCTTTACCCCCCAGCAAACTTTAAACGTGCACAGGAAAGACAAATCCTGGGCTGTATGTAGGTAGCGTTATGAAGGGGTATAGGATAGAGATATTTTACTCCTATTAGTGCCCTTTTTTGCATACAAAGACATTCAATAAAGTTGCTCTCAACTTCTCAATATTTAGAGGAAAAAACATTGTGCAGGTAGTTACGTGCCTTCTGCAGTGTGTTCTCAAACTGACTACGTACTGAGAGAAGCCACCTCCTGTCTAGGAAGAAATGAACTTTGGCTGCACTCACTTTCTGGTAAGTTGCAATCAGGTGCAAATAATTAGTAAAGGCTACTTAGTCATTAGTAACCATATCTAAGATCTGACCTATTTTCATTTCCTTTGAAGCTTGAAGTAAAAGATTTCAGTTAACTCCGCAAATCATTAGTAGTATACTTCATTATTAAGTAGCTGGCAAGAAAAGAAAGCTATCAGCTGTTGAATAATGCCACAAGGGAGGCACAGACGCAAAACCCCCCGGGATCAGTAATGAGATATTACAAGTGGTTTTGTCATTTTACGTTTGACGAACCAGAACACTTCCTCATACCTGATGCCTGGCAGAGTCAGCCCATGTTCAGGAGAACCTAATGGAGGCTCTGCTTGTCAGAACCGCATCACACTTCACAGCATCCTTCACATGCTATCAAACCTTCACAGTAATTCTTGATCCCTGGCTCACCAGACAGCTCAGCCCTCCCCTAACTATAAAACTTCCTTATAATTTAGGGATAGCAGTTATGCTGGCACCAGATGTGACACAGGGAATATCCTCATCAAAGGCAGACACCTGGCCCATCGTTTTTCTCTTCAGTTCTTCATTTCTATGCAGGAATCCCTACAGATTCCCCTCCACCTG
Source organism: Todiramphus chloris collaris (assembly GCA_025345505.1). NCBI lineage: Eukaryota > Metazoa > Chordata > Aves > Coraciiformes > Alcedinidae > Todiramphus > Todiramphus chloris. Next base: position 10,582,330 of record JANVCC010000046.1, read on the forward strand.
GCATTTTGGAAGTTACATCTTCTGCGATTAAAAGAATGGTTATGCAGTAGGCTTTATATTGTCTTCACAACTTGTGATGTCTGTCTCTTGCCACACCTGACATAACACCAAGGAGGAGGGGATCTTAAGCTTCATGACAAGACTTACCCTCCTTTAGCAGGTCCATTGGGAGAATCCCCTGCCAAGACACAAATCTATTTGCTTTTAAAGAGCAGAGAGCTGCCTGTTCAGCAGGCGACTGGATCTCCCTTCCCCCATAACTTTGTATGGTTTTACTATTACATTGGAACCAACCAACCAAACACACACCAATAGAGCACTATTTTATGACTCAAAATCACAACTAATCCTTGGTGCATACATCTCAGAAGCAGCATCGTCACACGGGGAAATAGGAGACAAGGTCATGACCAAGTTCATCCAGGCGATACAGGAATTTCAACTCCTTCTGGAACTTGAACATTTTTAAAGGATGCTATCTCCTACTATCTACTTTTATCTCTTCGGCTCATGAATTGAATTACCTGGTTCTCAGAGTTCGACAACTCAAAAGGTAAATGTACAATGATACCTTCCAGATTCAAGTTTTCCTTTTACCTCCACCAGGAAATCCATTTATTTCAACAGTTACTTCTAAACAGGATTAGGAAAAAAAAAAAATCTCTTTGAGTTTTAATCCTGTGTATTCATTCATTTTTGAGGCAACCCAGTCTTTCAGGAAAGCTTCAATTTTATCCTTAATCCAATGAATAAAGTGCAGAGGAGGCAAAAATCTCCATCTGTTTCGTTGCACAGGATAACAGCCGAGGGGGTGTCTAAACGGCATCGCAGCAGGAAGCGTTTCTACACAGCTAATAACAATAACAAAATGCTCTTTATTTTTGTCATGATTCAAACTGAACACACAGACCTGGCTCACAAGGGAGAGGGACGGTTCCATTAGCAGAATAAAAACTGTGGGACAGGACACTGATATGCTCTCCTAGACTTGTTCAGATACAGGACTAGGCTACAACCATCTCCCCGAAGTATCTGTTACAGCGCTGGATGGGAACTGCAGCAGTGCAGAGGACTAGCAGAGAACAAACCGCAAAGCAAGGGGGGGAAGTGACCTTTATGTGCAGAAAAGAAAAGCCTTTCAATCCTCCTCCCTCCGCCCTGAATGCCATGCACAAATGTTTGCCAGGGCAGAGCAGCACACGCGTGCCTGTCTCCATTCAGTCGATGGACAGAGCGTGCCTATGGGAATACACAAAAAGGGACTGGAGCATGGGGCGAGGGAGAAGGGAAGAGGGACAGTGTGTGCCATCATGGAAACAAAAGGCTGGCCAGGGCAAGGGCACAAGGTATTAAGGAAGCACTTTTTACAAGACAAGAGTTTATTCCATAAAGGTTCTGAAACTTGCTTTCAGTCCTGCAAAAGCATTTTTTTGTTTAAGCTCTTTCTTAGAGTGAATATTCAAGTGCTTTTTCATAATGTAACAACCACCAGGAAATCTTAAAGGCTAAATGATTTCCTAAACGTGCTCATTGTATGTAATGTTGTGGTATCAGTAAAAGGCACAGTCTGGTGGCTTGAGCTTTATTTTGTTCCCAGTAGCATTCACCTGCTGTGTCTCAGTGTCCCATTCAGAAAGTGAGGACAATAATACACAACCAAAAGAAGCATCACGAGGTCTGGTTCCTTGGGATTTTACCCTGCATCTCTAAATAGCTGATGCTCTCACGTAAGTGGGTTACCAGTAGTACTGTGACCACATTAGCCATGTCGCTGTACACATCTGCTTATTACTGACCTGCACAGAAGTCAGGAAGTCTCTAAAACAGTTCTGCTATTTTTACAATGTTACAAAACCCTGAAGCCTCAACAGCTGCTGCCATTTCTTTTTTCTTTTTTTTTTTTAATTTTTTTTTGGTAGGTTTTATCTCTCTCTTTCAAATTACATATTACAACCTTTTAACACTTGCTGGCTGTCTAAATGACAAACCATTTGAGAAACACAACCCTCCCCCACCCACTGTGTTTTGAGGGAGAGTCCACACAGTGCCTTTTCTCAACGAAGCCGTTCTCCACAATGAAAAGTTTCAGCAACAACCTCATCACCACAACCTAGTGTGAGCTGGTTTACTCCTTGCACCAAGGCATTCTCAACTTCTACCTCACATGATGTTTGTAGCCTAGTCCTGTAACTGTACAGATTGTGCAATGGAGGTTATAACTCAGGCTCCTGTCTAGATAGAGATCCATGCTTGATGCTTGGATCTGTGAGAAGTATGAAATAAAAAACTAGGACCTTGACTGCTACCATTTGGCATGTTCCATGGATGTGTTGATCTGGACCAGATTATCACCTAAAGCAGGGACAGATACAGGAGTAAGTGCAGCTTTAGCCATCAATACAGATGGAAAATGGTACGTAAAAAGAATTCCCTCCTGCATCCTGCAATCTTTCCCTCTCTCACTCTCTGCACATCTCTACCTTTGCTGCCTCCAGGCTGCCCCAGCTGTTGCTGACAGGTAAGTAATCTCTACTTCCCAGATTCAAAGCCTACTACCTCTGTGGATACCTTTCAGTATTTGGTTTCCCTGATGGCAAACACCAAGACTGGCATCTTCTATCCTGTGTCTTGAATGTCTTCTATCCTGTGTCTTGAGTGATGCATTTTGGCAGAGGAATGTCCATTCAGTTCATATGTTTAGTGTTGACAATACCAGAGTACCACAGATACTATTTAAGACCACAGTTATCTTCTGTGTGGAAGATGTGTTTTTGGGGTTTTTTTAAAGAAACACAAAAATACACCAGACTTTAAGAAACTGAGAAGCAAAAGAACAAAGAAGCAGGAGGTTAAAATGCTAGTAATGTCATGGAGGATCACAAGACCCAGAGGAGAGTGGGATTCAGAGCCAGGTCTCCCCACGGACAGCAGTAAAGAAGACACAGTGAAGCAGAGGAGAGGACACCACCAGGAAGCTAGTGGATACTGGAAACGAGAGGAAGGGAGTAGATTCATTTCTCAAGTTTATGACTCAGACAAGCTTTGCTTAAGTATCTGAATTGCTCATCAAAGAGGAAATTTCCTCCAAACCTTCTGAGGTTTTTCCAATCCCTAATTGTATTGCAATTATTTTATTTAGGGCTTTACTTAATGAGATCTGGGAGATATTTTAATATCCAAAAAATATGAAAATAATTCAAACTTGACTCAAGGGCTAATTTCATTCTACTTTTAAAAAGAACAGAATTACAAAGGCCTACTAATAGACTCACGTATTAAACTGTGCATATTTTTGTGCTGCATATAGAAGAGGTCTCAGCTAGCACCAGCTTCAGCTGAGTCCATACCTTAAGTACAGTGTTTCCCTGCATGGTGATGGAAGCATTGTGGCAGCAGCTCAAGCCTACAAAGCACCACGCTGGAGTGATTTGCAGAACCACTTCTCTTCCAGAGTGGGCACGTTCTCCCCTTCATTCCCACACTGTATCCCTGTGCAAGGTACATGAACCCTTGAAGTGTCAAAGGATGCTGCAGTATAGAAAAAGAGCTTGAATGCCTCAAATGTTTAGGTCTTTGTAGAAAAACAGAGAATCTTAGAATATTTACAGGGGGAGGAGCTCTCTCAGGAGCTCTCTCATCCTGAAGCTCACCACAATATAAATCAAAAGTCCATTCTAAGGGACAGGCCAGGGGAGAGAGGAAACAAACGGCAAAAAATTAGCTGGCTGAAATTTTGATTCAATTTTGCTCAACAACTGTGCATGTTATGGAATGATGCTTGGCTTCTTTTAGTGAACATGATCATAATACATATACTAGTTATATTACATCCTAGATTAATTTTGTACATTCATCTTATTATCCATGCAGAAAACGTAAATTGACAAAGCTTCCATCTCAGGTAGGTCTGAAAGAAGGCTTTACTAGTAGACCTATTACTGCAATGACAACACAAAGTAAAGCAAAAGGGAAGTTAAGACACTTACTTGTGCATATTTTTTTGAAGCACTGAGTTAACTGTGTGTGTTTAACATGTAATTACATCCAGTAGCTGCTCTTGAATATTTTGTATATTTAAAGTAGCATTTGGAAAACAAGCCACATTTCAGTGAATTGTGTTGCCAGACAGAAGTTAGTATAACAAATAAAACACTCAAAAGAAGTTATGCCTGCCTGCGCTATCGGTGAATTTGGTTCTTGCTCCTAGGAAACAGCCTCTAGGAAGTTCATATTTTTCAATGCTACTTAAAACATAATTCTTTAGAATCGCTAGAGAGTCTCTGTAGTTCCTCCTAAGGGCTATTGCTGGTCAGAGAACAACACGATTGCTTACTGTTAATAAATGCCAAAGCCACAAGCCAGAGGAATTCCAGATACCTCATTTTATGCAGTGTTTCTGAACCTTTACATAACTTTACATCTGCACCCCATACTGCTCTTTATATATTTAACTTAATGACACCAACAAGAAAGGCAAGTCAAGTCTTCCCCCAGAGGAGCAGTTTTGAGCTGCTGCCGAGCCAAGGTACCAGTTCACTGCTGCCCACAGGGGCCTCGGCCACCCCATACTCCCATCACCAGGCCTTGTACCAGCTCCAGGTCTTTCAGGCCCTGTCTGTTTGAATCCTGACTAACAAATGAGGGAGAACACTAGAGGATGCCGCTGCTTCTCTAAGCCATGGTGCAAAACACAGCCACAGATGATGAAGGAAAAAGCAATAGCTAGGCTACCTGAAAGGAAGTCGCTTTTCACTCTGTTGTTCTCTGAAGATGAACCTTTGAAAACACAAGACTTCCTGGTTTATGCGTGCAGGAATACCTACTAGATACCACAACTGTGTTTTGAGCAACCTTAGGAATGAAACCCATCACCATTACTCTCTCACTGTAGAACTATTGTTCATACACACCTAAAAAGGACTCAGGGTTATAAAGTCTCTCAAACAGCAGTCTTACATCACAGCCAAATTTAGATCTCGTTTTTGCATATTCCACTAAGCACAAACCTACATCACAATCACAGGAACCTGAAGGCTTTCAGAAACTCTTTTTGGGTGCCTTACAAGTAACAATTAATTTGGCCTCCAAACAGTCTAGATAGAGCACCATTTATAAAGATACTGTGTAGAACTAGGTTGACTACGCCAAGAATAAATTTGCCAGAATACATGCCTAAGTAACTTGTTGAGAGTGGATCAGATGGTAGACACAGAATGCCACCCTCCACAATTTTCACTATTAGTCTTTAACAGTAAGTCTATTATTCTTATCTACTCCAGTGATTCCGTATCAGACACTAAGATTGCTTATTGCCAGATGGTGCTGTTTATCTATAAATACCATCACTATTTTTATTTATGTTTTCCTCAAAATACTCTTTAATATTCTTCAAGAAGAAACTGAAACTTCACAGAATCCCTGGTAGGAAAACTAAACAAGGCTCACATGTATAAGTCTTCCCTGCACATGCACACACAGAGCACAATATTTAATGGTAGGAACTCATAATCTTCTGAAAATTTACAGAAAAGAACGGAAACAGTTAGTTATAATCAGTGCACAGGATACTCCCAGCATTTCTTGTTTGTTTGAAATCTGTGCTACCTCCCATTTCAGCTTATTCTTGAATCTAGATGTAAAGTCTCTCACCCTCGCTAACCAGATGAAAACAGCCAAAACAAACAAAGAGTATCCGGTGTCAGAGCACGTGCTCATTTGACATTTAGGTACAACATATATGTCATGGCTGGACTTTAAGCAATCATACTGGTTTACTATTTAATTGTAAGTTTTAGTAAATGACATTTATTTTAAAAATACGCAGATTTGCCTCATTTTCTTCATTTATTACAGCCATTGCTTTGTGCAGAAATTTAACATCTGGCCTACTCAAAATTTCACCTTTACTGAAAAATATGACCCCGTGTTGGAGTCTGCAGGAAGGGAAGCTGGCAACTCTTGTCTAATCTTCATCAAAAAACATTGTTACTTTATTTGTCAAATTCTGTCAAACAAACTAAAAAAAAAAAAAGTCATATGGGAAAGGGGTGATTATGGATCTCCAAATACGTATCACACCTCCTTCTCAGCTCAGGAAACCTCAGGAGCCTTGTACGCAAACAAAGTTCACACGTACAAAAATCCTCTACGCAGTGTTTCATGCACACAACGTGTGTGTATATTTACACGTGTATAAAAATACATTTATCTCCTGTTGCTCTGCCTGCGCCAAGGAGTCCAACAAATAACTTGAAGAAATAGCACAGTGCACTCCCAAACCAGTGAAAACAACTGCTGTGGCAGTCAAGCACAACCCCGGTAATATAAGCTAACATTTTCAAGTTATTACCTGGAGGAGTTGTCTTATGCATGAGCCAATTTAGCAAATCAATTAAAGTAATGCAGTTTCTCGATCAACAGAGGAACACGAAGAGAAAAAAAATAAAAATACAGAATAGACTGAGGGGAAAAAAAATATGAGGGCCATAAAAGAAGCAGAAGCTGCTGAAAAGGTTGGTCTGATGTTTCTGGTGCTGCAAATGCCATGCTGTAAGTTCAAAATTGCATATTCATTCCTTGGCATCATATACACTCGGATTTTGTGAAAATACACTTCCAAAGAAAAGTTGTGAGCTCATATTACAAGTTCGCACCTGAAATAAATTTTTTACTGATGACTTACAAGCCTGTGAACTGGTGGTTTATAATAGAAAGGCAGACTGACATTTAAATAGAGTGGCACTGGAATAATGGCTTTACATTAGTGTTTTACGGGAGGCTGAATAACCACAGAGTTAACATACTGTATTTTCTGGCAATAAAAAAATCTGTTGAAAACAAAAGGTCATTTTATTTGATAATGCAAATGAATTAGATTTGTATTGTATGGTCAAGAGAGTATAGGAAAGATTAATTCTTCGAGAAGTCAGTATCTGAGGATGGCTCGGACTGGTTTGGTTTTAATTCTTTAACCACGTTGTAAAGCCCGCGGTTCAGAACCCACAGCCGTATATTGCTGTACACTGTAGAGTTTAATACAGGCTCTGGACTTCAGGCCGAGCTGATAAAAATCTGAAACTTGCAGTAGGCCATTATGTGGGCAAACTATTCATTTTATATTCACCTCCTTGTCGTGTCAGTGCAGAGGTCATCTATAGAGGGGGCCTAATTAATCAAACTGTCAGAGCCAATGAGGAGGAGCATGTTAATAGGACTTTTATTTCACCCAGGAAAGCAGTGGTCTGACAGGAACCAGAAAATATGGCCTTGATGTTGCTGTTTATTAGCAATGCTGAGATCAGTGGTAATAGGTGCCAAGCAGCCTATGTTTGATAAAGCGCTGAATGTCAAGAACCCGCACCAAGTAGAAATTAGACTGACAAGAGGCAAAAATCTCAGCATATTGATAGCTACTGAGAGCAGGTATGGCTGGATGTTCTCATCTCTTCAAAAGTAAAGGCAGGAGAAGAAAAAAAGAAGAGACACACCTCCCCCCACCCTGCAAATAGCAAAGCCCCCCAGCTCTTTTATACAACAATTCTGTGGTTTTTCTGCAGTTAAGGGTGAGTTTGGCATACACACACACACACGCTGGAACCCGCACAGAAAACCCCCGAACCTGGGACAACGGTGCTGAGTGTAAAGGATCGCCTTGCTGGGATGATGTGGTGGTGTGAGGCCAGCACAGCGGTGCAGCCCTGCATCCCTGTTTCCCTTTGAGTGAACTGGCAGCACTGTCAAGAGTCTGCGAGTAGTTTAAGAGCTGCCACTAACTGCTCCAGCCCAGTGACGGGGCACCAGGTGAAGGTGGCACACCACAGGCAGCCGCTCGCTCTGTGCATCTCTCGCCTGCCTTAGAGCGGGCGGTCAGCGAGTCAAACCCCAGTCCCACAAACACAATAATGCTAACATAAATACAGTGAAGCTTTCATTTCTTACCCAAAGCCTTTCCACAAAATTGATGTTCTTAACGCAAAATGCATGCCAATAGTAAAGAAGAAAACAAGCACATCTAAAAGAAAGTGAGTGGGAGACAGATGCTCACAGTTTTTGAAGGGCACTGGACTCATTTTAGCAGCAGCCACGACATTTGCTGTGTGGGTGATATATGTAAAATTTTAAATTAATTATTTTAGTAATGCACCCCTACGTGATTTCACAGTCTGCAATGTATTTTATACTTCAGGCCATGGTAGGCTTTATAATTAACTACTTTCTGAAGCCATTTTAATTAATTTTTTTTTTCCTCCAACACCATTATTTCCAAATGAATAGAGAGCTAACATTAAATAGCCTTCTAAATAGAGAGCTGCAGGAATCTACTCTTGTAGGATAAAGCACTCAGAATCCTGCCCTTAGCAATGCTCCCAGAAAGGTTTAAGCAAAGCAAGTAGCAGCTGAAAGGAAATGTGCTGCCAAAGGGGAACCTGGGACACTGACAGGCCATGCAAGTCCCTGGATAAATCAATTTTTTTCTCAGTGGAAAAGGAAAGCTGTTGTGTTTATGGCTGCTGCCATGGATCCAAATATCCTCATCCTGAACAATGATCTTTTTTTTCCTCTTCCCTGAGAATGGTCCATTGTCTGGATCTTCCTCTTAAAGCCAGCAATACTAAAATTGGAATCAAATGATGCAGAACCGAGTCCTGAGCCTCTCACTCGGGTGAGTCAGCCTCCCAGGCAGCCTGCTCCACCCCGGAGCTCCCAGCCCGCTGCTGGAAAGGCAGGAGAGCAGGGCAGTCCTGCCATCTGCACTGTGGACCGCTGTCCCTCGCCAGTGGACTACCACAGTTCCAGCTATGAAGACTAGAGAGGGATGCTTGCAGTAAGGTATTTTTCTTTGGCAGCAAAACCACTTGGAAAGCCTCCTGCCTCTCACCTGAGCCTGCCCTGCTCCTCCATGCTCCCTTCTGGTGGTGCTGGTGAGGCTGAGACAGGGTCATTGATGTTACCCGTGTTTAAAACAGTACTGGAAGATCTTCACAGTTATTTGGTTTTACAGGATTCAGATCTCCAAGTGCACAAATACGGGACTGGAGAACGGTAGCACTGGGCTCAGGACTAGCTACTCAGGTCAGGAACTGCTTCTTTGATGGCAAAGCTCACTTGAAGCTTTACCATCAAACTGCAGCTTTAAAGATAACAGTGCACCCCTACCATAAAGAAACATACGAAGAATAAATAGGACATTCTTCACTACTTAATCTTCTGCTGTTAATGTCCTTTCAAACTGTTAAATTTATATTTATTTCCCCTTACAGTGTTCATACTTTCTAATTTAAACACGCAGCACGTCCCCTATACTTCACAGAAGATATGTCAGATTGAAAATAAATGCATAAAGCTAAAATGTGGTCCAAATGACTACCCTTTTGGAGCTTTAGATGGCTATTTTCACAGCTACAAGAAAAATAAATGTTGGCGGGTAAAATCTTAAAGGTTACAAGCCTCATTTTTACATTTCTCAGTGGCAGCAGTGTTAAAAACATGTATTAAAGTCAGTTCACCATTAGCATACAAAATAGCACAAAAATTTGGAACTATGTGAATATCTTTTTTAAAAGTATTGAAGAGTTGAAGAGGGGTTTTCTGCCATTGACTACATATTACTTAACCATTAACAAACTGTTTTATTAGTGTTAGGATTTTATTACCTAGACTGTACTATTAGTTTACTAGGGGGAGAGGTTTGAATTTTTATAGAGTCACACTTTCATTTACTATCATTGTGTAGTCAGACTATGATCAAGCAACTATTTCCTTGAAGGCTTTGTAAAACTGTATTCTTTAAATTGCTTGCCTAACTCCACAGAAATATGGCTCTTACTTTGAAAACAAAAGAAGATCTCCACGTTAATCCCAATGACATTGCTATAGGAACCCTATTTACAGTATGACAAAAAAACCCAGTCCTTTCTCACAGCCTCATTAAATCTAAGCCTCATTTAACTACTAGGACATTTTTACAATGGGTTTACTGACATACTATGATAAATGTCTGTATAACATCCTTTGACAATAGCCCTGGCTATAGCCATAACCACAATGTGTATAAACACTGCATCAGTTTTAACAATGTGCTGTCCTGAATAGTAGGAAGTGAAGTAACACTAAATACATTTTTACTAACCCTCACATCTACAAACCTGGTTGCTTTATGTTTTTTCATTGGTTTGTTTTGGGGAGCTCCTTTGTTTTGTCTTCTCAGTGGGAAAAGAAACATTCCCCTTAAAATCATGAGAATTAAGATGCTAAACATTTTAAATATTACAGACTCCCTTTGAAATTTTGACCTAGGAAGAAAGGTTTCCTGAAATTTGATTCTTTAGAGATAAAAGGGTTGGCAGCAGGATGAAAGCAGCCCTACCCTTTTTTCCTTGTCAGAGAAATGAATGGAATGGCTTATGAATACACGTAACTTACCCATTCAGAAGCCACGCTGGTGCCTATTTGTCCTGAAATATCAGGGTTAGGTTACTGTGCAAAGCAAAATAACTGTTAGCCAGCATAAACTCAATCCACAAGAACAATGAAGGCCACAACTATGTTTTTAGAGACTTAACAAACTTTTCAAACTTCAAGGTAATGCAAGGAATTAAAAGACACTTCTGTAGGAATCATGCTTTCAAAACACCTCTATAAACAGTTAGCCATTGCAGCTTACTCTTGCAAAGAACAGGGACCAGGAGTACCAGACCTGCATGACAAACGAAAACAGAACAGGCTCAACTGCTTTCCTGTTCATGGCTGGCCTCTGATTTAATTTCACATCAAATGATATCACAAAGCTGGACACAGTAAACCTACAGCACTTTCACTGGAGACCAGAGTCTGACATTCTGTCTAAATGAAATTTCCCAGTTGTCCCAAACACTTTTTATCTTATTTCCATGCTAGCAGTTTGAAATGTCACTATGTATTGCCACAGTGACAGGTGAGCAAAGGCACAAGAAAGCAACAGAGCTGGTTTCTCCAGTGAGTCATGCCTGGCAAATGTGAAAATTTACTTTTACCCCTAGCTCCTGGTCCACTCCAGGTATTAATGGTAACAGAGGTGAGCTTGGCAATGTCACTTCACGCAGGCTGAAATATAGAGCATGGGGGAAGAAATCTTTGTATGCCTCTATGTATGTATATATATATATATATACACATACAGACATTATTAAAAAATACCACACTAAGGGCCAGTTCTTGGAAATATTTTTTGCTTTACTACCACAGGCTAACTCACTAAGGTTAGTGAGAGACAGCAATAGAGAAGATCGAGCCATGTAGCCATAATACACATTCTATGTTGATTAACAGACTGAGCCTTGGGTGGTATTGATAAAAAAAATAAATAAAACATCCTTCAAGAAAACATTTGCTTAAGAGTTGATCCCTCCTGCTCACTGGGATTTCACAGTCTGAAAAGACTTTCCTTCAGCGCTAGTGGGGAGAAGAGCACAGTAACATTTACCATTACCCTAACTTGAGTATTTCTATTAACTACAATGAATTGTTCTAAGGACAACTTGAAGATCAAACTCTGAATTTGGGTTTCTCCTTTCTAAATCTATTTTTTCTTAGCTGGTAAACACTAGAAGAAAAATAGATAGGTTTATATTACCAATTAACACTTAAATACTGCTTACCCTCTCTCCCCCATTTGAGTAGCTGCTCACTCTGAGTAACACTCCCTTTTACCCCACCTCAGTGAGATGGGAGACCTGCCACTGATAGCAACGATTCCTAAGCAATGCCAGAAATGGAGTGGTGAGCATTTGTATGCAGCAACCTCCACCTAGAAACATCCAGCACCCATATCAATGTGTATGAAATGCTGGTCTCATTGAAGTCAATGTTCAAAATTTCACCCATGATTTATTTTTCAATAAGTCATCTCTCGCTGTTCTGCTCTTTGATATTGCTTTGCTTCTGAGGGTGCAGAAGATACGAAAAGGTACATCTCTGTTAGCAACATCCACTTTAAAACTTCACATTCTACCCTCTTTGTAAGGCCCTGCTGCCATCCATTCTCTGATACAAGCTGTTATTCAGCCTTCACCTGCCTTTATCCTCAGAAGAAATCATTTTGACTATCACAATACCTTCTGTGTAAAAAAACCAAACAAACAGAGGTCGTCAGGGTCTCTCTTATAAGAATTAGGAGATGAACTTTTGAGTAGTAGAGGTAGGGTAAAAATAGGGTTCTGTAGCACATTTTGTCTAATTTCCCCTGAAGATGTAAATCTATGCAACTTTTTTCTTTAGCAGTACACAACTGAGGAGAGCACTATTTAACTTTCTGTTTCAATGTCTAACTGATTAACTGCAACTTGTATTCAGATAGATGAATTTACAAAGTGTTTAAAAGACAAGCCATTGCTGGCTGTCATCATCTTCCACAGTGCTTAACAGTTTTCAATACCTAAATCACTGCCACAGTATCCCTACTGAGGTTATTTTATCCCTACTATAGCTTTATTTCTTACAATGCATCAAGAGCAAATATGACCTGTTATTATTAGATACAGTGAATGCACGCCTGTTAATACTAAAGTACCTGTCAGCTAAATTTAGCCATTCAAGAGCCAAATACTTGGTACAAGTTAGTTTGTTGGGTTCCTTTGTGGGCAACAGAGAGAGACAATCCTTTGCAAAGAGTGTACCTTGTCCATAGGCTGATGCTTAAAGCAGCTGGGATAAATTGCAGGTGCTGCTTTCTATCCCTTTTAAACAGTGAGCTTCAGCTCTCAGCTTTTAAATACAAAAAACCTCATCAAAACTCCACCCACCCCCCCCCCCCCCCCCCCCCCCCAAAAAAGTTTACTATACCTTAAGGAACATGATGCTTTTTTATATATATATATATATATAAAAAATATATATAAAAAGCTTCTGCAAAAATGTGGTGAGAGAGGTGCTTGTTCACATGAGCAGGCATGTATATATACAGCATATAAAATCTGACACCTAAAAAATATATATATCAACTTCTGGCAATATTGAAAACCCTTCAGCATGTTTCTTCTTTGAAAGTGTGCAATGCTTATAAGAAGGCAACTGTGATACCGCTTTTAAGCTATTTTAGTAAGGGCCCTTGACAAGCTTCACATAAAATATTCAGCATTGATGCTTTCAAGTCCACACAATTTAACTTGAAAAGCTCTCCATACTCAACCCACATTATAAATAGGGTTATTATAAAGGTGGTGTGTGGATTAGATGCTTTCCTTTATCCTTCCCATCTGCCTTTCTAAAGCATGATAGCATTGGACTGCATCACAAACACCAGCAAAAAGTGAAAACTCTTTCTTCTTAGAATCAAAACTATTTAGTAAAAATGTTAATAGTTTTAAAGAAATGTGGAAGTATTTCACGTACTCTTTCAAACAGTTACATTTACATCTCCAATAAGTAACAGTACATCTGAAAAAGCAGTTGGAATTACAAGGGTCTCTATTTATTTAGTCCTCTAGTATGAAACTATATTGGCCATGCCTTTCATTGGGAAGGCTTCTTTCTTCTGAATTAACTTTTGAAATTAAATCCTGGCTTTATAGAACTAAGAAGCCAAGGCTGCTGATTTTGGAGAGAGCTGCCTTTCATCCATGACCTTTTCTTTTTATCCACATAATTAACAGTTACCTGCTCAATGTAACAAGTTCTTAAAATAATACACTAGAATATAAGGAAACATCTACACTGGGAAACCTAGGACCCACATAATTTTTCAGACCATAGCCACAATGAAGCACTCTACAAGCATAAAGCAAAGAGCCATTTTCAAATTCTTATAGGCCAGGAGACTTCAATATATTTTTCTAAGCTATTGAGATGGCATAGCTGGCATCAAGATGAGGATATGGTTGAATCTGCTGAACTTCATAATGGAAATCTGAAGTCCTTAGTCAGTCAGAATTCCAAGTACAATATTTAAATTTTTCTCATCTGTTGTCTAAGAACTGCAGGATCAAGCACAAAATTTAAAGCCTACAGAAATCAGTGGAAAAAATCCTATTGGCTTCAATAAGCTTTGGATCAGACTCAGAGAGAGTCAGAAAGTTATCTAGAGCCTAAAAATGCATCTATTGAGTTTTCCAAAGAACCAATGCAGCCTTTCTGCAGATGCTAAAGACACTTTCTGACTGCTTTCCATATGGATTTTGAAAACAGATTCTCAGTGGTACTATAGCAATTTCGATAGATCAGCATAAAATTTTCTAGTTTTCTTTGTTTTCCTCTCAACTTTTCTATGTTCCTATCCTGAACTAACTAATTAGACGTGTTCTTTATTCTTTGGAAATCTGATGCCTCTTTTTTGCCCCCCCATTTTTTTTCTTTTTATTCCCCTTCTCCCTCCCCTCTCTGTTTGGTATACCTGTGAATTTTAACCTTGACAATAGAACTTCATGGTAAAATAGAGACACTTTTAACTTCTACTGACGTTATGCAAAGATGTTTTAACTTCCATTGAACATAAACTATAGGAATTTGTGATTTCAAACTGGACTTGATGCGTTAAAGAATTTCCTATAAATATTTTAGATGGTAATTCTATTCTTCCCAAAGAGAAAATGACTTAATTATCAATGCCTTTGGCTCACAGTATTCCCAGAAACAGATATACTTTTTTAGCATATTTAAAGGTGTTAAATTATGAAAACCAGTTCACATAGAGTAACTATCAGAGATAATTATTTGATAGTTCATTATGATGACTACAGTAGATTTATTTATGGTAAGTACCATGTTTTATAACATGGTACCAAAATCAGGTAATAGTTCATAGTCAAAAAAGTCTCCTTTGGCACCAGCAGTTTGAAAGCCACTGCAACCTCTTAGTCCAGTCCTGTTGAAACCCAGACATGCTTCTCTTTGCTCTATCAATATTGCACAGCCACTGCAATCAATTTCCTTGTCCAAAGACACCCAGGTCAGGCTGCTGCATTACAAGAGCTCTGCATGCACATAGGTAAATATGATTTGCTATTTTCTGTTTTATAATCTAACATTTAACCTTTAAACGCATGTTTACCAAAGCATCTACAATCATAATGCTCTATTTTAGCTGGAGAGTATCAGGCACACGATGCAAGGTTTCTACAGTAACTTCTGCTTGACTGCAAAATATATCAAAAGAGCAGGAGTCCCTGTCTGTCTTGGGGGAACAACGGTCCTCTGTCTTCTCATTTCAGATCTGACAGCCATTTACAAGGACTGAAACTCCATCTCCACTGAAATGAGGAGAAGTTTGCCCATCGATTTAAACTGTATTAAAATCTAATTCCAGGCGACCGTTGGCAAGACATTTACAGCAGAGTTATTGCAAAACATATTTCATTAATGATAATGATATGAAAACACTGGAAATCCATGCAGATGGAATCAGACGGACCGGACCAAATGCTCACTGAAGTCAATGGAAAGATGAAGTGACCCCTGGATCATACTTTGCTTACCAAACACCATCTTTAGAGCCAGCAAAAATTTACACAAAGGATTAGAGGCATGTTACTGATTATCTATATAAAACTCCCATAGAATAAAATGTAAAAGTGTGGATATGAATGGTGAAACCACAGTGAGAAAGCAGGAGCACATGTACACACACAATTACTGACATGTATTCAGGGGAGCCACTTATATCAAATGAAGTTTTTCACACCAAATCATGCAGGATGGGCTCCTCTGCTTACTTTCTGCAACCTCATCATGTATTTGAGAAATCAAGTATGGAAACCACAGTCTGTCAACGTCTTTGTTTCAGTTTTTATCAGCAACTTTTCAATCCTGGACAGTTACAAGCACAGTGTATCTGACCCAGAGCTACAGAGCAGCAGCCTCACGGATCTTCTGCTCAGAGCCTGGGGAGGTCCCTGTGCTGCTCGGCTACCTTGAGGGCAGCTCTTTTAAAGAACCACCACGTCAATGAAAAAATCTAGTTTCTAGAACAGAATATCAAGAACAAGTAGTTTCTATACTTTTGCCAAGTTTGCCCTTTCTCGTCAGCTTTTGCTGGAGTAAACCAAATTCACCTGAAATAGAACCATCAGAGTGGGGTGAAAGGAAAGTGCAATATAATTAGAACCAGAAGTACTACATGAAAGCTGTGTTGTGAAAGTCACAACCCTTTCCACCTTCACTACTTATTCTAACTAGAGTAACATCTCTTGCTCACACCAACATTTACCTCCTTGTCATTTATAGAGGAAAAATGTCAGACCAACTTTAAATTAACTTACAGAAATTATTAAAACTACTATGAAAAGGAACAAAAGACTAGGTTATTTTAACTGTGCAGAATTTTGTCTCGAACTAAAGCTTATTCCTCAAACACTAAGATGTAATTGCTTATGTTGTAAGGGCAACTTCTACAAAATTATGATGATCTAAGACTTTTAATGCACAATTCAACATGATGCTTCTGCATGGAAGGCCAGAACCTTTGACAGGTAGGCTGAAAACCACAAGGAACTTCCACTACAGGAACAAAACAGGCAAACAAGAAAATCTGTGAGAGATCCCCAGGGAAGACCTACCTGCAGTGCTTGCTTGTTCCCAGCCTTCCTTTCTTGTGCATTTTATTTTAAATAAGTTTCTAAAGGAAAGGCTATTTTGGAATAGACTATTAGAATAATTAACAACTAAAATTAAAACACAGTGGAATGCCATTCAAAATCTTCATCACATTGTGAGCATAACCTTGTCCTATTGTGTAACTAAACATAAACTCAAGTGTCAGAAGCAGATGCAACCCCGAGCAAAACAGAGAGAAGGGTGGGAGAAAACTAAGTAGCTTAACATGTGGCCTCTATGTTCTCTTCAGCAAGTTTATCACAGACTTGCAGCAGAAATTATTAAGGTTCAAACAACTAATGGTGGTGTGAAGACAAACATATCTCTGATTTAATTAACATGGATTTTTATTTTGAGTTTTTACATAATGAATTCTAGTTTACAGTAACTACACTATCACTGTATTGGACAGTTAATTTCTTTTAACATTTACCCTCAATCTGTAACTACCCACACAAAGTTTACACTTACAATAATGTATTCAAATAATTAATATCCTAAAAAATAAGAAATGTTTAATTGCTCCTGAAATTATAATTCAAGGCACTGGACTGGCATAAGTGTTCAAATAAGCTCTTAGAATTACAGTTTGCTGAAAAAGATTTTTACAGGGCTAGTTTCTGCTTCTGGAGAAGATAATGTATTTTTTATTTTACCCTTTAGAAATAGTTCATATTAGTGTTTTATTAAAATGTAAAAAAAACCCCAACCAACCAAACAAAAAAAACACAAAACCCCCCAAACCGAAACAAAAAAAACCCCAAACAAACCCCAAACCAAAAGCCTGTGAATCAGAAAAGCAAAGGTACTACCCACAATTTGTGAATAAAAACTGTGAAAGTCCAGGTCTGTTAAATACATAATCTTGAAAGACTAGCTTGATGAGGAACAACACATCAGTTTAAGAACTGTGTCAAAGGGAATATTTTGTCTTAACAAGATAAAATTTGCTGTAATGAAGTTACATTTTCTTTATGTATTTAGAAGTTCTAAGATAGTTTTATTCCGGTAAGAGAATACATTTTAAACTGTTCTTGTTCATTCATAAACTAAATCTAATACATTGCATCAAGTTATAGTTTAAATTAATGACAAACACAGCATTTAAAAAGCATAATTCATCGCTTTATCACCAGAAAATACATGTAAAAAATAGTAAATGTAAAAAGGTAAAATAAAAACGTAGTAACTCTAACGTATAGTAAGCTATGCTGTTATTTAAATAAGAGTCAGTAGCATACTGCCTAAAGTTAACAAGAATGAAATGTTGCCAGTCAGCAACAATCAACTTTCTTCAAATATATAATCACTTGGAGACTTTTAATGAGTACAACACAAACAACAGTAAATCTAATTATAAAAATTACTTAGACTTAAACCAGCCCACCCTTAAAAATAAAAAATTAAACAATTTCTTTTACAAACAAGTAACATGGCAAATGGTAACATTTATTTTCCATCTGCTCCTGAAATTTTTCCTAAGTAATACTTCTACCTAATCTTTCTCCAGCTCCTTTACAGTGCCATCTAATGCTCTACTTCCCAGAGCATGCCCTCGTTCTGCACCTTGCCCTTGTTTATCTACCTTATCAGCTCAGGAAGAAATTTTGGCAAAACTCTTCCTCTGGTCACCGATATCTCTGGGAACCGAACCCATTAAGATATTTCTGACCCCTACTCATGCTATTTTAACTGTCTGTTGTAGAGGAAGGAACTGATAAAAATAGGATTACAATGCCCTTACAGATGAAGTAGCAGGAGGCTTGATTGTGATTGATGCCTGAATAAATATACAATAACAGCCCCTACATTTCAACACTGCCTTTGATAGAAGGCAAGAAGCAGTGTCGGTTTTCACCGCCTGACTGCAGGACTCTTTTCTCAAATACCTGGGAAGTGCCTTTGATTGAAGATTGAATCTTCTACTTCTAGTCTGATTTTAAATGAAGAGCAAGAGGTGGTTATTAGTAGATAGGAATGAATATTAGTATTATTTTGTAAGGTACAAAGGTGCATTTCTTCCCACAGGTGTTTCTGTGTGGCCTACCCCCAAGTTCAAATGAAGGTCTAAATTCCTTTGAAGTCTAAATATCCTCCCCAGAGATACTTAGTGCCAAGGTGGGTCTACTGGGAAAAAAAGCAACATCCCAACAGCTCCCTGGAAAGCACATGGGCTGGACTCGGAGTTTGGAGGGGGGAGAGGAGGGGCTGGGATTGCTCAGGCCTTTGATAACTCATCACTTCCTTGGGAGAAGAATTTCTCAACAGGCATTTGGGTTCAGACTTAGTCTGGGGAAGGGTAGTAAAAGGCACATTAGCTAGCCCCTTGCTGGGTTTGGATAGCAACAAGCAAGCCTGCTATTTCCAGCAAACAATTTCAGGTGGTCTTCCCTGATTCGTTTGTACTGCAGTACAGACTGAAGCCTGTCTGCATTCTTTTAATCTTTCTTAATAAACTAATTATTAATGAGTGATGCATTTACCATCCCAAACAGAAGTTTCAGGAAGTAACAGTGCACAGTTTTTATTATCCTTCCTCCTTCTGGAGAAGAGGGCTTCAAGTGTCCCGAAATCATACGTTATCAGCTCTCACTTCAACTAACACAGCTATCTATTCCACTTCAACAGTATCTCAAATACACCCCTTATCCTGCAAAAAAACCAGACACCTACTTCGCTTTCCAGAGCAATGATCCAGGCAAGTACTTAGGCAAATACACAGGCTTCAAGCAGGCAAACAGTCCCACTGGCTGCTTTGAAACAGTTCAGGAAAGTAAGTCTGCATCTGCTCAGTGACTTGCTGGATCATCTGGCTAAAAATAACAGTAATACTTGGCACTTTCACAATGCTTCACATGATGAAATTACTGTCCACATGGCAAGCAGTGAGGAAATAATATAAATATTATGCGTCTTGCTTTGGAGATGATGCTAAGGCAAAGAAACCAGCTACTTCCTGCTCCTCATACGGTGAGGCAGTGTCAGAGCTGGGACTCCCCTTCCCTGTTCCCTCACCCATATGCTCCAGCCTTCTGGCACCCACGTGGCTCTCTAACTGGGAGCACAGTCAGCATATGCAGCAGCTGCCTTGCAGTCTGCAGGTCTGCAAACAAACTTTAAAAAAATCAGTTCCACTGATTACTACAGTCTGCAGCAATTAATATAGATCAAATACTGTAATTAAAAATAGTCATATCATTAAACTGTGATGCATGCCAGCACAGTATCATTGAAGAAGCAGAAGGACCAGATCTCCTTGAAGATACATGTTTCTCTACTTGCACAGTAACTGTGCTAGCTATCAATTTTGAAAGCAGTTCTGACATGATCATGCAACCAGCTCTCACAAACTCTGGACACCTTGCTAGAGCACTCTCTCTCCTCTACACCAAGAACTCATGACCCAACAGTTTTCCTCCTGAAGAAGCCAACAGCATTTATTGTATCTCCCTGTTACCCACTTACTGTTCTGAAATACGTCTGAATTAAAATTATTTCACAGAAGTCACCTCTCTGAAATTGCCTTTCATGTACAAGTACAAATCACATGGCTTTCTGATGGGAAGGTAGAATAACTTCCTAATGGAGATCTCCTCAAGGGTTCAACAAACTAAAAACATACACCACGTAAATAACACTGCTTAAAAATATATCGTGGTCACTGTCCGTTACCTACTTTATACAGAAAGCACTTTAATGGGAATGGAATATCCTTATATGTTTACAGAAGTACGAAGATACACACCAAACCCATTTCTCACTATTCATTATTAGCAGATCTTAAGTACTAATTCTGTTCTGAAGTTATCATTCAACAAGACAATAAATCCCATTTTAGTGTACCTAGCATGAGATCAAAACTTGATCGAACCCCCAAACCCAAGCATTACATCAACAAGATCAAAGCATTTACACAGTATAAACTTGGCCAGTTCAAAATTTGGAGCACAAGGCAGAAGTAACTGTGTCAGTCAGCACAGACTCCCAGTTCTATGCCCTGGGGAATGCATGAGAAACGTGGCTGACTGGAAGAAGCCTGTACTAATGGGTAATACGGCAGGGCTCAGACACAATTACTGATGGTGGAACTGAGATGAAGCTGTCTCCAAGCTTCCCTTCCATTCCCAAGTTCAGTGGGATTTAAATGCTTGCAGGGAGACATCAAAATCCCTGTGTTTAAAGTCATTTAACACAGCACCTCACTGCTTAGTGTCACTGCAAAAGTTGCCCTCTTCAGCAGGGAGAAATCCCAGCTCAGAGTCGGAGCGGTCAGCAGCGTACAAGCACCGCGCACACCATGAGTGATTTCTTCCTTCAGACTGCAGTACTCCCCGTCCCTAGCCAGTCAAAAGGTAGTATTAAGTGCTCTGGTTTTATGTTGTTACAGCTCTGGATTAGCACAGTCATAAATCAGGGCTGTGACCCATATTTTAATAC
This sequence comes from Todiramphus chloris collaris, assembly GCA_025345505.1. Taxonomy (NCBI): domain Eukaryota; kingdom Metazoa; phylum Chordata; class Aves; order Coraciiformes; family Alcedinidae; genus Todiramphus; species Todiramphus chloris. The sequence continues at coordinate 10,603,330 of JANVCC010000046.1, forward strand.
CTTTTCTTCTCCCAGTTCTGATTCAGTTGTGATTTGAACAGTGTGCCATTCCAACCAAGCCCTGACAAAATGTTACTTTCTAATGTAAAAATGATTTTTTTCATGGCGTGTGTAAAATCAATCCAAACTAACGTAAAAGAAACTGAAATTTCCCGAGATTGCTTTTATTCAACTGCTGATGACGCTACTTGTTATTCAACTTCATACAGATGTGCACATTGTAAACAGAAAAAAGTGGAGAAGCTGAAGATTTTTCCTATTGTAATTTAAAATCTCTCTGAATTTGAATGAAATATAAATTCAGTGGGCTACTAACCAAATGATATGTAACCCCAAGCTGCACAGCTAAACAGCACTTAAACCCTTAACTTAAGCAAACATATAAATCTTACAAAGTACACAAGGATGAAAGTGTACACTTTAAATGAAGATGAGAGTTTACTGCTGCTTTTGCAAACAGGTGAATGACATTTCAAAAAAAAATATATATAATTAGAAAACAACAAAGCTTTGCCCATGATGACTGTGAAAAACCAAGCAACAGACAATTCAAAGCTTGAAATATTAACAGAAGAATGCTATCTGGAGTATTTTTGGTTTTAAAAGCAGATCCTTGAGAAGCAGTGAGAAACATGGTGCTGATTTGCACATTGTGAATTAAGGAATGATACGAGAATCATCTCCTAGTAAGTCTAAATTCAGCACAGAATAAAAATCTCAGTGTAACTGGGGGGGGGGGGGGGGAAGTGGAGGAGGTGTAATTGTTCCAAGAAAGGAGAATTATAGCTACTCAGCACTAAGATTTCAAAGTGCAGTTCTATTCCATCACATTCAATTTTTGTAAATATATTAAATTCAGTCAAGTCAGTAGATGAAAATAATATAGTAGATTGTATCATCCCAGACTTTGGCAAAACGTGATACGAACCCTTTTCAAAACCCTAAAATTGGCTTGCCTGTGAGGACTATCACACAGATGAATAGTGGCTAAAGGGCTATAAACAAACTGACTACAGTAGCACAAGGGAGGTGCTAGTGGATTACCACAGGGATTGGTATTAAGATCAGTTTTATTTAACATCTTTATTAATGATCTGGAAGAACGAGTAAACAGTACATTAATTAAATTCACAGATTTCAGTATAGTGAGAGGTGTTATAAACATGACAGTGGAGAAAAATTATGCAAAAAGGAGGTTAGAAGCAGTGAAAGAAGTAAGAAAATGGGATTCCTTCTGTAAAAATGCAGGCTAATACATCTGAGAAGAATTAAACAACATAAATAATCAGTGAGAGGAAGAAGCCCAAAAGCTGATAAGCTAAAGCAAAAGACCTAGGGGCAGCAGCTGACAGCAAATTATGTATGAGCTTGCAACATGAATGAGAAAAAGAATAAAATGATCTGGGCTGCAGACATGGATGGATCACAATACATCAAAAGACAGGGCGATGCAAGTCGGGACTTTCTGCAGAAGCAGTGAAACATACAGTCGCTATACTACAGCTCAACATACAGTATGTTTCTGACATCCATGCACAACAGTGGGGGTTGATTCTGAGAATCTTGTGACAATTCCAAAAAACAAAACAAAACAAAAATGCAAACAGCTGACCAAGCCACCAAAACCAAATATCCAGGAATATAAAAAAGCCTCACCGGAAACAAAACAGAACAAACCAGAAAGGATTACAAAGACTGAGCATCTAAGGTAATTGACACAGAACCTGAAGGGTACAAAACTGAAAATATCAGGAGAGGTACAAAAGCCCTTTTTTAGTTTGTTTTTTTTTTTAATTAAATAAACATCGGAAGAATATAAGCAGAATATTAGTTCCCATTAGAAACACCTAATACACCAAGGAACAATCTCAAAAGGAATTAACTAAAACTCCTTTTCTTCATTCATTAAAACTGGGCAAAACATTCACAAATACAGCGTAGGAGACAATCCTGTGATGGCAGAATGACTTAATAGGTCTTTTCCACCTCTAACTGCAATGATTCCATAAGAGACAATAAGCAGAGAGACAACCCTCTGGAAAATTAAATCACTGAGAATCAACCAGAGAATGAAAATTAAATAACAGTGAAGTATTTTCTTCTTAGTAAGCATTAGCATTAATCACATGCAAAAGTAAAATATTAGTTAATTTGATTCTCTGTGCCTTCCAGACTCTGGTCAAAATGAATCAATGCAGGAAGAGTGATTTCTCTGATAATTGGAAAAATGATAAGGAGGGAGGGGAAAAAAGAAAGGGGGGAAAAAAAAAAAAAAAAGAAAAAAATGCAGTAGAAATAGCTGGTGAAAATGAAATTACCCAAAGGGAACCAGAGGAAACCATGTTAGAGAGCGTATTCCAGCTGATTCCCTAATAGGAACAACATATTTAAAATTTCCCAGTGATGACTTTGAAACAGCATTGTCCAAAGCCACCTAGAACTGGACAGAAAATCACCTTGGGCAGTACAAACTTTTACTAATTTGAAGAGGCTGTTATTACTTGTATGCAAACCTCTGAAAAATGGCTTTCCATATGGGCACTCTCGAATGGGTAGCCCTCTGTCAAACCTCAGGTTTGCCCCAGGGAGAAGGTGATGGTAACCCGGAATCCCAGCTCCTCCTCAACCAACACAACAGAGAGCAGGCACAATGAATTTGCACGGCAGGATAGATTTGGGAAGCCCTTCTCCTGAACGGCTGTGAAGCAGGTTACCTAGGTGTGCGTAAGCCTGACTCCCGTCAGGATCCGAAGGCATTCCATCTGTGCTGCCTCAGCCCAGCGAGGTGGCACGCTGGCATTTAACATTGCTCTTTAGGCCACGAAAGGTCAAACTGGACAAACCACAACCTAATGAAGCAGCTTGTAGCTGGGGGTGAGGCAGTACAAAGCCGCTCAAATTAGCAGTTAAGTGACGGCACGAAGCAGTAAGGGAGCAGTTCTCAGTGTAGCCAACAAGAATTACGGTGTGGACTTCACTAGAAGTCGAGACTGGGACAGTTTTGGAAAGGCTGGTACTTTCAGTTTGTGCATTAGAGAAACTGAGGCACGTGCTGTGGGAATGTAGACAACAATGGGCATGAATACAGTGAGCAATAAGCACAGCAGCTGAGACAAACTCTGCTGCCTCAGGCCCAGGATTTTTCCAACAGCACCCTGAGTTCTTTACTTCAGTGAAAGACTATTGAGCTGGCAAAGAAATTTGTAATAAACGTAACAAAAAACTTTTAAAGAAGTGAAACCTAAAAAACAGTATAGAAAAAATAACTGGGGATCTGGTTTGTTTCTTCTGATACTTTTTAAAAATGGATATTTTCTACAGGGATAAAATACTGGATTTAATTAGAAGCATAAATCATTACACTTTTATAGTTAGTAATATCTTCTATAATGAAACTAGATTAGTTTCTCACTACAAATGCTGTTTATTGTTTAAAACTTACTGTAAGTTTTAATAATGGAAGCATTAAGAATAGTTCAGTTTGGGTTTTATTGTTTATATTCCACCAACTCTTAGGTATGTTTTGTTATATATCAGCAGAAATCTGTCTGGCATTCTACCTACTGCAAAAAAAGCGCACTATCTTAAATAACCCGCTGAACATTATGGGTATAAAACTCTATCTATAAAACTCTGTAAAACAGTTTAAACCTTAGCCCCCTACCTGTGATCAAAGCTTGAATTTTAATCCTCACCTTTAAAGATGGGGCAGGTTCTTCTCATTCCCAACGTACCTATCGAGCAGCTCTGCTGTGACAGGATCCATCCTGCAGCTCATGGTTAACTCTATCCATGTGTAGCCACAGATGTCACTAACTTTAGCAATTTTCTATAGGGCTGCAATTATTTTCCTCTTTCTATTTTCCCCATCCTACAGCAACACAATCAAGATGTAAACACAAAAAAAAGTGCAGCAGACACATCACTGATTTCAATGCCATTTTAGACAACCCTAGCAGCTCTGTGCCATGGACTGATGAGGAAAGCACATTAAGCACTTGCAACAGAACATCCAAGTAGACCTGTTTTGCAGCCTGATTAATAGAAACAACCTCTAAGGACTAATCACAAGTCAAGCCCTGTTTCGTGGATTAATAGAACAAAGGCACAGGAGAATAAATAGGGACGGTTACAGGACTGGAATATAAATAAGACAAGGTGTATGCTCTAGGTAGTTTGACTGCTAGTAATTATCAGCTAAAGGCACATCCTTACAGCAAGGTCTCGCTGTTCTGTGCTAAAGCAGCTCACCTCCAGATGGACAATCAGCCTCTGCACCTCTGAATATTTTATCTGTATTTTAACTCCAAATTCAATGGAAAAAACAACAAAATCCTTTTCTGAAACAAAGCAAACTTATCTCACACTTTAAGTACCACTTATGTTTCTGTTGATAACAGATTATAAAATTTGCAGAAACTATACTTTTCACTTATACATACATTTACCAGCAGATACAATAATAGCAGATAATGAATGGATATTACTCAAAATACTGCTGCCCCTGCAATACGGTAGCAGATGCTAAGACCCAGCAGAGATCCCCCATACCCCACCTGACCCGACAAGGAGGTGTGCTGCTCCTGCTAAGCCACCCTGGCCAATGGATTTTGCTGGCCTTGAGCACATGAGGAAGCACATTTCTCTCAGTCAGAGAAAGTCCTACAATAAATCCCTTTGAAAGGGAATGCAAGATAACATATTTTTCATTATCTGGTGTTTTGCTAATGTTCAACAACTGGAAGTTATGCGAGAACTATGTGCAGTGTTTACAGAAATACCATACAGAAAATGATGGAACTTCTACATGCTTCTGAGGAAAACCACTTTTCTGCTTTTAAAAGTATCCAATCTGATTGACTATAACAAAATGCAGTGAAGATAATGGCAACACAAAATGCCGTGCCTGTTTCAGACTTCCAAGAGCAACTGCAGGTACCACTCGTATCCTGTGCTTCATTAAACATGTGCAATCTGCTGTCCAAAATCCTGAATGAACTAAACAGTCCTGCTAACTTCAGGAAGGACAGATTTTATCCTTTATGTGACAGAGTATCTCTTTATATATAGACAAGAGTAAGTAATATTTTCAGAGTGATTTATTTTCACATTTTATAAGCTTTCCCAAAAGCTCTACCTCTTCCAATGCTAAACACACAAGAACATAAGCAATGTCATTTTTGAACCTTAGAAATCTAGTTTATAAAAAAGGATCTTCAGGGCAGTGGAAGACAATTTTCCTTCAAATGGCACTTTGTAGGTTTCTCATCAAACACAAAACCCGTGTTATATTTGCAAACAGAAGAGGGAGACAAACTTGCTAAGAAGTGAAAACCCAAATCCAGGTACCCATATCCCTGGAGATTGCATTGTACTGGAGCATCCCACATTAAACACGAGAATGCTTTAGGATTACAGCTTTCAGACCAGCACTCGGTTTGCCTTTCTCCTCCATTTTCCTGCAATGAAGGACATGGAAGTGTCCCAAGCAGCCCAGATGGAACACCAAGAGAGGTGTTAAAGAGAACACCTTTCTTGCAGTTTTTTTTATTACATACCCAGTTTTGGAAACAAGAGGCACTCAGATCTGTGCCAGGAAAAGGATACTGAAAGATTCATTCTTCCTTCTTACATAAAGATTTCTTATATAGTTTGAGGGAATATACAATCTGTAAGTACATTCCCAGAGTACCTGCCTGTAAACATTACTTAAGAAAGCAATACAGGTAGTGGCTGCAAATACCAGCTTTGACCAGAAAGATGCACTGATTCATATATCCTCAGAAATAAACTGGCTTTTTGAAGAACTGGACCACACAACTTTCTCGTCAGTCCAACCCATCCAGCAAATGCTGCTGAAGCATAAAAGCATAAGGTGAAGCTCTCCAGAAACAGAGGAAGGACAGTATCTGCAGATACAATACTCCAGTAATCACAACATTACTTACAAAATAAGTACATTACTTATAGTAATCACAACATTACTTGCAAAATAAATACAATGTCACACTTGTCAGATGATTTCAAATTGTCACAAACTCACTTGCTAGGAAGCATTATTTCCTTTGTCAAAGTAGCCATAGGCACAGGATTTCCACACACGACGTGCATGTCAGTATGTTAGACACACACCTAAGCACATACTTTAAAGGCTACTGCATTTAGTGTTTATCTAAAATGCTCAAGAGGAACACAGAATGTAGTTACTAGGTGGCAGTTCCCATTACTTTCTCCCAGGTACACTGTGTGTGCAAGATGCAAAACAATGTCCTTGTCTGAGCAAAATTAACTGAAGAGGTATCAAGGCTTTACAGCCTGTGAGGCCTTCTGGACTTAAGGGTGTACACAACTCAGCCACATCTATGAAGGCACGATGATAAGCTGTTGCTATCTTCCTGCTTGCAAACCACTGCTTAAGCCTTGTCTCTGTGTGCACATACACAAACATAGCTCTCAGCCACGCTGAGATTTTGATATTTAACTAGTAGAGTCAGAAACGTCAGCAACTCTTATACTTTAGATGCACACAAACCACAATGTAGACTAGCACCTAAACATTTTAGAGGTGGTTATAAATACCTAGGGGTCTCACTGACTTTCAGCTGAATCCATGAGTGTTGACCACTTCTGAAATAAGGTGCCAATGGATTCTCACAAAAATCTGATGAATGTAGCTGTCGCTCTTGACCTTTATGTCTGTGCTCGGATTCATCATCAGTGTTCTCTTATTTGAAGTGCTTGTGCAATTTTTGCTTTATTTCATGCCCTCTGTGAATTACTTTAAGCATTTTATACACGTCAGGGTAAAGTTAGTATTCCGATCAATACATATCAGATAAATATGACCAAATTCATCTCAAAGACAGTCATAAGAAATCTTATCCTTCACTGGCAGCAAATAATATCTAGTCACTTGCTACTTAGCTGACTTTTGTATTAAAACCAAATACAGTTTTTCAAACGTGACTTCTCTTCCATTTCTAACACATTTTATCACCATCACATCATGTCAGCTTTATCATCAGCTCTACCTGAAGCAATGTAAATTCTTCCAGCTTTTTCCTGTTTGTCTTGAATAGATGAACTATGAAGCAAACCATCTATAGACCACTCCTGCTTCACACGCCCAACAGTACACAGGACAATACTCACCTTCTCCCATTACCCAATCTCATTCCTTTCACTGCATCTTGTGAAGGCCCTTGAAAGTATCCCTATTTTTCCAACTACAACTTAACTCAGCAAAGCTGTTAATATGCATATCTGTATGTAACTGATAATTATATATTTAGTTAAAGCTTTTTACAAATCTCATCAAGTCAGTGAAACTACCCACATCCAAACTTGGCATGTTTACAGGCACAGTTGAAGTGAAAAGATATCACTACATTTTTCCAGTGTGGATTGACATTGCATGTGAAGGTATCAGCCTCTTCTCACTCAGGGTCACAATTCCTGACCTAGAAATGATCCATGTATCTAATGCTTTTAAATCGGCAGCAGAGCTGGTAATGCTCCGTCACGCTCTACCATGCATTTGGCACGGGTATGTTGTTGGAATCTCAGCATCCTGCTGGGAACACACACACACATTTATGCACATTGGGCTGGATGGGCCTTGCCCTTCCAATGGCACGGGGCTCACCAGACCCGTCCCAGCAAGTCTTGGTCTCCCACTTAGTTTCTTGCCGCAGTCCTCGTTCGTCTGCCTCACCAGGTCCTTCAAAGGGCTCTGAACCATCTGCTCTGTCCTCCAGCAGCCAGGCCCTGGTTTGCACTTGCCCACACATCCTCCAGTAGCCTCTTTACCTGTCACTCAAAGCATTCAGCTGCTCCCTAATTCTTCTTGCTTAGAGTATATGGGCAATGAAATACAGAAAGTGATAGGGCTTCAAGAGCACCATCCAATCCAAACTCTGTTCTGATGTCAGCTTGTCAAAGATCAAGCTCCTCTCTTACTTCTCCACTCTCCTACTGTGAAGATGGCTGTCCTCTAGGGAAGTAATATTTCAGTTAACCTTAACAGCATGGTGTTACCAGTTTTCTTTCTTCCCTTCTGCAACAGCCCACCATAAAGAAGTATGAAGCACACACAGGTAGAAAAAAATGGAAAGGCAGGAGTCCTGAGTGCAGAAGCTGCACAGAATTTATTCAAGCAAGCATCAACATACAGCACTGAGTCCAGTCCTGTAAGGAACAGAGTACCTCCACATCTGGGTTTAACTCTCACCTTCCCTCCCCTTTCCCCAGCTCCCATTCTTCAAGGGAGTTCAGACCTCTTCTCAAGATGAAGTCTGTCACAGCTGAGTTGAAAACTACAGTTTTGTAGTATTCGAGTTAATCCCTACTCTTCTTAATTCCTTGTTGGGTGCAAATGCTTTCATCCTGCTCAGTGCACACAGATACCACATTGACCACTGAGTTATTCTAGTGTTCAGCAAGAGGAAAGAAAACTTCTTGTTCCTGGACAGCTGGCACGTACAAAACCACACAACAACAAAGCAAAACTACAAACACAAGCACAACTTGGGAGTTAAGAAGTGTATGCACAACTTCTGTATCAAAATGACCTTGCTGTTGAGCAAACCACACTTCAACCGAGAACAGGAGATCACCATAAAAAAAGAGCCCCTCAGCAGCACAGCTCACGCTTATTCCGGCTCTTTGCTTTTTTTATGCACAGATTCCCACAACGACCTGTTTGATACTGCTCTCAAGGGGTTCAAATCCCTGTTTTCACACTAGGAAAAATACAAAAGAATTAGGAAAGCTACCATTTTATGTCTGTTTCAATGGGCTAGACTTCCACACACAAGTAGACACAGTTTGTGTGTTACACTAGTAATGAATACTACAAAACTTATTTTTCCTGTTGAAATCAAGCCTGATGGGAAGGTTAACACTTCATAATCTGCCAGAGTGACAAAACGCAGAGCTTTCCAAAGATTAGCTAGAGCAGGTTAGCATCACAGAATTAAAAATTGCTTACGGGATAATATACTTCAAATTACAAACATTCAGATATTTATTTTATTTTAAAAATGCAAGCAAGAAAACCTTTAAAAGTAAACAGGACTTTTTTTTTTTTTTCCTTAGAAGTAAATATGACATCAAGGAGACTGAACAAAAAATCAGGGACATTCCCAGCAAGGCAAAACCTGTAAGCAAACCGCTGCAATTCTAGACCAGGGGGAATACATTCTTCCATCCTAAAATGAGAAACCTGAAGGACAAATGCCAAGAAAAACGAAACAGAAGCCTGTACCTTTAAACACAGCCACGGTATAGTGCTGGTGTGTTTGTTTAACACACAGACAGAAGACTTCAGTCTTTGCCAATACTTTTCTCAGTTGCTGACTTCTACTGCATGAACGCCAGAACTCCTGAAAAACTGGTACGCCAACGGTTTTATCCCATATCTCCCTGGTTTCCTCACTACTAAATAGCAATTAAGAACTTTTTTGCTGAGTAGTTCAATTTCTAGTCCTCCCTTTTTTAGGTGCAAGCTAATTGCCAACTAAGACTATGAAAATAAAAGAAATGAGATCCATTCCAACCCATCATGTGAGTTGCCAATTGGTTTTCTAGTCCTCACGCTCAATATCTGCTGTTAATTTGCTTGCTATTTCAAGAACTCGAAGACTGCCAGCAAAATCCATGATGCATTACAAAACTTATAATTGAAAAGGAAAAAAAAAAACCAAACCAACATCTGATGCTATTCTAACAGGATAAACACAAAGTCTGAAAACACTGATCAGAACAAGGGAGAGGTACTAACTTTGAGCTACTTGTATTTAAATATGATTGCAAATGAAGCAAGGAAATAGAGTTATTAAAATCATTTCAAAATCATGCTTAACCATTCAATGAAACCCTCTAAAATTTACACTGGGCTAAAAAGAAGAGGAAAACATTGCACCAAATATTCTTTTTAAAGGAGATGGCTGAACCTGTCTATACTTTCTTAAGACTGCATTATCTATGCCAATTAAAATTTTGCTTCTGAAAAAAGTTAAGGCACTTCCTCTAGAGTTACTAAGAAAAGCAAATGAAAGTCTTGGTTTCGCAGAGGTGAGCAATAGTGAGCCATTTGTTCTTGACCTCTGGATCACCCTACAGATCAAATTCTTGGACATAGGAAAAACCCACTAGTATTCATTAAAAGCAACTGGGAGGCCAGCTTTGTGCTTCTGTTCTTGAGACCTGAACAAGTTATAACTTGACAAATGTGCAGGATACTGCTGAACAATGCTGCTGTTCCTGTCAGAAGGGAAGAGCTTTATTCCTGGCTACATTCAGGATGAACTGATTTTCATCAGAATGATGCAAATCCCAGATTTCAGTCATTATTTAAATCATCGATTTTATCTTTTACATTTGTGCTTTTCAGTCATCTCCATAAAGTCGACTGTTAACCATTAAAATGCATTCATTTATATTGAATTAGTTTTTACATTAAACATTTTCTTCCTTCAGAAAGATTCCTCTATCTGCAGCTATCTAAACAAATACATATGCTGAATGTCTTGGAACTTCAGTTTTACTTTTTTTTTCCCCTGTAGATAGAATTTGCTCATATATTTTAATAGCTAAAACCAATGTAAATTATTGTTTATTAAATTATTTTGTATTTATGGCTTGTGACATTTTTTGTGGATTTTTATGAAGAACAGAATTTGAAATCCATAAATAAGCCTATTGCCTCTTGATTCATTAAATTAACTACCATAAATTTCTATGCACACAAAATAAAGTTTTTCAGAGTAATCTTTCATTTCAATTATTTTTGTCTTTCAAACAAACCAAAGAGGCTACCTGTAGAGCTGAATAGCAGAATAAAATTTAAAAAAAAAGAGAAAAATATTCTCCCTGAACAATTATTTCTGTCAAAACGTGGTTTAAACATTCTGGCTGCAGTTAACTGCAGTTCTCTGGTGGTTTGAATGCTTTTAAAGCTTCATTAGAAAACAGACATTGCTAGAATATTTGTATTCAAACATCTATAGCACACTACAGTAAATTCAGTCCATAGCATGGATGAACAATTTCAAGTATAATTTAAAAAAACCACACATATTTTAAAAATAACAACATCTGAATTTAAATAAAACTTAATACGTCTTCACTTATACATATTCAACAGCCAAAGCCGCAGTAAAAACAGACTGTCTCTCCTTATCCTTTTACAGATACATCAGTATGAGTTATGGGTACATATACTTCACAGAGGGAGCTTTAAGATTTAAGAAATTCATATACCCATTATTGTTTGTCTTCTTTGTTCTGCTCAATAAGTAGCCTCAATCTCAAATTTCCAAAGGAGAGAAGGTATCCACCGGAACATTCAAGAGTTTTGACTGCATAAAGTATAAACTATCAATTATTTTCACACGAAACAAGCCAGGTTCACAGGGCAAAGTCAGAAGGAAGAGAAAGCAGGGAAATCTATAGACCAAATGGAAAAACTTCAGCCATTTTGCTCCTTCAAGGTACATCAAAGAATGTCCTATTTAAGGTGTGAAAATGTCAGTTACATTCTCCACCTTTGAAAATGAGCAGGGCTCTGAACGCGATTCATGTCCCACCCTTGCTCTTTTCACTTTTAAGGGCTGCTACTCGTGTTTTCAACTCCCCTCCAGCTAATGCCATTTAATACTCCCAGAACCATCAGGCTACATTCAAATGTTCTGCTCCTTAGAGGCTGTTGATATGCACCACCGCACATTCCAATTGCAAATACACATCGATGCTCCCGTGTATTATAAGTTATTTTCTACATACAAATTCTACAAAATTGTAAGTTAGGAGGCACTACTTGAATTCTCTTAGGCCTTTAGAAAGCTTTCAGAAGTACCGTGAGTAATAACGTGTAATGAATATAGACTGATATTTCTTTTCTGTACTTACACTGAGTTGGCAATTTACATTTTCTAAATAGATAGATGACTTATAGTCAGTTTTCCCAGTATTCTGGCAATTACTACTTAGAAACCTCTGACAGGCTGAAACCTATAGAATCACAGCTGTTATTCTTGGTTTGATCCCTCTTTTTAAATTAAAACCAGCAGCTTTATCAGCAAATGAGAATTTTTTCCCTCTGGAAATACTTACAAAAATTCACATAAATTGAACATGCCATCTTATCTCATTTTAGGGTTGGAGCATCTTCTGGGTTAATGACCAGTGTTCCACTTCTGTGACAGAACTAACTGGGGCAAGGAGGCCATAAATACATACAAAACCCCCACAAATTCTCTTCCTTTGGGGCAATCTGAAGATTTATAGTACTATAGTAAGATGTGATTGGAAGGGGGGAAAAAATAATTAAGATGTGCTAACAGGCTTGTCTGATCGTTCTGAATGTTCACATTTTCCAGGGGTGTGGGGGGTCAGGAGAGAGTGGGAGTGAAGATGACACTCTACCTCTATGCTCTGAACACAGACTAGCTGATCTAAATGTGGTATTCAAAACAATAGCCTCAACTGCACATCAACACTTGCTCAAAACATGCTTTGACAAGCTCATTGTGCCTTTCTAGAAATCTAGCTTCATTTCCTGTTGACCACTAATTGGAAAATCCAGTTATTAGTGGATTATAGGGAGGAATAACTAAGATTTGACTTCCATGACTATGTCAGAATACATATGCCATTTACTTGTAACAGTTAAAACAATTCAGTTCTTCGATGTGGTGTCTGTTAATATTTCAGAACAAATACTCTAAATCCATGTGTACATCTACAAAATTAAAAAGCTTCTAAATGCAGCTGGAGACAAAAGGGTAACAGATTGCCTTTACAGATCTGGGAAGCAAAAGAGGTGGAAAAAGATCACTACGTTTTGCCAGTACATGCAAATGTAAAGGCAGACCACGTGGCTCTCCATTTCAGAACACCAAGCTTACTCTTCCCCGGACTTTGATTCCATGTTCTCAAGATCTCTCCAGCAGCTCTGTAGTAAGCAAAGCTCAGATAAATCTGCCCCAAATAAATTTGAAAAGATGCGTACTTTTCATACTCATTGGATGCCTGCAGAATACAAGTCCTCTGAGTCCAAGACATACATGTGAAAGTAGATGAACACAATTTTAGCAGCTAACCTTTTGGTTACACAGCTGTTCACCGTGCAGCAAGTCCAAAATGCACCTCATACTACCCAAGACCTTACGTGTCCTGCCTTCTTCTGTGTGTTACATGCCCCTATTACTAAAAAAAATTACTTTGAAATGTCTTTAAGAGATGATTACTCACCCGAATTAAGATCATCTTTCCTAATTAGATGATACTGCAGGATTTAGAGTTTGTTGGGGTTCTTTTTAGCTAAGCAATGTCAGGCTGACTTAAACTACTAGCTAAAGGCTATGACTTAGGAATTAGTAGTTTAAGTCAAGCATATGAGAAACAGAGATATCTCACAGTTTTCTAGAGAAAACTGAAGTACACAATCTGACAAAAAAACCCAAAAACAGGTGTTGCCAGAAGCATCAATGTGCGTGGTGGAGTTGTATGAATCACCAAGGCCTGGGGCCCAAATGAACAGTCAATAGAGATGAGATGAAAGGGAAAATTTCTATTATCTAGTATAGGTCTGTCCCCATTCTTTGCTTCAAGCTCTGACAATCCCCCTTTCTCTCCTACTTTCACCTTGAAGTCAAGCCTGACATCAAAACTGTAAGTTATAAGCTTAGAATAAACCCTTTTTTACAGGTGTGCATGAATTAGCACCTAAGTACTTCAGCTGACAATTGAGAACACCAAGTAGTATAATAATCATCATCACAGCAGGTCAGGTTTCTGGTAGAGCCTGAAAGGACTGTGGCTGTTGTTCTCATGAGAATTTAGAACAAGTGCTGCCCACCCAAGACTCCACACAGAGATATTAGGCACCACAATTAAACGACATGTATTAAAAACAAGGAAAAGTCTCCTCAGCATAAAAACGGACAGCAATTTTTTTCTGCATATGCTTGGCACAGGGGTGGAACGAGATCAAAACTGGCTTGAAATTTCATTATCACAACTTTACAAGGAAAAGAAAACAATGCTGAGAACTGATCAGAAACAATGGCTTTAAGCACCTGCTGCCTTATACCTTGTGCCGTGGGGGTGTTAAATGCTACCATACTAATCTATCAGCACAGCAGACAAATACCTAAACTACATGCAAGATAACAGAGCTTCCCTAACACATACTAAGATGCCACTGGAATTAATCCACAAGCACAGAGTGGATATTGAGTCCACAGTGTTTTAAATTCATTCAGCAAGCAGAGTATAAATAATTACCAATCCGTTTGTCTTACTTCACACACATGGCTAAACATAGTGTATTTAACCACCAAAAAAAGTATGGCAATGGTTTCAGGGTGGTTTACAGCTAAGTTTGATACCGTTCTGCGGGGCAATGCAACAAGGCAGCTTCATGAATTTCCAACAGGAATGATTCCTGCTGTGGTTTAAGTAATAAACAGCAAAGAAAGTTTAAATTGAGACTTACCACGGGGCACCGTATATTCGGAATCCTTTAACTGTTACCTCTGAATCTTGTAAGTAAATACTATTTGTCAGAAGTGACTGAACATTGTCAAAGTCCTCTGGTTTCAATTTGGACACAGAGGGAAAGCGGTAGTAATCTTGTTTAACAAGGTCTGCCATGAATTCCTTATCAAATGTCAGTTCATGATTCCCAGCAATCACTATTTTATATTCGTATGGTAGGTTTCCTGAAATAACAAAAAAAGAGGACTTAATTAGCACATTTTTCTCCCACACCAGCACTGCCAGCACAATAAGTAGACAGCTATCAGTGACACAATGAAATATCCAAGATCTGTGTGATCTCCATGTTGAGCTGAAGTTACTAATGTTGCTTCTCTTCCATTGACTGAAATTGTGTTAAAATGTAAAGTAATGCCACACAAAGCAATGTCATAATAAAGTGTACTGCAGAGATAAAAGAAGCAGGTAGGCACCAAACCTGCTCCGAAGGTGGCATAAAATACCACTGCTCCCTTGCTTTCAGCTGATGATACACTGATTTAGATTAGCCTAAGATGTAACACTCAGTCCTACCACTTAACTCTTGGGACTGGGTCAGAGTCAGCAGTCCCAAGTCCCAGCCCAGAGGAGTGAGCTGCAGTGAGATGCTTCGGGTGTCTGAGTGGGTGGGTAGGCCAGAGGCGGCCGCACGCCTGCCTCACAGGTATGTCGTGAGGGTACCAGGCATGGGGTACTTCTGAATTGGGCTGCTTGTGCCACTCTTTTTTAATTATGATGTTATTTGGATGAATCTGTGTTCAGGTGGCATTTATTCCAGACACTCTGTTCTACAAAGCTTCCATTCACCTGTAACAGACTTTCACTTTATTATTATCACTATTACTAGTATTATTCAATTTATGGTAGTATTTCATTTCCATAGGACGTACACACGGAGAAGAAACCATGAAAATCAGGCAAATAAGACAAAGTAGGAAAAAGGAAATGTGGTTAATTAATTTACTGTGAGCGTCAGAGATTAAAAAATAAAGGCTTGATCACCCCAATTCAAGGCAACTATTCCCACTGCTTACAAGAAGGCATGGATCAAGCCCATGGAGCCAGATTTTCAGAGTTCAGAGACAGATTTTCAAGCACTTGGAACCAACAATCAGTGCCAGATCTTCCAAATAAACATCCTGGGTGCCGAGCTCCCTTAAAAATACAACCCTATACCATGGTGTCTTCACAGAAGTTAGGTTCTTTTACAAAATCTGTTTCACTGTGACTTGCCAAAAATCACGTTAAGTTTGCCTCAAAGATAACTTCTACTGCCTTCACCAGAAGCCAAATTTCTTAGTCTTATACCAAACCATTCATTTTGGTGTTTATTCATAATAATCTTTTAGAAAAAGGCGAGGTTTGTTGTAGTTAGTTGTTTTTGTCAGTTTTGGTTTTTTCCATAAAGGCAGCAAAATTTATGTGTAAATCTATGGGTCCATCTTTCAGTTTTGGTACTCCCAGAGTTCCTGTACTCCCCTCTGCTGTTCCTCTGCCCCGAAGAACATGGAATCGGATGCTATATATTTCTCAGGAACACAGTTCACCTAAACAGATGCGGCTTTGCTAGTTTAAAGCTTGTCTTTCGACTTTCAAAACTGTTTGGGTTTGTGGATTTTTTAAAAAGTAAGTTTGAAAGTAAAGCTGCAAGTATTTACAACAAGATTAACTTTCTCCTAAATCAGACTTATGGGGAACCAGTCAAAACCTTCTTCTTTTCAATATTTACAGCAAGGAAACAGGAATTATACAAGTTATGTATATAAACATGATCTTTGCAACATTAGTTAATTCTGGATAGAAAACTGAAAAGCTACAAATCCCCCAGGAAAAAAAAAATACCAAAGAGGCAGACATTTCCAGAGACACCTCACATCTGAACAAAATTCAGATCATACATATTCATAACCCTCTGCGGTGCTGTATTAGATTAAAAGCTTGAGGAGATGCAATAAATGCTCCTCTACCATTTATGCCTCACTCCTTTCCCTCTTCCCTCCCCTATCTCTGCTACGTGCTGCTCTGCAATTCATTTTTATTTAAAAACTCAGTGTGGCAGGTACCTACAATTTCTGCTCTCTGTGACTCCTGGGCACAAGGTAGAATTGCTATTTTCTCCTCTCTCAGGGAACATAAAAGATACTGCCGGCATGAAATTTGATACACTTGTCATAACTATCAATCCCCCAAAACAAGCTAGATGTGATAAAATTCTCAGAGAAGTAGGGTGGAGAAGTTAAATTCAGGTTTCTGCCAAGGTATCAACATTTGCTAGTTTCAGCAGAGAAAACTTCTTTATCTTACTGGATAAATGTCCAAGTTTTACACTTTCTCCCATGTATTTGGATAGACTTGAAAATCAGTGCATTTTGGTGATATTATTTCCAAGTAAATCAAGAACATTTTTGCTTTAAGCCAATGTTTTTTCATCTTGACACCCTGAAAGAGAGGGCTTACTTTGAAGGCTTGTGGAACACAAAAATAAACCAATGGTGGCATCAATGATTATTAAAGCATATAAATGTAACATTATACATGTTATATAAGCACCTGAAATCAATAGGGAAAACCAGACAGTATTTACTGCAATTGGTGTCAAGACAGGCATTGGTTTTATTAAGACTAAGGAGAGGCTCTGCTTGGTCAGTTCTTGAGAGCCAGGAAGGATCTGGGGGCCCCTGGGAGAGAACAGCCTCTCCCCAGTGCTGCCAGGGAGCTCAGGACACAGCCCCACAGTGAAACGTAAGGACTAACACAAAGACTGAAAAATAAGGCAAAATAGTCCCCGAAGAAGAAACCCCACAGGGCCCAAAGTTCAGGAACCTCTACCCATACACTCTCGCTCAATGGCATTGCACACCCATAGCCTGTACGGAACCAGTGCCAGCTCTGGGTCACATGGCTGCAGATCCAGGTTCCCCATCCAGCAATGACAGAAGATGCACTTCACTCCGTATTTGTACATATTTTCATATTTACCATAGGATGGGCACCAAGGTCTGACCTGGATCCTCACCTACTTCCACGATTTTATAGCTGGTCACATTTTGCTTTCCTTTTCTGGGGCTGGCTCAGGAGCTAGCGAAGAGCAACACCACTCATCAAAATGCAAACACATCAAAAGCCAGGCCTGAGTAAAGGACAGCAGCAAGAGGAAGTCTCATCTATTTCTTTCCTTTTCCCTGAGGAAAGACTACATAGCACTAATCACAGTAATAAATTACCTGCAATCAGATTAGCTATTTATTCATTGCGTTCAGGTTTTTCCTTTCTGAGGAGCCCTGTGGCAATGCACAACATTCATTCTCTCTGATACAATTTATGCAATATTTTTGCATGTTTTCTTTTGGCAGTCCTGCCCTTTGTCTATAGTCTGCTGACCTTCTGTGTTTAATATGGAAGTATAAACAGTCACACACATTGTGTGGTATTTTGGTTTCATCTTGACCAGATTAATCTCTGCTTATCTACATCCGTGCTGTCTGTACAGAGAGACACGGTAGCACAATACACAGGTTGAAAGGCATTTCCTCATTTTTCTTCACTAAACTTGTTAGGAAATTCATTTGGTCTTTATTACTCTAATTTCCTAACTATTACTTTTCCATCATGCACTAGTAATATTATTCATTCTAATTTATACAGTGAATCTGGAAGAACTGCTTTTCACACTAGGAAAAGTTTGATCTCTTTGCTGGGATGAGCACCTCAGAAGCCCCAGTTATCAATTCCCAGGGTAATAACTGAGTTTAAGTTAAACGTATTTACATGTTTAACAGGTGAGCTCAAAAGGCTAAAATTACAGTTACTATAAAATACTTGGGCACCAAGTCTGTGAAGCAGAGTCACTTATACTGATGGAGTATTTGAAATCTTCTATATTTATGTGTATATACACACACAGGCAATGCATGTGTATCTTCAATATATTTGTATTATTTTGGCTAAGATGTTTTTCAACATCAGTCCTCAAGCATAGAGAAGCAAAGGCACAATAAAATCACTGATTAAGAAAATACTGCAACTAGACAAGTTGATCTCTTCTGGAAGACAAGAAGTCAGTATCACTTTTGCTCAAATAAAAACAAAGACAGTTAACTGGGAGTAACTTGTAAAAACTAAAATATTTCTAGTAAATACATTAATCTGAGAGTCTCAGAAGATTTCTGTGACTTCTCATTTAACAAGATAACCCTCAAGCTACAGCCCCACATACCTTTGTGCCTCAAACATTCACCCTTCCTCCTGTGCCACCACACCTCTTTGCCAACACAAGAATTTGGTGGCTGCGGAGCACAGCAGATCAGGAAACTGATCCAGCTGAAAACTGATGTAGGAAAAAAAGGAATGAGGGTCTGCATAGGCTGGTACAGTAGGACTTCTTTTGCTGGCTGCAACCACTTAAATCAAAGTGTTAACTGAGCAACAGACTGACTTTTAATACAACAATTACACAGGATAAAGCGGGAAGCTGGGGGGCTGTAGGGTTGTTGGGTTTTTTTTAACCTAAGTAGGTATCTCGGTGTTTTTTTTAAGTTCACCTTAAGTACTTGATCCTAGGAGTCCTTAATCTGTTGAATCTGTTCCCATTTTAATGGCATGCTTCATATGAGTACAATTTAGTCACACAATCCAAGTTCTGTAGAGCTGCCAGACATGAAAAGGAGTCTGGCAACGAATGTTAACTGCTGAGTCCCTATAAAAATAGAAAATCACATTATTTTTTGACTACTGTTACCTACAAAACCCACAGGGAAGTAGGGAATGAGAAATAATGTGATACTAGCTGTCTGTATAGTTGTAGAAACCTGTATTTACACACAAATGCCACACAAGTGCTTTTGATGTGAAGTTCTGAATATGCAAATGCATGCATTAACTATTCAATCCACACAACACTTCCATAAAATGTGAAGCGTTTTCATGCCCGTTTCATTGCCTCATGGACCCTTTGGCAATATGTTGAGAAATTGTCTGAGAAACCTTGAAGTACAAATCGTAGTCCCTTCAAAAAAGAGGGAAAATCTGTACAAGTGAGATGCCTGTGCCAATGAATAATCTCCAATTTATGGTGTATCATATATGCTTCAAGAGTGGTCATGGAGCATTCATCTATAATCAAACACATACACGTCAAGAGATAAACACTGAAGGAGCAGATTTTGTGTTGTTCCTATGGACTTCCAGTCCCCACAGTTGCACAGGTAGCTCTCAGTTGCCTGGCTGCAGCTCCCCAACCAGCAGAACCTGCTGCTGGTCAGCAGCTCTGTAACTCTTCACAGAGGTTTCTCACAGAAAGCCCGCTGTGTCTCAGGGCCACAGTTACTCTCTCTACCCAGGATCCGTGGCACAATTGCCACATACACAGGCCCCTTTCAGCTTTTTAAAAGAAAGACAGAACATCTCAAAGACTCCGACTTCTCCTTCAGCAGCAGCAAATGAGTTAGACTGTATAAGTACAGTTACATAGACCTCAGCTTTCAATTGATAAGTTGGACTTCTCTTGCTAACAACTGCACAAACTGAGACACAGAACTGGGTAGGAAAACCAAACATCTTTTCCAGGATGAGACTGAGCAACTGAGTATAAAAATGTGAAGGCTGTCACTATCAAACAGCCTTCACAGAAAGTCCTCAATGGAATAGCTAAAACTGATGTCAATCAACATACTGGCTGACAACACAGCCCGTGAATTTCTATGCATTTTACGTCTGTTTCTGTAGAAATCTACAGAATGAAATAAAAGAAAGACAAAAAAGCAGGCAAATAAAAGACAGAACATGCACATCACCAGAACATGCTTCTAAAGAAGTACAATGAACTGAAGTACAAGATCTCTCAAAATCCTCAATGAAAAGTATTCCATCAGCTTTTCAAACTATCATTGGTTCAGATGCCCCCCCTTTTTTTTCCCCTCCAAAAGAAAATTTTGGAGTAGGAAAAATACAGGCAAAACACACATGGGCAACCCAGCAAGAGGAGTAGATGAATGAAAATTTAACTGTTTTGCCTTTATGTAAAGAAAACATTAGACTACAGCACAGGGAGAAGCAAAGGCTGAGACCCTTGAATTCCTGTGATAAATCTAAAGCTTGTACATTAAAGCTCCCCTTTGTTGAAAACGCTGTTAGACACAACAAAACGGAAATGTTAGGTAAGTGTAAGCTCTGCCTCTGACCTTTCACTCTGTAACCGTCAGGCTTCATTAATTTTCGCAAGGCCTGACAGCTCTAGTGTTAATACTCACACTTGCGGATCGAGCCACACAGCAGGTTCAGACTGCTACCTTCTCCTCTGAAACTCATGCATTACGATTTCTTCCATGCTGGCAATGGAAAACCAAGTCTAAGAAACATTAAACACAAAAAACTACGTTACAATAATGCCAAGGTTGAGTCATAAACCCATGAAAGCAAGGAAGTAGTGAGTGCATCTTGCCTCAGCACCTATAATTCAGCTACGCAGTGCCAAGGTATTGCAGCAAACATGGCCCTCTCTGAGCCACCACTGCTACAGGTGCTACTTCACCTGTATGGGCACTTAGGAGAAGTCTGATAACGCAGAATCAGTGGTACCTAATACCAAGTGCTTCCACTCATTCTTCTCTCTCCACAGGTAATGTAGTGAATTTTGAGTAGCACTGGACCGGAATATCGCCAAGCGGGACGAGTGAGCCCTGCAACGGGGCCACAAACACTGCAGAACCTACTTAATTCTGGGTCTGATTAAAGGATGCTCTGCACCGGTAACAAATTCCTTGCTTTTATGTATTTATGTCTCAACCGTAACATTATTCTAATGTAACTGTTTGTGGTTAATATCCTTCTCCTCTCTGTTAAAAGAAAACAACGTAGCACAACATAAGTGACAATCTTGTTCCACTTCAGTGCTCCAAGGTTTCCTTAGATGGATTCTGATACAACTTCTGTTGGGTTTTGATCTCCAGGTTGTTTTGAATTTCACTGGGCTACTATTACTGAAGGGGTCTTTTTTTTCTTGAAACATGTAAAGCTTCACTAAAGTTTCAGCAATTAATACATTTGTTCTGAAAGAGACAGAATCTGAAGCTTTTGTTAGTCTAACCTCAAAAACAAAAAAAAGCCTCCAGATTTTGCAGTTCACAGCACTGCCAACTTTAGGTGTAAAAAGTCCCCCCAAATTGACTTTTAAATTATGAAATCTGAAACAGAAGCAGCACAGATTGCTGGCTAGTCCCTGAAAAGGCTTTCTTTCCAAGCTTGTAATTATGTAATCTGAAAGATGGAGCTTTTTAAAAGGAGGAAAAAAAAATATAAAATCACCTAACTTAAAATCACAAAATCTGACAGCCATTAAGTTTCCTTTTAAATTTAGCAAATTCTGAAAATCACACGCTTTCTGGAAATCACATCAGCCTTATTTTGCAGATTGATAGTTCCTGCTACTCTTCCATTTCCCATAGCAAAGGACTACATAAAGGACCTACCATGACTGCATTGGTGCTAGATGTGCACACTTGCAAAGAGATTCTTTAAGGGAAACAGCACTCACTTGGGAAAATATATAAGGTTTTTAGCCAAGAACATCTTTTGTCAGGCAGAGCTGAAACAGAATTACCCCATATTTACATTTATAATAAGATTTGCATCTAACCCCCTGTACTTTAAGGACTATAGTGCATGTGTATTGCAAATACAAAGAAATATGCTCTATCTTGTGATCAAGCTCTTAATGTACCAAGGCTGACAAGTTTTAGATTGATTTCAGCTTTGTGTGGTTTCTTGAGTTCTGAATACCCAGGCTGAGAATGGGGACAAAAACTCTGCCTTCACAGTGCCAGTGGGGCTAAGTAGAAATGTTCTCCTTGAACTTGATTAAGACTAAATTGAAAAGGAACATTTTTGGTTACTATTACATTAAGCTAGAATATTGAAATGAACCCTAATACTATATAAGTCTAATAAGAAAAAGCCATCTCTATTTCAAAATTTTCAAAGCATTCTCTATAAATGCATCACAGATCAATTTACATGGTACTTTTGCCAATAAGCAAAACGAAATCACAGGTTCCAATTGGCTTAACTCATATTGGAAAGTGCGAAAGCAAATGCTAGAAAATGCAATTACTGCAAACAAACTCTATTTTCTCCACTCAGGAGGGAATTTCAGGGAACATTTTATTGCCCTCAAATAATATTTCTAAAGGCATCAATACACAATTCTATTTTCTTTTCAGAATCCCCACACTATATAACCTAATCCTCTATAAAGAAACTCAACAGATTTTGAAATAATATATTGGTTGTTGATATTACCTTGTGCATGCACATATTGTATCAATTTAAATGATTTTTCTCCATGAATCTTAAGAATATAAAATCCAACAGTCATTGTCTGATACAAATAGATCTGGACCTACTTCCCATAACATACCCTTTGTCTCTGTAATTTACAATTCCAATTATGTCTTTTTTTTTCTAAAATAAATGAGTAAAAGCCATCAGAAAGGAGGTCATCTTGAGAAACAATTACACAGAAAGTAATTAAGCTAATCATAATTATCACAGACAGTGTCTTGGTATTTTCACATATATATGTATTTTCACACTACAAAAGGCCAGCAAATGCTAAGGACAAGATTATCCAAAGTAAAATCTTTATTTAAAGGAGGAACAAGTCTGAATATCAATTCCTGACTACTTACTGAAGGAACTGAGAATTATGACTACAGGACCCAGATCTAGATTCTGCCCCCGTTCTTTCTGCCTTATTGACAGGGACCGTTACGTGAGCAGCTGAACTTCCTTTTCTGTCCACAGGACTGAAAACCACACCTCTATCAGGATACTTCCAATATACACACACCTATATTTAGATAAACAAATCAATCAATCAGGCACAAAACACAGAATCATGGAAGACATTCTGCCATTTCTCTCCTCTCTGAACTTGTTCCCGTTATTTTTTTTCCTCGTTTTTAAATGAGACTCTGAGGCTTACAACTCGCATAAAGCAGGAGGCACACACCTCCTCCTCTCTCACAGCATGGGAAAGTCTAGTCAATATGCCTGAAAAAAATCCCTCCAAATGCCTCCTTTTTTCTCTACTGCAAGAAGGTGATGAGAGCATTTCTTATGAAAAATCTCAAATACATAAGCAAAAACCTTCAGATAACCATTTTAATTTTCTAATACAGTATATTTTACATAACTTCTCAATTTTTATACATGGAAATGAAATCCTTCCTTTCAAAAACTATGTTTTTTGAGTACACTGCTGGTAAACTACAAAACATTCTGGGGCTCAGACTGAACTGACTACCAACAGTAATGTTAACATGGATAAAATCCCATAGTGATAAAGGAAAAAGCAGTAAGCGGGGATATCAAGAACAATCATAAGGAAAACAAACTGAAATGAAAAAGAAGAAATAAGATTAAATATTTTTTAAATATCACAAAAAGTTTTAAAAGCATAGACCATCTAAACCAGCTTTTCAAGAACTCTGAGAATGTAACATTCTCCAGTGCTAGAGCAAGTAGATGCTTTTGAAATTTTACTCCATGATCATATTTTGTGCTTTTACCTGCAAACATTTAAGTATATGAAGCAAGTTTGATATTCAAAGATGTCTTTAAGAATATTTTAGAATGTCAATGCAGATGTTTGTTAGGAATTGTTTCATCTCTTTCTAAGTCGGAAGAGGAGAAATCTAAACCCTGAACTAAACTCCTCTAGAAACAGCCCCTTCTCCATTTGATTTCAGAACTAGCTACATTGTCCTTTCCTGAAATTTTTACAGGATGAAAACCAAAGAGAACATACACTGAGAACACAAAAAGAAATTACAGTCAACTAAAAAAATGCAGGCAGTTCTTTATGAACCTCCAATA
Organism: Todiramphus chloris collaris; assembly: GCA_025345505.1. Taxonomy (NCBI): domain Eukaryota; kingdom Metazoa; phylum Chordata; class Aves; order Coraciiformes; family Alcedinidae; genus Todiramphus; species Todiramphus chloris. The sequence continues at coordinate 10,627,744 of JANVCC010000046.1, forward strand.
CTATTTTTCTGAATCCCATGTTTAAATTTATTATTCTAAATAAACCTAAACATTCCATTATAGTTTTTCAAGATGAACTTGGACACCAGGAATCTCCTGAGCCCTGTAAGGAAATTCCTTTTAATAACTCAGCTCACAGAGAGCTCTCTTCGCTACTAAAAGAGACAACCAAATCACTCCAGCTGTATCATGTTATTACAAGGAAGTGAATTCCTCTTATGCAGGATTTTTCTGGCCATCTAGAATTGCCTAAGCAGAATGGCACATAGATTCAGATACCTTCCTTGTAAGTTTAGGCACATATAGTAACCCCAAATGCTAAAAGAGAGAGAAGAAAACTTTAACCCCAAAAAAGGCCTAGAGCTATGGAAACTGGTGCCAGTGATTTCCAAGTCCCAAATCTCAGCCCTGCTACTACTTCTTGCTACATCCTCTCTTCTTGCTTTGCAGAATATCAATTACCAAATTATTTATGTTATAGCGTCCCAGGACCTCATGACAGACAGTTCAGACTGAAGTTTTTTAAAAATCCAGGGTGTTGCTCTCTGAATTTCAGAGGACAAACCTATGTGCTAAAATACCTCCTAATGGTCCTCCCAGAAGGAAGGACAAAAAAGATGATTGAAAAATAGTATACATAATGTAAAGTCTATTTTGCAACATAGAGTTTGCATGCTGTATTTGTGCCAGAATTTGGGTGAAACTCTTATCCTTTCTATCCTTATTACAAGGCCATAGGCTGCCTGCTACAGCCATTGCTGCTCCTTAATAAAATAATAGTAAACACCTGAACTACTAAGGTAGTAAAATATTTTAAAAACAAGGTAAATGCATATGTGAGATTTATGATACTTGCATCTGTGCATTTGAATTTACAGTAACACCTTCACAAGCTGCTGCAAAATCTGTATGATGTAGCATCTGTACTTTGCTTTTGTGTACAGAAGAGCACCAAGGATTCTGGTGCATGAATAAATATTTTTCTGTAAATGCTATCATTAACTGTTGGGGCACACAACATTTGCAGTTTTTCACCTAGCGTGCTTTCTGCAGAGCAGGGTCTCTCTTGACATACCCATTTTAGCCATCATTTCCAGACTTGGAAAAAAAAAAAAAGGAATGAAAAAACTGCTGTAAAAGGCATGCTATGCAGACCTTAAATTTTGCTGAATAAAGCGACAACTGTAGTTAATCAGGGCTGGCCATTAAGACAAAGCACTAAGAGAACAGCTATTTCAGTCACTTACACAAAGGTAACACTTTATTTCTTTATTTATACTCCTTTCTGCTAAGGTTTTGCCCTTTCACCTCAAAGGCAAGCATCATTGTTTTTACAGCTGGCTTCACGGAAGCATTTGTTTATGAATGGCTGTATTGCTTCCACTATAACCGTACACACATCCTCTCCAGTAACTCGCTCAAATGCCAGGGCCCAGTTTAACGCAGCTAGGCAGAGCTGTGGGTCAGCAGAGCCAGGCTCCTCCTCCCCTGTGCCCAGGGTGACAGCCACAGCAGGGCACCCCCAGGCCATCCTTGCTCAGGCTGTCCCTGCCCACCTTGCACACCCCAGCTAACAGCACAGGATTAGAATTCACAACCAGGAGACTGCAAATGGTGACTGGCTTTCCCTACAGCGCTGCTCTGGGAACTACTTCACAAGGGGCTTCATGCACGGACGGCAGCCCAGGACCTTTACTCTGGGGACAACGGGCATGGCTACAGCTATGGGATTTTATTCCCAGAGACCACCAGAGCACGCAGCAGGAACAGAGGCGAGCAGAAGGACAAACTCCCTCCCCACGATTTCAGGAGACATCTGCACAAAAATGCAGGAAACCACGGTTGCCTTGTAGCTTTTCTGCTCATCTTGCAGTAACAATGCAAATGCCAAATGCTGCTTAGGGAGTAGGAAGCCTTAAGAGTAATGGAAGGGGGAGAGCAGCTCAGGTAAATGTAAGGAAATGTGGGTAACATTTTGCCATTTGCAGCTCTGTTTTAATCTAAAATTCTCCATATTTATGTGATTAGTCATAGAAAACCAAAAATTAATGGTAACATTCAGGAGAAAACAAGCTATTGCACTCTGATAGCCAGCCTGGCCTGTAATATTACAGACCGTGGTTCATTAGAAAGATATACATAATTCTGAGGTCTTCAAGGCTCACTTATCAACAGTTACAAGAAAGTCAAAGCGTGTTCCTGAGCTTTCATTTCTTAATTTTTATTAACTTTGGAAGAAATGAAGCTCTGGAAAAAGCAGGTAAATCTCCACTACTTAACATCCCTGTACTCTCATTTGGCTCTCCTTTCAAGCCACTGTCCATCCCCTAAGCCTCTCTCCTTACATTGCTGTCCCCTGCTGTGCTGCTTTTTTCCTTCTCTACTAATGTACCATCAATAGTCGGCAAGGGTTTGGTAACCAGGACCTCACCGGTGGGGTGCAGCATGATAGAGACCAGAACAGCTCAGTGAAGTGAGGTCTCGTGGGTCTTGTATCAACCCTACAGAGCAAGCACCGTTGCACAGGTCTTTCTCTCACAGCCTTTTTGTGCCAAGACACATCACTCCCGATACATAAAATGTATCCGGGCACAAACACTCAGCTTCAGCCCACTGCAAAGGGTTAATGAACAAGCATTGCAGGCTGATTATAGCCAGCAAGAAGCAACAATCTCTTTTTCTTTAACAAAAAAAAAAAAAGTCGGTTATTCTTGGAACATTTATTAAGCCCCTAGTATAGGCAATTATTTTAAGATAAAGGTGTGCCAGCCTTGCATTAGAATAAATTGCTTTTCTACAGCATAGTAATGTCCACAACAGTGTGAATAAATGCTAACATTTGAGTTTAAGCTTGATTCAACCCCCCAGTCTAACATTTTTAGCTGTTCTTCACTCAGTGCCTGTTTAGCCACAAAAAAAAAAAAAAAAACAAACAACTCATCATTTCACACAAGCCAAAAAAATTGCATGATGTCATTTCACTGAGATACTGGTTCATAGCTCAGTTTAAGGTAGTATCACAGATTTCCTAACATGGAGAACTGGAAAGAGGGAGGGGGGTAGGAAGCACAAAATCCAAATATCATTTGTACTGTGTGCTAGGCTCTGTAGTTGCATACAAAATGAAAAAAAATAAGAAAAAACAGTGGTGATTAAAAAAAAAAAAGGCTTTGTAATAGACAGGACACTGCCAACCAGCTCTAAATTGAATTACACAGCCTGCTAATCTTTATGATGAAATAAAATTTCTTTGAAGACTACACATTATACTGAAATCTGCAGTGCTTTCTCCTCCCGACCCCAACCTCTCTCTGCTCAAAGCAGCTCCTCCACCCTGAAACCATTGTTCTTTGTGGCAGGAATGTGATGCTCTCTATTTTAATTAGATATTGTGTGTGTGATGTGAAAATTTAGGAGAGGTATTTTTTCACTTTGTATTTTTGATGCAACATTAAATCTGTAAGTGACAAAATACACTGATGATGTACAAAGAACACACACTTTGACTGCTTTCCATTGAAATCATTCTCCTATTATGATATGCAGCTGCATCAGCAATGCTGGAGGAAGACTCTGATGACAATGTCCATAAAACTTTGTATTTGAGTGGCATTACTTGTTTCATGCCTGGTCAATACAACAACCATAAATCTCTGTTCTGTTTTAAAGTGGGTTTGTGGGAAAGGGTGAATAGAAAGAATTATTTTGGTTAGTTTATAAATTTGTTTTGGTTATGGTTTTGTTATTTGAAACCTCATCATCCCCTCCTTTTAGGACAAGAGCAGTCCAGGGAAGCAGATCCAAGAAATGACTGAGCAATTATTGTGACGGAAAGGCCTGTCCAAGAATTTTGCAATATTTTCCAGTGCTCACTGGCTCCGTTCTTTCATTGAAAATTACCAAATGAATATGTTAGGTTGAAACATATAAAGAGTCACTCAATCCAGAACATTATTTTCTTGGAAAGCACATTTAACCTGAGCCAAGTTTTCTAAAGGCTGTCAAACAGCACCTTAATGTTTGGTTTGACTCATGGCAGGTAGCACACAACTTGTACAGAGAATTTTATACTGTTCTCTCTAGTAAGTTAGGGACTCCTGTTTAAAAAAAAAAAAAAAACCCACTCAAAAGTTTCTCTGTATGCCATTAACAGATAGTAAAACCAGTTTCTTGTGAAATTTCTTGATGAAAAGTTGCCAGGAATAACAAGAGCAAAACAAGACACAGCTGATCAGATAAATTCATACTGCTCCTCATGCACAAATTCCACTTTAGGCAGAGGAAATTTTACTATCTCAACACCCATTTCTATATACTTTTTTTCTATTTTACCTTTTAAGTTATACCTCTAGAGTTCTGTTTTCCACAAAGCATCTATTATCTGACTCAAAAGAGAATACATATGAAGAAGCAGCTATAATAACCATAGCACAAAAGTAGAATTTTGCACTTTTTTCCCCCCACTTTTGTCCTCACATGCCATTGTAGATTGCTACATCAGAAAAACATTACTCAGCTTATTACCAATAATCCACATGGCTGTATTTTCCCACTGTTTTATAAATTCAATAAAATGTAACACTCAAATTAGTTTTGAGTTCCTTTGGAAAAAAAAAATTAAAATGTCAAATTCGTATATCTAAAAAAAGGTGTGTGCAAATAAAAACTGAGAAATTATGATTAATTTAGTCAAGCCATATGGGAATTTAAAACTAAGTGTAAGTGCAAATTTAACCATTACATTAGACACAGTTCAAGTCGGAACAAAAGTAAAGGAAATATTCTTAAATTGTGATACTGCAATAAAACCTAAATAACTTGGAAGAAGCTTTTAAAAGCTTTACCATAAAGACACAGTGAGAATAAGTTAAAAAAAAAATAATATAAAAGAAAAAAAATTTTAAATGCCAAACCAAAAAGAAAATTGAAGACTCTATAAATTTCACCTTACAAATCTGGGTGGCTTTTTTAATGAGATTGTATCAACATGTTCCAAACCCACGATGCTTGGCATCTATTAGCAGCTAGAATTAATAAGCCAAGTTGACAGTAAAACTATCTGTGTACAGGCTCGACAGTGCACCTTCAGGTCTCCTTTATTTTCCAGCTCAGAGCATGTCTGAAAGAGGCAGCCAATGTGGTCTGTATCCTGCAAATCACGCAAAACTGCTAACGGAATCAGAGGGATAACAGAACGCCAGCACCCACAGACGAGTCAACTGTCCTCAGCAGCCAGCCAGTTCAACTTCTTAGTAAAATAAGCACATCCTATTCCAGTGTCTGAAGCCTAAAGAAGTTCCTCAACAGAGCTACTCACAGAAGACATAGCTGTTCTGAAAATTAGACTAATAGATTTTCCAGGGAGTTGCTTCCCTCTGTCCCAGAACAGCTGTGCAAAACTCATACGTACTTAGAGGATTAAAGCTACCTCAGCAACTTCTTTCACTTGCAATGAACACAATTTTTTTTCAAGTGCTAAGAGTTTTGTTCATCAAAATAGTATTTTATGTTTAGTCAATTATTCATTCTAGCTATAACAAGTAGAGCAATATAGGGTTCAAAATATGCTCCAGATGGGAAAACCACAAATCAGACATAAATCAATTTATAAAAATAGGAAGAGATTTGTTTTTATAGCCATAATTTTACTTTAAAATATTCATAAGATTCCTTCTGGTTGTAAATTAGTTCTGAATACTTTGAGCTAATATCCCTCTGAATGTGGATAAATTTAGAACTTACTGGTTTGGTTTTATAGAAAAGCGTCACGTCAGATGCTGAAGTAATTCGCATCAGAAATAGACTTTTGCAGAGCAGAAGTTCCTAAGAACAAATACTTCATCACAATGAAACCGTTTTCAGTGTATATTAGCAAAAGGAACACATTGGCATCAACTCCTAATGAAATATGCCTGGAGAGGAGATGAAGCCTAGAGAAAATGAGGGAATAACTGAGCCAGATCAGAGAGTCTGAGAAGTGATACAAGAGGAATGTGACCCTGAATTTTTAAACAGTGGTAAGAGCTTGCTTTTACTACGATACTATTTTGTTACAGTTCATTTTTTTCAGATTAAATAATACTATTTTCAAGATCAAACACTATTTTGGCAGGTGTCTGACATACAGTTTTGAATAGTTTCAGGTTTCTACAGTACAAACACAGATATCTAAGCATAGACTAGAACCAAGCGTCTGTCCATACCTCTGAGAGCAACATTTCCAGTGCTCTTCCCATTTTTTGTTCTATTCCTGTTACAGAAAGGAATTCCAAGATGAAGCTGCTATTTTCAGTAGCTAAACAGTGACACAAAAATTAACGTTAAAAGAACTGACATTTCTGAGTACCACATCCAGATATGAAGGGTGGAACAAGAAAACCTCCCTGTTAAAACAGTATAATCATTCTTTTCTTCTCACTTTAAGTGACCTGATTATGGAACTACACCTCAGGGAAAAAAGAAAAAAAGCTGCGTTTTTATTTCAGCTCTGTCAACAATGTTTATACTAAAGGCAAGCAGATATTCCAAGTAAAGAAACATTTGTTCCAGTACAAACCCATATGTATGTGGCCACTAAACCATTCACAAAATTTCTCAAGTCACTGTCCCACAGAAATTAAAAGAAACACGCATTCAAAACAAAAGACATAGAAGAAAACTCATGAAACAGTCAAGCTGATAAATCCCTGAACAACTCAGACAAAAACTAGCCAGATTCTACTCTCAGCTCCACAGACATTAACCAGCACTAGTTTGACCTACTGTATTTATTCATATCTACCACTCCTGAATTTTGCCTAGTTCATCCAATAATATGCCTTATATTAGAAATCTTGCATGGAAAAACCCCACCCCAAACCAAACATGAACACAGTAAGAGATAACCACTAGAGAAAAAAGAACAAAACTGGCTATTTGAGAAAAATTACTAAACCAGATCCAAATTATTCACACAAGTAAGGATATGCATGATCAGGCCTATACTAATTAAGCGTGACAAACATATTGTCACTCATTACATATCTATCTGCCTGAATTTATCTTTGCTTTCTCTTCAGTTCTTACAAGTTACTCATTCACTTCCAATCATGCAGGAACGGAAATGTTGCACTACATAGACAGAGCTACAATTAGAGATTTCTGTATTTCATTTCCCATGTGTGACTGAATGAGAATGGATGGGAAAAATATGAACAGTGATAATAACAGTATCTTAAAATATTCAGCAAGAAATATATTGGACATAGAATAACGTCTTAATTCTTCCTCAGCACATAATGTTGTGTTTATTGCAAGGTCAGTTAAGTTACTAGAAGAGATTTTTAATGAAAACAATTATAAATTTAAAATAACTGTGTTTAAAGCATTTAACAGTCACTAAGGTCAAGTGATTACAGCAGTTACAAGACCCAAGGGACATACATGTTCACACCAAAACAAAGTGAATAAATTACCTCAGCCAGTGTATGCAATCACTAAGTGACCACAGAGGTTATTCAATGTATAAACCCAAACGACTTTCATGCAAAGCCAATAATGAAAATTTTTCAGCCAAAGGGAAAAAAAAACCCAACAAAAGAACTAGGGAAAGTTACAGGAAAGGCCGAGTGCTAGGAGCAGGAAAGAGGGCGTGGAAACCACATTCCATTCCCTGGCTGCAGAGACAAGGAAGAAGGATGAATGCTAATGAAATGGGTAGACTAGATGCTGAACGTTTTGCTCAGGTGAGATACTCCAGGAGTTGCAAAGAGGTGCAAGATCCACAAAATACAAAATTGCAGGGTTGCCAGAAGTGCTCTCAACCCTATGTAACTCTGCAATATGTAACGCCCAGGGAAGTACAAGCGAGGCAGGGGTTCAGAATAATCATCTTTTAGTTGTTCCCTTGCTTTACTGCCAAGAAAATTATGGACAGTTACTGTGTCTTAGTTATCCCTTTATATAGTTCTAGTGGAGATGAGGCCCTGTTTTTTTCATGAGAGTAGGTAAAATAAGCTGTAGAATGAAGCCTAGCTTTGATCTCACTTCTCTCCCTCAAGGCATAAATGATACAGATGCCTTCTCTTCATTACCGCTTTACAACATGATTGCCAGTGGAAAAAACCATGCACACAGAAGATATGAGAACTCCTTTCTATATGGACAACATTGTATTTGATGGGAGTTCTCAGTGTATTGCTTTGGAATTAGGTTCCTACCAACTATGTTGAAAAAAGATGCCTTGCCACTATACAGCAGAAGAAAGAATCCTGCTCGTTCCTGTCTGGTATCTATTTTTTAAACTACAACATGTCATCCTCACCACCTTGAAGGTATTAATCTTCACAATGTACACAGTAAATAACAAAACACCATTACTCCCATTTTGCAGATAGGAGCCTGAAATAAAGCAGCAAATGGGCATGCCTGAGTTGAGTGTTTCCATTCCAAATGAGGAGAGGACAGCACTGGACCAAGTATTCATCAACACAACAATATTCCACAGGGAAATCAATTTGCTGCCCAACCTTATGGCAGAAACCTAGTAACCACTATTGTTAGATATATGAGAATGCAAATGGTCTCCATTAAAAAAAAAAAAAGCCTCCAGTTTCAATGACGCTGACTGCCAAAGAAGGCGAAATCTGCTTTCTCAGATAAATACCACGCTACCATATTGACCTCTACAAGAGCTATATATATGCTAAGAAAGCCCCACGGTAAATTATTGAGATTGGAACAAAACCTATTCAAAGGGTTCTAATTTATAATTCTTCTGTTGTAAATGTTAAACCAAGGATCTACATCATCATGAACAACATCATCATGAAACACCTTTTAACAGGAATGCCAAGTGCCTGCCACTGCTGTAAGATTCCCCACGAGAGGCTGAAAACACACCAGCAGCTTACTTGTTCTGGCTTTCTGCAGTACTGAGCTAGCACTTTCATATACCAAGCACTGGGCATGGGCTCTGGCTGTGGCAAAACAAGACCTGTGAAATGACTCAACGTCCCACGAGGGATTTTGGTAGCCCAGTGCTGCTCTTAGCAGTGCATTCAGGGTAGACTTCAGAGATCTACACTCTCCAGAAACCAGTTCCCTTTCTGGAGCTGCTTGGCATCTGTAACAACTGACCTTTGTTGAACAGCAGTGCTGCCCAGCTTCTCTACGAGGACTGAAGCTTGGTAGGACCACACCACCCACTCCCAGGGAAGCTGTGCAGCCTTCCACTGCCCTGATCTTGCTTGCTCCTCCTCCTTCGCAACACTAACAGTTACAGGTTAGCACAAAGAACACCCAAAAGTTGAGGAAGATGATTCCTACTGTGTCTCTTCCCTCAACCCGTGTATATATCTATCTACTTCTACCACTTCTTACTTTCCAGTCCTGTGATTACAGTCCTAGAAAAAGCATAGTTCTGAGGCTGTAGAATCTAGTACCACTTTCTAGAAATAAGGATGATAAAACTACATTACAGTAATTGGCAGTTTCTGGAAGCCTTAATCCCAGGTGCACAGCAATAAAAGGAAGGAAAAACAATTGGGCTGTGGAAATCAGATCAGAAGGAAGATAAAGAGAACAGTATGGAGAAAATGCAAAGACGGAATGTGGAAGCTCTTCTATAGAAAAATTCCTTTTCTAAATCCTAATGTTCTTTACTTAACTCTTGAAGAGTCAGCCAAGTAACTCCAATGGAATAACACTGTGCTCTTAAAGGCACATAGAGACATGGCCATCACACAGCAGGCAAGAGAATGCAGTGATGGAGGTAAAGCCTGATGACAAAGCTATGCTTTCTAAGGTTTCTATACAATGCTGTAAATTCATTCTAACATTTCTTGAAGATCGGTTGCCCGAGTCACCTTCAACTCTGAGTATTTCTAGTGCAAGTGGTAACATGGCAGTACACAGCCAGCCTACCAGTGGCATTTGTAATAGGAGCATCCTGCACAAGTTCCGCTCCTTCATTTTGGTCTTCTGTTTTTTGTGATTTAATTGCCCTCAACTGCAGCAATCCACTATGAAGGCACTGATGAATATGAAAGGCATTCTACCACAGAGGCACTGAGTGCCTGCATTCAAAGTTAAAAGGGGCAATTATAAGAATACGACCCCCAAAATAGTCTCCTCTTCAAACAGTATTATCGACTTTGCCATCCTATATTGTGGGAAGGAGGACTTGCATAGTTTCCAAATATGCTACAGCTTTCAGCACTGCTTTAAATTATGGTAAATCCAAAATACAGTGAGCAATAGTTCTGGCTGTGGATATAAAACCCCACAGCATCGTGGAACACTGTAGGCATTCAGATGAGGTGCCACCATCCACTCAGCGCACACAAGACTACACAATCCTTGCCGTGGAACGACAAAATCTTCTTCCCCAAGATAATGCAGAAATACACCAAAGTCTCTAAATTTGTCTTAATTAACAGAATCACACTGAGGCTCGAAACAGCATATCACATGAGGACAAGCGAAGTAAGGTTGGGGGGTATTTTCAAATGCTCTAATTCAATTACGAGGCAGTGACTGACAGTTGGACAGGGGAGGTTAATTGGGGTCACCAAAACGCAGTAATTCCTTACCTAACCAGTCATTAAACTTCTTAACCTCTGAGGGCAGTCCCAGTTCGGTGAAATCGCCCGTGTGGAGAAGGATGTCCCCATAAGGCATCTGGATGCCATCTGTTCTGGAGTGTGTGTCTGAGACGCAGACAAATCGCGTGTGGCCCGCTGGTTTTGGAGTGTCATATGGGATAGGGTCGACCCTAAAGCAGACACATAAAGATCTCATAACAGTTACAAGGTTAAAACCCTCACATCTATTATTTCAGATATCAACACAGATCTATCTCTACGTAAGCGTGCGTGCACACACATACACATCCACTTACACACACCATGCTGAAAGAAATTACTCTAATGCAACACTGACAAAAATCCAGAAAGGATCACAGTGCTGCTTAAATACTTACCTGGTAAGGAAGGAAGATTAAAAAAATATACAAGATATGGCCACTTTCTTATACTAAGTTAAACGCTGGAAAAAATGAATTTGATAGATATTGAATTCAGATTTTTTTTTTCCCCCCCATCACCTGCCTTATAGATGAACAGGTATAGGAAACATTAAATAACAGGTCTCGCAGGTGGGCCAGAAACAGACTCTCGCTTGAGCCTCTTTGAGCTGAGCAGCTTAGCATCTGATTTTGTTCAAGGGCACAGGCACTCCTATAGCTTCCAGAAGGAATATTTGTTGACACAAAATCAGGTACATTCAAGAGTCCTTTCACGAAGCCTGGGAACTGCAGAACTGAGTCTAATGACAAGTTCTTACCCTCATACAAAATCCTGAGTTTGTCTTCCCAAAATCTATAATAAAGCCAGGCATAGATGTGGTAGAGCACTAAGCAACCATAGAGAAACCATTACCGACTATATGTGAGCCATCAAAGAAGTTTGGGTTTAGGGTTGGTTTCATTTATTTTTAATTTAAACAGAGTTGAGAAAAACAATAGCAAAGAGAAGTGCTTCCTAATTTGTCAAAGAATAAGTTAAAATACAAACAAAATTCTACTTTGGAATAGTAATTCTTTCTCTACAGAGTTACCATAATTTAATTTGCTCAACCTAACTCAACATTTGATTGGCATAGCATCTGGATTAACACCGCAGAAAACCCAACTCCACAAAACTTCAACCCATTCAACTGATGTGCCACTTTGATCATGATAGAGCTTAGCTTCAGACAGAAATTTTGAGGTATTTCAGAGTTATGTCAGAATAATAGTCCACTTAGATCCCAAATCAGAGCAGTGAAACCAAGCTCTAAGTATTTTAAAGCACCCAACATAATGCTGTTCTAAGACTTAATGGGACAAACTGGCACAACAGACGTTCAAAAACTCAGTGCTTGAAAGTAAAAAGCAAATGACACACTTTATTTTTTGTTTTGCTCTTCACGATAAATAAAAAGAAAAACAAGCAACACACATTACCGTGAATTTCTTTTGCTTAAATACCCGTAATTGTAATGAGATATATGATCAGCAACAGAAAATAAAGCACAAAACCTAAGAAAACAGAGACTTTTGAAGTATCTCCTTATTTCCTGAACTGATCTACTACTTTTCACAAACTATATTAACATTTAGTATTCATGCACTGAACTGTGTGAAAACTTCCACCAGGGTCTTTACCTTCAGCATCCTACATAGGCTAGAAAGACCAAAAGCATCCTTCCTCCCGGGAGCAATTCAGCTCTCTGCAATGGGGAGTTCATAGCAGTTCAAGAAATCGAACTCCATATGAGTATGTCCTGGTCTCCAATGGAAAAATGTCCACATGAATACACTAAGTAACAAGATTTTCCTGAGTCTTTTATATTTGATAGAACATTTACTAACAGCTAAAATGTTAGCATGGGAGGCAGGGGGGAAACGATACTATTTGTTAGACTGCATTTTCCTAGGTACCATAATTACCTCCAATCAAACTGTATTTACCTGAAATGTACCACATTTGTTGACATGATTCAGTGAATTAATTTGCCAAATTGAGGTTCTACAAGATGAGATTTATTTTAATATTGACTTTAGGAACAGTTTTTACTGCAGGCTGGCTGGATGGGAAGGGTCAGTTTGGCAGATAAGTTTTCGGGGGTTTAGTATTGCACCTCCTATTCCCCCCAAAGCAACCTGTACAATTCATTGAGCTGTAAAACTGATTACAAGAATTCACTGCAGAAATCTGAACTCTGACAATCAATTGATTCTTCTTCTCTGCAAAGGTCAGAAATTAATAAGGTTATTATTACAGAAGAAAATTCATTCACCCATTGAAATCACACTGGCAAGCTGGGCAGAACTGTAATTACAGGCCTTAGTGCTTTTCTATTTGGTGTCTTCCTCCTAGTTACTGAAGGTCAAGCCAAAACCTTTTCAATAGCATGGCATACAGTAAACATGAGGGTCTCCAAATCAACATTTCCAAGTATTTTTACCCCAGAAAAAAAAAATGAACAGCAACTTTCATTACTACCAGATACTTTGCTCAGATCATCTCTGCTTGAGTGAGACCAGCACTGCCTGCCTCTGGGGAGTCCAATTTTGTCCGTACACAGCAGCTCTGCTTTTGCTATTCTCTGCAGTCTGTTTCCAAACAAACCCTGTTTTGCTTTAGGCAATCCCTACTGGAGTATAATGCCAAAATCTTGTTTAGGAGTTTTCTATTCCTGCAACGACTGACTGACAGAAAATTCTATAATCAAAATTCATTAAGTTCCTGACCCTTATTTCTCCTCTTTACAAACACTATGATGTTGCCAAGTAACCTTTTTTCTACATCTTAGCTTAATTTCTTCTCTTATTCAGTAGTGCTTGCCTACTAAGTACTTGAAAGTGAGATACTGAATGTTATTGCGTTCAGCCCATCAATTTATCTTGCTCAAAATAGTCCTTCAATAGAAACTTAATAAAAGTGGTGTTATTGCCAGTCCTAAAGGCTCAGGTTTTCTTTTCATCCACAGCTACAGTGTGGCAAACAGTAATGCAAGATTTTTCTTTTTCACTACATCACAAGAGGATTGACCTCTGAACTTGTGAGATCAGCTACCACAGTAGGCAAGGCACTACCCTCTCACAGCTTCTGGTGACACGCTGCTCACTAGCAGGCTTCTACCTGGGCTCTGAACATCATCCACTCTTCTGGTGGGTGGTCTGCTCACCTCACAACTCAACATCTGGGGATTACAGAGTGGCATTCTAAAAGCTCTGTAATAGTTACACATCTAACAGTTACACATCTCACCTTCACCACAATTCAATAGGAGATAAAATAATTACTTCAGTCCTACCCACCACCAGAGCTGAACCAGAGCAGATACCCAAGAAATTCAATGTAATCTTTATGATTTGTTCCACAGACTATCCACCCAGCTAACTTTGACACTCTCCATCACCACCAATACTTTAGTTGTTCAGTTTTCCTGAGATGGCAGACTAACAGACTTTACAGATTATTTGAGTATGGTGTTTGGAAAAGCACACTCATGGAAAAGATGCAGTAAATGTTATTACTGAGTAATTTAAAGGTTCATACATTAGGATTAATACAGCAATTGGGAAATGGAAAAGAACCTAACAAAAGAGACAAGCATCAAAAGGAATGAGGATTTTTTTGCCCTAAGTTAGTAAGTGATTTTGGGCATCTAACTCCTTTACAGACAGCTGTTAAGATGTACTTATCCTAAGATATTTTGCACCTTAGAAAAATCAGGCATTTGGGCATTTTTTCAAAAGTTTATGTTAAGACACAGAATAAAATCCCATAAGGCAGTTGAGCAATGACTGCTTTCTAAGATCATGACAGTAATGTAAGATCTGTCACATTTAATGCATTTATGACAAGGGTTTATGAATCAGAAGGGACAATGCAATCTTCATACACTTCCATAAGGACTTTGTTTATCAGATAATTACTTGGCTTTACTAATCTGTCCTTACCATCAGTTGTTCTCATTTAGAGTACGAGTCCCTCGGGTACAAACCTCAAATTTACAGTTCCTCACACATTGCTACAGCTGAATCACAAAATCAAACTCGGCTCTGATTTGGCTTGCTCAGCTATCACTAATGAGGATCTTCAGCTACCACAGTGCTGCCGAGACAGCAAGGCCCTGTGCTGCCCCTCACCCTGCCAGCCGTGCACGTGCCGACCCACGCACGATGCTGGCTTGTCTGCTCCCAACCAGTGCTGCTCCCAACCAGTGCTGCTCCCAACCAGTGCTGCTCCCTGTGTTAGCCTGCACGGACTCGGAGCTGTACTCTGTCCTCCTCCATTGGACAGCAAATGTTCTCATGGCTTTATGCTTTCAAAGCAGAGATGAAATAAATAAGCAAGAACAAGCAATGCAGGAATTACCAAGGGGATTTTGACAGAAAGATATGAGGGCTGAAGAGAGAAACTCACAGAGGAAAACACTGGACCTTTCACGTGCTTGGAGGCAAAGGACTTGATTTAGGATGTCACCCTACAGAACAGGCACATTAGCTGTGTATTTCAGCCCAAGCTTTGATGTCTTATAAATCAGCAGCATTAAAAAGCACCTCCGAGACAGAAAGAGCAGCGCAGCCCGCCAAGAGACATAGCTGCAGGCAGAACACCCTGGGACCCTGTTTTCAAAGAACATTTAGAAAAGACACAAGGACCATTTTTCTGAAAGAAATAGAAGTTTTGATTGCAAAGGATAATTCTGCATGGGTGAGTTCAAATGCTGAAAATACAGGGCTCTGCCTGGGTAAGCCAGTCCCCAGGAATGCCTCTGCATAGAGACCTGAACCCACAGCCTTTTCACTTCCCTGCTCTCTCGAGTTTTGAAATATGCAGACCCCAAATCCCCTCCTATAGAGCAATTCCCAAGAAACCAATTCATCCATGAACACGGAATAAAAATCTTCAACATTAAGCCAGGAAGAATTTCCAGTTCCTAACATCAAATAAATCACTCAGATGAATGCAGCACCTATGCCGGACAAAACACTTACAGATGCTGAAAATTCCTGCCCCCACTCTAAACCCTGCAACTCAAACCAGTACTATTAGTGCTCACACTCCACTGCTTTTTGAGTTGGTTCTGTCAGCTGTGCTACAGGTGAACAAGTCAGCAGCCAGTGCAGAAGACCACATAACTTTAGGCTTTCCCAGGCCTACCAGATGTATGAATCGTCCTGTGTCATATGGACCCATGCGCTTCCTAGGCTGTGTCACATCATATGCTGCCTTTTCAACTCCTCATTTCTCCATTGGGTTATATCTGTGACTGAATTTGTGTGGGGTTTTTTTATGACATCTAAATTAATATTCATTACAAATCCATAGAAGTGCAGACTCCAACTCTGTGCACCACATAAAATCTGGGTGTGTTGTTGGACTTACTCTATTGTTTGGGATTCATCTAGAGACATCACTATCTGTAGCAACTATTCTATATTAAAAACATATCTATATTACTGTATTTAAAACAAAACAAAACCAAAACACAACAACAAAAACCCCAGGTACTCATACATGCTAGGAATAGTCATAATTTATTTACAGTTTAGCTTCCTCTTGCAAAAATCTTCATACTCTTCCTGCCACTCCTAATTTCAAAAACTTGTAAACCAAATACTTTTTTCAGAGCAGCAGTTAGTTTGGTATATTTATTTTAGGACTGAAATACAAACATTTTCTGCAAAAACACTTTAGAAAGTTTGTTTCCAAGTGCTGTTGGTTCCCCCTCCTCAGCTAAGCTGACACAAGATGATTTTGTTGAGACTGAAAAACAAAAGCAATGGATTTTCTGTTTCTTCAGCTTTTTCTTTGAATTCCTATTTCTGCCTCTATACATGCTCCCTCTGGCATGGGAAGTTCAGGAGAAGAGAATAATGGGAATTTCTGTGAAAACTTGCTGCGGTACTTGTTTGGTGCTGTAGCCAATCTCACAGCTTTGATAGTGTGATTATTTGCTATTTTTCTTAGAGACAGTCCCACATTCTGGAATTGGGTGATCATGTGAGACCTGTGGCTTAATTATTTTTGTCAAAATGTATCAATAAGTCTCTCAGTTGAAGAAAAATGCCTGAAATGCCTCTGTATGCCCTGCAGACGTAATAAATATGAAAAATTAAAAAAAGTATAGTTGTTCTTATTAGAAATAAATAAATAAAAATCAGGACTATTGGGCCTATTTAGGAATTTCAGAAACAGACCAGGACTAAATCAAAATCAAATGGTGAATGTGTCTACATTTTGAAACAAAATATTTAACATCTGAATTTAAAATCTTCAGCTCAAAACTTCAACATAAGTCTTAAAACATAGTGTCGTTTAGTTTAGTTGATCAGGCTGATGTGCACCAGGACACATTAGTAAAGACTTCATACACTATGAGGTCAAAAAGCAAAACTCCAGCATGAAGTGTGGAACAGCACAGTGACCGTTCTTCACTAGAAATTATGCGAAATCTTTTGGGCTGCTTCACTCTCCCAAAGCTGCCGGGGAGCAAGCTCTCTGTGCCTGTGCTGCTCTAGAGCTGCAGCTCCCACAGCTGCTATGGACGTAGTTCCCCAAACTTGAAAGATCCAGGCATTACCTGTCTTCCTCTACTGAAGCACTCTTAATGCTTACAATTTTCACCATGACAGCATCCATCTCAAGACCCAACATTTCAGGATGCTGGCAGCCAGAGCCATAGCAGTGACGGCATGTGTGGGCAGCCTTCCCTTCCCACATGTGCTGTCCGTCCGTGACACCGGACAGCTGGCCAGGCAGAGCCAACCACAATGAAACACCCGTGTAAGGTCCATCACTGGGCACACACCAGAGCAAATAAAACGTAGCCAAGTGCAAGGCTCTTGGATGACAAAAATCCACAAAAGTAAGCAACTGCCGCAGGGCCGCTGTGGCACCTCCACCTCCCCTTCCAGGAGCTCCCTTCCCACATCTGCCTCGCATTCCAGAGCTCACTGGTGGCCCCCCCACAGCTAACACAGGGAACACGAGGGCTCAGCACACACCTTCCACTCCTGGCTGTCACACAAAAGATGCACCTCCAGACCCACTGTGCTAACACTCCTGTGTAAGATCTGTAGTCCTGACAATTCACTCAAGCCAGTCAAGAATTATTATCACTTCATAACTTCAGTTTAAAAATTCCAAACAAAACAGGCCTTTTACAAGTGCTTTTGAAGCTGTAGTGACTATTTTATAAAATGGCTTGGCAAATAGATTCACTTCTAATTTCTAACTGACCTCTTGATTTTAAAAAGGAAACTACAATAACTTTGATGAAGGGGACAAGCAGGGTATCTGATCACATTGTACCCTCCACTGGAAGGTGGACAGTCTGCCAATTGTTACAGCATAAATTCTGCACATACATAAAGCTGATTTTGTGATACAACACATGCTAAATGACATAAAGCCAAATACTCATTTCCTCCCAATAAGCACGATGAATGCCAAAATATAGCATTGCTTTAGTTGGCTGCTATCAGTCATTAATTGTTGAAATCATACATATTAGTGCTTTTGTTAACTTGACTCCATCTTGCAGTATGGTCAAACACCAAGAAAACATCTGGTTTCTGCCCTGACTGAAAAGAAAGGGATGCAAATACCTTTCAACACTCTCACTGGTAGATCTTATTTTTACAAGCACACGTATCTAAGACAGACTACCCCAAATCAACTAGAAAGCCACGCCTCTTCTGGAAACCTCCATGTACATGTGTCACTCATCAAAACCCTATCAAGAGCTCTGGAAACTGTAAAACAGAGGTCTGATACTTATTTCAGAAATGGCATTAATTGTGTCTCAGTGCAATGTGGGGAGAAAAAAAAATTACATTTACAAACCCACAGGAGGATTCAATGCACCACTCAGCAGCTTGCTGCTAATGTTTCCAACAATTATAGCTGCAGGGAAATGATGGATCTTTTTATTACACGTTTCGGAGCCGTTTTACTTCCAGTGAGATTTATGAGATTAAACAGGAAAAGACCCATATTATCCACTGTCATCATTTGGGCAAATTTAAGAAAAGCCTCCTTTGTCAGGAATTTATAATAATACATCTCTCAGTCCGAAATAAACCTCAACTAATTAAGAGTCCAAACTCTGTTAACCCCAGATTCTGGTCAGTAACAAAACCAGAAAGAGCTAAAATCCAAATTTCTATGGTGTTCTTTAGGGGGAAATAGTCAGCTGATCTTTTTTTGAAGTATCTACCCTCCTTTGATATTAATGGGAATTCAGAAACTGAATTGCTTAAGCGATTTTGAAAATCCTATTAATCATCTCTTTGCAGATGAAATTTCTTTTTAATCAATGAAATACCTTATCAAATTTGGGTATAAGAGGCTTTCCAAAGGTTAGAGAAGAAAAACAAAACTGAAAGCAGTATCAACACCTGTATCAGCATCACTCCAAAGCCCAGGCAAAAGCTTCCTTTAAGTAAAACAGTAAATTGCCATTTCTATGCTGGTATGGTTTCAAATAAAAGCATTTAAGAAGCACTTTTCTTTTGTTGTTGTTGAAGGACTGCTATAACTTATGCCTTCCCCCCCCACCACGAAAGAACTCATTCACTGATAAAACTGCACATACTAGGAAGGTATGTCAGTAAGTTTTCTACACCAAAGGCAGGTTTTTATCTCCCTACTATAAACTCTATAAACATAGACTCATTAAATATTCTCAGAAAATACAATCTGGCATCCCAAGCCACAAAGAGAAGCGAATTTAGGCTCAGTTTTAATTTAAGGATGAGATTTGAAAAATACACATTTTTACATTCACCAAGAGAGAGGCTAAATTCGTGTGCAGCATCCCTCCGATTGGTTCAATTGCAAGAATCATAAAATGGGACAAATATTTCTAAGGTGAAAACCACACAGAAGGCTTCAGCCCTTGCTTCAACAGGCAAACAGTTTTTCAAATTGTAATGTAAATAAACCCAGCCCAAAACAAACAGAAGCAGATCTCCAGGACAGAATAAATTTAATTGGGTTCGCTCTAACTTAGCACATCAAAAATGCCATCTTTATCACAACTAGGGACAATTTTGTTCAGAGGGACAACTGAATGAGATGACTTATAATCACAAGGTTCTGTCAAAAAAGATCGGATAAGCAAGTATTGCAGCATAAACTCGATTTCTGATGCCCATTTGTATTAATAATGCAATCTGGAATGTCCCAGAATATACAGCATACATAAGCATAACTCAATACTTTTTCTTGGAGATGATAAATTCAGCAAATAGATAAATGATGTAATAAGGCAACTGGACTTGAAGAAGCACAGAATTTTGAGGAGAACTGATCATCTTTCATAATTTGTTATTAAACCTAAAATCTATCTTCATGATTCAGAAGCAAATGCCCAGTGTTCATAGACACCCACAGGATTAAGCCTAGAGAGTTTGCAGAAAATCACTTGAGGTTGGTTCTTATTCTCCCCCGCCCCAATATCTATTTGGCCTGAAGTATAGTACCTACTTGAAATTTCACTGACTTTCAGCTCAGCAAATAGAAGTGCCCTTCTTTAATCCACAAGTTATATATATACAGTGTAAGCAAGAAACTTTGCACTTAACCTTCTCAATGCTTTTACTTTCTGACCTGAAGGTACCGCCCTTTTCAGGGATGACATGAAATTCCATCTCCATGCAAGCAAAGTATTAGTCCTCTCCTCAACAGTATGCTAATCATGAGTCTCTCTGCCCTATGATTTGACTTCCAGAGGGATGATGGAACAGAGTCCAAAAAATCCGTTCAAAGGAAGGACAGTTCGTGCTGGACAAACATGACCAGTTCTCATTTTTAAGTTACTAAAAGCACAGAGTGCCATCAACATGCCTATGAAATTGTCACTGATATTAGTAGGAGATCGGTGAACAAACAGTGCAACATGTAACTCAGAAAGAAATTTCCGAGTATTCATGCAGCATGAGATACTATTTTAAGGAAGTAAATTGTCAGACACTATGTTCTCTACAAAATCAATTTGTGCATCTGAAACAGTACAAAACTCTGTCTCTATTAGGATAAGTATTTTCTCCTGCATCTAAGCTCTAACAAACTTTTTGAAGGTATTAGTAATAAAATGCTTTCCACAGAAATATGGGCATCTAACACTATTTTCCTACTAAATAAAACTCTTACTAATAGCCTTGGTGTCTTAAAAGGCTTTTGCCATTCAGTCTGATGTGTATGAATTATTTCAGCCCTTGTCAAAGGTTTCAGCCTTTAGCTGCTCTTAAAGTTTATCATCTTCCCTGCTATCCATAGCTTCTTAAAATACAGACAGTATTTTAGCTCTCACTCTGAAGTCCTTGTTTTTAATAGTAAGAGAGAGGAGATCATTAACCAGCTTCTACCAATGCCAAAATACAGGTTCCTATTCAGCATCCAGGTTACCAAAAAGCTCAGTACTACATTAAAATGGCCAGTTCAAATCATATAAGCTTTCATGTTACATAGTCCTGCAGCTGGCCTAATACTCCTATACTCCTAGTAATTCCATTGCCACCAATTTTGACACCAGTTATCTTATGCTCCACTTGAATTCCACACTGCTGAGAGATCCCAATGAGTTTCAGGATGTGTAAAAAAAAAAATATATGAACTTACTTCATATAATTTTCTTTGAAGTAGGAAAGAAAAAAAAAAAAATCAGAATCAAGTTCTGCTCTTAGATATGCTCTCAATCCTTCACAGTAACTTTGCTGGAGACACAGAAACATAAAAGACAATTTTGGGCATCAAATTCTACTGTAAAGAAATGTGCGCTTTTATCTTTCTATCCTTTATCTTTTTAGTGCAATTGTCTTCATTCCAGCTAACACCTTGTCCCCGACACACATGTCTAACATGGAACTCAGTCGCAGACAGAACTGGATTCAGTCAACAAAATGCTGCAGTTCCTTGGTGACTGGATTGGCGAGGGCTGTAGGACACTGTACGGTAGATACTGGAAGTGGGTTCTTCCATTTGTAAAAGACTGTGCCAAATAGATGCCCAGCTATGAAGATTATACTAGATAGCTTTCTCCTCTTTTCTCTCTCTCTCCAGTATTAAACAACTTATGACAAGGAAGCCGCAGGTCGAATAGTATACATTCCACAATATTTCAGATACAAACAGTAGTTTGAGGGAGAAAAAACTTGGTAGATGTAGCTATAGAGGAGGGAGATGCAAAATCTCATGCATGCACTAGCAGAACACTGAATGAATACAGCTTTGGCTGGAGATACTCCTTAGAAATGCACAATTCATTCTGACTTACTTTCTTACCACCTTAATTTTCTTATTTGGCGTTCTCATACACTTTCTCCTAAGCAGTAAGTATTTAAAAGACAGAGGCTCCTGAACTCAGCACCAATGCCTTTTTACAAAAAATAATTAAAAAAACCCCTCTTATGGATAAAAACCAGCATTGAGTATTTTTGTTGCACCACCACTACAACTCGTCTAGAGGATTTATTTGACACACGTCATGCTTAGACAATATTAGGAGAAGTGCTGCTGCATATACAGTCAGGAGGTTTTATCAATAACTTAGTTAATAGGCAGAGGTTTTGTGGGCAACCACAGTGTTACAGGTTATCTAAGAACATTTTTGCTTTGCTTATACTTCTATCATAAAAATTAACGACTTAAAAGTCCTCAGTGTGAGCAACTCGGACATTCATATTTATCAGCATTGTTATTGAATTCTACAGTTAGTAATAATTCTTACTGTATTAAACCATTTATTTCAAAGATGTATCCCCAAAAATCAAATAAAGCCAAAAATGAATTATAGTCAAGATAGAAATCTAGCTCAGGGATACTTTTCAAAAACTCAATTTAAAAATGCACTTACTTTTACTTGTATGCCAGTAACAAAGGCAGGGGAAAAGACGGAAGAACAACAGAATCATTTTGATTTCAATATTCTCTAGAAGTCGACTCCAAAGTCAAATAAAATGAAACTCCTCAATATGAAGTTTCTCTATATGAAAAGTAGTAAGGTGTTATCACCTGACTCAAAGGTTGTTGCTAATTGTACAAATCTACTTAGTAATCACTTCATATGCAACAGAACACAGGACCTTGGAAGCTTTGAAAATTATCTGCTTTCCAAACCCATACATTATGCACTTTCAAGATTTTGGTTCACATGGCAGATGTAGACACGCACTGCAGAAAGTCATTTCTATGCCCAAAACAAAAAGCAAAGAAATTGTAGCTTTGAAATTTAGAGAAAGGATATCACACGAAAAGCTCCAGGAAGAAGGGAAACAAGCCACACCACAATACAAAATGAAACGTGGGCAATGTAATTTCACCAACGTGATTCAGTTACAAACAATGCAAATGCAACCTCACTGATTATGCTTCAAAACAAAAGAGGGAATTTCATTACTTCAACCAATGCATTAGACATGTAAAAATTATGAAACATTCTATCTGCAGAACAAATAGAAACCATCATTTCCCATTTAGATAGGAACAACCATGGTAGGTGGAATTCATCCTGTTGTGGTGGATGCTGGTAAGGCATAAACTGAGTAACATAAATTTTAAGCTCACGTAGTCAGTGGAACATAAGATCTCGAGCATAGAGATGAATTCCAGCAAAATTCTCACTAAAGAAAAAGAAATCATACCTCAGATGCCCCAAACCATGAGCTAAAAAAAACCCAAACACCACCAAACAACAAATAAAACACAAACTACAACAAAACTAACAAAAAATACCTCCAACCCAACAACCTCAGACCTTTTTTTCTATGCAAAAGAATCTTTTCATTTGTTTTATTTATCTTCTCATTTCTAGAAGCTTCAGAATATGAGGAGGTTACTCTGAAGTAAGACAGGCTTTGTGAATTAAAACTACCATAGCTTTTCCTATATGACTCCCCAGGGAGTCTATTTATTAGGCAGTGTCTTGCTTTCTGTTTTACCTTAAGCACTTTTCCTAGAGAATGAGTGTCCACACCAAAAGGAATTTCAAAGTACCAGCTGCAGAACAGCCTTTTCTCTTGGAACGATCTTGAATCAGATTCCCTATACAGCCACACACTTAGTCTTGGGTTTTCATCTTCCTATTCCTGTCCGTACGTAAAAGGAAAAGAAACCTATCATAATACATATTAAAACAAGTTAATAAAACCTTAAGGACAGCTTCAGCTACTTGGAAATTAACAATAAAACTGACAAACCAAACAAAACTTTGGCACAACGAAAATACATAAATATATGAAATGTCAGGGTGTGCTCAGCAGCAGCTATACTAACTTGGGTGGCTTGTCTGTTTATTTCTTACACAGCCAAAACCATTTTTGGTTTCACCAAGAATATGCATAAAATTGCACCCACATACCCATCCACGGTAATTTTTCTGTGTGTAAATGCAACACCAGGTCTTTTTCCTGTCATTATGGAGCAGGAAAATACACCTTCCAGGGACAGACTGCAACAGAATTCCGTAACAGCTCAAGAAGGCTATGGGGAATTGCAAACTTGAGAAAAAGTAAAAAGTTTTTACAAGTTTTCAGCAAAAAAAAAAAAATAATTAAAAAATCATTACTAAACAGTCTTTCTGTAAAAGATACTACCTAAAACTTCCCAGCAACTCTGACAGGCTTACACCTTTTAGGATATTTTCTAAGTAAGGAAACATGCTAATTCTGTACATTGCTCAAGGAGATAGAAAAAAAAAATAAATCTCAACCCACAACTGTTAAAACCTGGGAACAGCTGTCTTAACCATTTCTCCCTTTACATCTGGATTCGTTTGTTTTCAGTTTTCTTTACATTTTTGCATTCTGGCATTGCCACTGAAATTTCCAGTTGGGCAGCACAAAGGGCTTGTGCTCGTGGCTTACTGAAGTCAGTGAAGTCAAAGTTCACAGTGACGGTAACAGTACAGGAATGTGAGCTCAGTAAAACTATTTTGTTCACATCAAGACTTTGAGAGCCAGTTGTATTAAACAAAATTAGCAGTTAAGATTCTCAGTTCTCTGACTAAAGTGACTAATTTCCTGCAACCTTTCTCCTCCTTCCTCCCTCCAAACTTTTTGGCAATCAAGAACAGACTTACAGACTGTTTCATAACAAATACTGCCCTTAAGGGCAAAACTGGCAAGATACTTCAGTCTGTTCCAGAAATCCCTTCTGCAATTGATTATTCCATCTAGTTCTACTCTATTGGTTTACTTCGGCCTATAAAACATTGAGCTCCTTCATCTTTTGCAGACTGTGAAGACTTAAGACTTACCTATGGCCCTAAAGGGCAAAACTGCCTCTAGAATTAAGAGGCTCTGGTCAATTTGCCTTCTAGAAAACCAGCTGCTCTAAACCATTCCTCAAGAATGTCTTTGTCTGCAGGCTGCTGTAGAAACCAAAAGGTAACATGCTCAGAGGCTTTCCAGCAGCACTTCTGCATAAGAAATCATCTCTAGCATTTGCTTTTTATCCCATCGGTATTACCTATAGTAATAAGGATCACATCTATTTCTCTCCTTGTCAAGTAGCACGTTAGATGTTTTTTTTCAAGTCATGATCATCTTTAACTGATGAAGAGAATTTCATGCAGTTCCAAAGAGCTGTGCTCATCTCACCCACACAAATGACATTTTCTTGTCTGAAACATCCCAATCTCTCCAAAGACTGTTTCTCACTCAAGTAATACCTACCCATTACTACGATTTGGTACCTGCATACCCTTTACGGTGTGTCACCAAGATAGCAGCAAATACAAGCCCAGGTGTATATCTTTTGTAAAACAGCTAATTAAAGCGGCCGACAATCAATTCCATATAGATCAACGACATTCACTCTGTCACGATACCCTTCCTTCTAAGCCACTCTCCCTCTGTGCACACACAGCAAACATGATCCAGTAAGTCGCTCTGCCCTTGACCTTTGTAAATAACCATGCCCACAGAATAGCCTGAATTACAGACTTACCATTGAACTATTTCTCAGTGTGAGGCGACCTGCCAGGTATATGTACAACCAGCCCCAAGACCACGGTCAGTCAGCAGGTCTATGCCCTGCTGCACTCGACTCAGACAAGTCATCTATCTGAAGGGAATCTAACCTCACAGGAATTTAACAAGGTCTCAGACTCCTGGCATGTGCCACTCACTTTTCAGCTCCCAGCCTGACGTCAAAAATGCAATTGCAGTCCAAGCGTGATGGGAACGTGCTTGTATGAGGAGGGACAACTGCAGCATGGTACAAAGAGAATTCAGCCCTGCGACATTAAGTATGGCCTGCCACCAGTTTAACAAGATGTCAGAGCTGCACATTGAGAGCAATACAACGTACAGTCACTTTTATATTTTGAAGTAAGCGCAGCAAAGTGCTCGACTGCATAAACTATTGCTATGATTTTTCACACCACTAAACAAAACAGCGGAAAGCGTTAACCATGAATACCTGCTGGGTCCTAGATTTTCCCTGATGGTTCCCAGGCTGTGCTTCTCTCATTTCATGAGTCTCTCACAAAACTCTGACTCACGTGAGGTAACAACTTTTATTAGGAAGCCTATCAAGACAACTGTCTTTACCATCCACCTTGTTCACAGATCTGGTAAAGCCAATATTTGCAGGCTAAGAGTGTAAAATACACAAGTACAGACTTGCCCTCCCTTAGAAGTCAGTGTAAAAAGGTGAAGCGTTTCATGGGTACTTGTCAGGAAAAAAGGCCTTCTTTCTCTCCCACTAACCCAGAACCTATACTGGGACAGGTGGCTGGTCACATCCTCCCAACCACTCCTTGTTTCCAGGCATGCGTTCAGTCCAACTTTTTCCCAATTCCATTCATGGTGCAGCTGCACTAACAACTGTCTTCCGACATCACAGCCTAAAAGGGAGTACTCACAGGACCGCCATGCAGACCTAGACCTAGATGTAGCTGTTCTCCTGTGCCCACCTTACCACTTCTCATGGCATGACTGCTAATTTGGACTAGCCCTGGAATGTCCATGAGCTGACTGAGCTCACCAGATGAGCAGGTGATTATGAGCACAAGTGAACAGGAGAGCCAGGGAATGGCAGGAATGAAAGAAATGGGCTGCTCCTTGCAGCAGAAGCTACATATTGGATCAACACAGCAATTTTCCAAAATGTTCAATATGGGGGGTTTTCTTCCTGTTAAGACAAAAAGAAGAACCTCCTTGATCTAATGACTTTTCTCTATTTCCAGACATCTTGCATCGTTATGTTCGACTTCCAGATGACTCCTTTTGTTAGAGATTGTATTAGGCTTGGAGGGGAAACATAGACTTCCTAAAAAGACAAATGAAAAGCAAACAAACAAAATGAATGAAGATATTAAAAAAGAAAAGCAATTAACTTTAATACATGGAGATAACAAGACCCCTGGCTGCAGTTTATTTCTTGTGCTAAGGGGCTGTATTTCACAACCTTCTTCACACCTTCATTTCCCAGCACCTCAGTCCTAACCATTCATGCTTTTTTGTTACTTCATTTCTTTATAACTTCCTTGAACAAAGCTGTATCCTTATATGGTCTCATGTATTTATTTGAGCTTCAAAACCAGCAAGTAACCAGGGCTGTATATGAAAAATAATAGTTATGCTCTGCTCACTTTTACAGACTTTGGTTTTTTAATTTTTTTTAGTCTTCCTACAACCACTTCATTTTTTCCTGAGGGACACACTGACATGAATGCCACACTAACTGCCAGGTCTACGAGAAGAACATTTCAATCACGCATTACAACTAAGAATCAGACCTCCAAAGTCCAATGGCCAGATGCTGTTTCATGCCCTTCCAGTAACCCTGCAGCACGGCTATCACTGCCACTTCTTATCTTATCACCGTTTCAAACATCGTCTGCCATGGTCAGACAAAGAGCCAGACCTAGACAATGATGTTAAACGAAGACTTCCTCCCAACACAGTCTTCAGCTTCTAATGAAAATGATCACTCCGTAGCAAGATAACAAACTGTGTCAGGGTTTTACAGGCTATAAAATCTCAGTCAAGAGAATGTCAAAAGGAAGCAACCCTCCAGAGAATGGCAAAGCTATTACTGCATGTAAACATTCTCTCTGGGCAACAGGTAAGCACCAACTACACGTGTATGTACATACCTACACACATGCAAAACCAAATATACACCATGTGGATTTTCTGATCCCTTCATTTTTTAATCACAGAGAAATCACTCGTTCAAATTCTCCTCTGTTATACCTGATGAGAAAAAAAACCAAACAAAACAAAAAACCAACAAAACAAATGAACAAACCAAAACTTAAAGGAGGCTTTTTAGCTCATTAGATTTTAAAAGGCAGCTGAAGTGGTTGGAAGTTTTCCAGAGTGAAGAACTCAGTGTTTTTTAATTTCATTAAAATTCAGTCAACTCTGCACTAGAAAGTGATGTCAGTTAGAGAAAATTATTTTTGCAATGTTTTTATAACAGTAAGAGAGCTGATACATATGAAACAGAACAAAACACCTAAACTCAGGAAAGAGCAAGTTTTTTGCTTTCATAGTTTTTCTCCATCTGGCTGCTTGCTGTCAAAGAGTATTAGCTTTTTTACCAGTATAATCTGTGTCCTCATAAGGTGGACTGGTTAACATGATTAATGTTAGACATGTACTAGCAAACTTCACTAAAGAGATAAGGCCTTTGCTCAGAATAAGTGCCCTTTCTGCTGGGGGACCGCAGGTAGGAGCTCTAAATGTGCATTACGGGTTTTCAAGGAGAGAAGAACATCCTGTCCAAGGCTCCATGTGACAAAGGTCATTCTTCATTCATCCCTGCACAGTGGGACCGTGCTGACTGCCCACAGTTACCCAGAGGCCTCGGTACCGGGGAGGGTCCAGAGACACTACCATACAAAACGGGGTCCCTGACCACTGCCTTGCATCGTCACTCACTGTGGCAGGAGCAGTAAAGCAGCTGGCAGCTCAGCACTCTGCACACTTGAAAGCACTACTCTGGCCCTGCAGAAAGTCAAACTGACACTATCTCCACGGGTGCACTCAGGCCCTTCAGGGTGTAGCAATTACCTCACATTATGCTTGTAGCTTTGAACAACGGTGGGAAATCTTTATATCTTGTTTGGAAATTACACTGAAGTCTCATGCGGGTTCATTCTAGTTTTGCAGTTCACCTACACAGTGAACTACAAACCATCTGACACCACAAAAGACATAAACCAACAATTTCCCAGCTGTCTCATGAAGTACTTCTGCAAACAACCTGCAAAGCCAGGCACACACCAATGACAAGGAAGGCCATGACTAATCAGCAGCGGTGTACGGTTTGATAACCTTGCCTTTCAGCAGCAGTGCCAGCTCCCAGTCCTGTCTTGCTGTGCCTGGTTCCTGCTTCAGCACTCTCCCCTGTTGTGCCAGTACAACTGTCTGTAGGGACAGATGGTGAACAGGACTGGAGAACTGAACTGGGTTACATACTTTCTCTCACTCCAGGCAATTATTCTGAATTCCCAATTATATTACACATACAACACAGACACAGAACAGCAGTGCACAGGAGAGCGGGCTACTCAAGTAAGCTGTACCACCTCCCCCCCAAAAAAAAAAAATCCCAAACCCCAAGGAAAAGAAAAAAACCTCATAAACCCATGGTTTCACACACACTCATTGTCATTATGAATTTAACAAGCAGTGGCTTGACCCAGCTCTGAAACCACAGCGGATGTTGCAAGGGATGTTAGTTTGAGCAGCTTAAAGCAGCCCCAGGTTGCAGGTCTTTGTGAAACCACAGTACAAATCAGATTGCTGACCTGTTCTGGGCTTTCACATCACATCTGAAGGCAGCAGTGAGCCTTGAATAGGTGTGCAAGTGAATGCTTTCCTAGCTTGCCTTCATCAGTGATTAAGTCATATAAAAAAATGCAGAAATAGAAGGTTAAAAAAACATTAAAAATATATATATTTTGCCATTTTTAGCAATGTAGCTCAGTTTAGGGAAATATTCCACAGCATTTTACTATCCTGCAAGACTTAAATATCTTGATCCCTCTGAAACTTGTGACAAAACTTCCATGTGCAGAAGTTGCATTTCACTATCTTGAAAACATTTTCCCAGCAACAATTACAAATTGGCCTTTCAAATGTGTATGATGACATATGCAGCCCAGTGAAAGCACAGTTTATTGAAGTTCTACCTTCTTACTATTTTCATAAACATTTAGGTCAAGTGCTGCAGAGCAGCATCACAGAAACCTCCTTCAAGATTCGCTCCAAGAGACTCTGAGCTGCAACCTCTTACTAAGTGCAGGAAGCAGAAGAATGGGAAAGCAAGTAAAGCTGTCAACACAGGGAACTATTTCTCTGTAAAAACATAAGCACTGCAGAGCCTTTAAAAGTCCTTTTCAGACCTTGTGTCACTACTAACAGCTAATATAACAGGAAATTTTAAGTCCAGTAGTATACTAGAGCCAAAGCAACACCAATAAATAGCAAAGTTGCCAGACTTAGCATAAAAATGAAACACACCAATGAAACATAGTGCAGCTTGTTCATACCATGTGCAGTCTAGAATCATGCATAATGTAACAGTGCAACTGCTAACAGCAGGCTCACAGAAGATAATTTACACTTGTTTTTATGGACATGAGGAACTGATCTTTGAAGTTGTCCCTAATGAGATTCTGCTTGGCCCCAGCAGCATCCTGAGAGAATGTGCTGGTTTTCTCCCCTGCATCCGGTGCATATTTATAATGCAGAACCCAGACCTATTTAAATTGCACATGTGGATTGGTGTCCCCCCATGCCATCGCAAAGTCAGATTCTCACAGTGGGGGAAATATCTACTAAAATGTCTCAAATTACCTTCAAGTCTTTTCTGTAATTACCCATACCACCTTTACTAATTATCAAAAGATACATGAGGGTTAATGAATACGGTTTCTTTTTTCTCTGTATGGTTGAACTGCCAACTTGATTAAGCTGCCAGGTCACTGGCAGCTGTATCACACATTACAGAAGACATGTCCAAAATGCAGTCATAAGGCTCCTTAGAGAAAACGGGAGTGTAGCTGTGTAATGGATCAGAAGACTTTATTTCAAAAATAGAGGCAGAAGCACCAGTAAGACGAACAAAACAGTTTTTGCTATGCCCCATGTAGTTCCTGCTTTAATACTATACCCATCTGCTTTTAAAAGCCCTTTCAGCTATGAGATCTGCAAGAAGCATTGAACCAACATCACTAAAATCTCAAGCTGCAACTAATTCAGTAGCCACACCATCTCCTACAACTAGGAGATCCTGCGGTAAGACTACTGAACATTGGCACTGGGTGAAACACCTCTTCACAGAGAACAGGACTCAACTCTGTCCTGCTCAAAGAACACAAGCAGTCACATCTGTAGTCACATGTACAGTAACACAACCTTTCTACAGTACTGGACGAAAGATGACGGCAAAACTTAGATAAACATTTAAAAGCATTTGTTTAAATGTTGCCTAATGTAACTTTGGTACGTGAGTACTCTGAGCACTGCCACTAACCAGTGTCATTGCTCATTCTGAGACAGGGTATTGACCCACGCTGGGCAACAAATTAAGTCAGGACTGCCTAAGTTTTACTCTCTCTTCCATACTTCTCTCAGATATAGCCACCCATATGCCATGGATCTTGACTATCATGGTTTGAATTCAAAGTATTCACATAACTGAAGCTGATTTGCATTCAGAGTAAGATGCTGAAGTGCAAACTATGGCAGCTCAGGAAAATTTTTCATGCTCCATTCAATTGTTTCTTCTGCAGGATAACAGCCTTCAGGAGGGTGTTAAAATCAGAACACTGGGGATGGCAGCTCCAGCAGCCACCCATGTAGCTGATACACAATATACTTAAGTTACACCGTCAGCAAGTCAACATTTAAAGTATTAGTTCTCTGCCTTTTTCTGCTTGGAAAAGAGAGAGGAAAAAAATCCATAAATTCTTTGAACATACTTGTCAGCACTGTTCATGCCCTACGAATGCACACTATATTGTATAGATGACTCAGGGGATAGATAGCACAATACCCAATTTTTCATTTAGAGCTCACTGTCTAATCTGACCCTAAACAAAAAGAAATTCTACCCCCCAACAGCTGTTTGGTGCCTTAAAAAAAAACAAAACATGAAGGACTCTGCTTTAGTTCCTATAAAGACCTTCATGTAACAAAGACCATCACTGCAACTGGTGTTCTCTGTAGAAACTCTGGTTTGAAAGGAGGCAGAAGACAAGTCCCTACAGGTAAGAGACGACAGTCATTTGTGGGGAACTTATGAGGGAAGCTCTAAGAGTAACTACAATAGCTCTGTGTGTATATGTGGAGAAAGAGAATTTGTTCCCAGTGCACTGTCTGACACTACTCACAAGCACACTAAGCCCAACAGAAGAAAAATTGAAAAGAATAATAAAAAAAAAAGGAATAAAAAAAAAAAGTGTGCCTTTAAAGCCACTGCATTTTGGGCACAGCACTGAAAGGTTCAAATGACCTTGCCTCGGTATGTGAACGTACAACCTCTCGGTCAGCATTGCCAGATTCCCCTGTGAACAACTACAAGGCATAAGTCTGGAAGCTCAAAATCTAAAAAAGCTTTTGTTAGGAAAATAATAAAACACGTACAAACCTCAAAGACAGACTCCGATACTACTGCTGCAGCAATAATGTGCCATATATTACTGCTACGCTTCATGCTAGAGCAAGATTGCCTTTAAACACATATGCAGACAGTAAAATCCTAACAAATGAAATACAGCTGCAGGTGTAAGGTGTGCCAACAACTATATTTAAGGCCAACATCTTAACTCTGGTTATTTCTGGGTATTTGAGATCATTTACCCATTTCTCATCTTCCATTTATTCTGTATTAGTCACCTCTAGGACATTCCTCACGCATTTTATTGGACAAGTGTCTGGACCCTGAAGAAATTGCATTGCCTCTTTGTAAACAGACAAGCAGAGAGATGCCATTTCTTGTAACAAATCTTCTACAGACCCCCATTTAATTTGAACTAATTAACAAAAAGATCTCTACCAACTTCCTCACTCTATGTGTTTCAGTTTACATCTTCTAAGTCTGCACAAATAAAATGATTCTTAAAAGGTCTTTCTTATTCTGTAGAATGTCTTAAAAACCTTCTAAGAATACTGACTGAAAGCAGTGACTCTTGCATATCACAGTATTAAATGATGGTATGAACAGACTATCAAGGAAGCCGGGCGATCCAAAGGTAATTTTCAACTTAAATTGATATTCCTCTTGACAATCTACACTGAATACAAGGATTCTTTTCAGGAAAATATGCTCTGTATCAATGATATCAAAAATGAATGAGACCGAAAAAAAAAATAATCCCCCTAAACATAGGTCTTGTAAATTCCCTGAAACCAATGCCAAGGATTTCTCTGAAAATTGAGGCTCTACTGTACTTACACACATGTTAAGACCAACCTGTTTTCTTGCAGGCATAGAATTTATGGTAATAGATAACTAACAACAAATGATGAAAACTCCAAGAGTTAGAGGTATTCATTTTGTTGCCAAGATGATGTATCAAGTTCCGAGAGGAACAGTATGTGTGATCCTTCCATTAACACAGCACACTCTCACCAAGCAGCAATGCAAAGTAGCCAAGCAGAACACCACCAAAGGTCAGTGCATTAGAAAAAAAAAAAAATCATTTACCATCCCTAGGGGATTATTATCATAATTTTAATTCTCAGAGGGTGTCTGAAACTTGTATTACAGTATTTGATCTGTGCAGGCTCATTATATTCACATTTCCAGAGGAAAACCTGTCTTAAGAACTTTGTGCAAACAATTAAAATCCCCTCCAAAAGGTCTAAGAAGTTGCAATGGGTCCTAGCTCTCCCTCAGCAACCCAGAGAGTGGCCAAAGGGGAAACTTTCAAGGTGGACAATCACAACAATAGCAGAACAAACTTGTTTCTCTCCTAAACATGCCTTCATTTCAAAGCTGCACACATCACTGTTTAACAAACAAAAGCTGATGGAAAACAATCAAACTAATGTCATGATATAATAAAAATGAAAACTATTTATTAAAAAAACCTGTCAAGTAATCGCAAAGATTAATCTGAAGTTTATGTATATATATTTTTAATATATAATTATGTATGTATTTTGTTTTAAATTTAGACACACTTTTCCAGCAGGAGGAAAAATGAATGTCTGGCTGACTAGAAATTTACAAAATAAACCATACAGATGAAATGTCCCTCTTCTTTAATAACTTATTTATCATAATCTTACATGTACATTTTTAACAACCAGAGAAAAGTCATCCCTGAAAGAATCATATCTTAAAATGGAGGGAGACACTTCAACTGGCACCTCTAAACGACTGGTCCTGTCCCACTGGACACAGTGAGTGTCACTAATCACCATATTTAACAAGTATAGGTCAAGGTTCCTATTTATTACATATGTTGGACCACATGAAATTTTAATTCTGACCAATTCTTTTCCCCAAAATTACTACTTCACCATTCACAGGAAAGAAAATGACCCTTTGGTAATTCTCACTGCTGGCCAGAAGTGAACGTGCTTTAAGAAACAAAGAAGCCTAGAGTAATTAAAAAGTAATGACTTCTTTCTTTGCACTCCCCATATAAAAGAGCGTGAAGGAAGATATACTGGACTAGCACCTTTTTCTTCCCATAAACTGATACAATAGCTAAACATTTAGGAGTAATGTGCTGACCCTGATGCTCCCAGTCACTACACTCAATTCTTTATAACAGAGAAATTGTAAACGTGGTAAATAGCAAGTTTCCTGGCTTACAAATACATCAGATAAAGTCCCTTCATCATACTCCTTTCTCCTTCCCTCCCCCATTCTCTCTCCATCTGCTGCCCTCCTGGGAAGGGAGTGCTACACTTAATGGCTGTGTGCTTTTAAGTCTAATGTGCTGGATATAAGTTAATGCCCAGTACAGTAAGTGGGGACTCTGCTGCGAGGAAGCCTTCAGTACTGTTTTTTCCTTTGTCAACATCCAGTGGAATCTCTGTAGCCCTAATGTCAAGCAGCACAAAGAAGAGGGGGTGTGGAAATATGAAATCCACAACCTGTGACAAACACAAATCTGCAGGACACCACGCAGCAGTCGTTTCAATACTGTTTGGTAAAAGCAGAAAGAGATGGGATTTTCTCATTTCTCATGTCTCCCCCCTCAACATAATGATTTAAATTTAGAAATTACACCCATTACAAAGTAGGGTGTATTAAACTAGGGGCAAGCCTTTCCCTGTCAGTGGAGAGTACACAGGTGAACTCCAGAGAGCACTCTGATCTACGAGATGAGAAAGAAGGAACTGATCCATCAGAGTTATAGAGGACAACTGTATCCAAGGACCATGGGTTGACTTGCTCTCTAGCCATCCTCTCTGCCCCCACCCTGCTAGCTTCAGCAGCCATGTGCAACACCAGTGCTCATCCACCAGCATCTTGTTTCAGTCAAGATCCGTACAGCAGGTTCTGCAGGATATGTACAGCTGATGCACTGGGAGAAATCTCCAGGTTTATGGAGGTTAAGACCAAGCTTTATGGTCAACTCCTCATAACATAAATAAAATTACTTCAACTCCAGGTACCTAAAGTTTATTGTTTGGAATCCAGACTTGTAGTTTTCTGCTCTAAGCACCTCGCAATGCTCCAGGTATGTTACTGGCTACTGTGCCTGTTGCTGGGTACAAGACTATTATACGCTGTCTGCTTATTTGAAAAAGGCATCAAAATAAAAATAATTAAATGAAGTCTAGTCACATTTAATACAGGATGGAATTAGTTTGACGTCAGTGTTTTAAACATACAGAGGTTTTGGCCACAGATTCCTCATAATTAAAAACAACCACACTCATTAACTGCCATCTTAATGGCCCACATCAAAACTGAAAGTAAATGGGCAAGACCTGAATTTCAAAATCCCATCAAACAAACTCTTTATATCTTATGAATAATCTTTTATGAAATATGTGCAAGTATGTATGTAGACATGTTTATCTTCATCTATTTAAAAGACTAGAAAGCCAGTATCAAGCCTTCTGCAAGTAGAAACAATCACAATGAAGTCCATGAAACTACCTGGTATATGACAAGTACAATTCAAACCAGTGGAAACAAGAAGCCATTGCTACAAGGACCAAAATCCACAACTTGCTGGAATCCCTTCTAGGGACTTGGGAAAGCCTGGTGTGAGGGGACTTCCTGCCTGCCCAGCACTGGCACTCCACTCTTGCTGCCACTACTTACCACTTGGGGCAATGCAAGTAACCAACACCTACACCAAACTTCACTGTATCTTCTGACTTCAGAGCTTGTCGTTAAAGGCACGTGTTTTAAAGAAATCTCTCTGCCACACTGTATTTCTCAAGTTACGCCACAGCATTTTACAAAATTCCAAACAAAACTTGTCAGGTGCTCTTTTGGCAAGGAGGCATGCTGGCCCTCCACTTGTAAAGTTCTCCACAGACACCTATGTGAGGCGGCTGACTCAGAAATTAAGCCACCTCTGGTAGCACAAGATTGGAAATGTAAACTCAAAAAGTTACCACGCAACATTCAGTACAAAATTGATGTTCACCACCAACACTTCAGCACTTCTGAAATAATCCTGCATGAACATAAGTAAGCTACAGACCTCTAAATCCACATTGTCTACAGGGCTCTCCTATTCTTATTTGTCCAACAAGATACTCAAACAAAGATCTGTAAAATAAAATGTGTGCTAGGTAGGTGCAGCACTTTCCTTGGGCTTGGAATAGCCATCCATCCCAGGGAATATTCTCTCATATCACTGCCGGCAGGGAGGATCAGCCTCATTCTGTCACTAGAAGAAAACCATGAGCCAAAAACTCTATGATGCGATTCACTTTGTGAGGCCTGCAAATTCTGTGAAGTATTAACTCCCTGTTTGGAAATCTATGCTCTAGAAGTTGTTGCACGGGGTAAATTTGCACTTTCACCCTTCAAGCATTAAACAAAAGCAAGAATGTTCTGTGTCCACGATACCCCTACTGCCCTGAGATTTAAAAAAAATAATTGCAAGCTTTCAGTGACAATACAGCATCCTGAATGTAATGTATAGCCATCTTTTTTGTTTAACTACTTCATAGCAAAGTACGGTTTTAGTGAGAAGTCTCCTTTCAGCAGAAGGTACTGTGCTAAGGACCACTGCTGCAGAAAGCATTCCTGGTCAGATTCCATCACACACATCCCGTAAGATAAGAATACATTGCATATTGTACATAAGACACGAAAAAACCATAATTCAGCTGTCACTCAAAATGAGCTACATAAGCAATACTATAACGGAATCAGATCACGTAAGGAAAATTTCCATTTATAGCGTTCAGTTACTGAAACTGGCCTTACAATTAAAGTACTTGTTACCTGAAGGGTTGTCTACATGATTAATACAGTATAAAAGAACATTAACATACATGCATATAAGACCCAAACACTTTTCATCTTTCTCCCTCTCGGGGTTTACCACAGCAGCCAGACTGACTCTACAAGGCGTTGCTTTAACAGCACAATTTCATCAAAGAAGTGAAGAAATGTCCATCTCCTCTGATCCTTGTTGACCCATAAGCTCACTGTCCTCCCACCTGGCCATCCCCACAACCCACTACTGGTGATGCTACAGCAAGAAAGGGATCACTGAAAGTAGCTGAGTAGAAAAAACCAAACCAAAAACACCACAAAACCCATCACCACTGAGTGGACATTTTTAACTTGGACCACTTCAGTGGTAAGGTCTATACACAGGAGCCACACAGACCAAAAACAACACAAAACCCACCACCGAGTGACATTTTTAACCTGG
>JANVCC010000046.1:10665124-10855991 GCA_025345505.1 Todiramphus chloris collaris
GTGACATTTTTAACCTGGACCACTTCAGTGGTATGGTCTATACACAGCAGCCACACAAAAGGCTCTGCCAACACTACTGGGCAGTTCGCAAAGTGTGCAGCACAAGGGCAAGGAAGGAGCAGCTGGGGAGTGGCAGGTTCAGCACTGAAGTCTGTGTATCAAGAACTTCCCCCCTTCCAGCCCTGTGAGCAACCTACAGGCACAGCTTTTTACACTCGGACAACCAGAAGTAATTGCACCAGGCCGACAGCTCACAGAGGGACTGACTGATTGATTTTGTTAGGTATCGAGACTGCTTTGGCAGCCTGTTCCCAGGTAAAGGTTTTTATCACCAATTTAAACCAGACCTGACTTCCATCTTAGGACAGGGCAATCTAAGAGGGCAATGGTGACAAAAAATTATTTTCAACTTGTCCTACATTTATAATGATAACAAGAGTAATATTGACACTTCTGCAACATCAGCCTTCCAGGGATGTCAGAACATTTTTTGGAAGGTAGGTTGGTATTATTATTCTTTATGACGACAAAATGAGAGAGGTCAGAAACTTGATCAATTTTTCAAGAGTTTACCATATGATGACTGCACTGCATAAATACAGCATAAGGGGCCTAATTCTGACTTGTAATTACAAAACTGCAGTGGCAGAGCTGTGTTATCAGCGCTGCGTGAACAATTCACTTCCAGCACACTCCACTCACGCAGCTCAAAATGCTTTAAATATAAATGAATCTTTATGAGTTTTTATCCTTGTTTCACATGCAAAACTTAAGTTCAGAACTTATTATATGCTTATGTTTTGCAAAATCAGTAACTTTAAAGCTTTAAAATCAGTAGAAATCTTTCATTACTTAAACTCAGACATATGCACATGCTCCAGTAACAGTTTTCTCTTCTGCAACATTTAAAATTAGCATATTTGCAGCTTATCTTCCATTGCTCTATTGCAGAAGAATCAGAAAATGAAGTTAATGGCCTTCTTTGAGTGGGGAGTGTTTGTTTGGGGACAGCTGTAAGGATTCTCACCTACAGCAGTTGTCATTTCCCCCCACCTTCCTGCTGGAATCCCCGTGCTGCTGCAGGAAGAGCTCAGCTGCTTCGGGGCAGCTGCTGAAGGGCTGTGCTGCTCTTGGCTTAAGAAAAACAGGTTTGTTTTACTTAACGCACCGTGTTGTAAACCGCTGGGTTTCAGCAGCCACCCACGCTGCCGAGGGACCAGCGAGGGGAAGCAGACTAAAATCACACAAAGGTAAGCTGGCTGACTGAGCCATGATGCCAGTAAAAAACCCCGTGTCTAAAAGCAAGGCTCAAATTTTAACTTCACTTTTTCGCTGTACTCAGGTTTTCATGATTCGGACTTAAACGCAACTTGACCGATTCAGGGAGTACCGTTGGTTTTGGTTTCTTTTTCTATTTACTTAGAAAAATTAAGTAGTGAAAAGGAACTTAGGTGGTGATGAGCTATGTATGCTTTTGTAAGAAGTGCTACTAATGGACAAAGCAACAATATCCACTAGATTGATGATCCCCTATCGCATCAGGATCAGCTGAAATAGCCTGCCCAGTCACACTAACTATAGATAACTAGCTTAAGACTGAAGCTCTGTATTCTCTCAACCAGTATTATTACATGTATTCTGTAAATGTCAAATGAGCCCATATTCTACTAATGCCAACTCTCTCCCCCTTCGACTAAATATCACACATCTTACATGAAACAAAGTTGAGAATGTTACAAATCAAATGCATGATTTCCCACTAATCTCAGTGGGAGTTTATAAAACCCATTCAATGCAGCATGGTTTCCCCAAGGGAAAAAAAAAAAAAATGCAAGATCCTATGTCTCAAGGTTAGTATTCTAATAAAATCCCTGGGTTTTAAAAATTTAAGGCATCATCACAGTTGGAAGTTTTTCTTCTATGATTATACAGCTATATCTTTATATTAGTAGTATTATTATTATATGTACACATTTATTCACACTCATACATTTAAATACTTTATTCAAATATACATATATAGTTCTACTAATATAAAACGGTGTTTATATACTCTTTGTTTTAAAATAAGAATATTCACATGGGGAATTACTCCAGTACAGAAGAGGCAGTAAAATTATATAGTTATAGATTATTCAATGTATCTCCAGGTATACATAAACTCATTTAGAAGACTTTTCCTCTGGCACAGAAACCTCTATCTTTCTTACTCCCCTACTACTGAATTTAAATCACACCAGATTTTTAACATGTACTCTGAGTATCCCCAAAACAAGCCAGCGAGCCATTGTGGAGAGACTGAAGGAAAGCTAATCAACTCCTTCCTCTAAAAGGCTGAGCCTGCAGGAGCTCGGGCTACAGCTAGTTTATCTCCACAAGACTCATCACCCTCTCCACCTGGGCCTCTCAAAATGGGCATTTTCCACAACAGATAAACCAAGTTTATTTCACTCTCCCCTTTTTTTTGTCCCATTAAAGTAAATGGTGTGTAGTACCCAAACAGGAAGATTTTTCCCTCTGGTGAAAACCTAAGGAAATAATTTTCCATTTGGATTTTTTTTCAGATTTTTGTCAGCTCCTCTCCATTGGATTGAGGGGAAGAAAAAAAAAAAGTGTGACACAGGAAGGTTCCACAAAACTGAGCCTTAGTAATTACCATTAAATTAAAATGGTTAAAAGACTCACTGTGGTGGGTGTGGTAAAGATGAAGAGTTAAAAGGGAAAAAAAAAAAAAGTCTACCAAAAAAAAGAGAGCACACTAAACAAGTGACAAATATACCTGATGAATTAAATTACCTTCTAATTTTAGTAATTTGTGCTTTTTTTTTTTCCTAATAGACATTTTCTCTACCCTCTCTACTTCGAGGCCATGGTTTCACAGGATGAAGCCTTCTGCAGTTTAAAGCAGACTTTCCATCTTCTCCCACATGTGCCCATTCTACTCCCAGGCTGCATCCTAGTGGTACTGCTGGCACCACTGACCCCATATAGAACACCTCAAGGGTCTACACAGGCTTAGAAGCTATTTTTTTTTTTAGAACTTACAGTAATAGTGGGCAGCACGACACTGAAAAAGCAAGAAGCATTTGCTTCTTTCAAGTCATAGTTTCTGTCACAAAAATGGGAAAGTACAAAGATTTTCAGAAGAATAATTACCATTAGGAAGGAAAGGCAGTCACATTATAATTGTTACTATTTTGCAGCTTCCCTTTAAAGCAGGGAACTAAGGTGATGCACTTAAAACTAACTGAAAGTAAACATGACTTGTAAAAAGCATCCAAATACAAACATTTTACATCTTCGGGAAATGAGTGAAACCTGTGGGTGGGAGCACTGCTTCAAGATGACAAAATATTTCACATGATATCCCTTTATCCAAAATAATCACACAGTCGAAATCGTCTTTAGAACACCTCTTCAAACATTAGTTAGTAGAGAAATAAAATACAAAGACTGGACAAAGTGATCCAAAAGTCATCGTATATCAGAGCTTAAGTAAGTGACAAAACTGCTGTCACAGCCAGCCCAGGCAAAGGGAGCTTTAACACACTGTTACTCACCTGACAGTACCTAAGAAGAGCTTGTGTAAAAATACATGTAAAGATGACATAAGAGACCTG
Source organism: Todiramphus chloris collaris (assembly GCA_025345505.1). Classification (NCBI taxonomy): domain Eukaryota; kingdom Metazoa; phylum Chordata; class Aves; order Coraciiformes; family Alcedinidae; genus Todiramphus; species Todiramphus chloris. The sequence continues at coordinate 10,668,745 of JANVCC010000046.1, forward strand.
TAAACCTGCTGATCAAACTCCATGGCACTGTCACAAAATGAAAGAGGGAGAAAAAGTGCAGGACATGTCCCACAGAACAGGCAAAGTAATGCCAGCAGTGCCTTAACCACCAGGTTTACACTGGTGGTAGTCCAGAGACTCTCCATTTACTCTGTGAGATGAGAGTTGGGCCCAAAAGACGCTGAGCCATTTCTGGTTCTAGTATATGCCAAGAGTGCGATTCTCATCTTTGCACATGAAGATGCCTATCTATAAAGGAAATTTTTTTTTTAATTATTTATTTTATTTTTCAGGAAAGAGCATTGTCCTTAAGCTGCACCCAGCTACTGGCTTACTGTATGCAGCCAGGCCCTGTAACAGTAGATGACCCTGCTATTTACATACATGTCATAACACTAAGTTCTCATGTTGTTTTACTCATTTGTCATCATCATATGATTTTTTTTTTTTTAATTTATTCACCAGAGAAGAAGAAAACCTCCACAAACTCCCTCTTAGGATAAAAAAGAATAATAAAAAAAAAAGTATGCATTACTTTAAGATAGCAAAAAAAGAAAAACAAACTGTAAAACCAAAACAAACCAAACAATCCTGGCAGCTGCAGCAATGTGGCACTAGCAAAGCTACAACATGGTCAATAGATCATGGTTTCTTTGTTAACATTAGTTTTCCAATTTTCTGTTCAGGTTTATCACTTGATGACATTCTCTTTCAGAAATATGCACAATGCTTCCATTACAAAACATCGAGAAGACAAATAAGGACTCCCTCTGAAGCTACCACATGCTCTAATCTCTCCTCCCCAGAAATAACTCTACGGTTCTTACCACCACACAAACCCACAGCCACAGTCATATCCTCACTTCCTTGCCTCCCTCTACCCACAGCTCTTAACACCTGGTAGGATCCTGTAATTTTCTCCTCAACAGGTTTTCTAACACCCATCATTTGCTATCCAGACCTACACCTGAACTCACCTCCTGCACCGCAACATAGTTTTCTTTGCTTCTGTTGTAAATCTGAGACTAATCCCCTTCCAGTTTTTCTAATTTTTTAAATTTTTTTATCTCCTTCTTAGTGTGCCACACCCTTCCTTGAAATTAAATTGCTGATTTTAAGAAAGCTGCGGTATTTCAATAGTCAACTGAAGTACTTTAAAATACTGTCAGTATACTGTATTTTATAATTTCAGTATTTATTTCAATTACACAATTTGTCCAAACAAGTAAAATATCCTGTAAGACATCTGTCAAGACAATATCATTTAAAAGATACACAGATTATTAGAGAAGTAGCTGTATAAATGTTTGCAAGTTCTTGAAATAAAGCACGAGCAATTCTTACAATGTTGAACGCCACCAGTAGATGGTCCTAAAATGAGGTCCTACTGAAATCAAGGTCAATAAGGGGCTCTTTAAAACTTCTTTCTATACTACTTTTGTTTGTTCTGTATGCAGAATTTGTACTTTATGTCAGTCAGAAGTGCAGTCTAGAGTGCAAAACACGCAACACAAAATTGCTGACAAAAGGTCTGAAAAGTGCATCTAGAAATATTTCTAAAAAATTAGATTAGTTCTATCATCGTTGTAGTAATAAATCAAAGATAATCCAATGGAAATTTTTTTTCCACCTTGAAAAGGCTCCCGCAAGACAGACACTCTTCAGCATCACTCCTAAAGTTGTCTTTAGGAAGATTGTAACCACAAGAAATCCTATTAGAAGGTGCTGAACTCCTACATTGTGACTCTTCCGGCAGGCTTCTACATAACAAAAATGCAATGAAGTTCCATACAACTTTCCCGCCCTTATTATGCAAAATCCTTATCAAATTCAATAGTGTGACATCGTTCAAAATCCTGACTAACAATGGCAGGCAGGAGGTCAAGAGATGTCGTCTTTGTTTTAGTTTCACGTGCTTTTCAGTCTATTAATGTAAAAAGAAAAAAAGAACCACAGAAATAACCGATAAAGATCAAACCTAGCTAAACAATGAGGAGGAAATTCAGAGTTAAAACTGGTACTTAGCTCTTAACACAAACCATTGTGCCAGGGCACCGTGCAGCAGAACGCTCCCGCGGGTCATTCAATGCCCAGGGATAACAAGGTGAGGTAAGAAGCATTCAGCTCCCCGCTTCCCATGCTCGCGTCGGCCGAAGAGCGGGCCAGGGCCGTTGTTTTACCGCGGTATTTGTATTTCTTGGGAGGAACTCCTGGGCAGCCCCCGACTCCTTTGTGCTGCGGGTTGCGAGTGGAATGCGGCATGCGGCACACGTTCCACTCGCAACAAAGGATTCAGTGATCAGGGGGCACAATTAGTCCCAATTAGGCCTATTTCGCAGCTGAGCGTAAGGGCTGGGGGAAGGGAGCTTAAATTCTAAAGCGCTGGGTCCCTCAGGCGAGTTAACGTGAGAACAGTAAACTGACAAGTTTCCGAAGTGCACCCCGTTGGTTCTGGCTGGGGCGAGTTCCAGCAGCCCGCGGCACTGAGCCTCGGGCAGGAGGTACCTCCAGGAGATAGATGATGGAGCGGCTTCTCAACTGGAAAACCATTCTGCCCATTAGCTAACGTAACCGACCGATTGTTCCCCCTCTGGCCGAGCTCCTCCAGCAGCAGCTCCCACTTCAGCGCACACACACCGAGCGGGCTCACAGGCAGAGGGGCTCTACAGGAATACAATACTCACATGTGCACGTGTGGCGGCTGGAACCGGCTCTGATTGATGTTGTAGTGTGTAAACGCCTGCGTGGGGTTGGAGCTGTATTCATCCACCGTTATGGTAACTTTGCCTTGTGAAGGAATTCCATGAGCCATCCTTCCTCCTTATGGACATGAGCAGCTCACAACTTCCCAAGGCCAGGAGCAGGGTAGGGCATCGTGTTCCAGGCGGCTCCCGACTCCCAACAGCTCCTCATCAACTCCGCAGACCTCTGCCAGGAGAGAAAGAAACACACACACTGCTATAAACCCAAGAGAGATGTAAACATACAGACACATTACTCCATCCTCATTTCCATTCAAAGATCTTTTTCTGTATTTTGATGCGCACATCACCCAACTCTCTTAAGCATTACTGTTCATTTATTTATTTATTTATCATCACTTAACTCCACCATCATTAAATACATCAAAAAATGAAGGCTTTAACTTTGGGGGAGGAGATAAAAAATCTGCATTAACAGGTCCAGTTAAATAGTCCGCGTTTACTTTTCCTGATTTTAAATAACACCTTGTGCTAACTGCACCCGTGAAAATTAACAAGTGAAGTAGATCCATCCAGTTTCCTGAAGGACAAATGGCTTTCCACAAATACACACTTGTTTTCAAGGCCCTGTTTTAGCTTTACAAAATAAGTTCCATCTGAGAAACTTACGTCAAGCTGATGCAAAGCAGAAAATTGCATAGCAAAATGCACACCTAAATACTTTTGAATCAAAGTATTTATCTGTCCAGAGGAAAGGCTAGTATCTAGACAGTGTTAACAAAATACCCACGATGTAGTGCACTAGCAACGGAACTGGTTTGGATTCAGACAGTAATGATTATCTGGAACATTCAAGTGTGATTTTATGAATAACTATTTCTGCACAAAACATGCTCTTCCCTCCCTCTACATATCCCTGTATTTCACATCTTCAAAGTGCTCTTAAACACATTTTGCATTAAGACTGGAAGCATTCTATAGTATCAGCCTAAGCCAAACAGCCAGAAACTTCTCAAACCTGATCTCTGTTGAGTTCCCTGAGCAGAATCTGAGCTTCAATTTCGTCAGTCAATAACTGAGGACACCTCAGCTGCCTTCCTTTCAGAGGGACTTTGTGAGAATTGATCAGCTGATGTTCGAAGAATACTTTCAAGATGAGCAACTCTTTAAAAGCCCCGTTTATGAGGGAGATCGTCAGCTGGGGCACGCTACCCTAGCTACACAGATTTACATGAAATCCCGACACTTCATATCAGTTGATCCCCTCGCTTTGGCCGCCACACACAAGAGTGGATTTGTCATATCTGGTGTGTAATTTACAGAAGTAAATCAGCCCTTACTGGGAAGACAAAGAAGTAGGAAAGAGAATGACTTGAACCCTAAGCATCAAACTAAGCAATATTTTTTTCCAGTGTGATATTCCTGGACTTCTCTTAGCTCCCAGATAGAAATGTGTTTGCCATGTGTAACATTAAACATTTGGAATCTTTGATTTGTATTCAAAATATATTTTTAATACAAAAACTAATTTCCACTTTGGCATGGAGCACGATAAAAATGCCCTGCAAATGGCAGATGGCCTGCCATAGGCCATTTATTTTACTATTTTACAACCTCAGGCCTATGTAGGCTTCCATATGTTAGTTGGGTTAAGACATTCTGCAACCTTCATTCCAGTAATTGGGTTCTATCCTTCATTTTCTTCAGCATTGGAGGGAAGGGGGGGGAAAAAAAAAAAAAAAAAAGAAAAAGAAAACCAGAGACTAAATCATAACATTCCCATTTAAAAACTGAGTCACTACGGAGACAGTGCATTTCTGTAACTAAGCTTATGGTCTGGTCTTTGCACTAACTTCCCTCATAAAAAGCACAAGAGTTTCAGGAGTAAAACCCAGCAAGGTGAGCTTTACTAAACTAAATCTGTGATGTAAAATGCATGCAACAACTGCTCACGAATCATAATGTAGTGGTTACCATACCAAGTTTGCAGCTGTTTCCTTAATTTCCCTTACAATTATATTTTAGTGTTATTTTGCATAACAGTAAAACACAACACCTGCTTCAAATTGCAGTCGTGTTCCAAGTACTGTAATTCTTTTGAGACAGAAACTACGGAGGAGTGTGCAACACAGAGCAGCGTAATTGCCCTGCACTGAAAAGTAAATACAAATGAAAACATCTTCCTGTGAGAGAAATGACTGTCATTAACCAGAATGCTGGCCATCAAAGCTCCCAGGAAAAAAAAAAATTTAAAAAAAGTTTTCTTTTACACAGCAAGAACTTTAGCGTTTGCATAAATTAAGTAGTGTGAAAATTACACGTCCAATTTTTTTTTTTTTTTTTTTGCAATTAAAAGCTACAATATAAAACAACACGTTAAACCAACAACAAAAATATGCTTGGGCTTTCAGAAAAGCTAAACCACACTATTTTCAATAATCTAGCATAAGAAAGGTCAGAACATTAAATCTCACATTATAGTTCATTCATGGAAAAAAAAATCCAATTCGTTCATGAGGGTGAATTATACATAAAGATAATAAGCATTTGTACAAAGTTTATAACAATCCCATGTTACAGGAAGAAATTACAACTAACTGGCATAAAACAAATTATAAGAGGATACTTGAATAGCTGTATTAAATACTTTAAAGTTGACTTGCAGTAAGATTATAAGGATATAAGCTTCAATTGCTTCCCATTGTTCCAATCTTTAATCTTAAGAATAGATCTCTACACTTAAATTAAGACAAAGCCAAACAAAGCATCCTTTTAAAATGAAATTGAACAATAAATGTCAGACTAGAAAAAAAGTAAAATTTTAAGCTGGCTTCTGTGTCAATTCTCCAATTTCCATTTAGTGCTCCATAGAGTACTACAGCTCACCTACCAGAAGTATCTAATTATTACCTTCTTTACTGTGAACTTCTCTGAAGAAAATATCAAAAAGGAGTTGAATACTTCAAAACTTTAAAAACAATCTTCTTTTAGGCCCAAGAATAAAAAAAAAATTAAAAAGGCTACTTTGAATTACTACTGTTCTTTCTCCAACTGCAATCACTCTTTGAAGACTACATATGGGAGATGAGTACAAAAGAATAAAAGTTGCATTATTTCTCACATCTGTCAAGTAAAACAATGTGCAATATCTTCCATGCCTTATGTGGTGGTCTTGAGAAAGAATGACTGCATTAAAAACCTAAATGAAGATTTATTTTTTTTTATGTTTTTTTTTTAGCATGCTGCGTTTTTCCCAAATAGAGCTGTTATCTTGGAAGCAGAGACCTTTTCCAGCGTGGATTTGTACCGACAGCGAGACAGGAGATGTACCATTGTATACATCTGCTCAGCTTTACAGGTATAAAGCGGCACTTTCTGACAAAAGGGATGACACAAACTAATTTTAATCAGTGTATTTACTGCCGTGTCAAAAAAACTATCGCAAAATATGCACAGATAAGTAACAGTAAAACGTAACGTTACATTATTCGGAAAGCTACATACACAAGCTCTACGTATGTATGTGCACGCGAAAAAATCATTTCCCCCCAATAAAATATTTACGCCTTCCTCATCTGAATTTCAAAAATTTGCCTTCTGGCTGGTCTCGGGTTGGGAAAGAAAATTTTGAAAGGCAGGAGACGGGAAGGGTTAATTCCGTGTCAACACCTTCTGTTGATACATCCACCATCCCGACACTGTTACAGCAACACCACACGCTACACCCACCCGGAGCGCGGGCACCTGCCGCCGCAGCACCCCCCGAGAGCCGGCGGCCCCCCCCGCACCCCCGGCTTCTCACGGTGCATTACCCTGCGCCTCGGGGGCGGATTTACCGACTGCCCCAACGGCCCCCACGATGCTGCGCTGCAGTTTGCGGCCAACTCCGAGCTCCAGCCTCCCCACCAAGTCCAAGGCGGAGGCACCGGGGGGGGAGGGGGCGGGCCCCGACTCCCCCCACACCTTCCCCCGCCGCCGACCCCCGCTACCTGGGCTCCCAGCCGCTCCCCACCTCCGCCCGCCGCCAGCTCCCGGGCCGCCCCGGCCGCGGCCCCGCGGGGCGCCGGGCTCGCCCCCCCCGCCCCGGTGATTGATGGCTCTGGGTGGCCAATGGCTCCGGCGCGGCCCCGTCCCGGCGTGTGCCGCAGCCCCCGCCCCGCGCCCCCTGTCCTTCCCCCCCGGCCCCGGCTCGCCACGGCGGGGGCACTGCTGCAGTGTGTGTGCGATACGTGCCACGGCGCGCAAACTTCGCATCGCACCCCCCCCGATTGCCACAGAACCGAAATGGTTTGGGGGGGTGTGAGGATGCTCGGGGGAGGGATGCAATAAACTCCGCCGCGGGCAAGCCCGGCGGGGGCATGCCCGCTGCCTTTTATTCCGGCAGTGCCAACCGCGCCGTCCCCCGCACCTCGCCCCCCCCCCTCCCCTCCCCGGGAAGGTTTCCAAGTGCTTTGAGGCCTCCGGGATCAGGGTTTCAAAGCGGGTGCTCCCGCCGGCGGAGAGACGAGAAACTCCGCCGGGGTACCCTCCTTACTTTTGCGGCGTGTACCCCCCTTCGCCCACACCCCCGGCTCCCTCCGCGCCGGTATCCCCGTCCCCCGCCGCCTGCTCGCCTCCGCCGTCCGCCCGCTGGCCCCAGCCAGCACAATGCTCCCCGGCCTACCCTCCCGGCCCCGCCGCGCCGACCCCCGCCCCGACCCCAAGCCTGGAGCCGGCACATCGCTTCCCGCCCCCCGGCTACTTCCAGCGCCCCGCACACACGCACAAGACCCCCGCCCTCCACCCCAGGCAAAGAGCGAGGCGGCGGCGGCGGAGGGCAGCGGGGGCACGGCCTGGGGGAGGAGGCGAGGGCAGGGCAGGCTCGCTCAGCGCCGCCGAAAAAGCTGCCTCGGCTGCGGGGAAGCGCCGCCGCCGCCGCCCCGACCCGACCCGACCCAGCGGGCTCGGAGCGGTCAGGCCGGAGGAGGCAGGGAGAGCCGGCAGCCAATTTTATCCTTATTATTGTTTGCAGAAGGCTGGCCCCGGCGCCGCCGCCGGAGCTCCTGCCCCCGCTCTCGTCCATGACACGGCACCTCTAACCCGCCGCTTTGTGCGCCGCTGCCCCCGCCGCGCCCCCCCTCCCCGGCAGGCAGACACCGACCCGGGGCCGCTCACCTTCCCTCCGCCGGCTGCCGCTGCGGGCGGGTCGGGGATGCCTTCAGCGCGAGCAGCGGGGCCGCTCCATGGGGCTGCGGGGGCGCGGCCGGGGCAGAGCCTGCGCCCGACCCCGCGGCGGTGCCCGGCGGCGGCCTGGGTCCGGGTCCCGGTGCGGATCTGGGTCCGGGTCCGGGTCCGGGGCGGCGGCGAGGGCGGGCGCGGTGCAGTGAGCGGGACTGCCACTGGGGTCAGGGAGCAGGCACCAGGAAACACGGCGGCCACGGAGCGCTGCTCGCACACACACACACGCACAGCTCCTCCCGCTGCCTCGCACTTCACCCCCCCGGGCAGGGAGGGAGGGAGGGAGGAATCGCTGCTGCATTTCCCAAGTGCGGCACAGCCTCCCCCAGCCGAGGCGGCTGGAAAGGACTGCAGGAGCAGCGGCTCTGCCGCCCAGCCGGGTCAAGGCGGGGGTGCCGGCTGCCACGGCCTCGAGGGAACGGGGAGGGCTGTGCCGGGGGACCGCCGGGATCCCCCCCACCCTGCAGCCGCGGGGCAGCGCTCGGGAGGCCGCGGAAGGCGCCCGGCTCGCACCCCGCACACGCAGCCGGCCCGGCATCACGCATAGCTGCTCGGCTTGGCCTCTGCCGAAATAAATAAATTAACAAAACCAACAATTTAAAAAAAAAAATAAATGCTCGAAACAGGTTTTCACATCTTCCGCACCCTTCATCAGTAGGTTAATACCTAATGCAGTGCTCTGCTCCTTCTGTAGATAAGCTAACCTCAGCAACCAGAAAAAAAAAAAACATAAAGAAACACTACTGTAGGCTTAGCCTTTGAGGCTGAACGTTTTCTTAGGGTAATTGGGGCTTTTCCATGTAGACGTAGAATCAGGGAGGTTGCTGTTGTCCTTTTTTTTTTTCTTTTCTTTTTTTTTTTTTTTTTTTCCTAAATCCACAGCAATTGTGTCAACAGCCACAACAGCAACAAAGTAAAGATTAGAAGTGTTTGTTCTTTTACTTTCAAAGACACCAAAACGGAAGGGGCGACTTCCAGAGGCATACACTTAAAATGAGGAAAAAAAAATAAGAAAAGAAAAAAAATCCAAATAATTTGGAACAATCGATCTGACAAAATAAAAGCTCATAACAGGCCTCTAAGACTAAGTAGTGTCTTACATATTTTAAATAAGTAATTTTGACTCCGGCCATTTGGATATGCATGGCAACTAGGCAGGTTTTTCTTTGTTGTTGAAAACAATGAGAAAGGTCTCCAGTATTGCCAAACAGAAATCGAATAGGATGGATTGTCCTGTTTGGAAGCATCGCAAATTAGGAAAAATCAACCTTAAAGAAGATCAAACTGCCTAAGTTTTTTTCCAAATTTCATACCTTGCTGTCTGATTTTTTTTTACTAGTCATTTTTCCTTTTGATACAAGTAAGCACTGTGAGCCACCAAAGGAAAATTCCTGTTTACGGCAAAATGACCCACAGATGAGTTGTTCTCCTCACCAAAATAAAGCAACATTTCCAGGGAATCTTTGCCTGGAATGGAGTTTGAGGCCGTACCTGCACAAATATGTTTATCTGACTTATTCTGACACAGCTGCAGCCCTCGTGTGAGAGCAGGGAGCCCCACCTGGGAAACCAATCCAGTTAGTACCAGGGAGAAGCAGTCTGGTTTGGTGTGGGTCAGTCTCCTCATCCAATCCACTTCATAATTGTACAAATGCGTCTCCTGGAACAAGGCAGGGAGCGAGATGAGCAACTGTGGACACAAAGAGAACAGGATAGCTTCATTCGTACCACTGACAGCTTAGATGTAAAAAAACAGGGGAAGGGGGGGAAGGTGAGGAGTAGCATGTTTGATCCTGAACCTGCTGCATCCCTTCTCTGCAGCTGCAGGAGAAGGACCTTTCCTTATACATCTAGAGTCCCCAGCACTACAAAAATGAGCTTCTAGTATAGAGGGGGAAACTGGATAGAAGCCTGTGTAGGTGACTGGACTGGGAATTAGAAATCTCAAAGACCTCCTCTCTGATACCTTATATGGTGAAAGACAAATCAGACATTACTCCAGTCTCAGTGTCCCAGTACCGAAATAAGCATTTACCTAATTCACTAGTCCTTATATATAGCAAGGTATGTGGCCTGGAAGTTAGTGGTACTTGGGTTTTGCTCATATGAATCTAGAGCAGGACCCGATTCTAAGATCACATCTTTTTCACAATACTAAATGTTCAGGAACAACATCAAGCTGTAATACACCCATCAGGAGCATTGTTTTTAATATATGACTTGAAAAACTCTGAAACCTCTTCCGTCAAAAGCACATAACAAAACTCTTCCTTTTTACAAGCTACTTGTTTTCTGTTTCCCCGAGAACAGTATGCTTTCCAAAGATGTACCCACTGTAGAAACATACTGGCCCTGGAACTGCTAAAACAAGGAAAACCTTTTTTCTTAAATTGATTAAAGGGTTTTCTGGGGAAACGAGTTGCATTTTGTTGCCTTTCTTCTCTAATTCACAAGAGCAGCATCAAAATGTAAGTCTGTAAGCACAAAAAGAGCAAATGTTCCATATTGGGCGGAACATGTATTTATTAATACAGACTAGACAAGAGAGCATCTCAGAGGTAGATTTGAAAACATAAAAAGTAAACAAGCTGTTTATTGTGAGTGTCACAAGACTGATTTTTCTAGTTGGGTGAAAACCAAAACAGTGAACAAGTAGCTTTTGTTTACTTTAATACTTGCTATTCATAATGTTAAAAGTGTAAGTTATACATGACACCCTAGTCATGTTAAAAGCTTGCACTAGATTTTGGCTTTTTCACTTTTACAAATCCAGCAAGTATCATCAAATGCTACAGATGCATGTTAAAAACTATAAAATACTACAGTATCATGAAAAGCATACAGATTATTCAAAATCTGTCATCTCTAACACTTCATAGGTACCGCTGCCTCCAGTTTCTGCCAAGCACAAGACAGAGCTAACAAGTGTTGACACAGACATAGGTTAGTCCAGAGTGAACCACAGGAAAATATCTTCCCTAAGTATCTGTGAAGCTATACAGGAAAGTATTATTTAAAGTCCACCTCTGAGAACTCATTCCTTAAATAATAAGATTTTTTGAGTGATCTTTTACACAGAAAGGAATTTAAAAAAAAACCCAAACCAAATCCTAAACCCCTTTCAAACTGTATACCCTGACATTGGTGTGTGGTTCCACCGCTGTCCTGAGACAGATCCTACCTGGTCAGGATGTACTATGCCATGCAGTGCATTACTGTGTTCACATTGCGAGCGTTCTCAACAAGCAACACGCAGCACAGAGTAACCTCAAGAAAATTCCATCATTTGACTGAAGGAGGGAAGACCTGATTACAAGGCCACATCTCACTATATAAAATGATCAACAACGCTACTTTCCACAACTGCCCAATCCTTTGCTGCTTACTTTTGCTCCCATGCTTCAGGGACACAAATGACACAAGAAGAACAAATCCAGTTTTTAAAAAGCCTCCTTCCAAAAAGACAAAAAGGGTTTTGAGGCAGATCACATCCTCTGTCCACAGCTCACGCTCTTAAATGCTTACGCTGGCATAATACTGAGTGTGCTGCAGCCTGTGCTGCAGGACCAAGACCAGCACAGGGTATGCTACAGTTTCAGAAAATGTTAGGCCAGTGTTTCACAGTCTTTTAGTCTGGGGACAGTATCAGAGGGGTTTTGTTTCTTCACTTCAATACACATATTTCCTGGATTTTTAGCCATTTTAAGACCAGAACGTCAAGGATTGTCATTTGTATTGTAAACAGAATGCAGTTTCAGCCTGCAGAGACCAGGACACACTGGTACAGTACCAGACAACGCCTATTTTAATTTGTTAATGTTTTAAGAAAGTAGTTTGATCCAGGGGATAACCACTCCTAGCAATCTACACTGATAGTCACTGGACTCACCATATTTCAAGATGGACCACTGCAATTGTGCCAAAAACTGTATCTTAACAGGCTTGTTCCTCTCATTAAAGTAGAAATTCTTCAGTAGCTGTGGAACAGAATACAACAGGAGAAAACTGCACTAGTTTAGGCTTCATGCCCCACTGAGCATATACGCCATTCCAAATTTGTAGAATATAGTTGGATAGATTAAAAGTTTTCCATTGCTCTCTTCCTCTATTTTTAGCCCATAAGCCACAGAGCATTGGTGTGGCCTATGCATAAAAACAACAGAAAAACATAGTATTAGATAGAAAGAACAAACAAATAATCAAACAGAAAAAAAACCAAAGACTTCAATTTTGAAGATACAAACTGGTTTTTTTAGCTCTCAGAGCTTCTTTCCCTCAAGAAAATCACATACTGGAACTAGCAGCTAATTAAATCCTAAAAACTGAATTAAAAAAAAAAAAAAAAAGGCATCCTGGCTCTTCATTTTTGTCATCTCTACCATTATAAATTTTTATCTGACTTTTTCTCTCACAAACATGGGCCTATTAACACTAAGGTGTTCAACACTTCAGCAAATACTACCTCTTCAGGAAGAATTCATGGCCTCTCCATAGGAGCACACCAGCTTTTGGAGAAAAAGGACAGTTCTCAAAAAGGAAGGGAAACTGGAGCCTTCTGTCGGAATCTGCAGACGGAGGAGCACATCATTGTAATGCTGACAGAGCATCAGGTAAGACCGCTGAAGGAAATATCACCGGTTGTGCTCTGGGCATTCTTTTTACATTCGATGGACCAGAACATTGTCACAGGATAATGGCTGCCTGCTGCCTTGCCCCTATAAAATTAAATTAAATATTTGATTGGAACCTTCCTACTTGTCCTCTGCAGAAATAAAAAGTGATGCAAAAAAGCTGTAGGTGAATCATTTGCCCTTCTTAAAACTGCCAGTGTAACTCCTAGTCAAGGTACCCAGGGAAGAAACCATTCCTATTAATTTTGGTTTGTTTTGAACTTTCCACCAAACATTCTTTTCTCAAAACTGAGAAGGATGCACAGATGATTTATATTTATTCCTTCACAGTAGAGCAGACAATAACTACAGTTTTGTACACAAAGATGCAAGTATTGTCTGATGCACAGCAGTTATTGCAAAGAGACTACAGGAACTGAAGGCTCAGAGCACACTACATGGAAGGATTTTTGCTGGTCACCTTCTGGTCAATGAGCTGTGGCAGGGAATATACAACTGTGGGAGTCACGTAAAGTGTTCAGACATGCTATTTATTGCATATCAATTTACCTGTTTAGGAGAAGGCAGATGCCTTTTTCCTCAAGTGACCATTTTATCACTTAAGTGGCCTACAGTGCATTGAGTCCAAGGCACTGCATGAGAAAACTTTCAATTTAAGTCGGCTGCAGTTCAGGCACTCAAAGCTCATTGTTCCAAATAATTCCAAAACTTGAAGGTCTGTCAGGAAACTGGCTTTTAGTACTATAGTAAAGAGTATCACAAACCCTTCTTCTCCTTGACCTTTGACTTATTCCTCTTCATCACGTAGATTATCTCATCCTGTGGCAGATGCTGTCCACACTACTCTTCTGTTCCTGGATGTGTCCCCAGGAGTTTTGAGAAGTCACAGTGATATCAGACAGCATCCTGTCCACTCTCTCCCTCTACCCATGTCCTTCTGGAAGATTCAGTGAAGTGGGTTTATAGCACATTGAGTGGATTTTGCAAATGACAGACTCCATGAACTGAAATTCCTGAAGACAGAGAAAAATTCTCTCTATTCCTGGGAGAAGGTTCCTCTTACACTGAAAGTTATATATAAAATTCTCAATGTCATTCAAAATTCCACATGGAAAGCAAATTGCAGAGCTGAAATAGATCTTAGCTCACAGTACGAGTAAAGCAATTTATATGGTGGTGCAGAAGAGAGAATATTATGCTATCTTGAAGATTTTTTTTGAAGACTACAGATTTAATGTCAAATTAATCTGATGATGATGATGATGATGATGATTGTTGTCAACAGTTAACCTCTTTACATCTAAACAAATAGAGCTTCACTTCATGCCTTGTGTAATTAACTTTGTACTTTTGACAGACATCAAGAACCGTGGTCTCCAGCACATCTAGTTCCAGTTTATGGACTTCAATTACCTTTAGGTCAGGAGTGTGATCCCTTTATAGAAAACTGCAGGGAACTGTAAGATGAACATAACGGAAAGTCTGCAAAGGGTCACGCATTCCAACATGGAGATCTTTCCAATTTGATCATGAAGTTTAGAAGAGGGCTCCCTAAAGGAAGGAGAAGACTTTCACAGTCACGCTCAGAAGTCTTGTCACATTGGATGTCCCCAGTAACACTGCTGATCTGAAGGTACATGTAAACCTACAGCCTGAAGCCAAAATCTTGATTATGTGTTAACTACCACAATTATCAAACTCCGTTGTACAGAAAATACAGTTTGGGTTGCTTATTAATCCTCCCATTCAGTGGTGAGAGAGCAAAGCTTGAATTTGCACGCAGTGCTTTCTAATACAGGGCTTCTGGAAAGAAATGGGTAAGGTCTTACGGTATAATCTCTGGTTAATGTTAATTTTTATCCCTTGATTTGACATTTTAAAATCAATAGTGTATAGCAGTTACTGTCTAGATTTTTAATGCATCCAGGCTGAAAACACTTGCTAAGAACTGAGGGATTCTACACTCTTTGTCTCAGATGCTCTAGGAAAAAAAAAATAATCCTGTATCGCAGTTATTGTCTAGCATCTGAGTTCAGTGTTGGCAAATTGGTCCCTGCATGTCTTTGAGGCATATGGAAATTGATGATGAAAGTGTCTAGTATAACTAGAAGTATAATTTGATGAAAACTGAAGCAGTTAACTGTGAGAAACTCTAAAACAGCGTCATCAAACTCTGCCTGAAAAATAATGAAACAGAAATGCCACTGGGACACAAGAAATGCAGGGCGAGGACTATGAAACCAGAGAGTAAATACAAAAATTAAGAAAACATACAAGATATTATTTTAATTATTTTTTTTTAAACACATGCCTAAAATACAATGCAACATTCCTGTCCAAATCACTTCACGGAGACAGTGACATCATGTCTCCTCCAAATTGTTCAAGCCCAAATCTTGGCAGAAGCTCTTCCAATAGAATACTATGTTTGGTCCTGGCACTCTCGCCTGTCTGCCCATAACCATGTGCAGAATAAGAACAGCATCATGGCCAATGCAAATCCTAGTTATAGCTCAAGTCCCTTGGGGTAATAGAAAAAGACCAAAATAGAAAATATATTACAGTTTTAAAGCAATAATGCTGCTAAGGAAAATAAAACAAATGTAACCTTAGAAGTAAGATGACATTTATTGCCTAAAAGTGAACAATTCCTGAAGCTGTAAAAGTAGTCTATAAATAAGACCTGAAGATGGCAGTGAAAAGATCCTGATATTGCTTTATTCATGCATTTTGAATGAAACCAAAACAAACTAACGTAGAAATCTGAGAGTAAGAGGACAAAGCAAGAAGACACTGTATGTTTTGAGGGTTTGCCTCCATCAGTAAACACACGCAGATTTGGAAAAAAACCCCACACCCCACATTAATGACTCTATTCAGTTGTACCCATGTTTTCAGAGAGCAACACCTGCATGTATGCTCAAGAAAAGGATATAAGCTTGCATATTGAAAGGCTTGCCAGAAAATTTGTACAAAAAGATCACAGGGAGACAGAGACAGATGGAAAAATTGGAGCAGGGGCTCCAATTTTCATGCCAGTGTTACACCTAATGCAAAGGGAATGCAGATGATGGACTGCAAGCTATACGTTATTCCTTCTGCTACTTAGCAGTGTGCTTGTAGAGCTGAACAAGAAGTGTAAAGTAAAAACAACAACAACAAAAACCCTCAAACCAAACAAACCCACCACACAACACTCAAACAAACAAAACTGAATAAAACAAACCCAGAAATGATAGGAAGTGCGCTACCATAAATTAAAATATTTATGTCAGGACATTTATTACACTCACATCAACTTTTTCATGTACAAAAGGCAATCATCAAGATCAAGCAGTGGATACCAAACTCTTAATTTCTCTGAAATGTAGTCTGATTTGGAAATGTAACTATACCCACGATCTCACCATGGCATGCACATAGCAGCAGCCATGAAAAGGAACATATCTATAAACAAGCACCTCTTGAAGGTCCTGTACCATGCTTTAAAAGAATGATAATGAGAAGCTTCTGCACATGGATTTATCCAGATTAATTATCAATAAGCCTAATTAGAAAGTTGTGCTAACAAATATATAGAAGACTTCTTTCTATTAGGGAATATACAGATAGGAGGCTTATAAGAAAAAGGGTAAAGGGAATCTTGAGAGGATTTTCTGGTAATACATTCAGGTTTCTAAACTAATCTAGGCATGATTTCCATGGGTTTTGATATCATATTTTCTCTGTCAGTTACTCTTAACCCAAACTGTGCACTTGAGGAGCCTTCTATCAGTGCTTCCCCCCCTGCCCTATTAGCATCACAAAAGACAGAATGGTGGTCATTACTACAAATTCAAACAGGACCTTAACCTTATTGTGGAAAAAAAAAAAAAAAAAAAAAAAAAAAGAAAAAAAAAACCCTTATAAAAGAAAACAAGATTATAAAATCATTTTATAAATTTCAGTAAGAATTTAACCAGGGTACCTTTATGTCCACCTTGGGTTTCCGTGGATTCCTGTTGTGCATTCAGATTCGCATGCAGCACAGCCTCTGACAGTAGCTGAGAGAAGCAGAGTCACAGTGTCTGTTTGTAGCACCCTCGTTGTCACAGTGACCCACTCATTGAGATGTCTTGACTCTGAAAATGAGAAGTGAAAAGGGAAAAAATTAAAAATACATAAATGGCAATCCAAAATATAAAGAAAAAAGTAGAGGTTCAGATCCTAACTTCCCACAAGCCCAGCGGCGTATCTAGTATGGGGCTAAACCAACTAAGCTCTACAGCTTCTAAAATAAATCCAGACACAAAACTTCCCCAGATTAGGTGATGTCTCTACCCTGGACTCCTTCCCATTTTGAACAACCTGTTAAACTTTTAAGGTCAAAATCTAGAATAAACCTGGACAAATGTATATTTAAGCTTGTGCCCAAGCTTCAGACCAAAGCCTATAATTTATGTTGTTGGGTCAGAGAGCAGAAACTACAGAATCACCATCATCCCACTGAAATCCTTGGCTTCACTTCTAGCTAAATTGATAAAATTGAAAGGAGCAGATGTTCTGCCCTGTCTTGAAATCAAACCTTTATATTTGAGATGAGACGTTAACTATTGATATAAATGCTGCTTTTTTTTTTTAAGTATACATGATTTTTATCCAGGTATGTGACACACAAAAATACTATCCTGTAACCATAGTCTTTCATCCACTGTTGTTGTTTCTATTCTTTTAAGTGTAGCCTAGCATAAAGACTCTGTAAGCTTAAAAAGAAAATTTACAACATATGGGAGTTCTGCAATGGGTAAAGTACTGCTTCATATCTGGGGGTCTCTATTGAAATGAATACTGAGAGCCAGTAAAGGAAGTGATCACCACTGTCAGTCCACACTTTAGTACTCTTCAGTTCAGAATCTAACTATGCACACTCGTGTTACTTTGAAACAGTCACATATCTTCTGATGGATTTTCATCAGTATGTTCTTTTCCATGTAGTTGTTGGATCAGAACACTACAGGCACCTACTCTCAATACTGCCAAATTAACAAAGCAAAAATCAAAATCAACCAGTAAAGCCCACGAGCCACAAGACTGCCATTGTCTGCAAGCTGCCTGATTTCCTGATGTTTTGTTTTCAATACCTTGTTGTTGTTACACTGCTGTAAGAGTCCCTATGCTCTTATTCTATGTTTATGTTAGAACATCTATAGTACAGCATGTGTACTTATAGAAAACTTCTGTGCTATTGCTGCTGAATGAGCTCTGGTCTCCCATCCATAGGGAGCTCCACCGACTTTGGATATATGTCTTTTGATGGCAAGTGTTAGAGCCCCTGATGGAAGAGAACTCTAAGGTTTTGGGCTCTGGGCTCTGCACATGTTGTAACCAAAAATGTATTCTTTTCTGTGACTCATAGGAAAAAAATATATCAGTCTCTCAGGATTTTAGAATTCTGGGTTTAAAAATGGAAACAGCAGAAAAACACGCTCCTGAACTGTCCAAGAACTGATCCAATAGCCACTGTCTCAAAATACCTCCGGCCATGCCAATATTGATTCATTGCTACGGTTTTGTACTTCC
This sequence comes from Todiramphus chloris collaris, assembly GCA_025345505.1. NCBI lineage: Eukaryota > Metazoa > Chordata > Aves > Coraciiformes > Alcedinidae > Todiramphus > Todiramphus chloris. Next base: position 10,686,854 of record JANVCC010000046.1, read on the forward strand.
CTAAGAGGACTGACGGGGTGAGAGTCATCAGATGAGATAATTCATCAGACATCCAATGGCAATGTTTTGTAATGACAAACCGTGGTTACAGAATAAGAGGAGTTGAAAGTTTTGGGACCCACCTTGTTTAATATATTCATCAATGACCTGGATGTGGGAATTGAATGTACCCTCAATAAATTTGCAGATGACACAAAATCAAGCGCAAGTGTCGATCTGCTTGAGGGTAGGAAGGCTCTGCAGCGGGGTCTGGACAGGCTGGAGAGATGGGCTGAGCTCAATTTTATGGAGTTTAACAAAGCCAAGTGCCGGGTCATGCACTTGGGTCACATCAACCCCCAGCAATGCTACAGGCTTGGGGAGGAGTGGCTGGAGAGCTGCCTGGCAGAAAAGGACCTGGGGGTGTTGGTCAATAGCCGGCTGAACAGGAGCCAGCAGTGTGCCCAGGTGGCCAAGAAGGCCAATGGCATCCTGGCCTGGATCAGAAATGGTGTGACCAGTAGGAGTAGGGAGGTGATCGTACCCCTATACTGGGCACTTGTGAGACCGCACCTTGAGCTCTGTGTCCAGTTTTGGTCACCACAGCACAGGAGGGACATCGAGGGGCTGGAGTGAGTGCAGAGGAGGGCAACAAAGCTGGTGAAAGGGCTGGAAAGCATGCCCTAGGAAGAGCATCTGAGGGAACTGGGTTTGTTTAGTCTAGAGAAGAGGAGGCTGAGAGGAGACCTTATTGCCCTCTATAGCTACCTAAGAGGAGGTTGTAGAGAGGCTGGTGTTGGTCTCTTCTCTCAAATTAGTAATGATAGGATGAAGGGGAATGGACTCAAGTTGCGTCAGGGGAGGTTTAGATTAGATATTAGGAGGAAATTCTTCACTGAGAGGGTGGTGAGGCACTGGAACAGGCTGCCCAGGGAGGGGGTGGAGTCACCATCCCTGGAGGGGTTTAAAGAACGATTAGATGTGGAGCTTGAGGATACGGTGTAGTGGTTAGAGAAACGCTAGGACAAAGGTTGGACTTGATGACCCTGGAGGTCCTTTCCAACCATAATGATTCTATGAAAGGACTCAAAGGGTACTATCAACAAGGTATACACTCCATAGACTAAAATCCAGACGCAGGACTGAAGCACCAGCTTCTCGAACAACCAAAGGCTCCATCCAGGCCCTGCACAATGCACTTTTTCAGTTCTCAGTAGGACTAGAGCAGGGTTTTGGGATAGATGAATTTATTTCTAGTGCCTAAAAAGCATCCCTCCCAGCATCAGTGTCATCCCATAACAAACCAGAGGCTCATCTTAGATGAATCCCACTATTTTCAGAGACAATTTGGGATTTACAAGGAATGCAGGATCAGCTTCCTTGCAGATACTAACTAAATATGTAAAAGTCAATCTTGCTTCTACAGAAAGAGGTACAAGTTTCACCATTAGTTTGAACAGAAGTGAGATCCAATCGCAGACTTAAAAATCTGCACCTATTAGACTTTTTTTTTTTTTTCATCTTGGAATTTTATGTAGAGAAGGTCACTTCAAAAGCAAACCCAAATGCAATGTACTTGCAATTAAAGACTCTCTAACCCTGACAAAGCAGAGTAAAGGCGTCACTGTTACAGAGGATGCTGATAATGCTGTCGTGTAGGCTGCACAAATCTATACAGATTGTCTTTTGAACAGCAGCTGGTGCTAAATTCAAAGTTCTTACGTGTGAGTTAAAGACTCCACTAGCACTCAGTGATTTATGCTGCCTGCTCCAGAAGCCATGCAGCTTCAGGAATTTTTTTCTTCTTTAAACTTCTCTTCACACATCAGTTTGAAAGTCTCATCCAACAGATACCAAGGGAATCCCAGCCAGCGGTTCTTCAGGACACAGCCACCTTTACCAAAGCCAGGATTTGAATTTTCTGTTTTGAGAACAAGACAACTGTGAAGTAGTGGACCCAGACATATTTTATTAACAAAAGTCTCCACGTCCACTAACCCACTTGTCGCTACTCTAAATTTTGTCTCTCGTAGCATTCACTTCATACAGAAGGATGACACACGATGTATTTTAATATCTACACTAACAATGAATATTAGAAAATCCTATATTGTATTTTAGCTGTCAGAGGTCATCAGAAACTGTATTTCAAGAAATCTGAAGGCATTAGATGGAGTTTGCCCAGTAGATTAATACTGAGCTGTGAACTTTCATCCTCTGCAGCAAGATTTCCATCCAACTGACATAGAACTGACATGCAGTAACACTTACAACCAGGGGGATCCAATTTAGACAGAGTTCAAATGGTTTCAAGCTACTCATAGGTCACAGAGGTAAAGTATGCATAAGAGTGCTGGCTTTAATCAGAAGGTTTTCAGTAATGTCACACCAGAAGTGATAGGCCACAATGAAAATGAACTGGATGTTAGGCTTGAGAATTAAATTACTACATTTATTTAAATTTTCTGAATATATTCTTTAAGGCATTTTCATAAGCTCAAAAAGATTGATTCCCCCCCCTCAGAACAATAGAAAAAGACACTGAATTTTGCACAAGCATAAAAAGCCCTTCCTTCCCATGTGGCATCATATCTGTGATGTCTATCTTTGGAAGCTTTGGGGGAAGAAACGTGATCCAAAACAAAAACAAAACAGCTCCATTGTGGGTGACAATCTGGAAATAATCTAAAAAAAGACTCAACATTTTCTCCATAATGGAGCATTAGAAGATAGGAAAATTTAGAGGGACAGGAAGGATTACAGTGAGAGAGAGGATTTAGGAAAGGACAATTTTAATGCAGTTATCAAATGCTGACCTACTTGTGGAACAGGCAGGTGGAATCTCTGTTTAACATTTCATACTAAAGAACAATGGGAAAATGAGAGGACTCATTGAAAGACAATGTGTTATTCTCTTGAGACTCTGAAAGGCTATATTCCACCAGAAACCCCTGAATTTGTCAGGTGTTCTTTCTTAGTTTCCCTGATCAGGTTGGCTGTATCCAAATTAGCCTTACACCCTCCTTTTCATCTAGATAGGCTGTGAGCTTTGTCTACATGCCATTAGAGATGCCAGGAAGTAAACTGGTTAACAGTTCAGTGATACAATGGAAAGCATCACACCTTTTGAACAGTCATTCCTACTGGTTTGCACTCTGTTTAAGAACTGCTTCTCAGCAGAAATATAAAAGTAAGTACTGCACAAAGCCTAGCAGACAAGGTATGTTGAGTTTCTGAAGATGTCCATTGAGTTTTGTTATGAAAAGGACTAAAAACCCTTACTGCTGTGCCTGTCTACAATATGCTCTCTGCAAAAATTCAAGTCATTGCCACGAAGAGAAGGGGAAACTTGAAGTCTGTCATTAGATATACAGTGCTGGATCTCATGCCATATTACAGCAAGTCTGTCTCAGCTCAGATCAGCAAAGCAGAAGCAAGGAACCTGGCAGAGTGGGATCCATCATTTTCTTACCAAACAGTCACCCAGAGGCTGGATCTCAACCAGCAAAATTACACCTTAATAACCCATTAATTTAATTTCATCCTGTACTGATGATTTAAAATGTATAAGCAAGAAAAAAACCCAAAACCCTAAGGAATTCAAAACCAGTATTTTCTCAAACAGGATAAAATAGGGCTTTCTGAGTTCCTTTCTATTAGAAAATGGATTGTTTTACAGTACCTGGCTTGCTCATTTACCTCTCTTTCAGGTAGTTCTTTACAGAAGTTTGTGTAATCCAGGCATAACTTTAAACACCGGACTACATAAAGTGTCCCCATCTAGTGTCCCCAAACAAATTCTCCCCCCCCCCCCAAACTAGGAGGCTTTTAAAGACCCATCCATCACTGCTTTTTACATCCATAGCCATTTTGCTTCCTCATACTAATGAACAACTGGTTTATCACAGTCAGAAAATCACTCATCTTATGAAGTTCTTGTATCTGTTGCTCTCACTCAACAGCCAGAGTAATAGTATCACAAAATCAGGTGCTCTACTCCTCACTTCTAATTACACTGCACAGCTCAAAATCCCACACGTTGTCAGTGTTGTAGGAAAAATAGCTGCACTGCATGAATAGTCCACAGAAGCCAAATACTAAGAAATTCTTTCTCTTCTTTCAGCCTACCAGGTCACGTAATCCTTGATTTATGAAAAACTCATTTTTTCTTTTCCTTTTCATTGTCACCTTGTCTTAACAAAATAAGATTCTAGAATAACAAGAACTAGCAAATGTCCAATCACTCCAAATCCTCCAGATAACCCATTCAGCCCTTCCTATATTCAGCCTGTGTAACTCTGAAGCCTTTGATTACCTGTGTTTTCATTTCCACGTGTAATTACACAATTCTAAGATGTGGGACTTAAGAGCACAGGAACTGCACCTAAGCAGAAGTGCAGCACATCTCTGTAATTAAAACATTTCATAATATAGTAGATGCAGCTTTCCTTCTTCATCTTTGCCAGAAAAGCAGACTATGCTGCTTTTTGCCTTTTAACATACCCTAATGACTAATGGCATTTAAAATAGAGTTAAATACTTTTCTTAACACAGATGTATATGTTTTATTTCATACTTTTGACAAGATCCTTCATATACTCTTCCAACTATTACAGTCTTCCTTTCATGTTTTTACTTTTTAGTTTCCATGGTTCCATAAAATGCAAGCTGCTGAGTGATCTCTTAAGATCATGGCTGGAAGTATCTCTTTATTCCACCCCACAGCTACATAGAACCTTGGACAGATTTTAACACCCATCTATTTGGTCTTCTTTTCAGAAGCTGTCCATTTGACTCTGGCCCCAGGTCTCCTTCTTGCTTCCCTGAAGCACTCCATCACTAAAGCACTATCCAAGGTTCTCTTATCTTCTTCCATTAATCATGAGTTTTATTAGCTCTCCCCCTAGAAATGCAAAAATCCCACAGCAACTGGAGAATTTATCAGATTAGCATGGCTTCCTCCAACAGAACAGCTGATGCATCTGAGCTTTTCATCCTTCTTGAAGGATTGTATTTATTTTTACACAGTAAAATGGAGAAAAGGAATATATTGTTAGGATTCATCTCAGATTAACTGAACGTGAAATGGAGAACATGTTTAGTTGTACTCTTGAAATCCTTGCTAGCAGGATGCCCCTGTGTGGCAACGAACAGGTCTTCCTTCAATCTGCTGCTAAGTGACTTCATTTTGTCCTGCTCGCTAATGATTTGGCTTCAGTTATTCATCTTTCTTACCAGTGCAACACATCTGGCACAAAGGCTTTAGGGCCAATTAGTGCCGAATGCTTCAGTATATCCCTTTGACAACGCAAACCATCGTGCTTTCACCATCATATCCTTTACTCTCTACACTGGAAAGCCTGTGGATCCTAAAACTCTGCAATGAACTATTCCTCCAGCAAAACAGATTATTAAGCAAGAAAGGAGGGCTCATCTGGAAGGGAACAAGCACTTCCATGAAGGCTGACCTAACACTGTGGTATGAACTGCCTTAGAAATAAAGGGGATCATCTCAAATCTTCCCCACCATCTGCTCCAACTTCAAGGCACATTTTAGGAACTTGCTTTAAATTTACCATTAAAAAGGAATAGATAAGCATACTTTAAAAACAAAACAACAACAACAATAACAAAAAACCACATAAAACTAAAAACCAAACCTAATCAAAAACAAACAAACTAACAAAAACAAACATAAAGAGAAAATAAACCCAAAACCTATCAAAACAAACAGCCCTAGAGAGCAGATTACTCCACTGGGGATCTTAAAAATAAAACACCACCCCCCCAGCTGCTACTAAAGAGGTGCTAGAACCTGGACATCAGATAAAGAGTTTCTAGCCCTTGCGAATGGCTGCTCCGAGTGCCGTTTAAGGAGACAAGCACAGTACAGCCCAGAGGAGTAATTCTGCTGTAGAAATAAACGTGACAGAATGGAAACAACTATGCCTTAACATCAACATTTTACCCACACCAAGCACTGCTTACAGATTTTTCCTCATGCTGCCTTTCATTCATTGTCTTCCCAGGCTCTGCTCAGAGCTCACACTTCTCTCCAATGAAATGCCCAACTTATTTTATGTCAGCTGAAAAAAACTCATACAGGTTAAGAAACATGTTTTCCTCACTGAATTAAAAATGAATACCCAAGACCCATTCCCACTAAACTGACACTGGATAGTGATGCTACATAGGACCTGAGATGTTTCAAGCCTTTCAAATTATTATCATCAAAATAGCGATAGAAAAATTAGGTAGTGACAATTATAACAACCTATCTGCTCTGTGTGGCTGCACACCACCTTTAAAAAAAAATCTGAAGAGGATGTTTATTTTAGTTCTAAATATGATTTATCTGTTGATTCTTCAGCATTCATATTTCAAGAGCCTCCAACCGTTAAGCTATCCCATGGGATGCATATCCAAAAGCATCCTTAACCGTCTCCATTTCCAGAGTAACAGAACATGTGGATCTGAACATTCGGGTTAGCTGGCTCACAATGACTGAAGAGTCCATCACCTGGGAAATAACAGGAACTGTAAGGGTTAACTTGTGGGCTACCTCAAAACACATTTGTGTTCTTTTGCAATAAACCACCAAATTTAATGACCATCAAGTAGTGGTTGCATGATCTGAGATCTGGAAAACCTAGACACATTCAATTGCTTTCTCTGATTAGGTCTGTACTTATTTGGCATTACCAGAGATATCTCAATTCCTAAATAATTAACCTACAACCAATATGTATGAAATTGCCTCACTAAGCTCACTATCCAGGACTGTTTGCTGTTAAATTAGTAGAATAAATAATTTACACCAAAAAAGTGTGCACAAGATAGTGCCAATAAACCTGGGGGAAGCTGTTCATTATTTGCAAGAAAATTGGATGAAACACAATTCCCCGAGTACAAGCCATTGTGTAGAGTAAAAGGTGCATTAATACTCCTGCAGCATGTAGGGAGCAAATGATGGCTCATGACTGTTCTCTTTGGCATATGCTTTCTTCATTAGCCTTTTCTCCACAGCTATAAATACATGTAATATACTGCACATAGGAAAGCATAGGAGACTGAAAGTTTGCATATGAAGTACATTTCTTATAATAAAAAAACAATCCAAAAACCAAGACAAAGGTATTGTAGAGTTATCATCACTCACTACTGACTAAGCAAGGAGCTAAAAGAATAATATTTAACACTAAAAAGGCAGCTGTGTATCATTTGGAAAATCCACAAATTACCTTTTCCTGTGGCAAAGGTTACTATTGCTAACTCCAGACACTCAAGAAAATGTTTTGTAAATTTGCAGTCCACAGGATCTGTCTCATTTTATGATCACTTGAAAACAAACTGTTGATAAAACCTCTCCTGCAAAGCTCAGCGCGGTTACTCACACAGCCCTTGCTGCAGCACTCGATGAACCGGTGAGGGTCTTTGCGCTAACGTCACTGGGAACTGAAACACGCTCTGCTGGCAAAGAAAAACAAAACTGACTCTTGTTCAGTCTTCAGAAATAGTTTAAAAATCGTTATTCTAAAGGCACTTTCAGAATTCCCAACTAAATATTTATATTTAGAAATAAATAAAATCCACCAATAACAATTTGGCACAGAAACTAGCACTGAAGCCAAAACGGAGTTTATGGCTTGTGTGTGGGCCCCTCTCCCATTCAGTTCCTCAAAACTGCCAAGCTCAGAAACCAGAAGCAGAAAGTTTGCAGTGCTGGAAGGCAGGGCTTTCCCTGCCCAGCAAGGTGCAAGGAAGAGACTCCCTCTGTTTGCTGTGGCTGGAGCTTTTCTTGGAGAAGCACGGCTTCCTTCCCTCCCTGGATTACACAGCCCCCTGCAGAGGTGCCCAGGCAGAGACCCTCCTAACCAAAAGAACCAGCTCCAAGCACCATCTGCTCTTCAAGCTATGCTTTTCCTGTAAAAAGAGACGGTGCCCAGACTCATGTTCTTGCTGCAGGCCAGGGACAGAGCCACAGACACAATTACCCCGTACAAGGAAGGTGCAACAGAGTCCCTGGCTGGATCTAGCTCTTTGTTTCACTTCGAATCAAATGCTGGGTCACAGCCTGATTTGTGGGGGGGTTGTTGGTTTTTATTATTGGATAGCAAGTACCCTAGGACGTTTCCTGACCTTGCTCTGCATTCAAGCTGAAAACACAACAATCTTTTTTATAAAAAATTAAGTATTTCTCCCTAGATTATGAATCATGTAGTTGCATGACCTGGCTCCCAAACACTTCCTGCAATCTATCTTATTTAATACTGAAAGAAATCATAGATATGAATGCCATCTTACCTGTTCTTCTAGAAAAGAATACTGGTGATACTCATTTCACTCATCTTTATCCCAAAAGAACAACAATAACAACAACAAAAAAAGGTTAGCCCCGTGGAGTAAAAGGTATCCCAATGTCATTGTTGCATGCAAGGATCAGATAAGCACCTGGTCGTTCTGTCTGTGAAGACAGCTTTATCCAAATAAAGCATAGTGCATTTTATCATTCTGTAATGGAAAAGACCTGTCACTCTCTGAATATCATCATATGGTCGGTGGCCGGCAGATAATGGACTGTTAAGTGTCAAGGTGACTGGCTTTGAATGTGCACAAAACTAAAAATTATAGACCTGTCATTCCATAGGCAGGCCACAATTAGCTGTCTATGCAACTTGAAATTTCCATTTTGCCAGCTGAATAATCAATTGGCTACAGTTTCTCAATATAGATGCATTTTTAGGCTCTTTGCACTCAGGATTTTATCTTTTTTTTTATAATGTTTTTCAAATAACCATGCAGTGCACTTAAGCAGATGGGGTTAAGAGTGAGCTGTGCAGTTATCTCCTCCCCAAACATGTACACAAATACATTCACCAATATTTTATAATCAATGCTTTTTATGTGAATTTCCCCTAGCTGTGCTCTACTCTGTGTTTCTGCCAGGGATGTGGTGCTAAGGAACACAAGATACACAAAATTCACACCTTCAAACTTCACAGCTGCTTGTTTCTATTAACAATGAAACAATAATTTTCTATTAACAACATAATACTAGTTTTCTACATTTTGCTTTCAGTCCCCCCTGGTATGTGTTCATAATACAACATGACTTAGAAATAAAATGTTTTCAATGGACATCTTCAAACGGGGAAAGTATTTTCTTTCGGGGTAACTAACAATAATTAAAAATATTTTACATAAAATATAACAATATTTTAAGATGGTTGGGCCAGAGACCTTATTTTATGCTGCTAAAACAGCAGAGACAAATACAGTGGTATAACAATGATGACTCTTACACTCTGCCTTAAATTTAAACAAGCAATGCAATCAACAAAGTTCAGAATCCCACGACGTATATTAATGTATGTACCGTAGCCCTTTTCATCCTGGACAAGTAGCAATCATTTGCTGCCTTACAGGCTGTCTGAATTTGAGAAAGAAATTGCTCAGCATTGTGCCTGAATGCGAGAATAGGTTTACAAGATGGGGAGTTTGGTAAGTTCTGGGTTTATAACCAACACAATATCAGGATAAATGATGCCTCAATGTCTTTGTGATATGAAAAAGTCCTTTAAAGATATGTTACTGCAAACCTCCTTCCCCATCGCAGCCCCCCCCCCCCCCCCCTTATATTTTTTTTTTACAGCTCAGGCTGACTTGTAGCACATGATGGGCACAATTCCTCACATCTGAACTGGAAATGCAACTTGGAATAATGCAAAGACATCTGGGATAGTCACCGGACTTTGAATCAGGCTGTAATATGTAGCCTTCCATATTTATAGCATTTCATACATTGATAAAGCCTTTGCATGCAGTCCTGGGAGATATACAGTGATACTTTGGTAATCTGAAGAGGGCTGCTGATCGTCAAAGTCTGTGACTGAGTCTGTAATTATATGGCATATGGGCTTTAGTGATGACTGCCTCAAGTGATAATGGCTTGAGGAGCTCCTGGTCTTCCCTCATAGACCCACACTCATTTCCTTTCCCATAGCATAATTTACTCTTCCCTCATTTGTCCTATTTAAGTGCTCCCCCCATCCCTTTTTGATGATGACTTTTAACAGCAGTTATTTGAACAGTATAATTTACAGCAAGTCATAGAAGTAGCTGTATGTACAAAGCTGAGGACGTGGCAAATTACAGCAAGAGAGCAGGAACAAAAGGCTGGAGGGAGCAGAGGGGAAAGTTCTTAAATTCACATTGCAGCACTACACTGTTAGCCTGAATTTCCTCCCTGCTTTTTCTCCTCTCTCCCTCTAGAAATAGAAGGTTAGGTCATTAGAGAATTCAATTGGTTCCAGATGGACCCTTAACCCAGCTCTTCTAATAAAAACATTTTCCTGTTAAACAACCTGTGTCATATGGAATAGATGAAATTCATCTTTAGTATACTGCCACTGAAGCCTGGAAAGACAAACCTGAAGCATGAGTATCTGCATCTCAAATTTAAAAGGGTAATGCAACAATGATTTATCTCACAATTAGGCAGTGGTAATTAAAAAAGTAATACTGTAGCAGACATACAATACAAGCTTCTAAGAAAAGTTGTAAAAAATTATAGCTGTTTTTTTAAAGATGGCATTCCATTTGTGTGATTTCTATCAAATTCTTCAGAAAAATAAAAACAAAACACTTGTCAGTATGACTCCTGAATCATCTCTTTCATGGGTTACTGCCACTGTTAACAAATTTGGTTTTATTTTACTTCTGGTTTTAATATATAAATCAGAAAGCCAGTGTTGCTCGTATAGAAATCAGTGAAAATAATATCCAAGTCTCCCCATCAGACCATGGTCAATCCTTTTTGCACATTAGAACAAAATCTTTACTCTTCTAGATTAACATTTAAGGTAGTTGGAAAGTAAGAATAGACTGTGATTCTGCATTTGATAGCAAGTTGCTTAAGTAACTCCCATCCTCCTTCCTCCCAGCCTTCGTTCTGCCCCATGTGCCAACCAGTGTTTTGGCTGGCACAGACATTTGTGTTGCCATGTAGTCAGCATATATTTTATCTTTTACCAGCTGGATCTATTCCCTGATCAAGTTCACTGTACTGCTGTGCAAACAGTTGTGGCAGCAAGCGCAAAAGCTGGGAACAACTCACCAGGAGGGGGGATAGATGCCCGAGATGCTTAAGCTATGACTTCTAGTGAATAAATGCTCTCAGTACCACAGCCTATGTAGTCTGTCTGTCTGTCCTGGGTCCTTAGAGAGCTTCTATTTTGTTCCAATTGCTTTCAAATATATTTATTCACACATCACCTTTGCAAGAAGTGCTGCAATTCCCAATTTACAGCTATGGCACTGAACTGCAGCAACGTTTTCAAAGATATCTTTCAGAGTGACTTAAATTCTGAGTGCCTACAATGCTTTGAAAATGAGATTTTAATTGACCTAGATGTTTTCAAGACTATTTGCTCCATAAAGCAACAAAAAGGGGTTCTAGGCTAGAATCCTAACCAGCAAGCTGTCCTAGCACTCTTGCTCTGTGCATTTCCTTCCATTTTCCCACCAGAGATGGCTGTGATATAATTTATTACAATCATGAAACTGATTATGCATTCTGAAGTCAGCAGATTTACCTTAAAATAACACAGTGCCTCAGTGAAAACCATTACATGTTCACAGTGGAATCTGTCTGGGCAAATGAGAAAAAAAAAAAAAAAAAAAAAAAGGCTACTTAACTCAGATTACACACACACACACTCTGTTTGATTCAGTTACTGGTTGAAATAAGAAAAAAAAATTGAGTGGTTTTATCCATTCTAGAAATTAAAACTTTTACAGAGTCAGAGTTAGTGGATTTTCCCCTCCATACTTCTGGAGGGAGCTGCACTCAGAGCAGTTCATTGTCTATTTGATCTTTCAGCATTTTGCTTTGAGAAAAGAGAATAGCTTTTGCACTGCAGTTGAAAGCATGCGTGTGGTGTCTCAGTCTATATAAGCAGTCTGCATTGTTTGCTATATACTAGTAGAGGTTTGAAAGTAAAAGAAAAATTCGCTACTCCACCTTTTTCTTTCTAACAGCTCTTCGCATCAGGAGACTGCTGTGTTGCCAGACCATCAGAAGGCTGAAGAAACTCCAAACTTAACTGGCCTTTGGTCAGACCAGAGTCACACATATATAGCTAGCTGCTGCCTTGTAGAAACACAACTTACTTTCATCAAACAATGCTTTCCTAAGGAAGTTTCTCAGCCTTGAGATGGGACATCCCTAGATCCCTGAATTCCTGTTTAGAGGACATAAAAACATTCTGGATCCTGAGTTATATGGAAACTCAGGGAAAGGGAGAACCAGGGGAACTGACAAAACAAAGACCGGGCATTTGCACAAAGGACTACCCTATCTAATGCAGAACTGAACAAGCTCCCCACCACCTCCCTTTCTGTGCTTTGGCTTCTGCAAGCAATGCTGCTTCTGCAGCACTGTTCGTGATCCTTTCTCCTGTTTGTACCACTAGGCCTTTCAAACTGGAAGGGGCAATGACGGGATACAGGGCATTTACCAGGGTAACTGCTGCTCTTCTCAGTGGAACAGCAAGGAAGAGAATCATGTCAGCATCCCCCTGCTGCTGTCTGAGGTGCTACGAGACACATTGCCTCTAGCAGCACTGGATTATATGTACAGCTGTATGGATAGTTGGAGAAGTTACCATGACATCAAATCACCCCCTCCATTTCACAACATGGCATTTACATCTCCCTTTGAGGTGAAAACAGACGAAGCAACAAATACAGCATGAAATAAGCCTGGACCTGCCCCTGCTCCACCTGGAGCTTGGCCACGGCTTCGCCAGAGCAGCCCTTTGCCTGCACCGAGATCGATACAACTTTGAACAAAACCAAGAGTGTGTGTTGTGTTGACTCTTGGCCACCACACACACCTTCCAGTTGAAGTCCAGCCAGTCAAACTCCCAAAGCAGTAATGCTGTTTAAGATGGTCAGCTGCTAAATGAGGTGTGGGCAAAAGATTTTGCTTAATTTCTGAGAATGATAACATTTTTGCTAAAGACTACTGCAGTCTAAATTCTGCTGCTGTTTCACCTCAAAAGCATTAAGTCTCTAAAAGCCGACCATACATTTAGACTCTACGTTAAAACTACCATAAATAATATAGTGACTGCACGTGTCAAGTTAATCTCACAAACAGGGGCTGTGCGGTGCATACCAAGCAGCGACGTTCTCCATTTACCTGACAGAACACCGGTGGGGTTCACCCCGGGAAAGCCTCCCCGCTCGTTTCGGAGGGGAGCAGGGGAAGACTCTCAACAGCCACCGAGATGGCCGCGGGTCTGGGCGCCGGGGCCCGCGGCAGCAACGCGGCCCTGCGCCCGCCCGCGCTGCCATGCTCCAACCGAGACCGGGGCCCCGGCGTGCTGCCAGCCCCCATTAGCGTTCCTGCCGGTGGCTGGCCGGTGACGGCCGCCTGCCACCGCCGCCAAGGCCGACACCGCCAATCGGCTCCGGCTCGGCAAGGTCACCGCGCCGGCCGTGCTCGGGATTGGCTCCGGCGCCGCGGCGTGTTATTACTGTCTGATTTGATCGGAGGCAGGGGGTGGTCTCCAATCAAACAGAGAAAAGGTCCTGGAGAAGGTAATTAAATCCTGTCAGAGGCAATTATCGGTTCCAGGGCCATGACTCTGGCACTGAATGCAGATGATCTGAAGCTCTATTCTTGTAGAAATTCAAGAAGGCTTCTGGCACGGATCAGTTAGACATAAAGGAAACAGCAGGCTTTTTGCAAACAATGCGGCGACGTATTTTGAAGCTTTTTGCACATCTTTTTTCCTCCCTGTTCTCAGAGTTTGGTTACCACTGATCAAAAATATTTCCTTCTCCCCACATTCTCATTAATTTAATAGATAAGATTTACTTACGTATTATACACATAATGACAAGCTACATAAGAGAAATTCTGTTCTGAAACGCTGCCCACTTAAAATGTCTTTCATCAAAACAAAACCGCTTTAGACAATAGAAACATATCAAATTATTGATGTTTTACTGGAAAAAACGAAAGCATCAGAATTGGATTATGTATCCAGAAGGGCAACGTCTCGTCTCTAAATCCTATGGATGCCAAAAGGGAATAAATAAATTATTTCCTCCTACCACGGTATAATGATGCCAACAGAAGTGTATCAGAAGTGCCCTGACATGTTGAAAAAGGCAAGTGTTTCACTGATACAAACAACACGTTGTTTACATTTAGTTCTGCAAAACCCAAAACATTATTTGCTATATATTATTTTCCTCTGACATGACAAAGAAATCTGAGAAAAAGCTTATTTCTTTACCAGATATTAACAAAACAAACAAAAAAAACCCAAACAAACAAAAAACCACAAAAAAAAAAAAAGTCTCACAGTCCTTCTTTAGCAAAATCATTTTCCTGATTTTACATAAAACCTTTTTCCCCCAAGCATGCATCAATTTATTATTCCAGAGCCAGATTACAAGCTCAGTTGTGCCACAGTAAATCAGGATTGACACCATTACAGTAAGTGGAACTAGTTTAGCTTTTACAAAGAGCAGAAGCTGGGCCAGGCAGAGGGAGTGGAAGAGAAAAAAAGAGCTGGGGTGTGTGAAAGCCCATGTGGGGAAACACACCTGCAGACTAACTGCAACTGTAGGTCTTCCTGAACGAGCTTTCTTCACTGGTAACACATTCCATTCCAAATTAGTTTTAATTGTCTCAAAACATCACACATTCAATAAAAAATAAATTTTTACTAATCCCTTCCTTTCACTGAGTTTTGCTTTGCTGAAATGACTTTGTAAGCTGCTGTTTAAATACAAATATTGCTGCTGCTGAAACATTTTACACCGTATTAGTGCAAATTCTGTTAATTTTGTGAGGGCAGCAGGTTTTTTTCTGGTTGTCTCCCTACATCTTCCCCCCTAGCCCCGCAGAGGCCATGTACTTGCATAGCATCATTTCATTTCATATGAATGGACACCTGGAGAGAGGGGATTATAGCTGCAGTTTCACATTTCCTCATGCAGATAAGGCATAGGGCTGGCTGAAAGAAATGAATTTAAGCTGTTCTTCAACATTTCAGTCACCTCATAGTATACAAAGAAGGTGTGTGTGTGGTGGGTCCTATAATTACTGAGGAGGTAGCAGCAAGCACATGAGAGACCTCATCAGCAAGCACAGCAGAGACCTTCCTCCCTCAGACCATGGCTAGAGGCAGGGCCTTCTGTCAACTTGACCCACAGCTCACCTGCTGCTCTGCTCCCACAACCACGTGGAATCTCCTGAAGCATCTTCTGTCCGGTCAGCACACATGAAGAAAACACAAAAAAGAAAATTGCACAGAGAACATAAAGGGAGAGACTCCACCATAAGCCTAATGAAGCTAAAGCTCAAATTCCATGAGCCTTTATAAATCCATATAGATGCTTTCAGTTGTAGAGAGGAGTGTCACCACAACTTTAGTAGGAAAGAACTTCTAAGTATAATTCATTCATTCTTGAATTTCAGTGTGAAATTACTTAAAAAGGCATTGCAGTTGGTGATAACCACCACAGTAGTTTCTGAAATTCAAGGCATTTGTCAACCAAGAGTTGAATAGAAGCATAAACTTGGTTTACACAACTATGAAAGAGCTGTCAGAGAATGACTACTTCATCTGTTATCAGCTTCCAGCAGTTTCTAACTCACGGCACACCACCTATCACCAACTAGTCAGACCTTTCCCCCCCTCTTGTCCTCAATACTGATCAGTTTGTATTGGTAAATTTTTCATGTGCACTCTTTTGGAAAAGGAAAATTTTACTTCTGACTAGTGTCTGTGAAGGAAAGTGCTGTGCTATTCCTTCTTTTCAAGAGTAATTTTTGTGCATGAAACAGCAAAACCCCCAGCATCAGATAACATTGTCTCTGGCTTTACAGTGCCATCTCTGTTACTGTGCTGTGATAACACACACCATCATCTACCTCATTTTGGATTCTTAGCCTTGTCAACATAAACATACTATATGCATTTTCCCGGACCACATTAATGAAGGTTCAAAAGAAACTAAAAATTTACCAATGGTTAATTCAGAATTGAACAGTATTACTGAGATTACAAGTTGTCTTAGGGAAGCTCATTCGCACTATCATTATAGCATACTCTAGTGTTCTCTACAAAGGCACATCTAAAACAAAAGATTGAGGTAGCTCCCTGTGCTATAGCTGTCAAAGCTGTCCTCAAGATTCTACACATTTCTTGTGAAGCTGATACGATCCTGATTATGCAAATGCTTGGCAATTAGAAGATAAGCACAGGGCCTTAAATTTGTATCTGCATTTTACAACATGCTCATTCATCATTTGACTCAAATCTGTGTGTGTGTGAGAATATATTTCTGTATGCTCCTTTATACATGAGCATTACTTCAGCCTTGGGAATGTTATTGAGCAGTAATTAAGAGACATAGCTTTAGTCATTCTTACACCAAAATATTTGATTTTTGATTCACAGCCAGGGCACCTGACTAGTTCTTATTTGTATAAAAGTAAATCTTAATCATATAAGTAAACTCAGTATTTTATTTATGATGCAAAATGTGTTTTGTTTGATGGATGCTCTACAGCACTCAGTTCAAATCTACTATTTCACTTACTAGGAAATTTGAGCAAGTATGAAAATAAAACTTGAAAAAAGCAGAGGCAGTGAATATCAAGTTGATTACAAAGAAAAGCATCTTGCTTTTCTGCAGTGTTTGTTTATCTGTCATTAATATTAATATTCTTTAAAACACAAAACCAGAAAGGTCAATAAAACAGTTGATTCCAACAACCATGAAGGGATAGATTCTTTTAGACAATCTATTGTCATCACATTACATACGTAAATTTCAAGGAGCCAATATCCAATTTTCTGTGGATTCTTTCTTCCCACACATGTCACACTTCAAATTCGTTTTGACAACTAAACAATGTTTCCTTTATTTCATTATAATTCCCTTATCTAGAGTCAAAGCTTCATGACAATTTCATAGACAGAAACACAAAAAGAGTTTCTAGTAGATAGGTTCCTTATTTTAAAGATTCCTTACAAAGACATGGTGGTAAACAATCCAGATGCATGGGGTTTTGCAGGCAATATCTCTCACCTTACAAATCCCACTGTAGATCCAATTCTCATGATTAACATTCAATCGCCTAAAAAAACCCTAACACCACCCACACTCCGATTATTTTTCTTACCTCATTTCTGCATGTTTGTTTTTTTTTTCTTGAGGCTGAAGCATCTCTGTTAATACCCTAGCAGCATATACATTTTTAATTTACTAAATGCAATAAAAAAATATCAGTTGTCATTTGGGTAAAATATATTCACTCATATTTTTTTTCAGTTTATGTATAAATCTAACTTCAATCATTAAAGCATATATATTTCAGAACAGGGATGCAGCCAGTGCTTACTAATGCACAACAACAAAGTGAATTAATGCTTAGCCAGGTTCCTATCACCCAGCAATGGCAGACAAGCTTGAGGCTTACCAGAAGAAAACTGAGAAAATGAATTGGCAACACAACAGCTTTTTGATTCTGGGACCGGTTTTCATGCCAGGCTTGAGTCCAAGGCTGTTTCAGAAGGAGCGACAGAACTGCCCAGATGCAGCCCCAAAGGGATGCCCCACCTTTCATTGACTGGTGAAGCTCAAGAGCACTTTGGTCACTGCCCTCTGACTCCCACATCCACTCTTGCAGTGCCAGACTTGTTAGAAGGGTTGTAGGATGCAACTCCATAACCTAAAAAGTGTCAGGGAATTCAGACCTAGATCTCAGCTGAGAAAGTCTGGTTTCTTCCTTGCCCTTCAGTGCTCCATAAGGAAGGCTAGAATTGGCTAAACATTCTGACCTATACTAGCACAGGAAAACTGCAAGAGACAGGTGGTAGGCATAAAAGTGGCAGACTAGCACGGTTATAAGCAGTATGAAAGAACTCAAGAATAAACAGTTATAGGATTTTTTAAAATCTCAACTGGTATACCTGCTGATTTTGTGACATAGACAAAAGTGACATCATTGGTGTTCCCTCAGTGCCATGCCATCACATTCAACATGCACTCTGAGGCAGGTGGGAAGACCATTTAATGAATCCCAAACACAGGGCAGGAAGGAACCTCCGAAATCAAAATTAATTGCCTGCTATCACAAGCCACATCATCATACAATCTGGTTTATAAATTAATCATACTTCATTTTAACAGTACCTTGGCACCTCTCTCCCATTGCTACTGTCAGGCAGTATTTCTGGCATGTCCCTTCTCCAGTCCTTAGAGATCTCCTCATTTCCAGCCCAAATACATACATGTAAGAAACAGGTGATACACAATTTGTGTATCACAGTGCCAGTATTTTCCCTTCTCTTAAGCAGCTGTTTTGTCTGGTGTTCCCCTCTTTAACATGCTCGTAAAGAGCACGCAAGCTCTTGTACAGCTTCACTTTGCTAGGCTAGACAAGTCAAGCTATTTGAGTCTCCTCTCAGCAGAGCAGTTCTCCATCCCGTCAATAATTTTTGCAGCTTTTTCTTACACCTCTTTCAATTGGAACTGCACTACTGAAACAGGGGCAAGGACAGCATGCAGTAATTTAAATGACATGTGGCACTGTGACATATATGACCTTAGCAGTTTGCTGTCCCTTTTGGGAATACTTCTCCAGAGGTGTCAAACTACTACTTTTTTCAACAACCCACATCACAGTAGTAGCTCTACCCTCATCCTGTAATCTGCTAATATATTCAAGTTCTTCTTTTTGTTGTCATTTCCAATTGATTAGCTCAGATCTTGCAGAAGAAATCCTTATGACTAATTTTTAAAAGCATAGCATCATCTTTTGTAGTATTAAATGCCTCCCCATTTCCATTATCCTCAGTCACCAAATTCTTCCTTTATGAACCTCATTTCTTAATAACAATGACTTCATCATTTGGGGCTTTGCAGTAATTTAATTATGCTGTACCTGCTTTTTATTCCAGTGTTGTAATATAACAATGATTCAAATGTGGCCTTTAAAAAAAAAAGCTTCATTCAATCTACTTCAAATCAAAATTTTCTACTTTTCAAAAAGATTTTTGCAGAATTGTTCAACCAGCTCACAGTTAAGTTAAGCATTAGACCTACTGCAAGGTTTGATGTTTGAGATTAAGCTCATTATTAGTAGTTTAGTTGGCATCTGGTGGATTCTAATAATTGTACTATGAAGTTCACATTTGCTAAGTATCTTGGTGTTATGGGTATTACTTCAACAGAATTCTCAAGTAGTATCTCACAAAATTGATTTGGAAAGAAGAGACTGGACCAAAGAACAGGATACAGAAGAACAAAATAAATATTTTTTTCCTATGGAATTCTATTAATCATCTTTCTCAATGCAGGCTTTAAAAAAAGGAATGGAATTAATGAACAATTTTATATCTGTTCCCTATTCCATGCTAGTTTATTACTATACGAGAGAAATATTTCATTTTGAAACAGACTGTTTCTTCTTGGGAGTAAAAGAAGTATAGTTGCAGCAAAGGTTAAGGTCTAGGGTTTTTGAAGAAGTCTACTTTTTCTGTGAAGTTTCACGACCCTTTTACCTTAAAAGACACCATCAAATGACTCAGGCTGTTAAGAGTACATTATAAAGTTTGATTCTTCCACAAAAAAAAAATAAAAGTAAAGAAAAAAAGAAGTTAATTGCAGGCAGCATGCCTTTCAGGAAGCTGTTATATCTCTGGATATAAAAAACCCGAACCCTCTGCTTCTCTGGGACTAGTGTTTCTGGAGATGAGCA
Source organism: Todiramphus chloris collaris (assembly GCA_025345505.1). Taxonomy (NCBI): domain Eukaryota; kingdom Metazoa; phylum Chordata; class Aves; order Coraciiformes; family Alcedinidae; genus Todiramphus; species Todiramphus chloris. Next base: position 10,706,625 of record JANVCC010000046.1, read on the forward strand.
AAGGCGTTAAAAGGAAGCCTCATTATAAAGACATAGTCCTCTTATCATTGAACTTCTCAAACAGAATAATATATCTGAAACCATCCAGGTTTAAGAGAGAAAATTCTGCAATATTTACGGTTCTGCCATGTGACAGCTGTTCTCTCTCGTGTACAAAACCTACACACAAAAAATGATGGGAAGAGACATAGCCAGCTTCCTGCTTTGTTCTGTTCTGACACCTCTGTACCTCTGTCTGACCCAAACCTCTATCAGAAGGGCTATCTGACAAAAATTAAGGTAACATTTGACAAGTAATTAAAGGAAGAGAATTAAGAATAATTACAATTTCTGCAGTATTTCAAAGGTTGATTTAAAATACTAACTTCAGTTTTAATAGAGAGCCTTCTCTCTCTATTGATTACTACACACACTTTCAAAAGCATATGGGTATCATTTCGCCCATTGCTCATATTTACTGCAGCTTAGAAGAGGAACTGTTTTATAAACAACTCTTTGAAACTTGCAAAGAGAAATGAAAAAGAATTTAATTGCCCAAAACTGAAATTATGTAATACAGAAAGACTACAGGACTTAAACTTCTGGTCAGCTTTAAGAGTTATTTAAAAGGCAATACCCTGAGAGTAAAATAATTCCCTTTGCACTACAATGAAAAATGCACTCAATCATGATCATCAAGGGAGGCTGCCTGGTAGGTCATACAAGAACACAGTTCATGTACATGCAACTAGGGAGCAGAAATCATCTGGCAGTAGGGGAGGAAAAAAAAAAAAAAGAAACCACCAAAGGGTCTGAAGTGCTGGCCAAAGCCCTGGTAACACTAACTTACCGTGATTCTATATGCAAACGTACACTGTCTGTAAGCAGCTGCAAATCTTCCTACCCATTTTGCATTTAATGTCATGTCTCATACTAGCTATATAGCACCAAGAAGCCACAGAGTGAAACCACCGCTGCAAGTCTTTAGCAAATAAAACATGCTGAAGAAATAAGGTTGCTGCCTCTCCAAAATGTTCTGTTCAAATGCTTTGCTGCCCTCTCCCTTTCCAGGCAGCATAAGGGATTATTTTTTCATCAGGAAGAGTCAGGTTCCAGAACGCATTTATAGTATTGTGCTAAATGGCCAGAAGATTGCTTACACTACCACGTTTAGCACATATTTCTGGTTTTGTTACACCTCAGAAATGTTTTGCTTTAGTCTGACCATTTTTAGGGTACTGACAGATTCTCTAACAGTGTCATTCCAGCACTCTGCAGATGCCAAAGCTTCAGTGGTAAAGAAGAGCTGTCTCACTTGCTTATAACAGATCGTCACAGATAGGAAGGAATTGTGTGTCTCTGGTTTTCCTCTTTGAGAATCCCAAACCTCTGAGAACAAACAGCATTCCAAATAGCATGTCACGTATATCTTTGGTTTCTATACTCTACGACCCTTTTACTTAAGGATATAAAACTTTTTTACCTCTCAACAGAAAAACTATGAATTTCTGAGAAAATATTTAGCGTACATATAAAATAAACTCAAAACCACTGCTTGAAATAAAAGCTTTTCCAAGTTATTTCAATCAAGTATTATTGAAATATTTATTTCAAGTGTTACATCCTCCCTCATATTTGCAAATATAAAATTTGAGCACAAAGAAACCCAAATTGACTGAGGACAGTCAACTGTTTTATTAAACATCCACTGATGTTGGCTGACTTTCTATTATTCTTCATCTAAGATTTGTCTGCAAGTTAAAGAAGCTTGACCCCAAGAGAGTTACTGCACTTTATACAAGAATAGTATTGGCATAGTTTTTCAGTAGAAAACTAGGAAGTAATTTTTATCTGTCTGCTGATAGTCATTTAAAAAGTTAACATCTTTCCAGAATGAAAGAGAAGCACGGAGACGGGTTTTGCAACAATCTGCACTTTTACTTTTCATTCAGAAGAATACCTGTACTGGACAAACAAATGCAATGCAAAGATTGCACCCCCAGGGGCTGGGAGGGCACCTTCACAAAACCTGGGGGCAGAGAAGAAAGGGAATGCTCTTCAAGACATGGTTGAAACCCCCAGAGTGTGTTCTCCAAACGGAATATCACTTTAACTCTACAATATTATATCAAGTGTCATGAATTATGCTACTCCCAACAAGTAACCAAAATATGACAGAATTTGAGATGAATATCTAAAGCCAGACCAGTTTGAAGGCTTAGGTTGTCATGTATTCATACAATCCAGAACAGTATTGCCATTCACCTGCACATACTCATCTGAATAGGTGTAAAGTGCCAACACAGCTTTGACCAAAAACATAAGATAAGATGAAATAAGTATTTAATGAAAAGAATTCCACATAGTTTGTGTGATTTTAGGTGTTTTCTCTGGCAGTACAGTTTTGTTCTTGCTAAAATGCACACCAGAAACAAAAGCATCACTCAGAGAGTTGCATTGGAATCCCAAGTAGTACTGCTACAGACAGTGCTTTTGCAGCAAGTTGTTGAAACATGGCATAAAATGAAACAAAGTTTCTTTTACATAGTTTTTTTTTCATACTCATGGTATTTATCACAAAGCCATTAAATACTTACAATAGCAGTAGTACCTATATGGATGATAGGATTCACAGCTTAGGCAATCAGAAGCTGTTTTGTTTGGAAAGAATACACTCATATTGGCCAGGACAGCATAAGGATAAATTATGGCATTACTTGTCTGAGACTGATCATGATAAGAAGATTATATGAGCTTGGCAGTGTGATAAGCCTCTGTGGACTGAATAATTTCAGAAGCATGGGAAGACTGAAAGTGTCTATGCTTTACTGAGTAGCACAGAATGCAAAGGTTCCCCAGCCAGGGCTGAGCAAGCTACCTGCAGATCTAGGAGCAGAATAGTCACATCAATGTAATGTTGTACTACAGTTAATTAGCCATTTTTACTGTTCATTGTAATCATTCAGAAGGGTGTGTGTGTGCAATAAGAAAACATAATCAACAAGCAAGGGAAAATAAATAATAACAGCCAAATGTGCTAAAAAAACACCCATCCAGAACGCACACCCTGGTCATTCAGTAATAATTTAGCTGAAAATTTCTCCTGCACACTTGAAACTTTGCCTGATTTGTTAAAATCTGTGAACAGAGTAAATGACTGGTAAGGCACACACCAGGATATTATTTTAAAAAGCCACGTACAAATGGAAGAATCAGCATCAGTGATTTGTGACTACTACTGAAGAAATTAGAAATAATTGCAACCTTTCATTACAAAACCTGTCATTTGGTATCTGCAAGCAATTTGGTGTAAAACTAATCTTGATGACTGAGTCATTGCCAAACCTAATAATTTGCTGTATAAACTTTAAACCATATAATTGCTCAAGGTGAATGCAAAAATCTGTAACATTAACCATTACTATATCAAGACCAAATATACAGTTCTCGATTCAAAGAAATTGGGACTGTAGGATCAAGTTCTTAATTAGTTTTTCTCTTTGAAAATAATGTGAGTTAATATGGACTTAAATTTAATGAAAAAAAAAATCCAACAGTGAAAGGTGTAACAATGTTGTCATTTCATGAACTGCTTCAACTGGGATTCAGGATTTTGAAAACTTGTACATCAATTGCTTCGGTAAAACAACAAACATAGCCTCACAAAGTGAAAAATCTGATAGTATTTATCACAAAATAGATTGAACCCAGAAGATTTTTTTCAACATGCAGACCATGGATTAAGCATTCTCACCACACCGCAGGTAGTAGTCATGTCTGGGTTCTGCATCCTACTTCCATTTCTAAATGTTGGTTAGCCCAACCTTTCTCTTTGCTGTACAAAACCCCACCTCATTTGATTATATTTTTCCCCTAGAAGAATTCCTACTGAGTTTGCAATTTAAAAAACCTCATTTTTTATCATTTTGTAAATATTATTTTATACCATAAAATATCGTTGCTCTGCCACCACACCACCTGAACTTTCACCAGTTTCTTGTAAATTTGATGTAAAACCAGCATGTGATATTTGTATCTGTCATGGAAATGATGTCAGAAAGCTCTATTTTCAGACCATCTTGGTTTTTTACCTACCATTGTTATAAAATAATTACCAGATACATGTATTTGTAGTATAGCTATACAGACATGCCGTTTTTCTCTTAGTTTCACAGATTTGGAGAGAATGGTGGATTGGCAAGGGATTTCAGATGCTCCTATAACATGTGAAAATAAAGTTCAAGTCACAGCATGGTGCAAAGCATTATTGAAAGAGAAAAAGAAAGAACTATGTCCTACAATGTGTTGAAAGCTTCCCAAATGGTGAGAGTTATTTCAGAAAGTTTATTTTAGGTAAAAGAAAGCTTTTTCAAGGAAGTGACAACATAGAATTACACAGTATAAAAATGTTGGTTTCCAATGAAGAGTGGAATTCTTTTACTTCTACTTCTCTTTTTGACTCCTACTTCTCTAGGAAAAAAGATGCTAGAGAACGTCACGTGGTTAACAGCACACATGTATCCACATGTGTAGGTCATATTTTTTTTTTTAGCAAAACCCAAAGCTGGAAACCAGTTCCTTCAAAACATAAAATTATTAAATGAAAAAAACTCTCATTCATGTAAAGTACTGAGTAAAAAATATACTAGGTTTGCAAACAAGAAGTATATAGATTCCTTAGATACTATTTTTGCCACATTTCAACAAGCCTTGAAAGATTAAATGTTAAAAATACATTCTACTAATTCCACCCTAAATCAAGTAGCTGCATCCTGAGGACCACATATGTCCCATGAATTTAAGCTTCAATCTCACAAGATCTCAGCAGTTAGAATTCTTCCCCCTTCTCTCCTACACCTCTGCTTGAGCACAGCTCCAAATTCTGAAACCAACATTCACCAGAGGCATGGCTGAAACCTGAGCATAGGCACGTACCCCTGTGGCGGAGAGAGAAGCTTTAGATGCAGCCTAGTCTTTGATATTTCCTAGCACAAGCCCTTTTAGCATCCCAAAGCTCAGTACAGTATCTGCTCTCAGTCCCCAATGAGACACCCAACTCTGCCACAAGTTCAAGACTGACCCAAGGTTTCCAGGCCAGACAGTGCCCTTCCCTTCCATGGCTGGGTACCAGGCTCCAGGCACTGTAGGGCACACTGCCTTTTGCCCGGATGCAGCTCACTCCACGAGGAACTGCCCTCTGAACTGGTGCCAAGCAATCCAAATGTACAGGGTGCATAATCAGTTCACTGTTTGCAGCGATGAAACCAACCATTCCGTAGGGAAAAGAAGTTAGTCATGACATCATTAAAACGTGTGTATCATGCAGATTGTTTCCTCAGCATACCTGATAGCGCACACTGTCACTGTGCTGTCTGTGTACCCTTGAATCTGCACCTGCTTAATAGGCAATCACCACTTCTGCTGCATCTTTCACTAGAAATCAGGAGAGCAAGGAAAAGAGAAGACAGACAAGACAGAAAGTAACCCTGTCTTTAACAGATGTCAATACAACTTGGAAGCTCACCAGCAGGTGAAGTCAGCTAACAAGGACAGTGAATTTCCCTGGGTCTAAGTGTGAGATCTTTTACAACGAGCCTGCACTACATTACTTCAGAAAAGATGTGGCTCTGCAGTAATGAAGCCACCTTTTGGTCCAAGAGATAAAATTTACAAAGTGTTTCTGATTGAATAATTGGGAAATTAATTTGACTGTGATGTTGTGAAGCAAAACTTCTAAGACAAATAGATTGATTTTTTTGCAGTAAGCTTAAAAATAAAATTAAATCTAGGAACTTCTTCAATTATTACTCCTAAAAACCTCACAGAGACTATAAATAACAGAGCTCAGGTAGCTACAAATAAGAACTAAGTCTCTGGAAGGAAAAGGAGTAATTTTTTTACTTGTTGAAGTTACCACCAAATTCAACCAAAGCAGGTAAAAGACTCAGATTTCTCTCATGCATTTCCCAGTGCCGTGACCTCTGTATACAGCCAGGCACCTACATCAAGTGTAAAGTTAGCTCTCTTAATGCAAACAAGTTCTTTATTGATCTACTGTAGTGAAGACTTGAGCCTGCAGAGTAAAATAACAAGGAGAAAAATCCATGTACAATTAAGAAAAAAGATTTTTTTTGGTTTGTTTTATTGTTTGTTAGAGCTCGCTGCCATCAAAAGCTGCTTCAATAAATTTCACATAAAAGTGGAAATCTTCAACCATTTTCCCCTTTATCATGATAGACCAAGTATTCCAAGGTACAAATGACTGAAACAACAAAGAAAACAGACCAAAGTTTTATCTCATTAAAGCTGTTCAAAGAAATTATTTCCCCCCTTGAACAGAGTGGTGTAAATGTAACAGGCACAGTGTGGAAGGTCTGGGTCATGTGGAGAGTAATAAGCCATTGCTTATTTATGAGACAATAAGAAAATACATACAAAGCTAAAAATGGAAACTTTATAAGGAAAATAAGTAAATGTGAGATCAGTTTTGCCCATTTATTCCCCTAATCTTGTCAAGCTGTAATTGAGTTTCAAATTCAGTTGTTATCCCTGCTCCCTCATCTAGAATTTAAGCAAGCAGTGTGTTAAATCTCCGGCTTTCTAGAACCCTAGAGAGTATGGCTGTTCTCTAACGTATATGTAAAAGTAATGTAATTTTGGGCAAAGATCCTCTTTGTTCTCCTGGAGATTAAATGGCAAATAGATTTGGGATGGTCAAAGTGAGATGAATTTTGCTTCAGTCACAAATGGTTAAGTGCCCACACTGCAATTCAGTGAAAGAAATCCAAATTTCCTTCCTTTCACTCTGAACAATGTCATTACCCCACTAATTCATTTAATTGTATAAAGCATGAAAACCTGTAGGATATCAAATAAAATATTTTCTTAATTGTTACTTAGTAAGAAGGACAAAAAACTTGAGAAGGCTTCTGCATAAGTATGAAGAAAAAGAAATTATTGTAAAGACAAAGGTGGTCTCTACTCAAAATAGCTGCTATAATTCCTCATATAAAGGTTCTCTTTCAGCAACAAATCTTGCACTGTTGCCAATGCCAATATACACAGAAGTAGGTTTCAAAGCAAAACAAAGCAAACAACACCCTCCCCCCAAAAAAAACCAAACAAAACCCAAAAACAAACCAAAAGAAAAACCCCACATGTTTTTGCGAGATTATATTTGCATAGATTAAGATTCTGTGTTAGTAAAAGGGGCCTCAAAATATCTGTTATATGAATATTAAAGTTATTCAACCTAAACTCCTGGAAGTCCACTATAATTGCTTCTTTTATATCTGGCATTAGACTTCAACTGCTGAATTCCTTAGCCTCCGAGAGCAGACTTATGGAGATGCTGTACTGTTTGATTTGGCACTACTCATAAGCCTTGGCAGATGATCAAATAGAGGGCACAGGAGAGCAGGAAAAGCCTTAGAAACTGTCTGGTCTGCTGTCATTACTGCCTCCATAGAGAGAAAACTTACTGGTAAGCACAAAGTATCTGTATGTATTAGTCTTTTTTAATTTTATACTGTTTATATATATATTTATTTATTTTGACAAAATAATCAGCATTTCTTCAATAGTTAATGTTCTGCATCCAGCTCAACTTAATCTCTTCACTCTCCAACAGGTTGAGGTTTTATTTTTTCTTCTTTGCAGTATTTTGGAATATATAAGTCACTGATGTTGTACACTGATTGAAAACCCAAGACAAAACTGTTACAAAAAGCAGCAGAAAGAAAACAGGATGATATAAAAGGTACTTTAAAAAAAAATCACCAATTATAATAGATTAACATGGTAAAATTTGAAATATTGTGTTTATAAATCCAAAGGACATAAAACAGACAGAAAACTGATTTTTTGCAACAGCATTTAGATTCAGAGTAGTGTTTTGAACTTCAAGAGGACCTGAGGACCTGATAATAAGCTGAGGAGTCCTGAAAAGCTGCCAAGAAAATTCTACTCATGTAGAATACCAGGGGGAGAGCAGGGGGAGGATGTCCAAGTCACCCAGCAGCAGTAGAAGGTAATCCCAACACTTACACAGACTGGAAATGCATGGAAAAGCCTGCCATGTAAACAGGAATGACCAGGCTATGTCAAGTGGTGGGGCCCAGGGAAGACAGAAGAGTTGCTTGCCAAGATCCCAGTCCTCCCGCTCTTCACAGCAGGCACTCGATACTCGCGACAAACTACACTGTAGTGACGTCTCCCATGCCTCTGCTGACATCATGAACCCTCCAGAATCTGCATGGGGTAGGATACTTCCACTTCTGCTGAGCATTGCTCCAGTGGGAGTAGGGACGAGAAAGAGAAGGCTCGAGACTATAAGGGAAATGAATCCTTCGAGCAGTTTAACTCCTATTCAGATTTCGACTTGGAGAGCTGCCAGGTTACCAGGGAAGCAAGTCATACACAGCAGCTGTTGCCCAGTTATGATCTTCTCTCTCCCCAGACTTCCTCCATGTACATGCAGCAGATCCTTGTCAGCAAGCTGGGGCTTTTTAAGGTCCCCACAGCACAGAGAAAGAACTGGAGCTCTTTGCTTGGCTACGGCTTTGGCTTTATTTCCTCCCCAACTGTGCACTGTAAATGGAGAAAAGCATATTGTGTTTGGCAATGCTGGGTGATGCCCTTAGGGGAAAGGGCAGTGGGGATGAAACTGAAACTAAACTTTTCCAGTTTGTGCAAGAAATACACAGCCTCTTCTAGCTCAACAATTATGAGAGTCAGATGACTCTCAGCGTATGGTCCAGCCACCAGCACACATAGAGACACCCTTTGTAAACACAGCATCACGCTCTGCTACAAAGCTCAACATGATTTTTATGCACATGCAGTTAATCCTCACAGGGAATTACATAAAAGCCATCCAACAATCTTCCTTCTTTTACAAGATTTTGAGATTACTTCCCCTTTGGTCCTCATCTGCCTCTCCTTCATGCACCATGCTTTGGGACAGACATTGTACCTTAGGTAAAAAGAATGCAGAAAAAGTGTCTTCTCCCAAATGACACATTCATTTCCTTATTCCAAGACTTTAAACTTTCTTATGATCAACTATGCTCAGATTCACCAACTGCAGAAACTGAAGAGAAGCTTCCTAAAAATCAGATGCTTTGTCTCATGTCCCTTTTGAAAGCAAGCCTGAAGGCTGTTCTGCTAAATACTCGCATCTGTACCTGTACAAGTGCATTAAGCTGAAGGCCCCAGCTCCTCTAAAGTGTACATTTTTTAAATGTTTGTCTGCTTTACTACATTACTTCGACAGGTGTTCTTGTGACAGTTCAAAAAAAGAATGCATACCTTACAAACACTTTCTCCTGATTTCCTTCAAACCTTCTTGTGGAGTGCAGGGTATCATTACTGGGTTTATTGTTCCAAAGCAGAACTACCCAAGTAAGCAGCATTCAAGAGCAATGCATGCATGGACAGTTGCTTTAGACAAAAAAAGTCATCTCTTGGCCCAATTCCAGCCGCAGTTATGGTCCCTTAATGAAAATACATTTTAATGGAATTGACCTAATTATACATTAAGACTACTGTACCTAAAATATAACACAGATGGAAACATATTCTTTGTCATTTTAGCTGCAATTTGTGATATTGATTTTAACCTTGGATCAGACCTTGATCTAATTAAGTGCATCGTGAATCCAAAAATCCTGACCTCCAGACCAAACATTTGTTCTTTATTATAAGTGCAAGCAGACCGCCTCACATTTGGGTGACGGATGTGACCCCAATCTCTCAGTTAACACTCTGGTTCAAGGAGTAATCATGCCACACACAACTTTGTTGTTAGGAAAGCTATACAAGAGTGCTCACTGACACGTAGTAATGACTCCTAGTGCTCAGTGACACCAAGAACCACGAGGGTATTTTCTTGTGAAGAAAGAAAAAAAGCAAACCCCAAAGTTAGGATGCTAGTTTGTGAACAGAAAAAGAAATCTTTGATTCCTTTACACCAGTGAAAGTTAGGGGACATAGGGTGGTTGAATTTTCTTTTAAAACATACTGAAGCATTGAACCTGCCATCACCAGGACATCCTGCCCTAATTGAGACATTCTAGAAGTACTTATTCATTGCAAGTAGAAGATAGGAAATCTCCAGGCATTTCTAATACCTATGTGCTGATCCTCCCTACAGTAAGTGAAACCTAGATCTCCCACAGGTATTTTGGTACTCATTTCCTCTCAGTTTCGCTGGGCACCTAAAAGCCTTTAAACCTGTATATGCTTCACCACCCCTCTTCCTCCCAGCAATGAAGGTAATACTCTCTCCTTGTTTCAAAGAAGTCCATGAGAATGAACTGCTAACATCACTGAGTCATTTCATCTAAACTTTGAGGACTTGGGCATGAGGGACTCTAGAAACACAGGCACAGAGCAGCCCTATACAGTGTTACAGGCTTACTGCCTGGAGGGAATGAGTAACTTAATCACAATGGGATTTAAAAAAAGAAAATTGTGATTCTAATTTTCCTACAAGTACAGAAGTTCTCCTCTGTGCCTTTCAAAGAATCTCTCTAAGGCATTATTAGACTTTTTATGACTGAACTACCCCCTCTTTACAAAGTTGACTCCACATCTAAACCATGGAACAAATTAAATGTAGTGGACCCTTTTAATCCAAGAGAGCCTCTTGACGTGACTGGAAAGAAAAACTCTCTTTAAACTGATCTATTTCAATTCATAGGCAGTTAAAAATGTTCACCTCTCTTACCTTCTTGCAGACATGAAGAAGGGAGCAGTACTGTCTCAGGACTCATATGCTGCACATCATTTTACATTAAATCATTAGAAAGAAGTATCACATAGGAAGAACAATAGGAAGCAGAGGCAAGCATTCTGCAGAACTATAATTACTACAATCTTCATTTTTTAAAACAGGAAATCTATAGGAAAAAAACCAAAACCCACAAACCAAAATATAATCAAACTCACATTTACCAGTGATTCAACTGACTTACTCAAATGGAAGCAGCATGGTCTGCAAGGAACTGGGATTAAGACTGTATCTGCTGAACTGCCAAGACATCTAAATTGTGAATGAAAATACAAAACATCACAACTGCAGAAAACTTAAGAGCAACATCTAATTAGAGTACATGTTTATGCCAGAGACATGAAATTAATTCATTGGATGTCCCTAGACTCCACCAAACAGCATTGAAATTAACAGAAGCTTTCAAAATGCCGAACATAAAATACCACAATAGTTCCTGACTTAGCACATGACCTTCAATCAGTCATTTTCCCCTTGGCTCATCATTTCTGGGTTGTGTTCACTTACACATTACAGTGTTGCATGGACTTAACATGGGTTAAGTGAGCTCAATGCTGGAAGTAGCTCAATGCTCATTATGGATGAGAATGCTTTGCTCTGGGTGTCTGATCTCAGGAGATGATACTAGAAAAGGAAACTACGTTATCTTCACGACTACAAAAGACAGTAATAGTGCAAAATTCTAAACAACTATTCTTGCATGCCTCGGTATGTCTTCAGGATAAGATTCTGGAACAAAGACTTAACATTTGTATTTAGTAAGTGATTTCAAAATGCTGAAGAAAGCCAATTTTACAAAAAAGTAAATGGGGAAAAAAGGAAAAAAATGTCATGGCATAGAAAAATATGTATGCTGTTTGCACAGTAATTCTCCATGCTCTGTAACAGTTTATTGTAAGCCTATGCAATGCTTTTATTTTTGATCATGGCTATGATGTAAATTGTTCAATGATTTTCAAAGAATTCCGAACTTAAATAACAGAAAACATAACTTTATGACCAGATGACAAGATGATTTGAAAACATCCAAAACATCATCAGCCATACAAGGAATCATAAAGAACCCACCAAACACTTCTTCCAAAAAGCAGTCAGTAAAGCAAGATTGTAACCCTACACAGAAGCAAAGGAACTTCCTCTTTCGTTTTCACAGAAATATTTACAAACGAGAGCTCAGAAAAGAAAGCCTGTGTTTTGATAGATGCCTCAGATGCCAAGAAGAAACATATTTTACACGGTAGCTAAGTCACTGTGACTGTCTTTCATCAGGTCTCTTGTACATAGCTCTACAACACACTCAGTTACCACCTTCCCTCTATAGCCTGTCTGGAAACCCCAGATCCACAAGGAAGACAATATGTAAAATATTAAATGAAGTCTGTGAGAAGAGCAGCAAAAAAAACCCCAAAAACCATAACAGTGTACTTTAGCTATTTCAAAAGCATATATTACACTTGCCCTTCAGATCAGCACAGTGGTAGCCTTACATACAGCATAAAAATCTCTAGTGATATACTGAAGTCCTCATTTTACCCAAAACTTCCTTATGGAAGAAAATACTTTCTGTATAAAGGAAAGTAGAGGTATGTGTACCTTAATGTCATCTCATATCCTAGGCAAGTATTGCTTGAGATTATTTTACTAACAGGACAGATATTTCTTCTTATATTTATTTATCTGCCCTTAGATTGAGGATCCTGTAAGGCAAAGACAGGAGCTTTTTGGAAAGCATCCAGTTGCCCCCCATCAAAATAATGGCTTTTGCTTAATATGAATTAATTCAATTACAATAAAGCACAGCAATCAACAAAGATGCTCTGGCTTGATTTTACAGAGATGAGTTGCAGTGAAACTCTTGAAATAAACGATAACGCCAAAGGAAAAATTCTTCACTGTTGTCAAACTGTTCGGAAAGCGTTAACATCGTTCATTCATTTTCAGCTGCAATACCATGTTGAAAACATATTTTTGCTGGTCTGCAGTTGATTGATGTACATTACTCATATCAGGCTAATGGCACTTTATTTTCCAACAGTAGCAAGTAATGAGTGACCTTGAGTGCATATTGTTTTGCTGAAAGGTTTTGTTGCTCCGTGTACTCTATGAGCACCCCCAAGGAAATGAGGGCCCTGTATTGGTGTTTTTCAGCAAACCTCATTTCTTTCATGGCTTTCTGTAAAAGAATTTGATACAGGGATAGAAGCTAACCTCAGTGAGTAAATGAAATATTGATCCACACTACTCTGGCCTTGCCTTCACCTTGTCCCAGGGCTGTGAGTTACTGACTTTTCCGTTTTGGCTGTAATAGGAATTATTACAACAGGCCTGTGCGAGTAATTACTTGGCATGGCAAAAAGGAGGGTCCATCATATATTTCTGTAGAGACGTTAGTTTCCATCAGCCCAGCAGTCTGCTTTTTTGGCCCTGTCTTTCCTACTCTTGATTCAATTCTTTTAACCATCATTAATCAAGTTCCTTGTCAGTAGAAGTTTATCAAAAGTATTAAGTGACCAAGGTTGCGTGGCCTCCTCCTCCTTCTCCTCCTCCTCAAAAAAAAAAAAAAGCCAAGAAAAAGAAGCACCAATGCAGGGCAGTAAATTTCAAAATATGGAAGGCTGGTTCCATGATATATATGTGTGTCTTTTCAGCTGGAATGAGCAGTTTGTTTTAGTGATAGATATTGTAGTTTGAGCCGTGATAGAATCCTTTTCAAGTTTATATGTCATAGACCATCGTTTATGAGAGACCATGTGTTTCTAAACGGTGAAGGTCATGGCTGATGGCGAAAGTAAAAGCAGTGGTGATTCATTAAAAATAGTTAATAGGCCCAGCTGTTGACAGGGATAAATACCAACACGCTGCTTTTTCAACCCACAAGCGACCAGTTTAGGCAATGTTTCTTCTGTGTTTTCCACCACTCCTGATTGCCAGACAGCTGTGAACATACATAGAGACACAACAAGATTGCTTCCACCCAGTTAATAATAGATGCAGGATGGGTTTCCAGTACGAATGACTTCACTAGATACAGATTTTCCAACCAGGAGCTTTGGCAGACTGACTAAACATTCGACTCACAGTGATTTGTTAGCTAATAATCAAGTTTACACTGTACACTGAATTCTTAGGGATCTAACACATTGGCTAGCAATTCTGTTGGGATCCCATCCTTGACAACTAACAGCCCAGCAGAGCCCATGTAACATCAGTAGATGTTTTGACTGCATAAAGAACACTAAGATGGCACCTCACAGCATTGGAATGGCTAAAATACTAATGATCTTTATTGTATACTCAATCAGAAAAATGTAATTTCCTTAAGCTATTTCTCTGCTATTGATAAAACAAACTCTTAAAACCCTGCTGGAAATAAAAGATTTCAACTGATTGTTGTGTTGCTGTTCCTTTTTTTTTTTGGTTTTATGTTTTTATAACACAAACAAAGAATGATAATTAAAACAGAGATTTATTCCACTTCTAAAACCTTACAAATATATTTAGTTAAATAGCTTTGAGCCTGCATTTGATAAAAGAGTTTTGTCAATGTTCTCTTATGGACACAATTTTACACTGTGTACAAATGATGGTCCACACATTACTTATGGTTTTGGCTGGTTGGTTAGTTTTTAAATACAGAGAAATATGCTACTAATATATAGATATTGGCTGGGAGGAAAAAAAGGAAAAAAAAAAAAAAAAGAAAAAGACAGAGGTACGATTCAGAGCTTCCAGAGATAACATCAACTCCATCTAATTTTATCAAACCTGAGTGTTCTGGATCAGTGGAAAAAATGGACAGAACTCAACACTCTTTTACTAGACATAGGATCCAGATTATCTTTGGTATAAACTGGTGCAACTGCACTGAACCAATGAACAAAACCTGCTTGCTAAAATATCCTGGCCCTTTGGTTTCATCAAACACACAAGTTTTAGCCCCGACAGGTTCTCATCCTGAACAGAGCAGATGCAGACCAAGTATCTATCAACTTCATTGCAACAATTATATACTGCAATAAGGTTTGTGCTATTCATTTTTAGTGACTAACCAGACAGACTGGAAACCAAAGACTTGGTTCACATTTTAGTTCTGATCCTCCTTTGCTAAATGAGTATTTTGTTCTGTTTCTCCTGGTGTTTCTGTACCTTTCTACCTAGATAACACACTAGCTAACATGAGCACGGGCACTTCTTTTGGGAAAAAATAATGTTTATCATTCTGTTCAAGTGGTTTCCTTCATGATCTTTGTCTCAACTATTTAGAGGGTTCCACTTCTTAGTTGATCTTGAAGCACTATCAAAATTAATATGATTAACAACCTTGTGCTCTGCTTGAGCGGACACTGGAAAAAGAACAGCAGCAAATAAAACAAGAAAAGGCAAGAAAAAAATGAAAATCTACTGGTTAATTAAAAATAGTAACAAAGAGAGCAAATGAAAGAGTGAATCCATTAAGGCTTGGTTAATTCTGCCATCTTCAGTCCTTTGTTCTTCATATGATACATATGCTTTGCAGCTGCCCCGATCAGAGCTAGAATCCTGTAATTACAGATGCTCCTGCACTTTCCTTCATCTTGCTTCACTGTGAAAAATGAAGTTTGATTTTTTTGCTTCCTTGCTAGTGTAATACAAATCCTTTTTTAGGCAATGTGGAAGATATGTCCATTTTATCTAGCTGATAACCCTTCTTAAATTAGTTTTGTCTCAAATGTTTTCACTTTTTTTTTTTTAGGCACTGATTAAATGCTACTTCCCTTGGCCAATCATCTGCAGAAACAACACTAGCCTGTAAATTAGAAAGACAGACAGCGAAAAATATTTGATTACTAAGTAGAAAGGTAAATGAGACATCTGTTGTGATTATTTTAGTGCTTATATTTTGATACTTCTATAAGAGGATCAGTTACCCTAATATAGTTATCTTGAGAAAGACAGTCTGCAGTGGTTACAAATTGACTTTTTATGGAGAAAATAAGACTGTTCCTAACCTATTGCACCGATATTATATTTTGTTAATATTTTATGAAATAAAAGTCCTCCTGTTAAGGGTGGTAAATTGCTTTATAATTATAGCATTTCACACAGTAGAATGACTACTTCATTTTATAGAAAAAAAAGCTCGAAATACAATTTCATTGTAATCCAGTGTCTTTTCATCCTTCTGAAGGTTTCAGCAGAAAGCAGTTACATGCATCTCAAATCTCTCCTTTTTCAAGTATTAGTTCAATTTAAAGAAAAGAAAATTATGACTCCTGTTCCATGCTGCTCACTGCTAATGAAACAGTTGTGTACAGTGAACAGTTGTACATAGATCCAAGCGAATCAAATGAACAAAGTAAACAACTGTAAATATGGACCCTTTAACTTCTACATCTAAAGGCTGATTTATATACAGTATGAGCACTGAGTTAACTCAAGTGGTTTAGAAACAGATTTAGTTAAATCTGTGGAACTCTCTGGTGCAGTCTCTCTTAAATCAGTTTAAGAGAACCTTAAATCGATTTAGCCTGATGTGGTTTATAGACCTGAATTGGTTTCTAAACCAATTTAGTTAAAATTGGTATCCAAGTTGTGGTCAGACAGCCTTCAAGTCAATCACACTGACCTTAGTCCAAATCAGTACTCTTTTGCAGTTCAGCAAAATTCTCTTTCAGTTCTACAAAATTGCAGCACCAAAGATCTTTCTCAACTTTCCTCTTTCAATATTTTGATAGAACCATTAAGTTCTCCTGCTGGAAAGCATCAGCAGTCTGGCTTACGTACAAACATCTTCTCTCCTACCTGAATACACCAGTGAGAGTTTTGGTGCCTAGGACTGTACACTCAGAAGATTATTTTACTTCCACTGGAGTGCTTTGTTTGTCTGCTAGATCATCACTGCAACACTTTCAATATTATACCATCCATATTGCAAATGAAAACTTGGCTGATTCATATTACTGGGAAATGTCATTAAAATATCCTGACTCTAAAGACATTCATTTAAAAATACCCTCATTTAATCAAACAAGATGCAGAAACAGCTATCAATCATAAAACAAAACAAACAAAACAAACAAAACCAAACAAACAAAAAAAAAACCCAACAAAAACCAAAACCCCAAACAAACAAAAAAATCCAAACCACAAACCAAAACAAAACCAAAAAAAAACCCCACCACAACAAAAACTGAGGGGGGGATTTTTTCCTGTCTTGTTCTAGCCTTGCATTCCCCCTGATACCTGAGGTCTGGGATAACATCACTGCAATGTGAACCCAGACCTTTCCCTCATTCCCAAATTCTATTACAATTGTTACGCACAAGGACCCTTGAATTATTTCTGCACTGGCTCTGTACCAATATAAGCACTGTCAAAAATTCAAAACATTTTTCAATGGAATGATTCATTGTATAAGTGTTCCGAGATATATAAAATATACTCACTCACTTGAATTACCCTCTCTGGCTCTTACTGGCTGAGATGACATTGCAAAAGTTGATAGAATATCTTGCCTGATTTCAAACAAAAAATTTCAGATGCCACACACCAGCCAACAGTCAGAAGCAGGTTAAAACCACATTTTTCCCTTCACCTCCTCTTATCTGACTTCTAATATTTCTTTTTCCGCAATCAAAAATATTTTTGCAGGCAGTTGTAAGGCCTCATCAGCTTTAACGTAACGTAGTGCAGCAAGTTTTGCAGGATGTAAGCTTTCTGCTCCTGCCCTGACAGGGTCCCAGAACTGCTGGCTGGTGCATGAGGCACTGCCCCAGCTAGACCCAAGGGTGCCTGGCTGCTACTGCACTGGACACTCCTCCTTTTCCACTTACGTGGCCTTCAATGAGTAATTTACACGCACACAAGCTTTTATCTGCCACTAAGGACTTGGTGATTAATTCATCACTATATACTCACCACAAAAGGTAAGAACGAGTCTTTGCTCCCAGTGGTTTGTGGAAGATGATCATCTTGCCATGTATACCCCGTACAGTACAGCACAGCTTTCACAGTACTTGTGTCTTAGATTAAAACACACCTCGTAAAAATGGTTGATGCACTAGAGGGAAAGCCCAGCCTTCTTACCCAAACACGTCTTTTTTTAATTTAGTCTCCTTACTTATCTAGCTTGGGCTCCCCAAGACATGAAATCTGAATTGCTTTGGTACTAGTACAAGAACCCAAAGTGTGGCTAGCCTAAATTCACAGCTACGGCTGCGGTTTTATAAATGGACCCACGCGGGACAGACCAGCTGATGCTGTCTGTTTCTTTCTGACTTGATTTTTCATTCTAATGACATAGCTTTGGCTGCTATAAACAAAAAGGTGATACAAATGCATATTGAAATGCAGCACATTACAGTTCCCAGTTCCTCTCAATGGCACAATATTTCAACAAACTGTCAGAATGGTTAAAAACAGCTACTACTGAGAGCCTCCTGCTTGCAACAGTACAAACAACTGCTGCAGCTCATGTCACTTAACTCAAAGTCTTACTTTATTCTCATGTTCTGTTACCTACATCCCATTACAAAAACAAACTTTGGCACCTCTTTAAAGATTATTTTGTGGAAAGAATGTATATATATATGCATAACACCACATTCCAGAGTAAATATGTGTACTTTTTGGTAGCTAACAGTGTATCAGAGCCTACGGGGTTTTTCTCCCCCTTCTGTTTCCTGCTCTCATTAAAATATTTTTTAATGAAAATGTCACACCATTTCACCCACAGTCAACTCTCAGATGCTCATTATGCTTATTCTTGAGACAAATGTTGGACTAAGAACAAAAAATATTTTGCCCCTTAGGAGAGCTAGAATATCAAAAAAATAAAATATAAACCAACTCATCAGTAAACCATATTCATTTCAGGACATTGTTTCAAGTGTTCTAGTATTAATTAAATACCCCCACAATTACAACTTTCACTTCATTCTACGTGTTATCTTGATTTTCTTCACTATATATTTATATTGGGAAAGGAACCTTTATTTAATAAAGGGAACAAGACTGTGGAATTCTAAAGGCAAAGGGTTAGAAATGAGAGAAAATTTGATGAAAAATTAGAGATAGATGCAGGAAAATGTAGATGCACAGAACAAAAGTCCATGTAAGAAATCAAATGCCTGGAAAACTAACACTGCCAGACAATGCTCTTGACCCAACTGGTTAATTAATATTTTTCAAATCATCATTATTCCTAAATGAATCTCCACAGCAATTATTAATCCCTAGATACAACTATTAGCACACACACATATGTATTCTTCCTAATCAAAAGAGTCACACAATCAAGAACTGAAGGCATGAAAGGACAAATACAAGCAGCAGGTTGAATTCTTGGAATGTGAAGGCTTTGTATCCCAATGACATCAGCTAGAGAAAAGCCAACTAAGTCTTGAAATCAAAATGTAACTTATTTCTGCCACGTTCAAGTAAAGATGCTTTACTGTACGACTTACAAAATGAGGTGTTTTAGGGTGGCCCCACTGGATAAGAAGATTTAATCATAGCAATGAGTGGGTGATGTGAATCATTTGTTCAGATAGTGAAAAGACTGGTAGTACCATCCGGGGACAAATTTATTAGAGCAAGAAACTTGAACAATTTGAGACAAAAGTTTCATTATCTGAATTTTAAATTACGCACATTTATAAAGACCTTTGACTTCAAAAAGCACAGTAAATACAGCTTTTTCTTTGAGTTCACTCTTCAAGATCAGAAACCCAGCAATCCTAACATGCACATTTCTGGGGAGACAGTCTCTTTTTTTTATTTATTTTTGTCAGGAGCTCATTTTTGACATGTGCAAGTTGGGAAATAGGGGGCAAGGGAAGAATTTCTTTTCTGCAAGTAATATTCACAACAAGAAAACACACAAATGCTACCTTAAAATTGGCAGATTATTTAAATCATTGCTTCATGTAAGTTTATCAATGGAAAACAGAAATACAGGTAGAACTTTTGAAGCCTGTAAATTGAAACCTTTATTCAGAGGGGTTTGGGTCATGGCATGGCCCAAACCAAAATAAAATTGTAGGTAACTATGAAACAGAAGCTTCAATTCAGATTCCATCTTTCTGATCTAGAAGGCTCATTTTTTTCCCTAGTGCTTTCCTTTAAGCCGAGTAATTAGTGCTTTATGCGAGATCCTGAAAGTAAAACTGATGCTCCATCTGTGACTGTTTATACAAATTACATATCTCATCATATATTACCAGTGGTAGAAAAAAGAAAGAAGTATTCTATGTATTGCATATTCCTATATTTTCTTTGTATGATGCTTTTGTATTTTGTTTACAGAAGATGGAAGTGAAGTATTTGATTCCAGTAGTAGTTGTAAATTACCACCAAAATTAAAATAACCTTCCAAGATCATTTTGTACTAATACATATTTAAATACCAATTTCTCAGGCTCTCCCTTACAACCTTCTTAAGACGGATAAATAATATTTTTATACTATGAAGAGGTAGAGTGCCTAAAGAAAAAAGAAAGGAAACGTTCCTTTTCCCTCCATTAACAGTTTTCTGAAGCTCGATGTTCAAACATTGGGGAAAAACAAAAGGAAACTCTTAGGTGAAATACTGCTACAAATAAAACATTTTTATAAGCTTTGAATTCCATTGCATACACACAAGCCAGGGCAGAAGCTGAGAAGGGGGATGAAGTTTCCCAAGCCTGAGGCTGTGCTGGCAGGGTTGGCACAAGCAGTCTTCACCCTCCCCACCACAAAGAGCAAGCAAAGTCTTCGTCTTCTTCGCTGCCTGCTAGGCTGCGTTTCACCAGTGCAAGTGGTCCCTCCAAGAGGAGCACCACAGAAAGCTGTCTGAGCACAAGTGGATGCAAATCCTCAGCTGGAAGCAACTGAAGTCAGCCCAACTATCAACAGCAATGAATTGTAAAGCTGCATCTCTAAGATTTTCAGATTTTCATAACAGAAATTATAACAAAAAGCTTGAATGGTGCTATCACACTTTTCAGATTATGTACGTAAGCTTTTAAAAGTTGTGATATACTTAATATCCAAACAGACAAGTGTCATACATCTTGATGATAACAAGAAATACAGCTTGAGATTCTTACAACAGAGAGTTTAGCTGTCTGGTTTATGTTTGGATGTAAAGCCAAAGTGCTGTTAATTCACACTATTCTACCCTTAACTACAGTTTGATTCATGCCACTATGGCAGGCATCTTCACACCCCAAGAACCTGCTTTGTACCCACATGAGCGTGTCTACTGGCATCTTTCCACCAAGTCTCCTAGCTTCAGAAGCAAACCAGTCCCCTTTCCACAAACACGCTC
This sequence comes from Todiramphus chloris collaris, assembly GCA_025345505.1. Taxonomy (NCBI): domain Eukaryota; kingdom Metazoa; phylum Chordata; class Aves; order Coraciiformes; family Alcedinidae; genus Todiramphus; species Todiramphus chloris. Next base: position 10,727,684 of record JANVCC010000046.1, read on the forward strand.
TGACACCATGGATGCCTTTCCTTAGCTATACTTCCTCCTACATCGGGGGGTATTTTTACTTGGCACCAAAACAAGCAGCACAGTTAGGTTTTAAATCAGGAGTGTGCTTGTCACAACTAAGTAAATAATGTATACTTTCTAAACTAATATATCTCTAGCCATATTCTCTAATGGGTTTTGAAGGAGTAAACAGAAATGCAGTTTTGACATGCAAACAGACGGTGTAAGTACTTCCCCACAGCTCCCATCTCCATTTTGGTCCCCACAGAGTCTTTGCCCTTCCCAGAACATTCCCCAGCCAGAAGCAGGGTAATGACTTTATCACACAGCAATATAGAAATTACGCCATTTTTCACTCAGATCATACTTGAAGATCAAATCATTTTTAACAAAAGGCAGCAAGAAAAAGCAGAGTGTTCTCCAAGCACTGCCTCTACCTTCCCCGAGTGTGAAAAGCCAGTGAGGGGTGAGCGGGACACGAAGGCTGCTCGGTGCTCTGGCCCTGGAAGATGTGCTCCCTCGATTGCCATGGAGCTTTAGAAAGTTATGATGCCCCCCATACATGCAAAAACGTATGCTGACTGAAAAGGAGAGATGGGGACAGAGTCAGCCTCCCTGTGCAACATGACAGGTAGGGGGAAGAAGCAGCCATGTTCTATGCCAGCCTTCTTCCTCACCCTTCTGCGCTCACTGAGGACCGGTGACCTCTGCAGGGACCAGGGACCTGCACCTCTTCCCCACAGGAGTCATTAGGAAGCATAAGCTCTGTTTCAATTACACATCTTGCTCAATTTCAGGTCATTTGCTGTTATCATTTGGGTTTTATTCACTGCAGCATCCCCGTCCCTGGGACTTTTCACCTCTTCCATGCCAGGATTCAATTCCAGCCCTTACGAGTGTGCTGGCCAGGGAAGCTGCTTCAGGCCTGCGCACAGCGAGCAGCTGAGAGCAGCATCATGGCTATGGGGCATTTTCTCTACTTCTCCTCATTTCTTCAGACCCGGCACGCTGCAGTCCATACAACACCTGCCCTGCCTCAGTTTGGGTGTTTCTTCAAGGAGAAGTCTCCATGGCATCTACAAGGCTGCTGCTGTGCAGGAACTTCCCTGTGCCCCAGGGAAGCTCCCTAGGTCCAGACTGAAGCTTGGGGGCTGTAAGAAACACCACGCTGCTGCAATACACTCCAGCGTTGCTGTCGTCTCGATGTGCCTAGCCTTAAATATTGAATGGATCACATGAATGGTTATTTTTCAGCACTGTATTCCAGACTCCTAGATCTCAAAAGGCCGCTCATACATCATGCAGTATAAAAGCTAATACAATTTCAGGTGTAGTACATGACCAAGGTCAGGGACATTTTCTCTCTACAGGCACTTTTTAAGCACTTAACAAAACCTTGTCTTAAACAATAGGTTTGTTATGATAAAGACAAAACAGACTACGTTCCTGGTGAGCAATGATATTCTACTTACTGTAAGAAGCCAATGATAATTAAGAATTGAGAAATCCAAGGTAATGCACAATTAAGGGACTAATTTGCACTAATTTGCACGGTTATTTGTCACTATTTCTCACACATATGAAGTGCTGCTCACAAACAGTTTGCTAAATATCCATTTGTAAATACAGACACAGAGTTTGTACATACCAGATACTGTGCTAGTTTGGCTGCACAACTACAGTCCCAAAACGTTAGGAAATAATGACTGTGTGGAAACCAGAATGTGAGTATTTAAATAATTCAAAACTACAGTATTCAAACCCAGAGTTATGCTTTATTTATTCTGAAAAAATACACCCAAGATGAAGGTCTTATATTAAAATGAAGCTCTAGAAAGAAAAATCTTGTAATTACAAATCTTCTATTCACAAATAATATTATTTTTTCTAAGTAAATATTCACAATTCAAGGAAAACGTTACTTTAATACCAGTAATGACTATTAGGAATACACCTACAAATGCTACTTGAGAAACAGTGGAATATAATTAAATGCAATATTACCAAATAAAACCAACATGTTTTTGGAGCATCTGATTCTTAACCTTCCTCATGAAATAAAATAGAAAATAAATAAATAAAACATACAGTACTTTGCCCACACTGTAATTTGTCAACTGTTGAGGAAATTGGCATGTCTTTTCTGCTGATTTATTGGTTAATCCAAACAATCCATTGTGGAAAAGGCCAACAATGAATTACAATGTGGGGAAAAATTAAGCCGTGCATTTAAAAAGTATTTAACGATACAGACCTTAAAGCAAATTTCAATCTTCTCATAGACCCAGCTAAAATATTTGGACTATTACTGTAGATAACAAATTGTTTCAAATGTTCTCTCTCTCTCTAGTGTTATACCCTGTATAGCAGCTCTGCTAATAGCAAGAGACACTATGGAAAAAATAGCAAATTTGGCTTATTATAACACACAAAGCACATTCACCTGGACCAGTGACTGCTGCGATTCTGAAAGTACTAAAAGACAGTCTAAACAGTCTAGAAGACTGTTGAGTCTTTAATCCACTCACAAACTGCAAAATTTGGCAAAACATCACTTTAATCACCTATTTTTGCCTGTTGCTGAAGAGGACTGTCATGCAGACAATGCCCTTTAAAAAAGCCAATGTAACAACAAAACCCAAGCAAGTACACACAGGCAAAATTGAAAGTATTAGCCAAGTTCTTTACTCGAAGGTTTAATTTGGGCCACCCAAGACTATGTGGGCCAAAATTAACTAGAAATTTGTGAGAAACCCATCAAAACAGGCCTGGAGAATGAAAAAAAGATTTATGAAGATTGATTTTCTAACTTAGCAGTGAAGTTGTCAGCATCATTGTCCAGTGACAGCAACAAAAGGCCAGATTCAATGTCTTTTTCTGCTTAGGAAAACCTGAACCTTCGTTTCAAAGTCCCCAAGCCAAAACCATACACAGCCCCTGCTTATGCATGCTCAGCTTCTGCTGTTGATGCTCCTTCAGCTAGTATAAAACATGTAAATATTTATCGAGACGAGACAAAACCAAACCAAACCCCCAGCATCTGAAAGCAAGCAACTCTATTGCCTGGTCTTACAGTCAGTTTTCTCAGATATGCGAGTCCAAGTTCTTGTCAGAAAAGTAGTGAAGCAGCAGTCATCTTTTTGTGTTCTCTTAAGTTTGAATGATACGCTTTGGTCAGTTTTTCCCTAGTTTGTTGAGGTGAAAAAATAAATAGTGAAGATCTGCTCCCAAATCAGTTTTCTACCAGATTTTTTTTGCCCCTCAGCAGATGACCTAAAGACTATTAAAATAAACAAACAAAAACCAAACCAGAATTAAAAAAAAAAGGAAAAAAAAAAAAAGGGGAAAGAAGGAAAGAAGGAAAGAAGGAAAGAAGGAAAGAAGGAAAGAAGGAAAGAAGGAAAGAAGGAAAGAAGGAAAGAAAGAAAGACAAGCAAAAAAGTATTACCAGATACTTAATTGGGATTGTGAGCTGGAACCAATAGGATTATCAAGAAGAAGAGGTATGAGTATGAGGACCATCTGCTGTCTGCTATTGTCTAGAAACTAAAGGGGAACTACTATATGCCACCAACAAATGACATGCCAAGAAATCACAGCAGAGCACACAGCATCTGACAGGTTCTTACTGGGACACCTGTTGAGAGTTTATCAGCAGGCAATACCAATGCTGCCTCAGGGGAACTATACTGTACTAATCCAGGAAACTCAGGGAGATTGCTCTGAAACAGATGACACAGCAGATGAGAAGTACTGACCACAGCAAGAGTTGGTATCATGATAACCTATCTCACCAGAGAAGAACCGAGGAGATGCACCTGAGAACTATCTGACGTGTTTGGCAAACACTGCAAAGTTCTTCTGTGACAAAATGATCGAATTTCACTTGCCAAATTGTATTTACAAAGTTCAGTGCCTCTGTCTTGTACACATGCACAGAGTCAGCTTTTAAAGTGATGTAATTTGTGTTACATTTATGTGCTTTATGTAATGCTGTCATTGCAAAGAAATCCCGTATTTGTGTGGCATTATTAATTCAGATAGCTACAAATGTATTTATTCAGTAAGAACAAAAGCTATCTTAACTCCTTTCCACATTACTTGAAGTTCTCAGCTGCTTTTTATTTTCTGAGAATTTTATCATCTTTCTAAACCTGAGATTAACCATCACTGTTCATTGCAATAAGTCGTTTCCTTGGTCCTTATTCTGCTGTTCCAAGGGAGTTTATGGGACCTAAAAGTTCTGTGGTAGTGGCAGCTGGAAGATCCCCAACAACAGACAGTGTTTCACAGGCCACATTAGCCAACTGTGCTGCACTTCAAACTTCTGCAAAAATATTGGTTCTCAACAGCAGGAGAAGGGCACTGTAGGTGGGGGGGAAGGAGAATGCAAGGCCAGCACAAAACATGACACGCAGCTCTCAGCTGAGAAACAGTCCCTTGGCAATAGCTGGGAGCTGACTGAGGACAGTCCAGCAACACTTCAAATATCAGGAGGCTCCCCAGAGAGGCCACAGGATCAAGGATGGCAGAAAAGGTGTTTTGTAACCACATATAGGGCACAGTTGAAGAATAATGTGGGCACAGTTGAAGAATAATGTATGAGGTGCCCAAATTCATTCTGATTTTAATGCTTATTGATTTTATTATACTGCTCTTATATGTTGTCTGGTAGCACTTTATAAATGTTTTATGTAAAATAAATAATTCAAGAAAGACATTGCTTTCTTCAGTAAAGTTTATGACATCATGAGAGCTGTTTTTTGTTACTATGCTGACTGCAATGATGAAAGAAAAAGGAAAATGGGGATCTAGACATTTCAAACGTGACAATTTTCTAAATCACAGCTGCTTTTTGTGTTGCAGAAACACTATCATCAGGACTGTATTAGCTATACAATATAAAATAGTTTTGTCTCTTTCTGATGCTGTTTTTCACATTTTTTCCTCCCCTCTGAACCTTGATTACAAAACCATAACCTTAAATAAAATGGATTGCAGTTTATTGTATTTGAATGTGATTTTGTCTTTATTTCCCCCTTATCTCCATTTGTTCTACCATCTTCAGTAGCACTTCCACTGTATCAGAGAGAGAAACTGCAAACTGAAAAAGCCACTTTCAACTTAACTGAATTGGCATCTGCTTTTTTAACACCTTTTTGGTCTACTGACATGACAAGAGACAACCAATCATAATGCTTACAATCTGCTTGACAAACTGCTTCTAATAAGTTCATACCCTTCCTTATGTACATTCTCCCTGAAACACCTTCCAGTCAATTCCTGTGGACCATGCTACAAGATGAAGAATTTACCTAGGTGATACATTTAACAGTGGTGTCTCAGTGACAATGGATTTTATGTCAGCACATGAACATTTACACTCGTCACTGAAAGGGAACCAATAGATTATAGAACAGGGCTACGTATCAGTATTTCTCACAGCTTTAAAGCTAGCTCTTAATCCTTCTGTATAGAATGTTTCCTGACTTTACAGAATCATTACAGCAAAAAGTAAATTACATGAAATTAATAAATCTTGCCTGGGGCATACATAAAGATAGTGTTGTGCAAATCTTGCTGCAAGTCACCATAAAGTCAGAGTACTGCTCACTTCCCAGGACTCTGCTCTGGAGGGCAGATGGAGCAAGCAGGGAAAGGGACCAGGAGATAGAAGCATACTCCTTTTTAGTTTTGCCCAGGATTTTCTTAGGTGTTTTTCAAGTAGTTTCAAAATCTATTCAAGACAAGAGTAGAAATCCAAGAGTAACTCGTCTTTCTTGAAATGTAATAATCTCACTCCAAGAAATCATCATATCACTTTAGAACAGAACCTTGCTGAACTACAGACTCAAATCTCACAAAGAGCAAGTAAATAAAATGAGAACTTCTGTTCGCTTTTCAGTGAAAATACTGAGCCAGTGCCACTCACCACCTTTTACCACCCTACGCACTAGATCCTACTACTTCAGCATGTTTCTTAGCTCTGACTCATCACTGTTTTAGAAATGATAAAAGTGCTAAAAATGCTAGGTGAACAAAAAAATGGGAGCTCAGGGGAAAAAAAAAAAGAAGAGAGCATTGTTTCAGAGAATAACACAAGTCATTAGTATCAGTTTTGGTCTTACACATCCATACATTATATCCTTGTCATATTCTCAAGAAGCAGCACAGTCTGAGGGCAGAACTAGCCAAAAAACAAACCCTGACAAGGACTGGAGCAGCATTAACAGGCAGTTGGAAAGCATGATGTATCTTTACTACAGCTGATAAGAGTCACACGCGTCAATGCTGAAACAGAGATATTTCCAAACCACAGCACAGCTGGATAAGAATCTTCCCATCTCTGGTACAACCAAAGAGATTAGAGCTGGCAGCAGGAGGAAAGAGATCCTCTACTGTCAGAGAGCAAGGTGTCTTTCTGAAGGAATGGGAACCCTCTGCTAATGCCTGCAGGGATTATGAGACCAGAAGGAATAGTTATGGTAACTATTTAATCTTCTGAATATATATAAGCCTTTGTCTCTGATAACTTGTTCTTATCCCTTCAGAACTTGAACACAATTATGCATCGTGCAGTGGTCCTGCTAAAAGAAGGCGTTTGCCATTAGTATATAATACATAGCATGCTAAAGGCTCTACTTGAGAGAAGGACACTTTGTGACAGTCTTTGTGCAGCCAGAGAGATGAAACTATGACGGGTTTCTAATCTAAACACATAAGGTATAGAAAGAGTTAAAAAGGTCTGTTGATTTATTCATGCAAAGTCTTGAGTACACATGGCACTACAGGAACGAGCAGTCTTCACGCTTTTCACAACCGGTATGTATATGTATTTAAATATATGAAATCTGATAGGTAATACACTTTTAGAATAGCAATGCTTTAAGGAGTTCTGTATCGGTATAAAAAACTGTCATGAGGAACAGTGCACAGTCAGGTCCTCTGTACTTTAAACTGGGTGACATAATTATACATTAAGATCGAGAGAGTTTCACCTTGTGTGTTTGCTTTTCTATTTGTCTTACGTCTTAAACGGCAACATTTCTACACAGCTTGCATTCAGACACAATTTGGCGTGTTCAGTGAACTCAGATCCCATCTTCTGTCTCTGGATACTCAGGCAGTTTTGATGTGCCCTTGTGCAAACAAAGGGTTAAAAACTTTTCTTATGTTCCTACTGGGCTGTAAAAGAAACTGCTGAAGCTGATCAATGACCACTGTTAAGACCTGGAAACCAATTATAAACCTGAAATTTGTGATGAACAAAGCTCTGAAACACTAGGATGAAAACTACTGAATTAGTCCAGTTCATTAAAATCATTAATAGTCATGAAATGAAAACCACCAGAGTCCAAAAAGGCTTAATGCCCTATCCATATTAATTAGATGGGAGCAAATCTGAAGTGAAAAGCAGCACATGCTTTGTAGAATTAGCAATTGCTCTCTACAGACTACACAGATCTCTATTAAAATTCAGTTTAATTAAAATTGATCACGTTAAGAAACTGATGTGGTTAATTAACTGAATTCATGGACTTCTTTTCATACATTTCACAAATGCATTGTACCCTGCTTTCTTGGGTGACAGCTTATGTTGCAGTGAAAATCTTGATTTTACAGGTTAATGCTGCATGTTCCATGAGGCTTAAAGTTCCCGTGTGTCCCCAGGAAAACCCTCACAGCGCAGGGGAAACAACAGGCCTTAGAAGCTACCAAAATCTAGCACCAGAAAGCCTGGCTGGAGTCTACACAGTTTATCTTGTAGATCAGCACGACACTCTGGGCACATATACGGAAGCATTGTAAAAGCTGTGGTCTCCTAAGGTCTATCATCAGAACTAAGCAAAGTATCCAGGGAAGCTATAAATAGATGCATACACTGTACCAGCACAGAATGTCATAAAGAGCCAAAGGCTCTGGTCCCTGCAATTAATGAGTATCAACAGGTAGACTGCAACCATTTCAGTTTTTGAAAGACATTGTCCCCATTGCCCCACCAGGCTTGGCTCAGGACTTAATCCTAGAGTTGCCCAGGAACACAGAGTTAGCCCAAGCTTCCGATTCCCAGAGGGCTGTCAAACTGGTACATCCAAGAGTTTGCAGTATCATTCTCTAGAAAATAAGGTGACCATTTCTAGAGTTTCGAAGTGGACTTGGCATTGTTAGATTAACAGCTGGACTTGATGATATTAAGGGTCTTTCCCAACCTAACTGATTTTATGATAAGCCACTAGTGCCCTACTGGCTCCAGAAGAAAGGCTGAATTGCATCTAATGATTCATTTTTATCATACCATTGTTTGAAAAGATAAGGCATTGTGAATAGTGCCGTTTGACCTTTGGTAGGAAGAGTTCAGGATTTCCTTTTCTATACGCATTGGCATGGTTTAGTCTCTGGACACAACTTGGTTACGAAGTAGTGCTGTAAACAGTTCTCATCTTAGAACATCACTTGTTAGAAAATATCAGCAAACGGCCCAGTGCCCGCCCCTTACACCATCCTGTACGAGAGGACATCAGTGCAGCCACTGTTTGAAAGAAAGTGAATGGGCAACCATCAGTACTGATACCGAACGGAGGACCATGCTACAACAACCAGATTATCATCTGGACTGCCTTCTGAGTGGCTTCCCAGCCTTTCAGGGAGCACAGTGATATGTGGAATCTCTAATAATTATAAGCAATGATACTTCTGGATCAGCTCCGGAGAGATTTCAAAGATAAAAGCCCAAATTTTTAGGAGAAGATGTAGCCAGACAATTCCTGAAGGAGGTCTAAAAATGGCACAGAGTCTAGATGGGAGCCAAAATAATTACCAAGAAATTATAATACAATAAATATATAGGAAAGAACACGGTTTTACAGATGAATTTTAACTTCCTTTGATTTATATAAAAATCTATATGAGTAATGGCACTAAACTTGGTACAACTACATCTCATTCTTCATTCCTTCTGCCAACTATGTAAATGCTAAAATGGTATTTTCTTCTCTGAAAACACTTTGCTAGTTGAAGATCACTATTAGCATTACACACAAGTGTTGTGTACAGGCCACCTGTGCGTGTGGATGGATGCACATCTATTCCTATCTATGTATGTTTAGATAGAACCAACTGCATTCAACTCCAGCACTATTTTTTTTTAAAGAAAAGCAAAGCAACATCTGACTAGGATATAAGATACATGACTGGCTCTTAATTCCCTCATGGGCAAACCCTTCTTAATATCTTGGCCTGTTTCAGTTAAAAGCTCATGGTTCAAGTAATGTAAAAGACATGCATTCAATCATTTTCCTTTTCCCTAAAGGCAAACACTTTCTTATCATGGTGAAACAGGAGTCATGTGCTCATGCATTGGAGAGCCAAAGTTCTTTTAAGCCTCATCAGAAAATTGAATACTTACTGCAACCTATCATTTGGAACTGCAGAGTAAAACAAAAGCATAATGCAAACAAACACTGGAGGTTCAGTCAGCATTATCTACTATTGCATAAGCCTAAACAGCTGCCTTACAAAATGAGAATACACAAGCTAAGACACAAAATCAAATGGAAGAATTTAACTCGGGGGGGGGGGGGGACAAATCTATTCATATTTAAATCAGGATTCCATAGTCAACAGTTAAAATACAATCAACTGAAAGGAGATGCTCTCTGTGTACTTGCCTTGCAAGAGGGGTTATTTTAGGACAACATTCTCCCAAGTAACCACAAAGAGGGCAAGGCCTTAACGCAGCAGGTGTGAACTCTTCACTTGAGCAGCATCTTTTTATAATAAAAAGGGAATATTCATATTTAGAAAAACTGAATGACAGTACAACTGGATAAAATAGAAGAGAATTAAACAAACCACATGGTAATTAAAGCAGGTTATGCACTGATAAAAGAACTCTTAGAAATAAATTATGTCCTAAATCACCTTACTCATGTTTCTTAGGGACTCAGATCTTTTGTTCCTCAGAGGGACTTTCCTGGGCTACCAGGTGAAACCACATCTCTTCTCTCCACAACAGAAGAAGAATGGGAGTTGCCCCTTTCAAAGTAAAAATCAAAGGAGCTGACAGGAGTCATGAGAGGCGACAGAAAGGGAACGAGAAACATATGAGGAACAAATCCCTCCCTTGCAGAACAGGCCAGGTCCCAAACCCCAAGTGACTTCTTGTGCACTCACAGCCTGAACCTCAGTGTTTTCTGGAGCCACTCTGGCCTCAGTCCCTCTCACACCCTGCTCCCTGGAGATGCAACTCCAGCAGTTCCCCGCATACTACTGCTCCCCAGGCACACATAGGTAACATATGCTGATTTCCAAAATTCCTTCCCCATCCATCTTTTCCTTATCACCTTTTTCCTAAGAAACGAAAACTCCAGAAAAGAATATCCAGGGGTCATCCCTCCACTGCTCTCCTACCGATGCCCTTTTCTTGATGCTAACATGTTTTAAATGCTTTAGATCCATTTTGGCAGTGAATCATAACCTCCTGTCAGTGTTTTAGAATGAAAGATTACATTAAACAATGACCAGGACTAATCTTCCCTAGTAACTAAAAAAATAAAACCTCAGATTACACTTTCGAGTACCTTCAGCCCCATAAATGAAGATTTACAGTTTATCGCGCCCTGTTTAACACAACCTTAGCATGCTCTGGTAGAGCAATCATTTGAGCACTACGTGTTTTATAGAAGTTTCAGGGGAAAGAGGAGCAGGGCTTGTGAAACGATTCCATGCCACAAACAGGCACACCACTTCCAGCAAGACAGATTTCATACTAAATACTTAGGAAAGGAATTACACCCAACAAAACTAACAGAGACCCATCTTCAGCTATTTCATAACCACATGAAGCTACTTTAAATCTGTTAGTGGCTTACTCCTGACTTACACATGAAACCAACAAAAGGAAACAGAAACCCCTTGAGTGACCATTGTAAAGACAGCATATGTAGCAGCCCAGTTTAAACAGATTAGGAGGACAAAAACCAAAAAAAACCCACACCAATTTCTTTCACAGTTAAGAGCCAGAAGCATCAGAACCAGACATGTTTACCAAAAGGCTAGTTCAAAAATCAGCAACTGAAAGGAATTATATTGTCCTTTCTGTTGGTGACATCAGTCAGACTATTTTATATGACTTTCATATGCCTCATACACAAAGTATGTTAACTCAATAACCCCTCATCTGGGCTTCTAAATACATCTTGGGCCCATTACTTGCAGCAGTAGGTACGGAATGCAGACTTTGGCTGGGGACGGGGTAGAAGATGATGTAAATCATTTAAATGAACATGTGGAAAATGGAGGCACTGTCAGGAAAAGTTACTGCTGGACCTCATTTCCAAAGTCTGCCTGAGAGCATTAAAGGGAAACTGTGCACTACAGGAATTCTCATAGTTGACTTTGGAAAAAAACAGGCAATAATAATTCTCTGAAAAGCCATACTAAAGCTAGACTAGGGTACAGTTTAGCCCAATATGTTGTCAATTTGTCAGCATCAAATCAATGACTATATATATAAATATCAATTGATATTTATACAAATTTGTGTCTCCTGCTCTCCAATGCAGAGATTTAAAGATTGCATGGAATATTAAGGATTGTTTCATTACTTCTTGATGAATTCCTAAGCACATAAAATGAAATAACAGCTGCAGTCAAGATGTAAAACTGCTGTGTACTTCTCCTTAGTTTCTATTTCATATCTTTCTTTTTTTTCCATAACAATTATAATTTCTGAAATTATTATTTGTACTCTTGTGAGTGTAAAAAAATGCTGTCTTCATACACTGAACATTAACTGCTTTATGAAAGTTCAGGCTCATCAGGATATTTTAAGGGAATGTTTACCCAGCCTGTCATCTTCTAACTTGAGGAAATTCTCAGCAGTGTCTGTCAGACTTGTTAGTGTCCTGTGTTTTGTCATTTTCCCTAGCCTGACCCTTCATCCTACAAAAACTGTCAACATTTAAAATGCTTGAAGTGCAAATGGTCAAACTGAAATTTCAGGAAAAGAAATTACTAACTGAATTTTATATGTGAAAGTCTCTCACACTATACAATTATATTTGAACGAAAAACCTCTATTCTTCTTGCTGTTTGGGAAGGTAATGTTTACTTTGGATGTACAAAGAGCATAGTTGCTTCATGTGAATTGTGTGCCTTGTCATGCTATTCTGAAAGTAGAATTATTATATTTGGCTAAACGCACAAAAATTATTGTTGGTAAAATATATTAATTATTCCTGTAGTAAGATTAAAACCTACAACTTGATGCTGAATGGAAGAAAATGGCTTTAAAAATTACAAGTTAAATCACCTAGAATGACATGAAGAATGATGGACAGGAAGGAAGATGACGCATACAAAGCGCCCATGCACCGTAAGTTCAGTTACAGTTCATCATATCATACCAGAGGCCCTGTTTCAATAATCTATTCTTGTGCTATGCATGGAACAAGGAGCTTTGAAGCAACCTCTTGCGTTAATTTTGCATGAAAACACCATCTGGCCCTAAACAACTATCTAGGCTATGGATCTGTTATAGCCTAGATATGGTCAACATGATATTGAAAGGTCAAAGAAGGGTCTAATTATATGCCTTAGTACTTAGAGGCCATGGTCACTGGAGCATGATTATAATCACTCAGACCAAACAAGACTCATTTATAATTTTAATTATCAGTGAATCAGACATCTCTCAAAGAGTTGTTCCATGTAAAAGAATTACATGACTGTTGCTCAGAATAACTGTCTTGTCTTGTTTGTCTCTAAAATAAACCCTTGAGATACCCTCAGTTAATTCCCTGTTGATATATTTAGAATCCATCAATCTTCTCAACCACTGCATATTAACGTATTTGGAGTATTGTACAACTGCACACAAAACGCTGCCTTGTGTTACAACGGTATCATCTGCTACAAGAGAGTTTGCAAAAAAAATCCGGAATTCTAAACCTAAAGAGTACCAAGTGAGGGCTAGCCTTGCAATTCCATTCACTCCCTCGTGCATAATGACACGACATGTACAAACTAGACTGTAATGATATTTTAACAAGTCTCTTGCCTCACGCATTGCACAGGGCAGTGGGTTTTTTTTTTTGGAGGGAACTGAGCTGTAACTAAAGGAACACCCACTTTGGCTGTTGAGAGGGGGAAAAAAAAAAAGTTATGTTTTGAAAGAGATCGGGATGACACAAAATGAAAGATAAGTCAATTGATAAGCTGACCTGAAAAGCGTATACAACTTCACCCGTATGGATGCTATATCATGCTACTTAAATCACTCAAAACACTTTTCTTGCCCTCAGATGGTCACCAATTCCTCAATTTTCTTTTTTGTCAGTTCTGACTTCAGGCATGGGGTTTGATTTACAGAAATGTGATTTCTGTAAATAGAGCACATTCAAAGTGACCTCAGTGCAAGCTGAGCTTTCAATATATGAAGTGTTTGTTGCTACTAAGTATTCTAAAGTTGATGTCCTTAGCATCTCACATTCAGTATGCAAAAAACAGTGCAGTGGTTCCCAGCTGTTCTGGAACAACCCTTGTAAACACTGTCTTCCCATACTACTTGTCCCCAGCTTTCATCACTTTTACTTTCCTACTGGACATTCTCTGTGCTCTCCACCTCACCTCTACCATCAACACTTGACCAGCTGGAAAAACCACAGCCCACTGAGGATTGGGAGCATAAAAAGTGCTATTACTGTAGCAAAAGAGGACCACTGGAGCCATAGTCAATGCTGGAGGCATGGCTGTGCTGGATAATGTAGCTGTGATCATCAGGGCAAAGCTTAGGAGACAGTTGTTAATTCAGAGTCAGATAGAAGTAGCAGGCACTAAGAGAAACACTTCACACTGGAAGACAAAAGACTATGTAAAACATCTTTTTTACAAGATAAGGGACATGAGTTTATAGCATTAAAAATGGTGTGCCATGGTTCCTTAACAATAAAGATCCCCTACTGCTGCTCCAGAAAAAAATACCCTCAGCTTCCTTCTCTTTTGAGTACAGTCATGATTTGAACCACTCATTAAAGACCTGAATCTGTTTTGGTCTTCAGCTAACATTAATGCCACTATAGCTGTCAATTTGTTTTGTGGAAACAGGAGTCCAGGAAGTGCTTACCTGCACTTTATTTACATGATAATTTATATACTACTGCCTTATTTACACAATGAGCATAAAAATGGCCACCTTCTTGTCTGCTGGACATTTGAAGACAGATGAAGAGGCATCTCTCTCAGCCTGTGTCACAGGGATGGCTGGACTCTCAGTCCCTTCAAATAATCTCAGCTGGGTCGCAAGGGGGAACAAAGCCTTGCCAGGTAAGCTTCCTGGGGAGCATTCAGCTGTACTGTCAGCCCAGCTTCCCTCTTTAAGCCCAATTGCCCCCATCACCCGCCCTCTGCCAGGTTTCTGATGTAGGGGTACCTGATGCTTCTGATGCTTGCAGGGGTACCTTCTCCTGCTTGACACCTTGGTCACCGAGTGCTTAGAAGGCTTCCTTTTCTCAAAGGGTCTCAAGGGCCACCCTACAACCTTAACCAGAAAAAGAAGAATGTCTACAGCTCAGCAAGTTACACGTGCTCACATTTAATTGACATGAGCGTCAAGGGGACCATTCACACAACCAAAAGTTAAGGAAGTACCCGGTGTTTTTGGAACCTGGGCACTAACAGGGAGAAAACCCTCTACTACACAGTAAACACAGCTTCATTTTCCATTACCCATCAAACATTCTATCACCAGTGAACCCAGCACTTACAGCACCACCACCACCAAACTGGAGTCGCCTACACCGTGAATACATTGTGGTTTAGTGTACATTCAGACATGCAGAACACTCCCCAGTTCTAGTCACCCCATCACCAGATTTGTTGACCTACTGCGCTTTGTTTCCCTTCTTGTTCAAACACCCCGCTTCCTTCCAGAGGAAAGCAACGACAGTGGGAGATGAGGGGTGCTCAGATGGGGTCTGACTGCCTGCCAGAAGCTCAGCATCCACAGTCTGCACGCAGTGTCAGCGCACAAAGCACCACTGAAAACGCTCGTCCTGCAGCGCAGACACAATCCCAGGGGCTGCTATTGGGAGCGCCGTGCACACATAGTCTGTTTGCAAAACAGGCGCTCAGCAGCAATAAACACTTAGCATTACAATGTAAGCCTCTGGGGGAGAATCTCTCTCACACGCAGTTTCAGTACTGTATTAAATTAGCAAATTCAGAAAGGAATGTTTAACATATTTGGCCGTGTTCAAGACTATGTTTTGTACTGCTGTTGTTACCACCCATTTTACACATACATAGGTTAATGCAGATTTCTCTCATGCTTAAAAATTGCTAGATAGAAAAAGAACAAATAGTTGTATAGTTAAAGGAGCTTGAATAAAACGTAGAACTAGAATCAAAGACAAAGATAGTTCTTAAATAGAAAAAGGTAATAAATTGGATCATTTGGTTCCATATTTATGCTTTCAATCGTTAATCAAATCCATTTCCATTTCTAATTTTACAATTTTTCTTTTCTTTTGACCTTTAATAAAATGTTTCAATTGATCAGGGTAATAAAAATGTGAATTATATGAGCTGGCACAGACAGAGAACGACTGTTGAGTAATCTGTGTTCCAGATATAACAAGGAAAATGCCTGTGATTAAGTATGGGCTAAAAGATATTAAAAAAATATAAAACCAAGTATCATACCTTTCACTTAAGAATTCAACAAAGAACAAACTTTGAAAAACAAACAAACAAACCAACCAAAAACCTAAACGCAACCAACTAAAATTAAGGGTTTGTGGGGCAGT
The DNA here is from genome assembly GCA_025345505.1 of Todiramphus chloris collaris. NCBI lineage: Eukaryota > Metazoa > Chordata > Aves > Coraciiformes > Alcedinidae > Todiramphus > Todiramphus chloris. Next base: position 10,743,490 of record JANVCC010000046.1, read on the forward strand.
TGCTGTCATTCCGTTGCCACACAATCTATTTGATTATTAATACAAACTTTTTTGGTTTTTTAGCATGAATAAGAACATATTCTCATCTGTTCTTGAGGTTTATTTGAGCTATATCCCAAAACCAAAATGGCTTAAATTGATCAACAGCATAAGCACTTAAAATTGGGTTTTTTGGCTTTTTCTAAACATAAGCGTCAGCAAGAATGTAACCAAAGGAAAGAGCCTGCTGAGCCTGCCAACCACTAATATTATTTGTTTCAATAGCTTTCCTTTGAATAGCAAGTATTGATTTTTTACATCGGAACTCTTACACAAAGAGCATTAAAAGAGAAATTATACCTCCTATTTTTTCTCCATCTTAAGAATCATTGCTGAAGACTAACAACACAGTCACCAGGGACTGATCGATACTTAGGAAGTCCAGGAAATTTTTCTTCCTTTTTAAGAGTTCTTACTGTAGGGTAATGCCACTTCTGCCAGAAAAGATAGGTATTTTTCCTTGGGTAGAGGCAATTAGCTCAATGAATTATTCCATTACTATCTGTTCTCAGTTACCTGTGTTCCTCAAAGTATTCCTCACATGAAGTTCGGGCAAGTGAAAGTATCATGAAGGAAGGAAAGAACAAAAGCACAGAGCGAAGGGTGCCAGGGGGCTGGTGGAAAGAAGCAGCTGAACTCTGGGAAAAAGCGATGAAGGTCAGAGCTGTGTTTCAGAGGCAAAAGAAGGAGCAGAGCATGCACAGGAAGACTGGGAAAAAAAGCTGCAGGAGAGGTGACAAAGGCACCTAGAGCTACCAGGAAACAAAATTTAAATACATTGAGCACCTCAGAAGACTTTGCAGTTCAGAAAAATATCTAGGTGAAAGGAGAAATTAAAAATGACAGGTGGTTCAACAGGTTTCCTTACTCCTTCAGCAACATGCACAGCCAGCCAGATGCACCAACAGTCATTACAGTCTGTGAGGACTTATGGGCCTCGGTTGGCAGTACTTTTCAGCATCTCTCTTACAAGTAGTAGCAGCAATATTTTTTACTTCCAAACTTTCAAACTTCTTATCTTTCCTTAGAAAATGCCCAGGAGCTAGAGAGCTAGCACCGAGGCAAATTTAGTGAGATTAGTCACGTACACTGCAGAACAGACAGGGCTCAGTTTTAACTTCTGACTTAGAAAGCACCAATGTTTATTAACGTTGCTCCTTGCTGAAGATAATTGTCAGTGGTGATACTTCCATCATACTATGACAACTTTGGTGCACTTTTACTTCTATAACAGCAAATTATAATTGAGTAAGCAGAGCTACAAGCAAAGATTTCGCCCCATTGTAGTCACAGTATTGCTTTCAACATCGTGTTGAACAAGGGTGACCCTGGAGTATTCGTGGTGACAATTACTGCAATAGGATCACTAAAGAGATACGAGGTAACATATTGTCTGTGCACTCTGCCTACAGACTTGGGATTAGATATGTCCAATACAAGACACAGGGCTCCATAAAGAACGAGCAATGACATTTAACTTCTAGGCTTCTGATCCCAAGGAGGGAATTCAAATTTCAGAGCCTGATGTCTGCAATGCATGGAGGAACTTGGCATTTCAGAGTGGGATTCAAAACAACTAGTGCACTGAAGTCCAGAGAAAAATCTGAGCTCACAGAGCATCTTAAATGCCACTGAATACATTTATTCAGAGATACAGACAAGTGCTAGCCCACCAAGAACTGGACCTTCTGAGGGTAGGCTTTTCAATCTGTTCTTTATGAGATCTGATCAAGAGTTCCTGTTTTATTTTGAGGGTTTTCTAAACGTGACTGATAACAAGGTGGTGATTGCACTATTCACACACTATGACAACACTCATACCTTTGCTTAGGGTGTAGGAGGTCAGGCTCAGTGCCTTCCTTACCTAACAAGGTTCAGGTCTATGTTTTCCAGCCCCAAGGAAAGTGCCTTTACCCCAGGATGTGTATCACGCTACAAAGTGATTCCTGTGATTCCTCTTGCTAACCCTGTGCTATTACACAGAAGGAAGTATTAACCCAAGGGAAAAAAAAAACCAAAACAAAACATGAGAAAGAATGAGCACAGCTGGTTTCATAGATAGGGCACTTTGCCTCTAGGTTCCAGGATTATGATCTCAGTTCCTGAGCCTATTTTGGGACAGCTTCTACCCTAATGGCAGATTTCTGTCCTGTAGAGAATTGAAGCTCTTTAACACTGTCCAGCACACACTCAACTCCATCATCTCTATCATTCAGCTGTTCCACCAGCTGCACTGTAACATCACTCACACCCCACAAATTTCTGTCTTTCCTTCCTTTATAATTACTCTCATTAATTTTACTACATTATAATCCACTCTTTTAAGCACTAACATATTTTAAGTTACCCTTAGCTCAGGAGGACACTATCTACCCACAGAAAAACTTCCACCTTTGTGCTTGATAAGCAAACAAGTGACTGGAAATGCCACCTAACAATATGATATTAGGACTAGAAGAAATGGAGTGGGGCAATCCAATTAAAGGAGAACAACTAAAATAAAAACTTTGCCCCCAGTTTAAGCAAAATCTAAAAGGAAGATTTAATTACTACACTGTGTTGGAGTATCAGCGCCAGTTCTGGATTAATAAAAGAATATTCAAACAAAAAGCTTATTAACTCAAAGTGCACATTTTTATTTAATTAAAGGTAAAACAGAAAGAATGGTAATAGGTCAATAATAATGACTTATTACTTCCTTTATGTGGCACATTTACAATAAATGGTAATTTACCATTAGAGAGACATATTAAATTTTTTTTTCTGCTAAAGAAATTAACATTAGTCATGTGGAGAAAGAGAAGGTTCTCCATTTCCAGCTTGAAGATTTGCATTCAACAAGGCAGTCTGAGGATATTACAGTCCACATTCCCCCTTTAGCAATGCAGGAAGAATTAAAGCATAACCATGTATGACATCATTCCAGCTGTACGCTGATGGGCTACAGATCATTTCATCCATGCTATTTGAAAAACATTCCACTTTCCAGTCATTAGACTTGCTAAATGGATTCACCTGCCATACCCTTGGAATCATTAAAAAAAAGGAAAAAAAACCCTCTTTGGCACATGAATGCCTTGCTTTAGTTTTATTCTTATAGCTGATGTATTATTACTTTTATTTCTTAAAAATAAAAAGGATTTTTCACTCACTTTGTTGGAGGGGGAAAAAAAAAGTCTACATTTCCTGCTTTTATTCTTGCTCTAGGCTTATTTCAACATTTCTGATTAACTATCTTCACAAAACAGATACAACAGCCAAAACTTGTCATTACTGGGGCTGTACTGTAGTTTTAAATAACTGCCTGTTAGTCTGTTCCAAAGAAAAGAGGATCGGTTTACTAATCTGAAGTCTACTTTGGGTAACTTCCTTAATTATTTGACATGAAGATAGAGAGCTGCTATTTAACACTTCTTCCGATTCCAGGAAAATATCACACCATTTGTGCACTCATTATGGCTGCACTCTTAACTTCAGACTAATTTAAAAGCTTCAACTCTACAGGTGGTATTTTCAAAGCTGCCTCTAGGTCATTAATTTCTAATTGGACACCCCAACCCTCTAGGCAAGCTTTGAAAGTCTCATCCTAAATAATCAATATTCTACTTCCTAATAACCTGGTCTGCAAAAGAGCCAACAGGACAAAACATTTAGTAACTGGAGGGAGACTGCTGTGAACGTGGAAGATAAAAAAATTAGGTCATATATCCTTGTCTTTATAGTAGAATTCCCTGCTTCCCACAAGGAGTGAAAGCGACCAGACTGACAAAGGAGGGAGGAAGAGAGGGAATCTTCACAAAAAAACCCAAACCAAAACAAAAAAGCCAAACCAAACCACTCGAAGTTTCATACACCTCATGAACACAACAGATTCAGCAGCACTGTGCACAGCTTGGGTTTATGTTCTGAGTCAGTTGAAAACAATATAATCCAGAGGGAAAAAACCCAACCCAACAACAGTTTAAGAGGATATTGAAATACTGTATAATGCCACAAAGCAACATATTGGATAAAAATAAACCCAAATAATTAAGGTATCATTACAAATTTAACCCCACATTTTTCAAATGCAGAAGAGACAGACGTAAAACTGCAAGATAAATATCAGGTCCTATTGGGTTAAGTATGTTATAACTACTAGTTATATATAAAATAAGAAGATTTCATTCAGAATATATATCAGCCTGAGCGACCTAACGAAAAGGAGAGAACTAATTGCATTAAATCTAGAGACAGCAGCAGGAAAAAAAATCAACCGTGAAACATTTGGAAATATCTCACCAATTCAAGACTGTAAATAATTTGAAACATACCTCCCCAAATACACCAGAAAGGGGGAGGAGAGAAGGTAATCTAATATAGACCATCCCTACTCTAATTAGCAGGCATTCAAACAGTTGAATTTTCTAGGAGAGAAGAAGAAAAATAACCTAGCCACAAAACCACAGATTTTAATTATTAGTTTCTCTGAGTTTCATGCATTCTGGAACAATTACAGAACTGGTAATAATTACTTCGTGGAGTCCTTCCAAAGTAAAATATCCTTAACCACCTTGAAGAAGAAAAAGGATTCCATCTGTTTTAACATACTGTATTTAAAGAACACCCAAATCTTTAAGTTTTGAAATCCAGGTAGTTCAGTGAAATCAGAAGGATACGGCTCTTTCCCTGGTGGTTCAGCCTATTTGTTCTACCTGCCACTCTGAGACCTGACACAGCTTAGGGCACAGCAGTTCTTATCACAAAAGACTTGATCCTTAAAACACTAATTACATGTTGGCATTTCCAGGCTAGACAGCACACTACGTTTGATGTTACACTGGGCAACGGAGCATGATGAGCAGCAATACAGGCAGAGTTAAATCTGGCAGCAAGGATGGCTACAAAACCTATTTGAGAATGCAAACCAAACAGCTGCATATGGCAAATATATGTGTGTGTAGATATATGGATATATGCACAAGCACTTAAGGCTTACAGATGAAGGATGCTAAGTGCAGCAGTCACAATTCTTATACTCTCATGCAGCCCCGCAATAGCTCATAATAAGCATCAGTGCAGATTATACAAAAGTTTCATCAAGAGTCATACTTCTCCAATGGTTCCCAGGTTACAATTTTATAATATGTCCTTTGCTTCTGCCTTGAATTTTTACACAAGACACCTGGTAATATGCATTATGCATTGAAAAACACAATAATAATTACACATCTTCGATTACCATTTCTTTTTTTTTTAGTTTTTAATCAGCCTTTTTTTTTGTAATAGTTATATCAAAGGGGATCAAGGTTTTAGTACAGTATCTATCAAGCAGATTCAAGCTTCCCTGCTTACCCAACAACGCAGCTGACTCCTGTTATCTTCTTGCAAATTACATATTTCACATTTAGTCTGACTGGAATTCACAGTCTGAAATGTTTAAATTATTTTGCTACTAATACTGCTCAGTAGCTGATCTATAAATCACAAGGACAGATATAGTGTTATAAATCTCAAGTATTTCAAAATACTTTATATAGATTGTTGTATTTTGAGCATAACTAGGGGATGCATTTCTCACTTCTATAAACTCACTCTGTATGCATTAAAGAACGTTTTACATAACAAAGGAGTTCAGGTTATACAGTGGAGAGGCAGCGTGGACTGAGCAGGTGCTGTTCCTGAGTAAGGCCAGCATCAGGATTTAATGTGCACAATTCTTTCTGTGACTTTGTCCCAAGACTTAGTTTATACTCAATTAATTCTACATTCTCCACATTTCAAGCTGTGGCAATGCAGTAACACTGAGATTGATCATATCGGGACATTTGTCGAATTCCTCTCACTCATAAAATACATTAATCAAGCTTTTCTTTCTAGTATATCAATAGATGGTGACTTTCTTGTCTTTCTTTAAAGAGTTATTGCTGCCATAATGCATATAAAACTCTAGAGCTGCATCCAAGAGCAGAAATTGTTTTTTAATAATCCCTGGTGTTGATTTCAAAACACTGGAAATCAATTTTGCAGACTAGTTACACACACTGTTGGAAACCCAAATTTCATTCAAAGGGATGGAGCCACACATTTGTGCCAGACTAACACCAGGGCTTTCAAAAGGTGAGCAACACCGGCTGCCATCTGACCAGTAATTTATCTTTCCTATACTACAGTTTTGGCTTGTGAACGAAACGGTCTCTGCAGTGATCCTGACCAGAAGACCACTGCACATCGAGGAGTTATTGATCCACCCAACAGTCACCCTGAGCAGCCCCCGGGCTTGCGCTGGGCTGCCAGCACAGCCTGGCCTTCCGGCCTGTGACACGCTGCGTGTATCCCCTGGCTCTGCTTTAATCGAGGAGCCTGTGGGCAGCTCCCGCTTGGTACCCGGGAGCATGCCACCTGCCTGGCCTTGCCTTTGTCTAACAAGCACAGCAACAAGTTCTCATCCCTTCCGTTCAATGGTAGGAATGATGAATGGAGTTGTTTTCTTGTTAGAGAGTGCTCAACTAGCTGGAATGACCAAATGGGGTACCGCTTTCCACAGGCAGGTCCCCACGGTGTGCTCTGTGTGGATCAGAGGCCCATTTTGATGCTGCACAGCTCAAGGTTCCCAGGATCTAAAGGAATGCAAGACTCCACTATTCTCTCTTTAGCGTTAGCTTCGTAAGTACCTTTTAAAAGACACTTTACAGAGTCTGAGTGCATTTCCTACTGCGATCATAAGAGATTGGCATCTCTTGGTGCAAAACAGTCTCAGAATATGTATTTCTTCTAGCAAATACGGGCCTGTTCTGAGCTCCTCATGGCCACTGAATTGTGCTTGACCTTTGCATGACCAAATAAATATTCTTTACACGGACGGCACACAAGTATCAAGAGAATACTTTAAATACATCCAAATGATCAGAAAATTCTCAGTATCTGCCATTCTCCACTTTTCACTAACACCTCAGTTTTGCACACAGCTATACAGATTCAAGTTTCTCATCACTATTCCTAACACTGAACTAGCATTCAGTTCTTAGTATTAGGTTAGCCTTTCGAAGTTTTAATGAAAATTTGAAGGAATAGAGAGAAAATTAAGCAACCAGTTAAAACCTGAGAGCTAGAATGACAAATCACATTATTATTACCTGCCCTGAATGATCAAATATGCTCACATAATATAGAATTAATTTATTTCTTTTAATTAAAGTAGATACACTGCTGCAGCCAGATAGACCCCACAACACTAAGTGAACCAGGCACATTACAGGAGAACAGCAATGGGATTTTAAGTTAAATCACCAGTGTGAAATACTATACTATTCAGGAAGCAGCCATACTTAACTCATCCATAAACTGAGCAGCCAAACAGGCTAGATTACAACTATAAGATGAAGTGGAGCATGGTCTATTGCAAATTATGCATACACACATTACTTGTACCAGTGCCGATCCACATGCAAGATGCTCTGCATCCTGGGCACTCCCGAGTTGCACAGGAAATTGTTTTACCCAGGCTTTGATAAAACACACACGGTTAGAGGTAACTTTAACCCAACACTTGATTCCTTTTATGATAGTGAGTGTAGCCACTGGAAAGGTAATGTCACTTTCCCTGCCTAGAATGGTAGAAATGCTTCACAGCTGCATATATAGTGTTTTGTGTCTTACACATCATCTTTAGTGGCTAGGTGGGGAGAGGAAGGAATGAGGAGACCTCACACTGTGCATCAGTGATAGCACAGGCAAAGCTGTGACACCTTTTCTGCTGCCACTGATATCCATGCACTAAGGCAGAGGATCTACTGGAGAACGGAGTCCCCAGAAGAGCATGTGTCATCACTTTTGTCCCAACTCATTTCCCTGCACATTATTCTGAACCACACTAAGCAGCTTCTTTGTGAACATATACAATCTTCCACAGAGACAAATAGGCAATTGAAATCTAAAGGCCCATGAACATACACTTTTTATACACAAAATGCTGTAATCTTGTAATCAATATGCTATTTAACACAAAGCCAGTACAGCCCCTGGGGGAGGGGGCTGTGCTCTGAATATTTAGTTCTGCTGATAGGTTTGCTGCTGTCTTTGTGCTTCATGGAAATAAACGGGACCTTAACATTACTGCTCAACAATGCTATCTGATGGTCACAGCATCTTGGATTCATCAAGACCAACTACATAAAAAAAACAGGTTAAACAGTACTTGAAAAGAAAGCATAACCATACCTGTTGGTTCAGGCATCCACATTCTAGGGCTCGGAGGGAATTCACTGCCACCCTTAACCACAGCACTGACAAGGACTTTTGAAAACTCATAGTCAGCTGGACGAGATTGAGAAGCTAGAAAAAAGAAAATACAGCATTGTTTGTCAGAACTAGACAGACAGGAGTGCTTCTAATCATTTCCATTATGAAAATTATTAAAGTGTCGTTATGTAGGAACAGCATTGACAAACTTCCAAGCTTTAAAAGAGAAGAAACAGGAGAGCATGAACTGAATACCACTGGTTTACAGAGACTGCTTCAAATATAGTTGAATTATTAATCTATTCTGGAGTTCTATTAGGTGAACATAACTTTAAGTGAAGCAACTAACACTAGTATCTTTTACATTTAATTAGACAATAAGGAATTAAAAGCCAGCTATATAAAACTAGAAGCAGTAAAAAGGGAATCATTACACCATTTCTAGATGTGTATGAAAGCAAGTTGCTGCCTTGTCCTTTCTATTGATAATCACTGTTGGAGATAAAGCAGTGAATGACACAGATAATAGCTCCAGCACTGTGTAACAACTGACTTGAAGCAGCGTATTAAATACAGAAGTTGTCTCATGTGCAACGGGAGGATTGTTACTTTGGCTTTAGTTAGCATTTTCATTTGTAATTAGGAAGATTGTGAAAAAAAAAAATGTACTCCTGATATCTACACCTGGTAGCAATTTGAGATAAATGGCAAACATGCATGAGATTATAAAATTTGAAAAAACCAGGCAAATTAGAAACGTGCAAACTTAATCCATGGCAAATATATTCCAAAACACAGAGGGAAGATGTAAACAAGCAACACAGAAAGCAAACTAACCATCAAAGAACATTTTCTGGTGAGCTCTTCCAAGTCCTACTAAGCAAAATTCAAGTACTTTCTTGGTGCTGGCCACCTTGCCTTCTGCTGAAAGCTGAAGAGGCAAAACCAGGTGATGCATGCATTCTTCAGTTTCCATTTCAGAGCCAGGCACATTATAATGTAAACCACTATTGATTTCAGTTCACTTTAACACCCTGGACTATGAACTGTGGTGGTGGATGGCTCCAATTCATAATCCCTGTCAGATTTAGCTGCCACAGCTAAATCCACAGGGGTTGTGAATAAGAGACCTTAGAAATCATTTCAAAGTGAAATATGATCCAAAAAGGCAAGTACCATTTCAGGATGTATTCACTGAATCACAAGGTAAATTACCAACTAGGTCTTCTTCCAAGATGGACAGAGACAGTTTAATTGAATGGATACTACGATGAACCAGGAGCTCAGACACACAGACACTGTGTTGTGAAACCAGTGCCTGAATGGCCAGGCTGAGATGAAACTGTGGCAGGCAGCAGCAATATGAGCACCTTCCATGTTTTGGACACTTGTCCTGACCTCTGCATTGCAACACAGCAGCACTTCAGAGAACTAATTCTCCCCATGTCTCTTCCCTCACCCCAAAAAATAACTCCCTAAGAAGTGAGCACAACCAATTCACTAGACTAATCCACAGTACAGCTCCTGGCAGATGTGCTGCCTAACATGGGCAGGCAAAATTACCAAAAGTAGTACTGCTAAAAAGTCTGCGAGAAAAAAATATTGCACAAACTAGTTGTGGGTCTCTTTATATTTTGCTTTTTTTATTGTGCTTTTGCTTCCCAAGCCCACAGATCTTCAGATATCTTCTACATACACCCACCCTCCAAACTGTGATGGTTCAGATCCTTGGCTGAGGCCAAGGATTTAAAAGCCTACACTGTACAAGTCTTCTTAGAGATTAAATGAATCACGGCACAGATTTATCCTCTTTCTTCAGACAGAAGTCCACAGTTGAGATATCTAGCCCTGCGGATGCTGAAAAGCTGCTAGCAGAGGGATTTTCTCAGGTTCTCACAATATTCGGTGAGAATCCTGCCTTTCTCACACAAGTTATGAAAACAGTAGGATGTTTTTTGTAAGCTGGACCAACACCTGGTGTTTTGCTAAGTTCTCTTTATGGTACATTGGAAAAATATTTTGAAATGGGTGTTGTAGGACTTCAGCCAATCCCCCTAGGAGATGGGTGATCACTGACCAGTCGCCCTATGGGGCTGGGGTATATAAAACGGGGTTAGAAATTAATAAAGTTGCTTCTTTTGCCTGCTGTTGCTGAATTTGTGTGTTGCTGCATCTCTCCACTCCCAGTATAAACAGCGACATAGCCCAGTGGTAGCTATTTATCTAATTATCGATACCTTCAATACAAGATTATCTCAACTGACTAGAAGAATAACTAGTAGTAAAGGAAAACAAAAAAAAAAACCCAAAAGGAGTAAGAACATCAGATTAAATCTAAAAAGTTCCTACTACACATGAAATAAGGTACCATATCTTCACCTTTTTTTTTATTGATTAGGCAGAGCCTCTAACAGATGGCCCATAAGTCAAGTTCTGCTAGACAGCAGAAGTTGATGATTTAGCAGATCTTTTCCCTCAGCAAGTCTTACTGTCATTACTAACTCAAACAGTAACAGCAGCCAGTCTCTGCTGCCTCTTGGTATCCAGCATTACAGGACTAACCAGAAACAGACTAAAATACAGTTAAGATATCCCAATCAAGACCAAAACAATGTGATTCAATCAAAAGGAGGTAACAGTCATAACCCCAGTTTGTTTGCAGTTACTTTTCCAGCACTTTACGGTGTAAACTTTGGCTGTGATATACACAGAAATACTTTTAAGCAATCAGTATGTCCAAGCGCTTTCTGCATGCCATTCTAACGTGTGTAAGTTGTGAGAATGCAAGCTGCAGCTCACATATACATAGAGCAAACCCGGGGACCCGCCCAATTCATAGCCCTGGGGAACTTGGCAGTTCACAGGGGCAGTATCAGAAGATGAGATATTTACAGTGACAAACTGGCACCACTGAGGCAAATACTAACGAAGCAATGTCAGAACAGTGCCCACAGGGCTCAAGATCTTCTACGGGTATTTTAAGAGAAACCTATGATCTCTGGTATCAAAACCCACAGGAAGATCAGTAAGAATTAAAATTGACAATGTGCCAGAATCCACCTACTATAAAACAGAAGGTCACTACAAATCCTCATTAAAGCTGTCTCACCGCTTTGCCCTGATTGAAATTTTTCAAACAGTTTATTATTACCATGAAGGTAAGGGCTGCAGTTGCCCTGCCACAACCTTTTTCGAGGACCTTTGCTAGAAAGGTAGATTTGAAACAAGGTGGAAATCTGAGAAATTGCCTGCGGACAGCAAAAAGCTGCTTAATCAACTGCTCCAATCTCCAGCAAAGAAGAAACTCTTACAGATGCCAAAGAGGTGTTAATGATAGATATTATAAAAGGGAACTGCTACAGTATATCTTTCAAGGAGTGCTACAAAAGCCATGCTGGCAAAAGATCAAGAAAACAGCTTGCGAGTGCAGGACCGTATCTATAATAAAAGTACAATGTGACAGGTTTAAAATCCATAAGCTATGCTGAAGTACATAGTTCAGAATCCCAATGACCCAGATGAATCTGAAGTTGTTGAAGACCTTGGTGTTTAACCACCATAGGAAAAGGAAAGACCCCAAAGCCTTCTCTTATCTTCTCATATCTCTTCTCCACTAGACCTTATGCCAGAATCTCAGCAGCCAGGTTGCTTCTCCAATCAGTTTTCACTTCCACACTTGGAAAACTTCAGCACATGTTAATTGTGAAGAACATTCAAGCATAACAGAAGGCTAACATCAAACAATGTAAAATAAAACCACCAAACCCACCACAGATGCTCAAAACAATGGGACGTGCTAAGCAGCTGGGTGTGTGAAGATGGCAAAGACAATCAGGGTTCTCCACTGGAGCTCCTTTATTCTTGTTATGAAACCACTGCTGTACTATTTGGCCATCACAACACTGTTTTTCATATTTGGACTCCTGCAGGGCTAGTAGGAACAGTTTGGTGATATTCCAATACCACACTGGAATAAACTCATTAACAAAATCTTTAAAATTTTCTTAGAACCTGTCTTCCTTCTGACTTATGCCACACAAAATGCAGAAGTGTGTTGTGTGTGTGCTGAACATGGTGACTACAGGTGGGGTTGGTACACAGACCACACAAGAGACACGCTGTGAGCTCATTTGTCTGAAATGGAGATGTAGGTCCCTGGTCCAGCATCTAGAGATGTGAAACTTTGAAAAAGAGTAACAAAATCCATCACAGCTCCCACGCAGAGCCAGGTCTGTATTTCAGTTCTATTAGTCTGGACATGAGGAATATATGGATACTACAAATCTAGCTAAGGGAAAAAAATAATTTAAAAACCCCAAAAAAACCACCAAACCCAAGCAGATGGGTTTCTTCAAATTCTTGCCATAAGAAGAATATAAAGTATGTAAAATGCAGTTTCTCTGCCTGTGCAACTACTCTATGCTTGAGTAGTTCAACTACTCTGTGCTTGAGTACAGGTTATCATGATAAATGATATTTTGTTTTGAATCCATTCATTCAGTAGGAGTTTTTGGCAAAAGGAGTAGTCTGAAGTCCTTTTTTTTTGATGTTGCTCAAAGTTGTTCAAAGTTTTGTCTACTCACAGAAACTCAGCACTTACATCATGAAAATTGCAGGAGGACACAGAATTACCTAATTCCACAGCTTTGTCCTAAGGAATAAATCTGCTGGAACCCTGCAGTTTTCCAATACACAGTCCTCTCACAGGATGATCTATTGCTTAGATGTTCACATACAAATCAAGTGACATTGCCTGATATTGTTCCACCTAAGAATTATGCCTGAAACTTTTCTAGGAATAGGGCTCACACAATTACCCTTTTGCACTCATGCAGGAATTCTCACCAAAACCAGCCAATTAGCAATACCTGTGCGAACAAAACATATTTTGCATCTAGACATTTTCCAACAGCGAGAAAAGCTCAGGGTTTCCACCTGTTTTCATAGCAGCAGGAGCCTGGGCCCAGGTCATCTGAACTATCATGTGGGGCTCCAGATGGAAACCATCATCCTTATCATTATCTTACTCAACAGACAGGCATTTTACCACCCCATAGCACACAGATAACTGGGCACGACATCAGTATTTCTGCTAAGGAGCAGAGCAGGAACATGAATGCCATTAGCAGCGAGATACATGGGTGGAGAACAACCCTCCAATGCCTGTCTGTGCCTTCGTGGTGAGGTTTAAACTGATTAGGAATTTGGGGATGGAATTTTCTCCAGGTCAGCACACAATGACAGACTGAAAAAAATGCAGCATGGGGGAATTTCTGCTTCCCGTAATCATCTGAGAATTTCACTTGTCACAAACCCAGGTATTTCAGAAGCCAGGACACCAGCACCACTCAAGAAACCAAAGATACTGTGTTATGTAGCAAAATGCTAAACCTTGCTCATACATCTTAAGCCCATTGCAGAGCACTAGAAACAGTTGTGTAGCCAGACTGCAGATGCTCTGCAGGCCTTTCTGGATTCAACGTTGGCCATACAGTTTCCTGACGCTGGGAGAGACTGTACTTGGACAAAACGCATCATGCTTCCAACTTTGTGCCATGAGCTTCTCTTTGTTGCACAGATCAAAGAGTAAATTGAAACAAATATGGTAGAGCAGAAACTAAGAATCACCACTAACTAACCTTCTCACTTCTGACCCCAAAAGAAACTATAATCTCGGTCCTTGCTAACAACATGTATTTACAAGCTGGTCCACAGAAGAAAAAACATTTCACCTTCCCCTTCAAAAAACATATACTCCTTCTTTAAGGTATTAATGTATCATTGATCATGCAAACAGAAGGCATTCAGGTGCCAGGATTTGGAGACAATACAAGAAAACATTTTCATCAAACAAAATAGGTAACAATGAAGAAAAATTCATTCTGGCAGGAGTTTTGCCATTCTTGCATGAATATAAGTATGTTTTGATAAGCAAGACAAAGAAGATCTAGTTACAGTGTTCATAGGCAGAATATATTTTCATTTGTCCATAAACCACAAGGCAAACTAAAGCACTGCTTGCCTGGAAACTTCCCAAATACACTTTTTCCTGAAGTAGCAAAGTACATCAATAATAATCCTGCAAGTCTTTTATTTCTCACTTGGTAGTAATTACTTCACTTACTCTGCATCACTATTTCATCTTTCTAAAGACACACACAGACTCAAAATCAGCCCCTACTTTGGGTCAGCATTTAAGCAAATGTTGAACTTAAGTACCAGTAAGGGCTGTTCAGATGCTCAAATCACCCTTCTGATTTCTAAACTGGGGCATAAGCATCTGTATCATTGGGAACAAGATGTCATGGAGCACATACCTCAGCTGTTCATCGCAGCTGAGAGCAAGCCTTTGGTCTGACCCTGTTACCTCCTGACTGCTTTTGCAAGTAGCTAAGCATCCTCATTTGTGCAGAAGCACAGGGCAAATACCAAGACACCATCGCTGAGGGTCCTCCCTCCAACAGAAACTGCAGCACTGATGTTATACAACAAATATCAGGAACATTTTGCTCTGACATTAAAATTGATATTAGTAGTGCCTAGGACTGTGTGAAAGAAATGCTTAAGCAGAAATGCTTAAAATGAATAAAGGAGCAAAGGAACTGCCATAGTAGGCAAGACAAAATCCATACTTTCCCTCCAACAATATACAGTATTAGATACCACAAGTGAATATGAAAAACACCCTGGCCTGGGCAATTAAATAGCAGCCTAACTATAGCGAAAATCACACTGTAACCTCAACATTTAAAGGTTTGCTTCTATTTAAAACACAAGAATTTCTCTCTCTCTTACTTTTAAAACTCTGAGACATGCCTGGTTGGGTTCTTCTGCGCCTCGCAAATGAAGAAGGACTACATTAGCTGACAAAGGCTGAGAGAGAGAACTAGTACATATATTAGAATTAAACAAACTGATAAAGAATATTCTGCCTCAAAGTTCACACCAAACAGCAGCAAAAACCACATAATGTTGATAACAGGTATTTTCAACCTCAGGTCAAGGATACTTGCTATATGTTCTGTCAATACACTGTTAACCATGATTGATTTGGTCCAGTGACAGATAATCTATTATGCACTCATAGTTCAACCCCACTAAATCAAAGATAGTTTGTCTAGCAGAACAAAATGACACAATGTAGAAGAAAGCACAAAGTAGTAGCTTTCTTTCACCCAACTTACCCTTCTGTGACAGATGGAAACCAACACATAGCAAAACTTTCAGCAAAATGCAAATTTGTATCTTTCTGGAGGATGCACAGGGGAAAAAGGAGAATACTGTAAATAAAAAATATACACTGTTGAAAGAGAAGCAATAGAAGTCCTAGTGAAATGTCAGAAAGAGTTTCAAATAGGCTAAGTATAAAGAACAGAGGTGGGAAAGTAAACTTGCTTTTGCAAGTAAACTTGCCCATTGATATGTTTACATGAATGCTTGGGGTGGGGGAATAGAACCAGGCCCACTGCTTGTCATCACCTACAGTACAAGGGGGAAGTAATAAATTTGATTCTAAGTATCACTTAGCATAGCTTACACACTTTTTTATTAGTGCCTAGGATAGGCTTGCAGCTTCCACCCTATTCTCCCTCCTACTACTCTTTCCTCATTTGATGTGGGTATCTGCTTATACACAGGGTGTCAGGAGACAACATCTTCTTGCTATGTGTATTCCAACACTGATATCCTAAGGATAAAGACTGCCCAATGCCTGAGGTCAGCACAATCCACTAGTCTATATGAAAATGGGATGCATTCATCCTTATTCATTATTCACTCTTAATATCCTGATGTTTGCAGTACAGCAGTAGGCTGTATTACTAACAGGCAACACATTTCTGTGAAACAAATGGTGTCCATTACTCTGTCATCCACCCTTTTTTGGTCACTGAAGAGAAATGGACCAATCAAATATAAAGATTTAACAGAGGACATAAGTAAGCTATGAAGTAGAAGACAGGTGCCCTGTGTAGGTATGTATAGAGCATGAGGTTGAACACAAAACACTCTGCAGAGTGGCATCCCTACTCTACAACTATCCATTTTTATACAGATTATGAAATAGCAGCTAGTTGCCCAAAGATGGATAAAAGTGCAACAGGCAAAAAACCAAAGGACTGTAAAGACCCCTGTAGTGTGTGATTCTAGCATGGCCCTGGACCAGAAGCGATGCACAGACTCTCATCCAGTTCTGCCAGTCCAGGGCTAGGGAGATGTGCCACTGTCAGCCCACCTCTGAGCTGGACACCAACCAGCACCTTTCACAGCTGCACATACCCATTTCTGGCTGTACTGAAGCACTTGACTGCTATGCAGGGGAGTAAAGGGTTATTAAATAAAATCTCCCCCTCAGGCCTTTTCTTTTAAAGGTCTGTATAGCATGGGCCAAGACTAATTTTCTCATCCAATCACATCTAGTGAGAATAGCTCAGACACATAGAGAAGCTGTGAAATATTTGACAAGGACAAAAATTCTTGGATAACAGTGAAATATTCACCTGGAGATAGTTTTCATCCGCCTCACCATTTAATATGGGACAGAAATAAGAGGGTGATCCAGGATCACAGAGTAAATAAATGGTATTTCACATTCTAGTGTGCAAGTACGGTACATATGAATTCAGTGCAGTCATTTTACCAAAGCCAAGTTGCCTGCAGATACTTTGGTGTTTCCTCAGTATTACCATTCCCTTAGAGTATACACACATAGATAGATATATATTTTTTTAATAAAGTATATCAGAGCTGCATATAATTTTTCTCCTCAAGCTTTGCAAAGTGTCATCAAATCAAAGAAGGAAAAAAGCCCACCATAGTGATGATGACCTATTTCACTTACATGCAGCCAGCAGAATCAAATCTACTTCACTTTAAATGCATTGCCAATTTGAAAAATTAAACATAAGCTTTTTTCCTTCTATTAATAGAGACCATTAATAAGTAACATTTACAGATTCCTTCCAGCCTTCACAGCATCCTCAGTAAGAAAGACCCAATATACTTAAATAGGCTGAACTACAGAAGACCTCTCAAGAAATACATGTGGATCAGACCTTCAGCTTGTATGAACCTACATACCTTCACAGGTTTAAGGAAACTATTTCAGCTTAACCTGGATAAGGAAACAGCCCACAGCTTTAAAATGTATTTATTTTCATACACTGACACTCTGCATATCAACTTTAATCTAAATATCCCCTTTTATGCATCGCTGAATTAATAATACCCACGTGAGAGGGGAAAGAAATCTTCTCAAATTATAGACAAAGTGTAAGGGAATTATGTGCTTGCTCCAAGTTACACAAGACGACAGGACTAGGGCAGAAATAAAAGCTTGTATTTCCTGGCAATGAATCCTGTACCTGACCAAGGAGCCATCCTGTCCTCTACTTCAAAATAAATCACATGTAGGTTTTGACTACACATGGACAGATGTTCAGCCGGTACAAATGAGCACAGCTACTTTGATGTCAGCACAGTTATCTTCCATTTCAGTAGCTGACTTGATCCAGAGTTTATTTACATGGAAAATGACTAAACACATGAAAAACAGAAAGCTTAAAAAAAATGCAAAGTATATTTACATGGTCAATCTAAAATTTATCTCATTACCAATGAAGCTCCTCAGAAAAGGAAAAAGCTTGAATTCAAACAATTTAATCCCACAAGACAGTAAAACTTGCTGGTTTGAAATCTGCCCCTGTCTCCCCTCAAGCAGCTAAATGAGGCTTATGAGAAGAACAACAGGGGATTTACTTGTCTCTTATTATGGTAAGAAGAGTGACCTCCTGGGCTAGATGATTTTTGAAGAAATCACATAGTGGTGATACCATTTAGCCATGGTTAATAACTGTGGTGTTCCTGAGAGGCAAAGAGAGAGAAGAAAGGTCTCATCACACTGAGAGAAGAGTGATTTGCAAACCATACCTAGAGTCAACTTTAGCTATGCAAAACAATTTTGTCATACATATTCATGTATGTTCACTAGAAATTGCAAATAGAAGACCAGAGCTTGACTCAATAGAGAGTACTCATAGGATAAAAATTACAGGCTATTTCCTGTAACAGGCAGAGAAAAAGAGAAAATACATTAAGAAAATGGTCATTCGTCATTTACATTATTCTCAGGCACTCCACCTGAGTTCCCTGCCCCTAATCAGTCCTTCAGCCCCAAAATACACAGACTTATTCTGTATTTGCTAACTGTCGTGGAGCCATATCCTACCTCAAATGCATCACTTTAAGGAAAGGCTTACATCACAAGTAGATTTTTTATTTTTTTTTAGTTTTTTCCTGAAAAAGGAAACAAGGCATCACAACAAAAGGCACAGCCACTTGGAAGTAGGTCACTTCTTCTGAAAAGTAGTATTTCAATAATATTTGAAGCACATATATGCCAACCCACAACCAATGTCCCAAGCCAATCTGTGCCCTCCAGCCTTACTACTCCAAAAGCAACATCTGAGAAATAAATTGCTGTATCGTCCACCATATGCAAAGTGCTAAGGAACTCATTTGAAATAAACCTCAGCTGTTGAAGCTTTAGTGCAACCATATATTAAGATACAGTATATTGTCCTCTGGACAAGAAGACTTCAATGCAAGAGCCATAAGACCATGAAACCTTTAGTGAGGGGCAGCAGAGCTGCTGTGTAGCTGCTCGTGTACGGCCTGCGCTCTGCCCTTGGCACTGCCGTGGCCCAGTCAAGAGCTCACCACACTCCCAAGGGAATTACACAGCTCACCGGACCAGGCTCACGCCAATGGAAAAAAAAAAAGTATATAATTGTGTGCTTACCTAGGAGAAGAGCTGTGTTTACGCATTTGGGAACTATTAGGATGAATTTGGTGGAGACCTGAAAAACACAGCTAGCAGCTGGAGAGCCACCGAAACGCTGGGGACTGTGCGCTGTAAGTACTGTGTCTGACCAGCAAGCACCTGACTGCTCCCAAGCACCTGAAAGCAAAGTCTGTCCTCAGACAAACACAACAAATCTCGATTCCCTTGTTCAACTTTCCTCTACCACAACTCACCGTAAGCAACCTCAGACCTGCAGGAGTTTGCAGGAAACACCTGAGCAGCCGAGGTCGTAAACTGGACACTCGCGAACTCCGGCAGAAAAACACAAACCGCTTTTTTCGCTCCGGCAGCCGCTGGAAAAGCCGCCGGCCCGCCTGTGAACCCCGCCGGCCTCTCGCCCGGCCCACTCGCAGCGGGCAGCGCCCGCCGCAGCCTCCCCGCACGCTCCCGGGCTGCCCGCTCCCGCCGCGCCGCACCACGGGCTGCGGTCCGGGGCAGAGCCTCCGGGGCAGAGCCCAACCCGTGCTCAGAGGGTGTCCCCGCGGGGGCCGGGCCGGGCCGGGCCGACTTCCCCGAGCCCCAAGGGGCCGTGTCCGCGGTCCTGGGAGGCCCGGGCGGGGGCCGCGGTTGCCGGCGCGGAGACGCCACCTGGCGGCGTCGGGGCCGCACCTGCGCGGGCCTGGCTTGAGACACGCGTCCCGAAGCCTCTGCAACTGAAAATATATCGACCTGGGGGGCAGATCTAGATCCAGGCAGATGAAACGCGTTTCGTTGCCTCTGTAAAGGGGAGGGAAAAAGACGGCAGGGGCCTCTCCTCAACTGCAGCGAGGTGCAAATAACCAGCTGGTCTGCAGTCGCTGCGGCTCAGAAAAGCAGCATTTTTGACACTTCTCTGAAATTACTGAGGCTTCCCATCAGTCAAGCAATCCAGTAAGCGCTAGGCCAGAAGATTTTGGGGAATAATAAAGTGTTGTGCTTCTAAGCTACCTGCTCTTTGGCCTATGTCTACCCAATCACTCTGGCTGTTCATGGAACCGCAATGAAAGCAAGAGGTACTACAGTAAAAACATTATTTAAAGAGAACAAAGCCCTGGACTGCCCAACAGTCCCTGCATAGAAGGCCTGGGGAGCTGCATGCATGGGGTGCAGAGAAGATCCAACTGTTGAAATGGGAGGGAGGTCTGAGGCATGGGGTATGAGCCACAATAATTTGCTTCAGCATAGTTCTAGCACGTACTTAATTTCTAGATTCCAAAGAGATGCTCTTCAGAGTTGAATGTTCTGTGTACTCTAGCCTGCTGCATGCTTGGGCCTTCATTTCAGCTGGGACATGTTCCTATTGCAATAATAAAACCTGACTAATTAGGTGTGAAGGGTTATTTAAATGCTGCATCAGTCTTGTGCGGGATGGAGGCATAGGATGGCACAACCTCCCTATTCACCACATGGCAAGTGAAAAAAAGCTTTGTGTTGGCTCCTAACAGTATTTTCAGTTTTAAAAGTCTCCTTTCTCTGTGCTAACATCATAGGCTACTCTGGTGTATTTTCTGTGTGAGTTTCAGATGTCAGCATAAGGCAAAAATCTATAATGATCATTATATTGTATCTTAAGGACTGTGACCAGAAAGTCTGCTGTCACATTATTGACCCTAGGGGCTCTAAGCGTTCCGGGCATTTTGTGTGTGCTGATACAGAAATGAAATACTGGAGTAACAAATACTATTTCCTGACACTTAGAGTTAAAAATTTCACATGTAATATGCTTATGTTCTGTGGTACTCCCCCTAGATATGACAGATGTGTTTCAGAAATGCACTAGTGCATTTCCTGTCTTAATAACTGTTGTAGCTTTTAATACAGTATAGAGGATCTTACAAGTACTGTGATCAATATAAAAGCAGCTTGAATCTATCAGTACTTTTTTGAAAGAAAAAATACATTTTTTTTAACCTTTCATAGTTTGGGATCTGCCTCCTGAGCCCACTCCTGCAAGTTGCTGAATGGCAAAATCTGTGAAAATTGAAATGGAAAACAGTTCAAAGGAACTAATATGGGTCTATTCAGGCATCATCACCATAAAAGAGGTAACAAAAAGACCAGAAGTAGTTGGTGGAATTTACCCACTTCTTGTTAGTACCTAGGATTAAGAACATGCTTTTCTTCCTACAGAAAAAGGTACAGTTATTAACAGAAACAAGTGTTAATAGCACCTTTAAAGTAATATCTTTAATTTAGTAAATTAATAAAATAGATTTAATTTAAAAGTTACTGTATGAATCAAATGACATGAAGATTCTCCATTACATATAGATGTATTAAACATTCCAATATGTTAAGGTTTCATATTTCTTTAAAGAGGTGTGGAATCATACACTAAATCAGAGTAGCTGGAACTCTGAAGAAAGATTCAACTTTCTTGAACTTGATAATTTGGGGTTTTTTTAATGATTTAAGAGAAAAAAGAAGCACAAGAAGCCATGGCCTCTTATGGCACAGGACTCTTCTTTGCATTTAAGATTTTGCATTAATTTAGTGTGTCCAAAGTAGTCAAGTTCTGCAAATAAAAATCCACAAGAGGTTCTGCCAAACACCTTGCTTCTTGGCTACATTGCGTCTTCTATTTTAAAGTTGTTCCTGCATTAATCACTGTCAACTTTATAATGCATTTCTAATGCTTTGTAAGCTAAGCTTTACAAAGTCCTATCTCAAAAGAAAAAAAAAATAATAAAGAATATATATATAGCAGCAACAGAAATACGTGTTACATCCATGCCAAATTTAGCTATCCCTGGAATTAATAATCATATAACCAAGACCAAAAAAAACCCAGAGAATTCAATTTTGTGGCAAAGAAACCAGCTACATTTAGTCTGTCATATAATGTTTATTAAAATCTAGAAATTACTAACTATAGATGCTGCAGTAACTCTAGGTGTTATACAGCAAAAATACTTAACATATATTAAGACACTAAAACTATGCCTCAATATAAAAACCATGTGCTTATTGATAATTTTGTTCTTGAAATCGTTGCTCACAGGAGAAAGCACACTACTGCTTCTCTTGATTTAAATACAATCACTTCTATAAATAAAAGTTAATTAGGTGTAAAAATTCAAAGGATAGATTTCGTTGTCCTTTGTTCATTAAACAGCACATCTTATGTACGGTTATTTGAAAAAAATCAATAAACAATTATATTAGTCAATTAATACGCCACAGGAAAATGAAAGTTATAAGATTATGATTCAGTAAAGCTTTTAAGAAGCTTCCCAATTTAACTCCATTGACAACAAGGCATACACTCGCATTCTCTAAGGGAGAGTCATTCTCTTAACCACTTTTAGTTAACTGATGTAAATGAAACACCTGGAGGATACCCCTGAATGTTCATAAGAATGTGACAGGGCCTTCACTGCCCACACCTCAGGGTAGACAGTAACTGACTCTGAAACTATACACATATTTTTACTTCAAAGTAATCTGATATGTATTGGTGGCTCCTATTTTCTATAGAGAAATCTATAGCATGCTCTTATATCAGCCTGGTATAAATATTTGCATCCACTAAAACTATGCTGCAATGACTACAAATCTCCATATCACTGCCTTGAAGCCAGGTGTTTTAAGAAGGCTGCAAGACTAGAATTGTTCCAGAATGAGAAGCCACATTTCCTCCTGTCACATCTATGTGTTTCCAGTTTTATGCCTGGGAAATTTCAGAAAATCTCTTGTCTGTCAGGGGGCCCAGCTTTCTGGAATAATCAAAATTATGTTTCATTACAGAAACTCCTCTTATTAAAACTATTCTCTTTCATGATTTTTAAATAGACAATTCAAAAGACCGGGTCTCACTGTCCTCTCAGTTATATTAGAATAACCCCATGAACTTCAATTATCTTATAATAGTATGAAGATCAGAGACTTACCGTTGTCCACTTGCTGCTATCTACGTAACAGAACACCATGGGCATCAAATTTAGCTTTTTTTTCTGTAGAAAATCATTTCTCTTTAATACTTCTAATAATGAGATCTAACATAGGAAGAATCAAAGTGACTTTTAAGAACTTCCTATTTGTTCTCTTTTCATTATTTTTTTTTTCCTAGTATACCCTCAAAACTTTAACCAAAATCTAAAATAATGAGATCAAAACTATTTAAATTAAAACACAACATGTCTAGACTATTGAGTTATGTCTGCTTAAATCATTCTAAGTAATACAAGCTGAAGAACCACAGTTTCCAGCCAAGTCTTTTGTGTATTTGGAAAACCTTTATGTAGTTCTAAAGGAGGTTCAAATGATTTTAAACCAAATTTAATGTTTATTAGTAGGTAAATTATAGCATTCTTCCTAATTTTCTTGCACTTTTAAAATACAGAGCTAGAACATACCTTCTGTTTTTCAGAAGACATGTCTTTTAGAATACCCAGTGTAAATGCTTATACTAAACATCAAAACATGAGATGGGATTTGCAAGACGACTGGAAATTCATTGTAAGGAGATATTCATACTACCTAGATCTAGGGGCCTACAGCTGTATGTACAGTAAATAGAGACAGGATCCCTCAGGGGCTACTTTGGAGAATCTAGACAGGGCTCCAAACTCTGAACAATCCTCTGGAGGAACCTCTGTTAACTGTACCTCAGGCAGATGCATATTCTTCAGTACTGGGAATACTTCCTTCCTCATGTTCCTGTTGCTTACAACTATATAATTTTGATAGGTCTGGAACTGATTTAGTTCACGTTTTTAGTACACGTAATTTAGAACATACGCAATCCACAATTATATAGAGAGACAGAATGTACAAATACTTGTTTGCAGTTACTCTGTACACATTTGCAAGAACAGGAACTAGCTTCCTAAATCATGCTCATTGCATAGGGGTACTAATCCTCAACTATACAGCTTAATTGTCAAATCCCTTAGAAAGACAGACCTGTACATTCCAAAGGACTTATAACATCAGTTACTGACAATTACTGGTTTTTTAAATAAAATATATATATTTTTTAATGATTGTCAAAGACAGTATCATCTGTCCAAGGAAAGAAAAAATATGGTTTTAACTTTCAGATAAATGAGAAGAAAACACACATTTTACCAGAATAGATGCACTGTCTAATAATGATTTTAAAACTTATAGATGCAGGTCCCTCAAGATATCATCTGAGTTATGAAACATAATTTTATTCTCATAAGTCTGTAATAAAGTTTTATAAATGTTATAAAAAAGGTTTTACTAAATGTAAACAGAAATCTGAACTATCTAGTCAAGTAATAAAAATGCATTCCTTTGTTGCTAAGTGTCACACAGAAGGTTTACCTGAAAATTGATCAGTACGTTTTCCTTTTTCACTTGAGTGCATTCATTTTTTTCTTCACAGGATAATACAGTTCTTCAATGTTTATTCCATTAACATCTAAGTTAACTGCTAGCAAAAAGAAGGTGAACAAAAAAAAAAAGAAAGAGAAATATTCAAGAAGAAGCTTAGTAATCTTTGATGATGTGGTATGACTTTGCAGTGGGTGTTGTTGCTCTGATTTCTTACTCCTTACAATGGACCACATAACGCTGTATCACCTGAGATACAAACTTGGAAAGGATACTATGGTTCTAAGAAAATAAAGTCTTGTGCAGTATTCTAGGCATGTGCACTCAGAATGACTTCTGGGTACCTCCCCTGAACACCTCTGTCCTGAAAAGATTACAGCACATTGCTGGAAGATGGATCATTAGTTATACTTTTAACTGCTGATTATTTGTCCAGAAAAAAAATATTTTAAAAATGTTTATTATAAAGATCATGCAGACTTTAAAGAATAATTTTTACTGCATTTGTTAGCTTTCGTGGCTGAATATAACTTTTTTCACTCTGAACGTTGCTTTTCCTACTGAAGATCAATAATTACTTTCTCACCATCATTGAAAAATAATGACATGTCCATGTATTTGATCAGCTGCAAATTAGGCCTCTAGCTAAATGGCACCCCTTGGACAAGCAAGCCAGGATACAACAGGCAGCATTTTACTGTCAGATGTGCCTGCACAACAATGCAGACAGAAAGCAAAACATACTTTTTCAGTCATCTCTTTTCTTTCGGAATATAATAAACTAAACCGAGGAGATTACCGGAGCACTCAAAGTAATAGATGTGCTTGCCTGTTTCTCTGGATAGGGATAGACTGATTTCTTAACTCTGATAGTTTAGCTACACTACATACACTTGTAGCCAGTTTCATATTGTCTCAACCACACTATGTCAATGTTAAAAATAACCTGTAATATAATCATAGAATCATCTGGGTTGGAAAAGATCTTCAAGATCATCAAGTCCAACCATTAACCCAGCACTGTCAAGTCCATCACTAAACCATATCCCTAAATGTCACATCTACAAGTCGCTTAAATACCTCCAGGAGTGGTCAATCCTTGTTCTACCTCTTAAATTAAGAATTTTATTTCATTAATACTTACAAATTTATGCATATGATGAGATTTAAAGAATGCATTGCTTCCATTTTCACTCATCTTGCCCCCCTCACCCCCATCCACTGGTTATCTTATACTTTATAAATGTCTGATGTGTTTATTATAGCAGACTGATATCATACCTTTAAAGATTATCATGATATTCTTGGAAAGAACTTGTTGTATATATGCTTTCATTGGTGAATATCTTGAAAAAATACACATTGTCTTGTTCCTTTTGTTGCATAGAAAGCTGGAAATACTCCAGTAATCACTGGTGTTACCACCTTATAAATTATTGCACTATATTTCTCTAAATTTCACACAGTGCTGAATGGTTTTGGCAGTACAAAATGGTTAAGGTGAATTAAGTTTAGTCTTCGAACTAATTTTCTACGAAAACGCTGAAGAATCTTGATTTTCAACCACAGAACTCTTCTCGTGTCTTATTCCTTACATATTAATTATTCTGAAAGGAAACATGATTACAAAAATGACAAATAGATGAAGAGAGAAATAGGAAATGGAAAAAAGCAGGATACTCTAAATAAAAGAATTACATTTTGTAGCACTTTGGTGAATAAAATACACATTTCAACTAACTCAATTAGATCCAACTCCATGTAATTATCCTGAATGCGAACCCAACTTGAATTTAACTTGCTACAGTTTGCCTGTTTAAAAAGACAGATTTTATCACCAGCTAAAGGCAGTTCAATTAAAATTGGAGGCTTAACCATCCAGAAGCCTGCTGGCACTGTCTTGATGAGATGTAATTCTAATTGGAAACTCTTTGCAGTCAGCGCACAACAAAGAACCGTAGCTGTGTTTTCAGTGATGTCAATGTTCTTTGCAGATGTTACCTACACAGCGTGTCCAGAAGGGGGTTACATGAAGTGCTCTGTAGATGAGGAGGGAATATGGAAGTCTGGGTCCACCTGAACCACAAAAAGCTGTTTCATTCTTCATGAGAAGTCTTGATTTTCATTTTTCTGTATCCTCCAGAATACTTTTCCTTCAGATGTTTTAACTTAAGTATTTTGCTGACACAGTTAAAAATCTATTCTCTACATCCAAGCAAAGGCCAGAGGGGATTGATTATATGCTAGAAAGCTTTTACAAGGAGGTGACTAGCTTGAAGCATGTTAAAATGAAAGCTGCAGCAATGGTAACTCAAGCAATTATATTTAAATCTATTTGTATATTCTGGAGTTTATAATAATTGATTCAATGCAGCTGTAGCTGACAAAGTCTTTATAAGAAATATCACCAACACCATCATTAGCGTTTGATTATTGTTAAATAACCTCTTTGTTGATCTTTGGTTTCCTCACTAAATGTTCGTAAGTTCAATAATACGTAGACTAGAGTACTTTATTGCCTTTCTAATACTCTATTTTCTTAGCATATTCCAGCCACTGAATTCACTGTAAAAAACCCTTATGCCTTTATACTGTGAAATTCAAAAGGCAGGGCTTTTTTTAAAAACAAGCAACCAACCAAACTGAAAATAGATAGTAACTGACACCAGAGTTTTGGTCTTAGCTGAAACATTGCAAGACACTACTCTCAGTTCACAAGCCATGCTACTTTAACAATTATAATGGAAGCAGATGACAGCTTTGTTCCCCTCTATATTATTATTTGAGTATTTCAGCAGATTTTTATGATACTGTTTGTAATTGTGATAGCCTAAATACATTTGCTACTGTTATATAAATGTAAAGTCTAATATTTAATAAAGCTTCTTACTTTTTTCAAATGTCAAATTATCAAAAATAATTTAAAAATATTAAAATAACTTATCATTGCATTTTTGACCAGTTTCAATATTTAATATGCGTGTCAGTAGCCACAACTGGTATAAAACCAGCCTATTTTTGTGTGTGGTGTTGACAAGGTTTTACTTTTATGTTTTTCATCTTTTTTTTCATAACTTCCAAGACTGTAGTAGTCGGCTCACCCTCTGCTGACACAGCATTTCTGCAAAAAGACTTTCCCTGTTCATTGTTGGGAATTGCAGCAAAGAAAGGATTGACTCATCTTGGAATGAAACAAGTGATCTGGCAGTGCCAGCAGGAATTTCAACATTGAAAGGTGGGCAAGGGGAAAAATAACTAAGGGTAAGAGTGTTGTTGTTTAACCCCATCTGGCAATTAAGCACCACATAGCCATTTGCTCAGTCCCACCCCCCCAGGGTGAGCTGGGATGCTCCCCAGACAGCTCCCTCCCTTTTATATACTGGGCACAACATCACGTGGTGTGGAATACTCCTTTGGGCAGTTTGAGTCACCTGTCCTGGCTGTGTTTCCTCCCAGTCTCTTCTGGCAGGGCAGGATGAGAAGCTGGAAAGTCCTTCACTTAATGTAAACATTGTTCAGCAACAGCTAAAACGTCAGTGTGTTATCAACATTATTCTCATCCCAAATCCAAAACACAGCACGGTACCAGCTACTAGGATGAAACTTAACTTTACTCCAGCTGAAACCAGGACAAAGAGAAAGAATGGAACATCACAGAAAGAAAGAAGAGGAATATGGAAATGGAAGGGAAAAGCTTTTCAAATAAAAGGTCTATTTCTGCTCTTAGATGCAGATGAGATGTTAGTGCTGTGAACTCATTTCACTGAATCACCTTGAACATTTTCAGTAGGTTTTGGGACACTGGGCAGAAGTCAAAAGGTCGTGTCTTCCACTATGTTTTAAAGTAATTTCACTGTTTTTAAGTCTACATTCACCTCTTAAAAGATATTTTTACATCAAAGGAAGAAAGACAAGTAAAAATTCTAACTGGTAACTTTTTGGTGTTATACTGGTTTTTTTTCTTATAGCTATGCTCATGGTAACTTATTCAATCTCATCTTTGAAGAAGAAACTACTGATGTATTTTAGGTCTTTTAAAGTCACCTAATGTAGTATTTTTACTTTTTCCAGGATCCAATAATAATGAATAAGAACAAGATTAATCCTTAAAGGGAAGAATGTCAAGTCTCTCTTGCTCTTTCTTTCTGAGAGAATACATTGAGGGGGGTGTAATTTTAATTAAATGTGATGTTCAAAATAATTGTCCTCTATTACTACTACTGATGTTTGGGCAAAAATACGGAGCTTTTTTTTATTATTATTTTCTATGCAATGTTCCTCAGAAAGGGATATTACTTAAAAAGAACAAGTATTCTTAAAGATATGTTGTTTACATATTCATTTCCACAGTTTGTGTATATATGTTTTGTTTCTTTCTCCCATTCACAGTATGCCACCTGGACAGATTCAAACCACACACACTTTAGAAAACACCCTGTGTCAACTCAGGTCTGTCACATGAGGATTTGGAGAGTCCAGTAAGGAGGGAGAGGAGGGAGAGAACATGACCTGATGGAACTCCTGTCATTGCAGAACTGCTTTACCAAGTGCAACATACCCTGAATTCTTCTGCAATAGTGTTGCAGATAGTGAAAATGTAGCTTGAACTGTGTCTGGTCTGCTCTAGATACACAGGTCGCAGTTTATCACCCTGAAAGGCTTTGCCTTCGTAATCTTGTAGCACACCTACTATCCTCTCTATTGATCTGTGCACAGAGAGAACCATTTCCTCAGACCACTGAGTCAGGAACGGCTGCGTGGAGTGACTACCGACATGCTCCTGACAGCAGGTGAAACACAAACAGTTCTCTGGAAAGATTCCTGCCATGTAGTTTCTCCCTAGAAGAATGGTATATGGTGAGTAATTCAGACTGATCGGTATTTCTTGTATTTTCATAGTAAAGGTAGTAGCTGCTTGGAAGCTACTACTTTCATAAAACAATACAATAATGAGCAGGATGCCAATCCCTCAATATGTAGCTTTCCAAGAGTCCTGCAATACCAGCCTAATGCCCCTATGGGGACTGAGATCTTAATATAATAATCTACCAATGACAGGCAGAATCTCATTGTGATAAGGTGGGTTTCTAACTGCATTATCGAGCATCATGTAGTCAATAATCTGTCTTGGGGCAAGACTGCTAACCAAATTAACAGCTACAAAGTGCTTAAACATTATGGTGCTGAAAAATCACTTCAACAGCTCAGCTAAGTTTTTAATTCTCCAAGACTTAAAAATTTCCTTAATTTGAAGCAGAAAAGACTCCCAGTGAAGACAACTGGCATTTTCAGTCAGCTAAAGATATAGCTGTTCTGTTGCATCGTGCTTTGACCCTAAGCATGAAAATTCATTTTAGCCGGAAAAGACAGAATGTTTCCTCTCAAAGCGTAAGAGGTTTCATTTGTGTTGTATTCACATTGCATCTCAGTTTTTCTTGCATTGTAACAATTTTTTCATCTTGTGGTAGTGTACAGGCACCTTCTCATCAACACTGGAAAAAAAAAGTTAAAGACTTGCATGTCCCTCAATACAAAATGTTATCTGAGGAAATCCTGGAGAATCACGTGCAGCTCTGACATACACTCTACCAAGGGCAGCAAAGTAACTTTCCTAAGATCTGTTCTGGAAATTGTATATGAACTGCTGTTTTTCTACAGCTGCTTAGCAGTATCGGATTTTGTACTTTTATTTTTCCTAGGTGTAAAAATGTACACTGTAGATGCCATGCTTTCCACCACCCTTCTTTTGCTTGCTCAGGTGCTGGTAATAGGCCTAGGTTTCAACTTAGCAAAGTATGTGAGCTTAATTACATTGTGGTGCACAGCAGATACATAACTTCACTAGAAAAGGCTCTTTAAGGAAACCCAAACCTTGAGAATACAGCAGTTTTCATGTTGCTATCACTTGCATGCTGTGGACTATGTCATAGCTGTTAAATATTTGAGAATCATGCCAACTCTATTTCTGCTCCTGTCTAAACTTTTCTCACGAATACTGTGTCCAACCTGATACTAAGCTAGGTAAAATTGCTGAAGGCTTTATGCACAGACTCAGAAAGCTATTGGTTGCTTGGCTAATCACATATTGAGCAACCTGTCACAAAGCAATAGCTACATCTGCTGCTTACCTAGCTCTTCAAGCAGAGATGGGCTTGGCTAGTAAGAGCAAGAAGCAAACTGGGAGTTTTGCCATTAATGGAAAATTACAATAATCATGATTGTGCCATAATATTAATGAAGATATTTTTGTATTCTTAAATTAGACATTGTTCACAATAAAATTAAAAATCAGTAGTCTGAAACAACATTGTTCTCTTAACTTCTTTCAGCGTAGAAGTAGATGGTAACACTTTATTATGGGAAAACCATCCCAATACAGTTATGATTTATTAAGGAAATTGAACAGCTTCTGCCCCTGTGTAAGTAATCACATGTTCTTTATAAAGCCATCCAAAGAAAGAAGGCCATGGCATAAGGCTACCCATAATGTCCCTTTAAAAATACAAATAATTTTAGATCTTATTTATATGTATAAAGATGGGGTTATTCTATCCCTAATAATATAAGCATATAAAGTCGATAGAGAAGAGAAACAACAAACTCCTGAGCTGTATTTGCACATTTTGCAGTATTGCGATGCATAGCTTGGCTTCTTCTATAATTGACTTCAATGCATTTTGTTTTGAAGCTGCTACAGCAACATTAGAGCACCAGAGACTTCAATTTCTATACCACTTGGCCCAAACCTGCAGTCCAGTCACAGCATGAGCTATTTTTTATTTTGGTTGAAAATGCCTTGCAAATAAATATTTTATGGTTATCAAATCCTCATGTTAATTACGGATAAGAAAACTCTTTAGACAAGAAAAGCATGAGATATGCAGACAAACACAGTTCTCTTGAGGATGCTGAATGTGCAGTATGGTCACTGATCTGTCACTGCTGATTTACCTTTGGATCACCTTAATGTTTCTGTAGCAGCAGGAAATATATCTTCCACGGGATGCTGTCAAGTTCAGACATGTTTGTACCTTTCAAGTTTAATAACACAGTTTCACATTCATCTAAAAATACTGGAATCTGATTTGTGGCTTTCAGATAGCTGATGCAAATTTTTAAAAGCTTTCCTGAAATTATGGGGTTTGTTAAAAAGTTATGGTACTTGACAATCATGACCACAAGTCAAGGTTTAGCCCAAGAATTGATATAAGATTTAACCACAGGGAATATTTCCAAGCCCAGAAATAGAAGCATTTTTGAGGGAAAAATATGTAGGCTACTTGACAAGTATTCACTTAAGAATTAATACAAACCTGCCTTCAAATATGTTTATTGCATTATAGAAATCTCATTATTCAGACTTAATTTAAAACACCTTTTTGGTTAAATACTAAAGTATGATAACACTTGTTTTTCTATGTAGTCAATAACATGCTAGAGTTTTAGGCAGTTACATTTCCCTTAACCACAGGATTACTGTAGGAGTGCACACAACAAATATTTCTACTCTTTTTCGTTTGTTTCAGAGTATTAATGGGAAATTTAATGACACTGGCAAAACTCAACGAAGAGAACAACAGATGTTACCTTGTAAGCTTGGATTTCTTCCTTAGCATGTTAGGAGAAAGGGAAAAACTGTTTCATACAGTTGGGATGAATGTTATGACTTTAGAAATGAAAGATAGTTGCCATTCTGTAGGAATTATCACTGCTCATGTTATGGGGAGGGAAAGAGAATTTGAGGATTTCATTTATACTCCAAATGTTAGTTCAGTTCATGGAAAATAGCATAAAAAAATGTATCCAGAAAAAGTAGGTAGCTAGGTGAGTGTTTTGTCTAAAAGAGATCCATTCAGCAGGCCTACAATTTACTTGCAGATGAGATGGAAAAAAGAGGAAAGAGTAACAAACCAGTAACAGTCAGGGTTTGATTATTAATCCTAACTCTCAGTGACTCCTTATTTACGTGTTTTTAAAATGGGCTAGTTCAATCACCATACATTTGGAGTTTCACATACACTTCTGAAAAACTAAATACCACAGACTCCTTTACCCAATTAGTTGGAGAACTTTGATTCTGTGTTTGTTTTGACAGTTTTATTACTTAATTTCTACTGAAGAGAAAGCAGCCTGTACACATTAAAACTAAAATGTTAGACGTGACATCAGTCCCTTGAAGTCACATTCATAGATTAGATGACAAAGGTTCCTAGGACATGGACACGATTAATTTAATTCCAAATTAAATTAAATGAATTTAATTCCAAAACAGTGACACAGAAGTTTCTTTTGGATTCGCTTGCTCCTGTTGAAAAAAATGAATTAATGTTTCCCTACATGTAACAATTTTGAAGCATCACATGCTCTTGTAGAATGGAAAACATATTTCTATTAAAGTCAAATAAAATCTTTGTCAGGATTACCCCTGTGTTTATTCTAGAGTAAACTTCAAGCATGTTAACTTATTGTTTCAGAACTCTTTTAGAGATCAATTTTATGCTAATGTGAAGTATATGGGTACAGCAATGAACTGTATAAAGCTACTACTGATGTGATGCGTTGATGGAAAAAAGAATGTCTAATTAAAAAAATGAAAATAATAGCTGCATATCTTTTCTAGATTTTGTGTAAAATTTCTACTTCAAAACAACTGTCTGCCACATTTCTCTGGAGAAGAAACAACAGTATCTGTGGCAGCTGGATCTTGCTGCTTTTGTCTGCCAGAATAACAATTAAAATTCGTACAAATGTATAAAGAGTTGCATTTCTTATATGCAGCTAGTTTGTATTCTGTCCAATATCATGCAGACTTTTATAAATAAAATTATAACAATATGAAAGAAAATGTCAAGAATAGGTATTAACATAAAATATCTGGCTTCAGCCAACAGATTGCAGACTAAAAATTGCTATAGAATTTAAAGGAAATGAATCTGAATTTCAGATAAATAGTGTGTCTATTGATCATTTTAATATTAAACAATTTAGTATTTTTTGACAGCTGCATGCAAACAAAGAGAAGCTGGTACATAAGGAGAAATAAATCACAGTAGAAAAGAAGACTACAAAAATCGTATCACATTGGCTTTTGGAATTTCTGGATTATTGTATTCTCACAAGCAAGGTGCTTGAAAAGGAAAGGAGATATGGCTTTTAGCCCCAGATATCATCAAAAAGTAGTCCCAGTTTAGGAGGGAAGTCATTTAGTGATGTTTGGCCCTACCCTAACAACTCAGGGGAGAATCTCTTTCCTAACCAATAAATCACACTGTTCCCAAAGGCAAATGATCTCTGCAGAACAGCTACAACAGAGGACCACAGTAGATCCGTATGGCAAATAACATGACTTGCTACTCAAACATTTTCGACTACATGAAATTACTTTCACATGTCTTGTTCTAATTTTGTCTATTTTTATTCTAAAATCTTGGGGACCTCTGACTGCACAGAGCTCTGGTGGAATCCTAAAATGCCAGGATTATTGCTATTGCTCCTTCATCACCTCTCAAAAGAGGATCATAATTTCATCCCTTGCAGAAGTGGAAGGGATAATCAGGTTTTAGAATTCAAGTATTATTGGGATATTAGGTAGATTTAAGTTAGCATAAGGGAGATTTTAATACTATAAGCTATAGAGGTTCAAAAACCAAGGAGATAAAACTGTAAGCCTCCCGTTGAAGTATGAAGTAGGAAACCCAGAAAAATGCTGACATCTGTAATGCATCAGGAATGTAAATGAATTCATTATAACATAAATTATAACTAAGAACTATCACTGATAATTTAGGATGTGTGAAAATTTTAAAATTGGGTCCAAGTACAATGTGGAGCTCTGTGAAATTTCTGACCACAGTAAAGGATAGACTAATTTTTTAATTATTTTTAAGTATTGGCGCTGCATTTCCTAGTAGGAATTATTTCACTTGCATACGCAATCAGAGGCTACTTTGCAAGATACCAAATAAAACCTCTTTCCATCTATGTATGTGTCTTTTTATATTAATGACCATGTTCCAAGTTTTCCTGAATCACAGCAATCCAAAAGAACAAACATGCTCTAATATTAAATTCAGGTTTAAAACAATCTAGTTGGTTCCCATTTTAATTACAGTATCCAAAATATTTTAGAGGACACGTGAAAAGCCATTCATGAAATACACAGTACAACTAACATGTTTGGTTACCAGTGGAATGTTATCTTTTTGTCATCTTATCAGCAATGTTTAGTAGATGAATACCAAGCAGCTTATTTTCCCCTAAAGTAAAACCTCATGGTAGAACTTGGATTAAAAATGGCCTAAGGAAAGGACTTAATCTGATTAGGAGATGACAGCTCCATCCCATATCAATTTACAGAAGTCAGAAGTGGTTAGCTACGTCAGTTTTCCTTGGTTATTATGTTCAATCTTGAATAAACGAGGGGGAAAGTCTGTCTGTGTGCCTCACATGCAGTCATTTAATTCACTGTTCTTTTCTGGTAAATCTCATTCACAGTGCTCCTTTGAAATGTGGTTGGTGATGTCAATTACCACAGGCATATCGGTTGAATAGAATATATTTCTTTTTATTAGAGAATAAGACAGCAATGAAATCTGTTGTAATTTCTGTATCCTTTACTATTTAATTCCTATGTTGTTTATTTTTTATTTCAGAGGATGAGCATGCATCCTTTGCTCCCACTCAGTTTCTAATTATTTCTCCATTAAGTCAAATTACAATATAATTCAAGAATATCCAAACTGATGAATCATGGTATTGCCTTTCAAATGCTAAAGAATCATAGAGTGAGCAGCTCCCTTCATCTATAATCTTTGTTTTATCAGATATTCAATCCAGTTGAAGACAACATAAATTTAGAAGTTTAGAAACCAGCAGCCAAACTGATAAATGGCTTGCAATAAGGGTATTTTATCACACAAATGTCAATAATCTCAGAAATAAGCATTAAAGGAAACCAGAAAGATCAAATCAAAATGGAGGAGTTCAGTGGCTTAAACCAAATTATCATTTAAAACTGAGTACATTAAAAAAAGAAAGTTTTATACAGAAGAGTATTGATCTTACTGATATTTTAAATTTAGATGAAGTCCTGGCTTCAAAAGGGTTTGGATTTTACCCACAGCATACAGTTAAGTCCATTCTTTCTCAATAACAGCCATTGGCCATCTGGCAAGACTTGGCAACTTGTTCAATTTTTTGTGGAAGGATACATCAGATTAATTACCTTCTCTGCTCATAAGAGGTTTTCCTGAAGAAACAAACAGAATCATGCCACTCCCCATTTCATCCCAGATCTTGTCCAGTTCACTGTCTGGTGTACAAAGAGCTGTAGCAGGCTGTTTAGATGGCAACTGCAATTATCTAGCAGATAAAATAAAGAAAATACGAAGTTAATCATTACATGCTTTGGTGTAGTAACTTAAAATAGAGTCATTACTTAAAGTCTCTAAATACTTTAGATTTTAACAAAACCACTGGTGTATAACGATAGAACACACTACAGTAAAAGAAATGCTACAGTGCTTATTGCTGCAGACTCTCAGGCTTACACAAACCTTTTACAGTTGTTAACGAGAGTCTGGGCAAATAAATAAATAAATAACTGTTTTGGATGTGATCCCTGCAACATAAAACAAGCAGAAATCATCCAGGCTATTCTAGTAGAGTTACCGCTGTAGACAGAGACACCTAACACTTTAAAGAGTAATTACTTTTCAAATAACACATAAATGTGAATTCTTTATACTTGTATAGGGTTTTTGGCCTAGATCGTTCAGGTTTGAAAGGTGATCTAGCTCATCAGCTGACAAATTTCAAGAATAGTTCATCATAATCTTGCAACATCATATATTACCCCTGACATTCAAGAAAGGGCTAAGCAGAGCACGCTTGAGCTGTGTAAACGTGTGAACACACGTACTTGTATGTGTTCACAGAAAAATAAAAACTTGTTCTTTAATAGTGATTTCAGTAATTCCTAACAGGCATTAGATGTGAATTGTTAAAATGACCCAAACTAATGGATTGTGCCAAACATGCAGAAATATTATTTTGGACCTGACAAGAGCCTTCTCCTCTGTGGGGTCCTGCTGCCCAGCCCCTGACAGTGCCAACCAAGTCACCAGGCAGCTCCCTAGGGCCAGCTCTGGGAGGCTTTGGCACAAGAAGTACTCCTAAATCCCTGGGCATCAGAACAGAAGGACAAAGGCTTTAATGCCGGGTTGGGCATTACCTTTTGTGGTCCAGCAGGCACTGAGATGAGCCTGGCTGGCAGCAGGATGTATGCAGTCCAGGGGAGGAGATGGAGGCAGTTGCAGGTCAGGGTGAGAACATAAGTTATGTGAGAGGGAAAGACAGCAGTGATTTCAAGGGTAGGTATATGTGACTCTTAACAATGTGGGTGACCCTGATGACCCAGGTCTCAGATTTATGCATTAAATGCAGTAATAACTCAGCAAACATCAAAGATGATATTTCATTCTGATGCATACACAAACAATTGACCTACTGCTACAGTTTGGTTACATTTTAAAACCCTCACACCACAAAGAGAGAGGCTAGGATTTTCCCTCAAAATAAATGCATAGAAGAAATCGACACACACAGCAATGTGGAAAGCAGAGGTGGTCAAAATATCAGAAAAGATGACAACCTTGTGAATTCCCTCGATTTACATGGGAGACCCAGCACTACAAATATTTGTTCTTATTGCACATTGTTGGAGAAGGCACAAACTGCTGGTGGGGGCAGTTTTATCTTAATAATTGGCCAGCAAAGACAAGTATTTAATACTTCAGTAGTATCTTAAAATTACCAAGGTACATATGCTTAGCCAACTGCATCTTCCTGAGTTATATTTAATTCCATTAATACAGGAGTTGATTCTGGCCAACAGATGGTCCAAATATTGCTTACTTATAATTAAGATATTTTATTTTTCATGTATATTTCATGTCTGGATCTTTACACATCTTACGGTAGAGAAAACAGCTCTGCCTGCCATAGTGCTTAATTAAAAAATTGATGATTTTCCTGTATCTTCCATATTCAGAACAGAAATACGTATTGTGCACAGTTTATGTTGTACAGCATATGCTCAGACAATCTCTCCAGTCTGATCTTGAAGCATTACTTGTTATCTTCTGTTGGGTCGTATTTCGTGATGTCAACACCATCAACAAACTAGATAACACATCAACAAGCTACATAGTATTAAGGTTATTAGCACCAGTTGTTGTTTTCTTTTTTATAATCCATGCAATTTCAATACAGTTTTGATGAAAATGTTTCCAAAGGCAAATAAAAAAAGATCCTCTCCAGTTCTACTGATATATCTGAAGATCTGATTGTGTAGCCTCTGCATGACCAGGTGCTAGGTTATTGACTGCTTATCCATATGGATGAAAATTACTTTTTAATTCCGAATGCCTCTAAAGTAAACAGTACCACACTCTTTGCTTTTTTCATGTTTTGACAGTTACCCTGAGGAGTTATTAGCACTAAAACCATCAGGGCTGTTTTACTGTCTTAGATGTAATTATTCATGCACATGACCACATGACTATTTTTTAATCTTTGTAAAGGTCAGAGTTCCTGACTTCTAATCAGTCAAAAAATATTTATGCTTAAATTTCATGTATATTTGAGTATCCTGCTAAGGCCTTCACAGATAATGTAATATAGGATCTGCTGAATTTATGTGATGAGTATCTCATGGGGTCTTCAAAAATCAAAGTCTTTGATAAAGTTCTTGAATAACATGAGAAGTTTTTTATATTGTAGAAGATTCACACAAAGTGTTTTGACATACCTCTGTTTGGTGTATACC
Organism: Todiramphus chloris collaris; assembly: GCA_025345505.1. NCBI lineage: Eukaryota > Metazoa > Chordata > Aves > Coraciiformes > Alcedinidae > Todiramphus > Todiramphus chloris. The sequence continues at coordinate 10,781,718 of JANVCC010000046.1, forward strand.
TGCAATGAGTTTCCTCTGTTCCTGAGTTCTTTGGTCCATCCTCCACAGGCTTCTTGTTGGTCCTCCCCATAATATCTTTCAAATCTGATGGCTAATTTCGATTCAACCTGACAGACAAATAAAGGACTCAGGTATATTACCTTCCTAAAAATTACATAAAAATGGACATAAGGTAGATGAAACGCACAGATTTTCCCCTGAGGAAAGACAATCGTTACTCCTTGCTTTTCTGTTCCCAGAAACAGCCACAGATGCACAGGCCAGACATTTTACACAAGGGTAGTTCCAACCTCATCTTTTCTTTCTGTACTGTACAGAGGAGGAAGAACACACAGCAAATACATACCAATCAGCCAAAAAGCAGCTCTCCACAGGAAACTCAGACTGCAGTTAGCTTTCTGAGGATGTACACAAAGAACCAGCTATGATTTCTAAACTGCCCAGAGGCATTAAGGATAATGGTGATTTTATTTCCACTGTTTTCATTCTTGATTTTCTGGTATTTTCAGAGAAGCAAAGACAAAGTTTATAACATTCTAGAATAAAAAATTCTGACCTTACTGCTTAAAACTTACCTACACTGTGTTTCATATATTTTTTCCATATATTGACTGTTAATAAATCATAACTTCAACAAAAGGTTTAGTTATAATACTTACATCACAGAGGAAGATAATTATAACAACAACAATAATAACAAACACTAAAAGGGTAGGTGGTAACGCTGTAGAATGACCCACGATGAAAAAACAATAAGATGGGCAAAATACATCCCTCCTCTCTCCAGATGTTTAAAAAGGTCTTTGTACTAAAACTGAGCTGTATATGGGAGTGCAAATATCATCTTGCCTGAATCATTATTGCTGGAAAATAAAGGAAGTGTACCATTGACATTTTAAAGGATTAGAGAAGAAAATTTGTGTGAACTTCCTTTATTATATTTTCACTGAAACTCATTTAAATTAAACTAAAATTGCATAAAAACTTTTTTTTTTTTTTTTTTAATCCAGTATTGTGAAAGTCTCATTTTCTCTCTAGGGTTTTATAATTGTTTGGTTAGTTACTGGAAGGAAAAAAATTCCCTAATTCTTTGTAGAAGAAAAACCCACAACTTCGTATAAAAAAGATACATATGTTTTTAAAGATCAGGTCTAGAACATAAGATTACCTTTTGATATATGCCTTTAGTAATGTTTTCTGAGATGACTGAGAGGCCTTGAGAATGGATTCTGTTTAGGTCATGAATCTTAGTTTTTTAGATGAAGATGGTCTTTGACGAATCAGAAATTACTTTGTAAAAGACTAGGAAATTCCAGAAATTATTAAACCTGCCTAGGAAACTGTTGAAGAAAGGACAACAATGAGACTCTTTAACAAAGGAAAAAGCAGTTACCTTTTCTTTTGTGCTCTCCATAAAACTATTCAGCCAATTTCTTCTGCATCTGTCTGGGGGGCCTAAGGATGCTGTGTTTCTCTGATACCCATGAACCTGAACTATTAAGTATCTTAGAAAAGCTCTATGTACATGCCTCCCCAAAACCACTTTCTTGTCCATCCATTTTGGTTGTTCTGGTTATACTAAGTACAAAGGGAAGAGGAACAAGAAAATGGAAACAGGAAAACATCAGCATTACATATGCTCCCCTGCCACCAAGTCACAGCTCACTAATGACCCCAAGTGCGCAGTCACACACGTACCACAATTCTTTACCTCATGTAAAGGATAACATTTTTGCAATGGCTTTCCAAACTCCAGCGTATACACACTCGGTAAGGGAGAAATTATGTAATTTGGGCATAGGCCTGTTCTGGCACAAAATCATGGATTTCACTGGGGGAAGATGGTGAGGAATAATAGCACACTTATGAATTACACAGTGTCTGTCTTGCAATGTGTTTGGTGTTCCATATAGGCTATTTATTTCTGTCACATGGTATAACAAAACTATTTTATTGGTAGCCATATCCTTTAATTTCTGTGTTCTTCAATGGGATGAAATTTCACTTCCTATGTACAATTCAGACATGATATAGGGATTCTGTGCATTAACAGTTACAATAAACTAGTAAGGCTATTATTGTATCATTCTAATAAATAGATAAAAGATGGAAACAAAATGCAGCAATTCCCAAATGATCTTTTTTTTCAGAACATTTGATATTATAATGCCAGGTAAACATTTGAAAAAAAACCCAAACAATTTGGCTTTAACAACAGGGAGGTTAAAAGGCTCAGACTTATTCATCTACTTTTCAGTGACAACAATGGTTACTTATAGTATGAAGATGGCAGCTTTTAAATCTATAAATTTTTTTTGGCATTATAATTCAGAGTTATGTTATGGCTAAAACTGTATGACACAGAATGGTTGTCCAAATGTAAAGGCATCAAAAATCACAGTATTTCATACTTTCCTGTGGTAATGAAGCCTTAAAAACGAATCAACATCACAAAAGCAGATTAAAAGGTACAATTTTTAAATAGTTTTACTGGTACTAACATTTTGGCACTGTTGTTCTGAATCATGATGTTTTTACTTTAAAAATTTATATAGTGATACTGCTACACGAACAATGAAATAGAAGACTTAAAACAAATGAGATCAGGAGTTAATTGTCCAAAGTCTGCTTTTTGTCTCATTATACTCATTATAAATAAAAATTTAAAAAAAACCAACAAACCACAGATATTAGTTGATCCAAATAGGTAACCACCATGATCATCCAAATTCACATTACATTCATTTGATAGAAAAATATTGAATCTTCTCTTCAGCACACATATTCCAGGATTTGGTCAATTCTGGAATTTGCATTCTTAAACCATAGCTTAGATAGCTCTAGTTTTAAGAGAAAATCCTACATAAGTCAGCACATCCTCATCTTAAACTTACATCCTTTGTGTTATAATAAGGTATACAAAGAACAGAGTCTTTCAAGTAACCAAGTCACACACTATTAATGCTAACACAATGAATTTAATCTGAAGTTTTAAAGAACATCAATACAGGAATTTGTGTCTAATTGAGCAATTAATTAAAAAAAAAAATCTAGAATTCAAAATTTAATAATACACAATATTAAGGAGTCTCAAAAGTTCTTTTAGGAAGTGAGAAAACTTGCATTTGAAACACAAGCAAAAAATAAAACCACTCAAAGCACGCAAGATGTTAAATTCATGATTTGAAAATGGCACCAATATTTTTGTTTGAAGTAGTGCCAAGTGGGGTTTACATTCATTTTACGTAGCACATTAATGCCAGACAAAAGTTTTTCAACACTATAAAACTAAAAAGAGAGATTTCCATCCCCTCCCCCCCCCATTGTTAGACTTTTTCTTTTCCTCATTTTGTTGCCTTTTTGTTTCTAGAGTTCCTTCTATTTTTTTTTATTTATTTTTGATACAGTGAATCACAATTCTTTCCAACATCATAGCTTTACAAAGGAGACACATCTTTAATTTTCTTTCCCATCTATTAGTTCTCCAAGCAGATGCTCATTAATGCTAGCTGAAGTGTATACATTCTTAGCCCATTGATTCAGTTTTGCTAGCAAAAGCATAAAAAAGAAGTGACATTGGCAGTTTTTGTAGAAAGGATGATACATCGGGATTCCCTACTGTTACTAGATATATCTATACAGGGATAACTATCATGCAATCACCCCTTTATTATCACCTTTTATTGAACTTTATCATTTTTATGAGAGGTAAATGGTGTTGATCATCAGGGTGAGATTAGAGCTGCAACAAAGTAAAGGCTGCCTAAAGATGGACAAAGGAGGAACAAATATTGGTTATGAACTGGATGAAGAAATGAGGAAAAAAAAAATTCAAAGAGGTAGGCATGGATCTAATCACTATGAAGCAGAAATTGTTTGGTGGGTTAAAAAATAACTTTTGGTGGAGCTTTTCAGTGTCACAGGAGGAATTCAGGTGTGCAGCTGGCACTGAACTTCAACAGAAATTGGAAGCAATATCAAGCTATTTGCTTTGGTGCATAAAAAAGATGGAAGGCACTGAAAACCAGGGAAGTCAACCATAAGCCAGGAAAGTGACATTTTTCACTGGGTACTTCACTTCGTAGGTCTTTGATTTAATTCAGTATGTACCTTTTAGAGTGTTTTTTTACCAAAAGTTCCAACACTTAGGCTTTGATATGTGCATGGAAGTAACTTCAGCTTTCTTCAGTCCCGAGATAATATCTAGTTTCCAGGTCAAACATAGCTGGTCCTAGTTACATGCATCAGAGTAGGCCATTCTTCTTGTGCATAGTAATTATGCATTTAGCAAAGATGGAAAAACTTCATTTTGGTGTCTCCAGTCCTGTCTGCCCTTATTGCCTTAAGCATAATTAATTAATTGCCGTTATATGAAGCAGGGGGCAAGTTGCTGACTTAAGCCACCTGTTTGTAGTATCCAATTCCTGACATTGACTGCATGACTTCAATTTTAAAGCACTCAATAAACCTGATGATGTTTTGGGATGGTTGTAATTCTGATCTGATCTGAATTTACATGACTGACATCCATCTAATAATTATATATATATATAATTACACATAAATAAAATCGTAAATTTAACAGGAAAATCCTTTATACTTGTTATGTTCATTATATCTGTGAGCTAATCTCAAATATTTATTTCTTTTTTCTTACTCTTTCAACTGACTAGTACATGAAGTGGATTCACAACTCCAACAGTCTTTTTTTCTCCTCACAGTTATTTTAAAGGTATTAAGAACAATCAGTCTTTAAATACTAACAGATATATCAAGTAAGCAATAAAAACGATTAACAGAATATCATAAAAATACTTTAGAAAATTACTCTTAAATGTATCATCTTGCATGCAATACTGATCAATTAGAAATTAAGTAATCTGATATTTAACATAATCTTTATACTAAGTCTGATTTTCAATAGCATTTAATTAACCTGTGCAATGACTGTGATTGTGTACATAGATTAAAAATTTGTAAAAGTAATGGTCACTTAGGCAGCAACTAGTATAATTTGTACATACAGTGACATTAATTATGCTTTCAAATTAGGCACATCGTTGCTCTGGATGGTGTAGAATTCTGGCTTTATAGGTATGTTCCGTTCAACTTTTCACAAACATTTCAATTAATATCTAGACATAGTGCAATTCATTCTTAGTCCAAAAGAGCTATTTTTTGATGTAAGATAAAACTAAAAGAAGCCTATTAAATACAAAAGCAAACATCATGTTTATGCAATGTTGGTATTTTTTCTAATAGCATTAATTTTTCTGTAAGAAAGTTAAAATCATGGTAAAGTATTTCTAAAGTTAGTTTTAACCGTTTATTTGGAGTCTTCAATACATAACAAAATAATGTAGCTGTATGAAAAACAATCCACATGCAGTTTCACCAAAAAAAAACCCCCAAAAAACTAAGACTTTTTTATGTACCTGCAGTGTCCACTACAGTCATTCCTTAAGCAGCATCACAGATTTTATCTTTCCCTCCACACTTCTCTCCTGAGTGTTTCTCTCGCTCATTCAGAGGCCATGACACAATCTATTGTTGACAAGAAGTTAAATTCTGTGCGTTTGCCACCTTGTAGACATTCAGAACTAGATGTTCTAAAGCTTTTCCTACTCAGCTCAGTATCTGTCTCTAATGAAGAGGGAGAAGCCCACATGCTTGCCATGGTTGTTGCTGTGATTAGCCCTGTGTTAGCTGACATACTGATACTCTCTCTAGCATTCAGAAATTCTGTTGAAAAGAATGGAACAATTCTTATGCCTCAGTACTTGCTTAATATTCAGATGAACATCCCTGGCTTGGTTTACAGTGACTTCCCACTTAAGAGATTATTTTTAAATATGTGAAATCAGTGATTATGCTGAGGGTAATATACACATTATAGCTGCATCTCCCTGAACAAGAAAGCATTTTCACATTTTACATTTACATTTTACATCAATGTTATTTGTACATTCCAATATTTCTAACATTAATTTTTACTAACATTAACTGTAAGAGCAACTGACTGTACTCAGCTTGTCAAAAAGAGGACACCAGTATGGCTGTGAGTATAATGTCTGGACTTTGATGATCTCAAAGGTCTTTTCCAACCTAGACGATTCTGTGATTCTGTAACATGATGGAATCTTGCCTCGCTAAACACAAACTACAGCGTAATTGCAGCAATACAGTCCACAGAACAGATGAATTGCAGCCAGCTCAAAACTAAGTACTTTGATAATAGCATCCATAGAGCTGTCCCTGAAAAACAACAGATTTGATAAGAAGACTAAAGGTTGTTGGATCGTACAGAAGAAAAATGAAAGAGCATGTGGTTCTATTTTTGAGAGAATAGGAATCAAAGGGGTTCAGGAAAGTAAAAATAATTTCTTATTAAAGTTAAGAAACAAGTATTAAAAATGTGAACTCTTTGTTTTCTTTGGATTTTATTTTTCATGCAAAATAGTTGCAGAAGTTAAGATATAATGAAAAGTTAGTTTATCAGAAATGTACAGAAAAACTTGAAAATATAGTCCTGGGCATATAAATCTTCAGTACTGTAGACTTGTTTTGAGTCACAGGAGATACAAAGGGAATGCTGCTGTCGAACTCAGGAACCTTTCTATATTCAGGAAACCTACTTTGAATTTCTGTTACTGCAGAAAGAAGTTTCTCCCTTCATGGGCCCACTGACTGATTTAATGTACCTTCTGTCATGCTGCTGCTGTGGATTTCATTTCTTAAAAAAAAGAAGTATTAAAAAAAAGAGTAGTAAACTGCATAGCAATCTATAAAACAATTGTCATTTTGAGCATGTTCAGTATGTCTCTGTGATTAAAGGCAAATGGTGCATATATGCTGATGTTTTCTTTCTGTTTTTGAAGGACACAGTGTCTGGATTCATTCCATTAATAATAATCTGAGCCTCCATAACTGTACAGTAATTTTATTTGATGATAGTGTGATCCTAAGACCATTCCACATTTTGGGAAAGCTTTAAAGCAAAGAGCACTTCATGTATCTGTCCAACTGTTCACTATTGAATGGATATGATTCATTCACTGGACGGGAAGAAAGTTCCTTGAGATCAATCTTGAAAGCAATCTGTCATTAGACCAGCACATTAGCTTCCTTCAAATTCATTTGCGAGATTCGTTGCAGGAAATAGTGGCTAATTAAGTAAGGAAATGACAGAAGAATCTTGATGTCCTATTAAAACATTAAACCCAATTCTTTCTCAAACACAACTGCCTATAAAGTTGCATTTATTTGCTAAGAAATAATAAAAGAGTTTGTGTTCATAATGTTGAGCTTTTAAAACATGAGCTTATAATTGTCATTCTCTTTCCACAGCCGGTGTGACTGCTATTGTCTGGTGACTTTTCTGCTAATGTAACCTCAGCCCTAACATCCGGGTCAGAATCCCACACTCCCAAAGCAGGTCCTGGGAAGGCATGGTCTATAATGTTCTGGTCTCAACTCAAGCTGCTGGGAGGCGCTTTCTTAAATCCTGCAGAGAGCTTTGGTTGAGGTCTGAATAAACAGATGAATTTCAAGCTGTTAAAATGCTCTGTGAACTTAAAATATTGAGTGTTATGCACAAATTCTAGTCTTCAGGGCATCTACATTTTTTGGACCGAGTTTCTAACTTCCTTATGAGAATTAAATTTGAAAGTTAAGTAGAAGGCATACCTGTGGACAAGGATATCATCTAATAGGGAGATTGGATTTAAAAAGAAAAGATATACGTGTGTGTATATGTATTTTTTTCCCTCCAGTAGTAGTATGTTAATGCATTAATACTCCTTTCTAAGAACCAGAACCCATTATAGTTTCTGAAGTGTTAGGAAGTTAGCTGTGGAGCAGTAATTGTCCCTCATATGATTTACTATTCTGCCTGTGATAGAGACAGAAGAAGCTCATTTTATTAAGTTTAAATACTAGAGGAAAAAAAAAAAAAAGACTGCTCTCCCAGTTGATCTGCTTTACGGACAAGCCAGCAGAAATTATGGCAATTCCCACGAACACCTACAAGTGAATATTCAAGGAAGTCACGGTCTTATAGCTTGCCATGTGTTTCTACAAGGGCTTAGCAGTCAGAGCGAGGTCTTTCATTTTACCAAGAGCTACCTCCTCACATTCATGTGCAAAGGCCAAGTACTTGTGCACTTGCTGCACAGGAAATTTATGGAGTCTTTTTCAGCAAGTAGCAAAATTAGCCTCTTCACCTCTTGCAGACCTGCATGCTGCATCTTTTCTAAACAGGTAAAATCCTTCGTATTAACAACGTTCCTTGAGGAGCATCTTTTTCCTGGTACTCACATCATCTTCTGGGCTCAAAGGCCATGCAGCAATTAAACTCAGAGAGTTACCTTAACAGCAAAAGTCTTTAGGATGTTTTTATATTTAAATTCTGGGTATGTAGAAAAGGGTTTTTTACAGCGTAGTTTGCTGCTAAAAATAACATTTATCCATAAGTGATATATGCACTGAGTTTATGAACAATTTTTTTTTATGCTGTATTTCAATCACTGTCAATATATGAGTTATAATTGTTTTAGAGACACGGTATTTAACTTTGCTAACATAAGAAAATATCGCCATCTGTTGCTCCATGCAGTAGGTGCAGGTACTTTCTACAGCTGGTCGTCCAACCAATTTTCATTGCCCTCTGCTGTTACAAGAATTTAATTGTTTTCAGAAAAAGCTGAGCTATTCCCATTTCACACTAGAGTAGCTTAATGAATTGCAGTGAATTTACATGTTAAGATGTTAAAACAACTATAATACCTTTATTTTTCAATAGTGGCGTTTGTAAAGGATTTATGGGAATTATGTCATTGAGCAAAGGGTGATGTCTTTAATTGTTAATTTCTTTAAATATTGTGGTGGCTAACCCCATGGCTGCTGAGAAAAAACAGTGCCGTTAGTGCTGTCATTGTTACTTAAAAATCCTTGACTCTTACCTTGATGTTATAATGAAACAAATGGCCTGAGGTGCCTGTTGTGGAAACAGTTTAGAATTTGCAATATAGAAGAACCTGGAAGGAATGATAATCTTATTCTAACACACATTCTCTCTAAATTACTCATATGTAATATCTAAGAAAGACTTTTATATTTTTATACATTAAAATATTCCTGTTTCTTTTTTTCCACTCAGATACTTAGGATCACCATTTAATCTTTTCATGGCTAAGACAATAGACAAAACAAAACATTACATGCAAAACAGAAGTCCTTCAGCTCCAAATAGGATGCCATCTACCATCATCATCTTTATTCACAGCTCATTCCAAGTAGCTTGCATACTTCTAATTTCTCAAGTCAAATTGTACTGTATCCTTGTTTTGCCAATAAAAGTCACACACAAGTAGTATATGAAGGTATAGACTGATAGAGAAATTTGGTTGCATTTAGGAGGGCTGTGGGTCTTTCAAACTCAACCATCTGCATTTGAAACTTAGCATTTAAATTCTTACAAACATATTTTCTTATGGGATAGGAGATGGAAAAAACTAGATTTCTCAAGAGAAAGGCAAAAATCTGTGATCAGTGCAAGTTGAACCTGTTCTCTTAAAAGCACTTATTGCCACTCTTTCTGATTAAGCATCTCCTACTTTAACTCCCCCAACCTCAGCCCTTCTGTTCTTTCTCAGTCCTCTGCTAGTTTCTGATTGAAAATCATACCTTATTTCATTCCCTCTAGTTTTGATCTATAACTTCTTGAAAATTAGACAAGAGAGTATCACTTAGCATGAAAACTACAAATAGGTCAACACTGATTCCAGCTTGACCTTGTTATTTTTTGTTCATAATGTGTTATTTCCACAAGGCACAAGCAAAACCCCTTGCTTACAAATACGGGTAGCACAGTCTCCTCAGAGTGTCCACATGTCTTTGATTCACAAAGAGTTAATTTATGGATGATAATCTACAACGAGCAAAAACAGGCTTCGTATTATGATTTGTCCATCAGTCAGCATAAAACACATAAAACAGGAGCTCAGCCAGATCCAGATGATGACAAAGACATCTAAGTGGGATTCAGAAGCATATGTTCAAAACTTGATCTTGAAAACCTCCATGCAAATTAAGCCTAGAACAGCTAAAAGACAACAAATATGTCTTATTTCTTACATTATCAGTCAAGATCATTGCTGTGGGAATGCAAACAGAGCATCTACCTGCCAGAAGATTTCTGGTAAGACATGGTGCAGCAACAACATTTCTGACCACTTTCAATCAACTTGCTTCTACCTGCTTAATGCTGCTATGGTCACCAAGTAAATTGTTTGAAAATGACCCAAGTAAAAATATGAAAATAGAGAACAAAAACCATGCATACATACAAACCCCACCCCCATGATGAGATAATTTCACTGTTCTAGTTTATACTCCTACTAACAGTTGGACCATTAAAACACAGTCACAAGTGGCTGATGACAGAGCACTGGGGAACTTTTTGGTTGTATCTTGATTCTGCACATATTCTGTGAAATTCTTTTCCCTTGACATGTAGGTGGATCCACTGACTGAAACAAATGTTAAAGCAACACAAGAGATAAGGAGAGCTATTTTAAGGAACCTTATGAAAAAGAAAATTCAGCAACTTAAAGAAAACAACAACAAAGTCAAATGACTCCAGATTCTGTTGAAGCCAGAGGTGAAGAAGCTAGAACAATTCATTAATGCTCCATGCAAGAATATCTGAATTATTTTAAGAGCACTGAATTTGCATTTTAGATATAGCAGAATGAACTAATTATGAAATGTATGCATCAAAGATTTCAATTTCAGGCTTGACTTTACTTTGGAGATTAATTTTTTACTTTATCATTTTTGCAGGCAGTTCAATGGACAGCCTTATTTGAATGTTAGTCATTGTTCATTGATGTATGAAGTGTATTTAATCAATGTGAAGAAAGCAATATTAAACTATTATCAGAAGCATCAAATGTTCTAAAAAAACTCTCAAAAGGAAGGTCAAAAGGTAACATCTCTGCTAACAATATGAGAAACAATGTATTTAACTTACTCTTTCCATCCAATTTTTTAATGCCATATACGTTATCCTTTTCCACATAAAATTACAATGTAAAATATGAGGGGTTCTCCTTTTCATTAAAAACATTGTATATATACAGTGGATCAAATAAGTTTTCAATGCTTTTATAAGAGGTATTTAAAAAACTATTTTAGACTTGATGTGCATTTTAAATGGCTGGCTACAAAAAGCTCTGACAGGACAGTTCTTATGATCATCATTACATCATTTGTCAGTATGTCCATTATTATAGAATAAGGTTGCTACTACCAAAGACAGTTATTTCAATAATTCACTTATTTCTGCAAGTATTGTAAACCCCTCTTTATTAAGATCCAAACCTGATCTTTATAAAACCATCACATGATTCTGTATTTTATCTTTTTTAATCTTTGGAGGGCCACCAACACAATGACAAACATGTCACCTTAGTTTTGACCAGGACAGATAGACATGAGAAATTATTTGTCGAAAAGCTATGAATGAGAAAAACATTCATTTTCAAGCCAGCAGATCTAACCCCATTGTCCAGCATGGCTCCATGTCAAGTGCAGATGGGATTTCTGTCCCTGTCCAACCAAATCTGGACTGGAAATACTTATTGCCACTGCCTCACGTTCATGGATTATATAAACAGAAATGGAGCAAAAATTACTACAAAAATAAATATTTTTTAAAAAAATACATGAATCCTCTGACTTGCACTTTCAATATCAAGGAAGGCATCAAGTCTAGCTTAGAATTCCAGAACTTATTTCTGAAATGAACAAAAGAGACTTGAAGGAAGAGGCTATGCACTTGCAAAACATTGACATGGCATGATAAGATCAAATGGTAATTTTCAATGATTGAGCTAAGAAATTAATTCATTACACAGCAAAAAGAGTGGTGACTTTTGCCCTGAGGCTTTTGGAGTAAGTTTCTGATGAATTTATGGGTAACTGATTTTTTTTTCTAGTTAAAGATGTGCTCACATTAAAGTTAGCTGTGTTCAAAGAAATTAATTTTATAACACTATTAAAATGAATTGCTGTCTCCTTATTGTCTTTTTAAGACATTTGTGATATCTCATCCAATAATAGCTGATGGCTTGGCTTTCATCTCTATCTCCAGTACATCAAACTTGCAGTTACGCAGGCATAAAGCAACAACTGCTTGAATAGGGACTTCTATAGTGAATGGGCTGTTAAGAATGAGCAGTACTTCAAGTGGCTAGTAAAAATGCCTTCAGTGAAAAAGCAAAATATTACCTTAATTTGATACACTTGCTTCAACAAACCTTCTCAGATTCTGCTTTGACTTAGTGTCTTGCAGAGAATGCTGTATGTATTACATTAACCTTGCACAAGTATATCATAAACTTTTGTACAGAGCAATGACATGCAATAGAGAAGCACACAGAGGCTGACAGACAAAGGAAAATATTTTTATTTTCTCTACCCAGGAAGCAATGAACATTCAAAGCCACCTGAAATTTCAAAATAAATATTTCACACTATCTATTAGAACTTATGTATGACCTTCATTCTACATCACTGCCATGAAGAGTTCCCTTGGCTTGCAGAAATCAAGCATAACCAAGCCTTTCAGGATTAGGGTTATACTGTCTTCCAGAGTACTTTGCCTTCTAATTTTATGATCAGAAGCAATTGTACAATATCCCTGGTGGAAAGTACTATTAGAAATGCATTGGGCTTTTTAAACGGTTTTTGATGTGACTGGCATTTTCCCTCTTCTTCAATGAGTGTTGAGCATACATAAATTACTACTCTCTCCTTTCCTTCCCCTCATGTAATTTTTTTTACCTCTATTTGAATAAATGTATTATCATGTGAAGGCTACTAAAACTACATAGCCTGACAGATAACAGTCACCTACTCGATCAGACAACTTTTTATTCTATTTCTGATTAACCCTTTTACTGAGCAAAGTTAACCTATCAAGCCTAGATTTAATACAGTTGTAATATTTCATCAGAGTCCAATTATGTCACCCTAAAACACTTGGAGTTGTACTTACTGATTTCTAATTGCCACAGGTATGTCAACGTGACTAAGAATGGAGCTGTAGTCTTCAAGTAATAAAACCACTTTTGCTATAACTTAAGATTATTTGGTATATTTAAGAAAACATATAAAGTTGTTAAATACAGATAAGTACTATAGGTATGAAAGGACATTAGTGGGCTTAGCTCATCCTGTGCAAATAAAATATCTCTTTCTATCTGCAACAACATGCATTTTGATCTAGATCTACCATTTGAGCTTTGATTTTTGACCTTTACTTTAAATAACTTCTTGACATTACAGACATTTCACAGAGATTAGAATACACAAGACATATTAAAATAAATGTTAATGCATTAAATAGCAAATGTTAAAGTAAGTGTATAATATTAAATTGTATGGTAAAGAAAGTGATTGGCTGGTACAGTAAAAATAATTTAACAATAGCATAACGTACTTCAACTACAATGCCTATTTAATAGAGGGGCTCCCCCCTTCTTAGATACACACATATAGAACTAACGTAGAAAATTCATCGAAGTATACTCAGTTTCATGTATGTGCTTAAACTTATATTTATCAGTTAAGTGACTTAACAGAATGTTCTGCTAGAGTTATCTTATAATGGCACCTATATGGACCACTTCCAGACAGCTGCAGCATATTAAACTTTCACTTCATATTCTTTTCTATATAAACCTCAGGTTCATAAAAATTCCGTGAATATTAGGTGTACCTCAGTTACTCATCCTGGATCACCTTGAAATCCCTGAAGTCAAAGCTGAAGTTGAGGCATATTTTTCTTTAAGTTATATATCTTTTTATTAATAGAGAGGTTTCCTTATCTTCCAAAAGTTTCTGTGAAATTCTACAAGCTTTAAGGGTCTCACTTTTCATCACTGAAATATAATTTAAATATACAAGAGTTTCAGTTAAATCCTCAGAAATTATAAGATATCCAAATCAGAACAGAATTTATCTGTGACACCAGACACTCAGACTTCAAAAAGAAAATATTAGAATGAGTAAAATTATCATGCTAATTTAACATAATCATAGAATCATTCAGCTTGGAAAAGACCCTCAGGATCATCGAGTCCAACCATTAACCCTACTCTACAAAGTTCACCCCTAAACCATGTCCACCAACAGCACATCTAAATGAGCCATGAACACACCCAGGGATGGTGACTCAACCACCTCCCTGGGCAGCCTCTTCCAGTGTCTGGCTACTCTTTTTGTGAAAAATTTTTCCCTAATGTCGTGTTTAAAACAAAACACAACCTGAAGTAGAGGATCTTAAGGAAATAAGAAAATACTTTCTGCTTGCAAATATCAAAGAAAAGCTCAAGCAGATCCTGTACACTTGCTATGACATTTACATGGGATGAAGGGGTCAAGAGATGTTCACAAAGCCTTGTGAAAGAACATTGCAACAGTGCAGATCAAACGGAACAGCTGAAAGCTGCTGCAGTCTACTAAGAAGCAGCTAGAGCTTTGGTGGAATTCAAGTATAAAAAAGAAATGAATTTTCGTGGATATATTCTATTTTTTTAGCCTTGTCTTCGCAAAACAGATATGAGATTATTTCAGTTTGGTTTTATCTTCACATTTGACAATAGGCTGGAATAACTGGAACTTAGACAACTTTACTTCTATATAAGTAAAAGAAATCTGTTCTGAATTTTTATAGACAATTTATAAACCTTGTGTGTTACAAATGAAAAGATGACATATTTTAAACTACAATGAATTAATGACCACAGTAATAGTAATTATATATAAACAGAAAAAAAATGTCTATCATTACAAAATCTCTTACATTGGTAGTGCCACCTGCCAGTGAGGGATTAGAAGTCCCATTTCTGCAGCCAGCACTAGATGGAGACAGCGATTCACAAAACACTTCCTGACAGGCAGTTCGCCAGCGGCTGAACCACAGGTACTGCCAGTGAGCATCATTTCATTGTTTATTCCCTTCATTACAGATTGCAGGGTTACAATTGTTTGGCCTGGATTTTTTAAGTAGTTGTCTCAAAGCAAGTGAAATAAAATTACTCATGCTTTGAGCAGCTAGCAGGTCTCCCTGAATCTTTTTAATAAACATGTATGCATATGTAAATCACAAAACTCAAGGCAAACTATAAACACAGTAACAGAGTTTTATTTCCAGGCTTAATATGTGTGAAATTTATTTAGCAACAGTTACTCTGATCATATTTTTATCTGAGCCATGAGAAAAATCCTTACCTGTGTTTTGAAATCTACTTTTTGAACTAGAAAATACATTTTCACACTTGATTAAAGCAAGCCTTTGTGAAATCAAGGATTCATTTGAATTTCTTAGCAATAAAGCAATAAATCCATATACAATACTTTTCCCACATAAAGACAATATATTGAGCCTACCACAATGTATTTAACTCTCCTTACCACAAAACGGTCTCACAATTAGCAGCTAGAGAGAGCTCACATACCAGTCAAGAACAATGATATCACACATCCCATCCCTTTCTTTAACTTCATATAAACTAGTTTTGAACAGTTAAGGGATGCTAAAAGGGAAAAGCCAACAGGGAAAGATAATTGCATGCAACCAAACAACTGCTGAGAGACTCCTTTGCAGCTATTTCAGGTAAAAATTTCAGAAATGGCTAGTTATTCAAGGAGGTAAATGGCATCAATGTGAGACAGCATGTAATTAGCAGAAAGTAACTACACACTACAGTCTGCAAACCTGACACATTTGAATTATAAAAAGTTAAAAACCAGTCACATAGTAAGTCCTTTTATTTAGGCCACTGCTTAAGACAAGAGCAGTTGGGGTTCTTGTGCTGGTGTACTGGCTTCCAGTTGTCTGAAAGATGGGACCTCCTGGCAGTGATGTTGTTTTGACTTAAAAATCATTTAAACACCCTGAACTGGAGTGTGGGCTAATTTCACAATGGCAGTCAGACGTCAGATTTTGAATTTGGCTGAGTCTAGCTGTAGCTGACAACAGTCTATGCAGCCATGCTGGGACAACACATCCAAAAGGATCCTCTTGAAAACATCTGCTCCAGTTAGCAGAGCCATAATAGGTGTTTGGCAAATTTCTCTAGCAGACTGGTGACGTCTGACCACAAACTGGCTGGAATTAATACAGCCTGGGCTGATTTCTTTGGGTATATTTGCACTATTGCATCTTTCAAAAGGAAAAAGAAATATCAATTATTACTGTGCTAGTAGAAGCTGTTCATGACTTCTGTTCAATAGCCAGAAAGATGAATTGGCTTCACCTGTACTGAGACCTCTTCAGGGTATCCAGTTCTCTCTAAGAAGTGGATGTACTAACATTTGCTGATTGATATGACAGACAAGAACATCCAAACTAAGAAATTCAGTTGGTTTTGAAGCAAACAAGATAATCATTCTCAGAGGATGTGATGCTGTGGGTCTGTAGCTGTCCTATAGCTTTCTGTCTAGTGTGAGAGGAAAAAAGAGTTGGGCAGGGTCCTTGGGGGTCAGAAAGTCAGTGGCTGAGGTTAGTTAATACACATCAACCTCTCCGGTAATTGTTCATCAAAATTATCTATAATAACAGTTTACTACTAGAAGTGATAAACTTCTATTATTAGTATGTGCTTCCCTCTGATTCCATGTAAGCACTGATAGTTTAATCAGGATTATGAGTTTTTCTGGCTATTTTGGAAATGAGAAGGCTCCTTCCAGTTTTAGTGAATTATATTTTTTTGGCTTTAAAGCATATTATCAGTACTGACATCTAACAAGAAAACAAATGCCTAAGCATGCCCAATCATATGAAATGGACTAAAGAGGATTTCTCAAGGTCCTAGTCAGGGCATGGAGGTTTTATGTTTACAGTTTATGGTGCATATTGTCCTTTACCACCAGCTTATTTCAGTCTTCAGTGCCTGCAAAGGAACAACAAGAATAATAGAGCTTTTTCTTTTAGGTCAATTCATATATATCATATTTCATATTATTACACAACCTATTCTAAAAAACTTGAATCTAGTTCAACTTTACTAGGGGGAAGTGTTAGACTGAGTAGTTAGGAGAAAACAAGTAGATACCTACTCAGGAACCCACCTGTACTGAGTGGTTTGTTATATTCAAGCAACTACGGTGTTTATTTCTAATTTGCAATGATTTTGCATTGCCAGAGTCCCGCTTAGATTACGTAGTTTGTGTTTGTCTTTTTTCAGCCTGTTTCTGAATTATGGCTATTCCTGGTGCACTCTCAGTACTTTCCTTTACTTCCTTTTCAAAGAGGAGGAGGTAATTACATGCAATCTGTCTGCCTGGTAATAGTAAACTTCTCCAAGCCATGCTGGGTACATATATTCACAACAATCAGAGGCAAGGGGGGGATAAAAGACCATCAGAGAATATGTGATAGGAAATGAAGAGTATCAGGGTAACCACATGCTTTGGCCTTGATTTTGGTGAAAACAGAATGAATTTCAGGGAAGTATTGTTCCCCTTGGTAATTTCAGTTTAGCACTCTGAATAAGATGTAGATAGGCCTGTTTGGTAGGATGAACTATTTTAAAGCTAGATATGAAATAACTACTTAAAAAACACCAGCACTTCTTACCCATATTTTCTGAGAAGGCTCCACTCACATGGGGGCAGCAATATGAATTTCATTCTTCCGTGGAAAGGCAGACATGAAATAAAGGATTAAAAATAAAAGTTTTAAATGTATAAAAAGAGGACTCTTCTGTGAAGAAGCTATTATATTCTAACACTGGAATGAAGCAAACTGCAGTGTAGTATATAATTTGAACATGATACTGTATTGTATATATTAATTACTTTGGTGAACCCAAAGTAGTCCAATCAGCATGTCTTTAATAAACATGTATGAAAAAAATTAACAGATTAGGACTTTGCTATTGCCAAAGACAAACGTTTTTTCTTCAGTTATTCAGCTTGCACATTTCCACCCCCCTCCCAGTCAATAATTTCTTTATGTTTAATACAGGCTAAAGTTTCCAAATCATGGTATTTAAAGTTGCACTCTGAATTCTGCAGTGAAGAGTAATGAGATTTTCAATGACTATTTAGTGAAAAGCCTAAAAGTCATCAGGAACTGTATGTGCTCTGGAAAATCCAGTCACTTTTTGTATTAGGCTTGAAAAGATAGACTTTAAGAAATCTAAACTGAAATAAACCCACTTGTCAAAATTATATGCTATATTTAATATTTATAAAATATAGACAGTTCATGAAATCTGATGGAAACTAATAACACCCTTCCACCTGTAAGCCATGGTGTTCTTCACATATTTGGTATTATGATATTTATATGTATCTCTGCAAAAATACTTGACTAAGTAAGGTATTCTGGACTCTACGTGCAGGGGCTGAGGGAAAAAAAAAAAAAGAAAAAAGAGAAGAGAAGAGAAGAGAAGAGAAGAGAAGAGAAGAGAAGAGAAGAGAAGAGAAGAGAAGAGAAGAGAAGAGAAAAAGGAAAGAAAAGAGAAAAGAGAAAAAAAATCCTTTCGCTTTTATCTATAAAGAAAATCTTTAGGAAAGGATATTGCTTTCTGAGATCTTCCTCCTACTTGCCATAGCTATGAGTTAACCTCTACTAGAGAAGTCCATTGTAGCTGAGGGGGAGACACTGTACGAGGTTGCAGATCTGCAAGTGCTATGGCATCCACAACAGTGCCCTGAACAGTGGTTTTCCAAGTACCTGTTGGGGATGACAGGGCTGGCATTCCTGGTTTACCTTGTGCTTCACTTGTTTCCATTTATAAGATTGGGGTGGGGAGGCGACCGAAAGAGGTGATGACGTACCCACTTCTGGAAGGTTGGAAGGAGGCATCAGTGAGACCTGACAGTTTAGAAAACAAACACAGTATGCAGAATCTCAAGTAGCTATCTGGGGTGCAGATGCTCTCACAAACTATACGTTGCACATATGCTATCCATGCATCACTAACGTGCTAATCATATCCTTCTCATACAGTCACATTCCTGCTCTTGGTCACACTTTCCTCCACACACATTTATTCTTTCATGCTGTGTATAGTCTAAACTGTTTTTTCTTGCAGATTACTTCCTGATTACGTATGTAGCAACTTCTTGATACCAATCAATATTTAAGAGTTAAATGTAGCAGGAATATAATATGTGACAGAAGAAAGACTGGACAACACGTAGGCTTGAGTTCAAAGGAAGAGTGGTTGTTACACAGTGGAGTATAAGAGAAGTATCTGAATGTCCAATAGACTAGTGGGAACACAAGCAGTCTAAATGCTCAATGGAAGTATACGAAAAATAAGGACACAACAATGCCAACACTGACAGCTATATATGGGATTAAATTCCCATCTATACAAACACTACAAAGCCCCCAAACAACAACAAAAGGCAGCATTCTCACCAATCCTATCAGCTACTCTTCAGGCCCTCTTCATTAGCCATATAGTCTGTTCCCACACAGTATCATTTACAGTATATAAATACAGTTACTCATATGCAAAACTGCAACTCCCTTAAATTTACAGAAAATTAGTAATCTATACCCCTACTGAAATTCTTGCTGAACTGAAACCATTGGCAAAACTCCCATTGATTTTAGTGCAGCCAGGATTTGAATCTTGGACTACAACAACAAAAAGAAAAAACTGAAATATATTTTTCTATCATAAGTAGAAACGTTGCTTTGCATTTAATACAGTTGCAAAAAGTCAGGTGTAGCTCTGAGAAATGATGGTAAGGGTGTTTTTGTAATGTGCATTATATATATTTTAAAATATAGTAACACAGTAAATGGTATGGAAGAAAAGGCATATGAATTAAAGTGGGGGTGTGTCTCTGGTAATTCACACATGCAACTACTGCCAGCTCCCTCTAAATAAAATCATTTTAAAGAAGGAAAAAGAGGTTTTGGTTTTGGGTTGTGTTTTGTCTGTTGTCAGGTTTTTTTTGGTGGTTTTGTTTGGGTTTTTTAATTATTTTAAGAGTTTGTTTGTTTGTTTTAACCTGCATCATCCATTGTACTCATATTCAAAAATCCCCAGTGTGGGGATAAAGAGCTTCTAAAATTTGTCCTTTCAGTTCAGACTCAGGTTGCATTGCTGAAACATTTCATTCCAGCCCTGAAGATCTAATACACTAATCTAGTGCACTGTGGCTGACCTATCACAGAGGATTATAAATTAGAGAAGTCCTTGTGTCACTATGCTTTTCTAGAGACTGCTTCTTACTGCCAAAAGTTGGGGGGGGGGGGGGGGGGGGGGGGGAAGTATCACCTACAATTTCTTCTGTCTATGATGATTTAGCTCAGTTAGAAATACAACTTTGGAGACATAAACCAGGGTATCCGATTTATTTACTCTCCCATATGAAATTTATACCATAAGGAATAAGCAGCAAGTTTGGTTCTTTAATATAAAATTACCAGAGGGCCTAGATTCTGTGCTGCCAACTCAGGGGAGCTTCTGTATTTTTCTACAAGACCAATGCTACAATTACGGATCTATGAAATGAAGAAAATTATTTCCTTCCTTTGAAAAGATGACAAATTCATTAAGGATTGTGAGGTGTTATTATATGGCAGCAATGACATGCAAATATGCAGTTTAGAAAAATAAAAATACATTGAAGATAAAGCTACAAAGTTTGTACTTTTGAATTGTTAGGACTTTATGTTTAATCAGTAAATTATTTGCAGGATTAGAGAGTGCTTGAAAATGAATAGCAATGTTCTTTTATTTCCTTTTATGCAGTTCTGAAGACCAGAAGAGCCTCAGGAATTAATTGTAGCCTTCTAATAAACACAATGATGTAACAACGTATTTAACATTGCTGTTTTTTGTTTGATTCCAAATAAATTGCAGAGTTTTTTCTGATGTGATACTAAAACAATTACCATTTTGAAAAAGGATAATTAATCTACAATTTTTTCACATTAGATCATATGTCTCTAAAGAGTGCCCACAGATTTGATGGTCTTCAGCTGCTGTGTATTTATTTTTCATTTTTTTTTCTAGTGATGTACCGCCCCGTCAGTGCTGACATTTAAATGAGTGAGTATTCAACACAAATGTGATCATTTGTATAGCATCCAATGCGGCACCATACTGAGATGATTGCTTCTGGGAGCCATCCATGGGTTCTTGAATAGGGGGGAAAAGCCAGGCAAAATTTTATCAATTTACATTTTTCTGTGATTAATTTTTATGCAAATAAGGGCCTGACCATGCTCCCATCTCACCTGAATCATGCGGATCATCAAAGACAAATTGAGCATCACTTATTTAAAAAATAGGCTTTAAACTACTCTACAGCTGTGTTGGAAAATGCTAAGAGCAGGGCATGAACTTTTATAATGTAACAGGAATAGATAAGAAAATGCTTCTTTTTGCATTTTTCTCCACACTGTGATAAACATGAATCTTAACAAAATCCTAAAAATTGTCTTTGTTTTATATTCCTTATGCCCTTGTAAACATTTGACTATGGGAATGCTACAGGAGATTTTTCCCATTTCAGAATACAAACAAATGTACTTGCAAAAATACACTGCTTAGGCGATGAAAAAACTGTGTTAGTTAGCATACTTACATTACATATTTTATTTACAATTTTAGATAGAATTCAAAAAGTCATCCAGTGCTATACTATAGTGGAAAAGGACTTACATAAACAATCTTATAATGTTACAACCAAAGCTGTTAAGACACACAAATAGGTAAGTTCTGTTCACAAATGAATGCATTCTGCCGCACTGTACATCTCTGTATGTCTATATGTGTGTGTCTGTCTATCATAAAATTGGAAATTTAGACTTTGCTAAACAGCAGGCTTTTAATAATTTAAGATTAGCAGGTTAAACTAATGGACATTTCATAATTGAGACTAATACTGAAGAGTATATGTGCAAAAAAAAAAAAATCTTGTTATTTATTTTAAAACAAATTTCTATTTCCTTTAGGTAGGAAAAACTGCTTCATATGGCATTAAGGAAAAAAAGCAATATTATTAGCCACAACTGATATGTTTACATCTGTAAGACAAATACCAGTCAAAACCATGAATCCTTGTCCCTCTAACTTGCAGTGGAAATTTGTATCCAGGTATAAGAACGTGTTCTCTCATAGAGAAGAGGAATTTTGAAAAGGCAGTTTTCTCTTTAGAACCGTGTTCTGGAAACTGTAATTGTAATGTCAGTTCAGAGACTTATTTTACACATTTCCACAAATTTATAACCCTAAAGCTAATCTCAGAGGACTAATTGTGATAAGTAATGGAGAAAAGACAGTCTTTATCAGTTAGATTTTGAAAAAAAGAGGCCCATGTACCAAATGATCTTACGGCATTAGAGCAAAGATGTCCCCTTATGCATTACATGTATGAAAGCTGTAATTTTATAGGTTTGATTAACCCACAATTTAATGAGTTACCTTTCATTAAGCTGTACAGCTGAATGTACATTATTTCATATCCAAAGAGAACATTTGCACACATGCAGACATGACCAATTTTATGCCTAGACTGTGCCCTTAAATCCTGCAAGTCCCATATCTATCCCTTATTAAACCACTGACATAATGGGTGAGATCGTAACTGTAGCAAAGCCAACAAGAGTCCTGTTCTCAATAAATCCAGACCTTCGTTCTGCCTCCAGCCAAGAATACCACAACTGATGCTCTGAAATACCTGAGACAATATGTGACACATCATTTTTCATGTTTATATATGCATTCCTCTGTCTCCCGCAGATAAAAGTTTTGAGAAAGACTGTACTGTGGTAAGTTTGGATCATATCTAACAGATTGACTAAATAAATGATAAAATTCAACTCTACAGAAAAAACATTGTGAAACCTAAAGCATTAGGAGTGAACAGTTCATTATAAAAAAACCCAAATAAACCTAAACCAAACAAAAAAAGAAGCCAAAACTAAAGAAAAAAAAAAAACCCAAAAAAAGCACCCCAATACCCCCAAACAAACCTTTTTTGAGAAAAAGATGTTAAAGACCAACTTATAAAGGCATCAAAACCTGTTTGAAATATTACTAGATTAATTGATCAATTGACCTATTCAGAATACTACTAAATGAAACTGAGGTTAAAATAATTACCATTTACTCTCTCAACAAACTTTAGCATCTTCTATAGAAAATATGCTCCACGATTGCATTAATATAGAAATACAAAAAGAAATCTGTCAAGTCCACCTTCTCTATATGACAAGTTTCTATATATCACTGTGTCACAGATTTCTATATACTTTCTTACAAGCTGTAGGCATGATGTCCTACCGGAATAGCTCTGCTATTATCATAAGTAACATATAAAAAAGTACTATGTAGCAGCTTACAATGAGGATTCTGAATCAACTGAAAATGTTAAAAGTGATATCCTGGTGTTTAATTCCAAATACTTACCACAATAATCTTATGTGATATAAGAGAGGCATAAAAAGATTATTTTACCAGTCACTAGCACACATTATGTTTTCCACACTGATGGAAAATATCAGTTGTTTAAAAGCACGTGATCATACTGCACACATTTTAAGGCAAGAGTTGAAGGATTAGTAAACAGTCTATGCATATTTCTACTCTCAAAGACCATCTGCTGGTATTTCAAATGCCATGGGAATCTAAAACCATGTTAAAACCAAAGAAAAATAAGCATTTATATAACATAAATGCATGTATTCCCAGTTACAATCAAATGTGAAGAACAGAAAGAGGCAAAATTCTTGTCAGACTAATAATTTCAGCCTAAAAAAAGAAGCCCATATGCATTCTTTACTTGAAACCGAGTTTTATATATATATATAAATACATATTTATATATATTTTTATATATATATGTATATAAAAGGGATTTTCTATACACATACGTATGGATTACAAGGTCTCTTTTTTGGCAGTCTCAGAAATGGTTGAGGAGCTGTTAACAGGTATGTTAAGACATACTGTTGGTATCCACAGGGCTGTCAGCTGAGGTGATTCCAAGGGCTTCAGCTGCAGTTTAAAGTGAAAGATAATTGCTGCTTTAATGAAGCTGAAGCACGTCCCTCGGAGTGGTATACTGACACCCCTTGGCACAAAGAGCATGATGGTCTTAAGTGCAGAATAGGCAGTTGCCCCAGTGGGGGCAACTGGTCGCCAAGCACAGGAAGCAAGCTTTGAAAGATGCAAAAGTTTTCTAATAGAATAGGGTGACAGAAGTATTATGAAAAGTAGTTTAAGAGAGTAAAAGACAAAGAAACGATCAAACCAATACTGTTGTGACATTTCCCTCCTTCCCGAAGTCAGGTGGCAAGTTGCTCCATTTTTGCTGCTGAGGTACCAAGCTTTGGCATTAGGCCCATGTACTGAAACCACAATGCTCAGAGGGAAACTCTGCATGGAAGACAACAACAGACTTTCCTTTCTGGGTATCAGCGTGGTGACCCAGAAGCAGAGGATCAAACTTCCATGTCCTTAAAATACCTTTTACTGAGGTTGATGCTTAGAAAAATATCTTCTACTGACGTTTTATGCTCAGAAAAATATATCATGAAGTAGTAAAATTTTGGTACTAGTCACAATATTTGTTGGAGAAAATAAACAGGAATAAATTGGAAATGGAACTTTATGAATCTGGAGAAAAATTTGATAATATAATTCTTACTGATATAAATACTTGATGAAACTATTTCCTTTTTGCTCCTTTCGCACATTTTCCTGAACCCCTGTTGCTGTTCTCTGAAATCTTAAATGCTTATTTTGCCTCTATTATCAACTTATCCCGAAACTTTATGGGACATCTGCTGTTGAAGGATATCTAAATAGATGCAACAATCATGTTTCAAAGAATAGTACACAACTTACCATAACCTAAACTATGAATTTTACACGTACCTAGAACCAAAATGTAGCTCAGGTTCCCGAGTTAAACTGCACTTGAACTGAACTGAACTTAGTACTCCCGGCACCAGCGCTTCCACAATCCCCTTCGTGTTCTTGGGATTCTCCATGTGCACGCTGTCCGTTCAAGCTCAAAGTTCTATCTTCAGTTTCCTTACATACTATTGATAGGAATATTTTAAAGGATAAGACAGTGTTTTCACCCCACACCAAAAGGGAATAGATGCAAGAAAATAAAAAGAGAAGGGAAAGATAATGGGGAAAAATTTTTTACAGGTGAAAATGTTTATTAATAACTAAGAAATATATAATTCTTCATTTCTTTACTATTAAGCATGAATCATAGAGTAACAGAATGTCTGAGGTTGGAAGGGACATCTGAGGGTCAGCTTGTCCAACTCTCCTGCTCAAGCAGGGCCACCTAGAGCTGGCTGCCGAAGACTAGATCCAGAGGGCTTTTGAATATCTCCGAGAACGGAGACCCCACAACTTCCATGGGCAGCCTGTACTAGTGCTCAGTCACCCTCACAGTAAGAGTGTGTTTCTTTGTATCTAGTAGGAACCTCCTGTGTTTTAGTTTGTGCCCATTGCCTCTTGTCCCATCACTGAGCACCACTGAAGGGAGCCTGGTTCCATCTTCTTTACATCCTCCCTTCAAATATTAGCACACATCTGTGAGATCTCTTCCTTAGCCTTGTCTTCTCAGGCTGCAGAGCACCAGCTCCCTCAGCCTCTCCTCATCGAAGGGATACTTCTGTCCTTTAATTATCTTAGCAATTGAAGTAATAAAATGTATACTCTTGGATTCCATGTTATAATCAAAATAGGTTTGAAAAAATACATGCAAAATACAGACTGTGATATATCAAAAAATTCAGCCTAATTTAAATGCAGACTTCTCTATGCAGACATCTGTACTCATTGTTGGGCTCCAAGTTAAGAAATACAGATCCTGTTTCTTGCTAGCCTTTGACAAATCATCTAATACATCTATGCATCAGTTTTCCCCTATGTAAAAAGAAAGTGCTACCTTGATTTGTAAAGTCCTTTGCAATCAGAGAGTGAATAGTTCTATTGAAAGCTAAGTATTACTGTCAAAATATCAGGAAGATAAAATTAATATTCATAATATGACAGAAATATTTTCTTTGAAATGAGGGAGACAGATGCTAATACATAGCAAAAAGCTCTGTGGCTGTATTTAAAAATGGAGTGATATTGAGAAGGAATGTCAAAGAACATAGACATTTATAATTTTCTACATATTTACTTCTAACTATATAATCACATATAATCATTTTTTTCCCAGAAAGTACATACTATAAAATATTAGTATGATAATCTCTGAAGTCACATTTAAAAAAAAAAAAAAAGGAAATCTTTTAACTAGTTCAGAGTAAACTACATATGACTGAGTTTTACTGTTTCCTCTTTTTCCATTTAGTGAGACAAACTGATGTCCCTACTATTGACATAACATCCTTGAAGAGCTAGGCTGCCATGACAAATGGGACAGAGTATTGCAGGAATTATGTATGGATGCTTTTTATTTAGTAGTTTTTGGGATGAGTTTCTCTGGTGATTTTAGAATACAGGGAGATGAATAGGTTGAACAAACAATATTGTTCCTTCTCTGAAGTGAGCGATCAGACATGTCAGCAATATTTCTGGCATGCTACTGAGAGCTGTTTTCTTCTACTTGTCCAGCCCAAGCTATATTAAGTCCACCAAATCATTTTTATCCAATAAAGGAGCTGAATTAGAAGAATAAACATTCAAATCCTTGTATAGTAATCCACATTAAATGATTGTTTTAAAAATTTGTCTTTACCTAATAATACAATCAAAAGAAAGAAAAATATGCCATTACTTCAATAATCCTCACTGGTCCACACCTTGGGAATCATTTTTCCAGAAGGTTTGTACCCATGTCTATTAGTTAGCAGTGGTTTACATCTTAAATGATGTGCACTACATCGAGCTATTGCTCACTTTTCTTTATAAATTTTAAGTATTATCACACCAAACTACCAGAAGCAACAGCTCTGTGATGAATTAATTGTGACACTATATGAAGATCAAAATCAATCCCAGGAATACACATACATATTTACTTTTGCTAGCTTTATAAAATTGTCATCTTAACATGTCTGTGAAACAGGCATTCAAATACTCAAAACTGTCTGTCTTCTAGAAAGTTTTTTTTCTTGAAGTTTGTTTTAAGATGACCTCCCCAAGTAACATTCAGTGATGACAGCATGTAGTGGTTGCATGAAGTATGCAAATCCTCAGACTACTAGCAAAGCATACTCTTACATGGGGCAAGAAAATCACTTGAGCAGGAATCTAAGGAAGCATAATCACCAATGCTCTCCCATGAACATCAGCTCCATGAGATGTAAGAGCAGAAACATTGGTTATTCAGATTTATAATTGGGGTTAACTTTCCCAAAAATCTATGTCCTTGGTGTAATTTGATAAAAGGATGTCACCGCTCTGTTCTCAGTAGGTAAAGAGTTATTTCATCTTGAGAAAGAAGAATGACAAACACTAGCAAACTCTTTTGCCATTTAAAAACTCCTGTCCTTGCACATTATTCTTTCACAGAAAAAAAAAAAATTATTTTTTTTAAAATCTCTGTTTTGCTCTGTACACAAAGCTGCAACTAATTACAAGAAGAGACAGATGCTGAGTAGCCTTAAGGCTTTCCCTGCCACCACAGTGAGTCTGTGCACTAGTCAACAAGCAGGTAGTGAGTGAACTCAAATGTTATCTGACAAGGCAGCAGATCCCATCACCTAGGGTTAGAATACAGACAAGCAACTCTGTGTTCAAAAGTAAAGACAGAAAAATTTCAAGCAGATTGTTTCTGACAGAAATCATATCACAGCCGCACTTTCTGACAAAGTCTACGCGAATGAAACTATACACTTTCTGTTTCCCATCTTCCCCTTTAAAAAACAGCCAGTATTGCAAAGGTACATCGAAGGTGACAGCTCAATGCACAATGGTTAGCAAGTTCTTCTATTCTTGTTTTCTCTTTGCAGGTATTAGGAAACGTCTACTGTTTATCTGGGGAGCAGGGGAAGATTGTCTCACTTTTTTCTAATCATTCTTTGTTTTCTAAACACTTCCAACTTTCTCATAGATGTAAGATCTCAGTTTAAAAACCCTAACTGTGGCATCAAGAAACTTCACTTGATTACATGGAAGCTTTAGATAACCTGCATCACCCTAAAAATGAAAGATAGCAAAAAAAGATAAAACCTGGGTATAATTACCAGAATTTTCCACTGCAAGACAAACAAAATGTCCAAGGAAATGTGCCAGCTGAATTTAGTGGAGAATTCGGTTACTAGCTTTGAAATAGAATTTTTACCCTTCCTCTACAATAACCATGCTCTCCAAGTTAAAGGACATTAAATGCATTTTTGAGTGTTGCAAATCTCTGCAAAATTACAAATTTGAACAGTTTTGTTACTTTGCACCCAGAAAAGATTGAATTGATCTAGATTGATTTGGCTGTTTCACTGTGAGTAATGTCAAAACAAGACAGGAGAAATACAGTGCTCAATGGAGCACATTAGATTTTATGTACATAGGTTCTAGCAGTGCTGTGGATTTTGACCTGCAAGCTGGGCATTTGCTCCCAATGGCCCGTGAAAACCCCTAGGGAAGCTTTTGGGCTTTACTAACCAGCACTGCAAATACCACTGTCTTTTGCTGAAGACCAGCATTTTCCAACCTGAAAAATTAAATGGAGAATGTGAAGCTTGCTTGCTTACCCTGTGGCATCATCAAGACACTGAAGGTGAATGAGGCATTAATTTCTAAATATTCCTTTTAGCAGAATGGGATATACACACCAATAATTACCACAGATGAAATAGAGGGCTGTAAACAGGAGGCGCAAGCAAAGAAGTATCAAACATAGAGCATGTTCACCCTGTGTTAAAGTTATTTTGGAGGAAAGACATTAATAATTGTTTAATACTATAGATTTGGAACATTGATCTCTACCTTTACAGTTACTAAAATGATCATTGCAACACATTGCACTTGAGATTATGCTAGAAAACTAGTGCCATGAATATGGAAAATATGTTTGAGTGTCACCTTGTTGGAGTCAGTTGATTTTATAGAATTCCCTACTATGTAGCACACTGATTTATGTGTAAGATATTGGCTTTAGTCATAACTAAATGTACATGGCTTGAGATGTAGTACCTTCCATACTGGAACAAAGCTATAACTTCATAATTTGCGAAATTTTTTTTTTTACAATAGTCTCTGATAGATATTTTAGAACTATATTAGCAACAGTATTCCCCAAGTATATAGTTCTACAATAGATTTGGTTTATTAGATTTCATACCACAGAAAAATTAAATTTTTATTGTTGGCATGTTTTTCTGTTCTAAGCTAAAGTATTTCATAGAAAATAAAATTCCAGGTTAGAAGTAATAGCGTGTCCTTAAAAGCGTAGTTAGAAAGACTGTGCTTACTATATGGAGGTTTATCATAGTACAGCTGCTTTTGTCAACTCCCTCAAAGTTAACATTACTGTTACTGTATCAGTGAGCAAAGGTGTCATACAGTTTATGAACAATTTAAAAGCAGTTAGACTTTGGGACCAGTCATGCACATCATGTGTAGATTTGAGTGTCCTGCCTGAGGTTATGAAAGACCTACAGCCCACTTCTCTTTAAAAGTCTGGAGAACCAAGAGAAAAAGTGTCATTTGCAACAGCAATAAATCTTGCCAAGTTATTTCCCCATTTTTTTCTGATAAATGCTTTGGATCTCTGCTAGGGAAATCAACAAGCAGTCCGAAAGGTGGGAGATGAGATATCCTTAAGAAAAGGGAAAACAAAATCTTCACAGCTTTTGTACTAAGAGAAACTGACCAAAAAAAATCAGACTTAAAATTAACCAAAACCTTGATGATTCCAGAACACTAATACTTCAAACTTGGTATACTGTTTAATTCATCCAGGCAGACCCTGAACTTGAGAGCACTTAGGCTTTGGACCTTTCAGATTAAATGAATGGTTGGATGACTTACTCAAATAATAATAATAATAAGCTTTTTCTATAATCAAATGAGCTGCCTGGTCTCTGTGAAATAATTATATCATGAGCGCCTGAACATCATGATTTCTTCTTGATTAATGTGACTAGCCAGGAAAGCAATGTTCACAGAAGGATGAAAATTACAAGAAGTGAAAATTACAAAGAAATTACAAAAGAAAATGACTAATATATCCCAGTGACTCAGTTACTCTGAGGTTACTACAGACATACAGTAGGATGAAAAAATCTGATGGAAATATTTGCTCCTTTTCCACTTTTTAATCCTGATCTTTGGAATAAAAGCTGTTAGTTCACCCCTCCTTAGACACAGCACCAGTTGTTTTAAGCAGCATTGGGCAGTTGTACACAGACAAGTCCTTATCTATTTGAGAGAGAGTTTCTACAAGTTTGGGAACATTTTGTAGAAGCTGAGCAGAAATGATATATATTTGACAAGAGAATTAGACAAGCGTCCTTTATCAAACATGGCAAAAGCTTAACCAGTTTGTTAATGACAGCTATATTCTTGTAAGAAAAGCAGGAAGACAAGCGTTTCCTTGCTTTGGCTGCAAAAAAAGACAGGTACAGATCAGGGCTTCCACAAGGAGGGGACATTTGTCTGGTAAGGATGTGTATGTACTGGAGCTCACCAGAATTCAGAGGGAAATACTAGTGTTATATGAATATCTGCATCTAGCAAATTCCTGATCTTCACTGATTACAGTCCCTATAGACTTAGCAGTTTTTAATGAAAGGAGGACAACAGGTTACTAGAGGCTCTGTATTAAGATTGTTTTATCAGATCCACTGACTTTTTCCTCTATTAGATTCAACCTTCTGAACCACAAAATCAGAATCAAGATATTCAGGACTGATGTCCAAGAAGAGCCTTCTCTGCAGACAACCTTCTCTGTTCTCATATGCAACAGACAAAAGTTAAGAAGCTTGAAAAGGATTTTCTTTTTAAAGTAGATTTTTAAAATTTACTTTCAATATACAAACATACTACAAAAGATATGTATTTATTCTATTGGGTATTTTAAAAGAAAACACAAAGAGGGAGATACATACCTTAATACGAGTCTGTCTCTGCAAAACAGAAACAGAAGAGTTCTAAGCAGTAAATTAGTGGCTCTATAACTTGTTTTTGCTAATAAAACAAGCAGAAGGTTAGATTTGGAATAAGTTTCCCACTTACAGGATGGGGATGCTTGCAGTCATGATTCTTAAGCATGTTTAAAATACATGAGAAACTAATCTCATCATTACTGTATCTATTTTATGCCTGCATAAAATTCCAGCTTCAAGGATATTTTGATAGTAATGTTTTTTCACTTTCTTGATCTCCTCTATTTTGTTGACTCAACAAGACTAAAAAACACAAGAGAAACTTTCTGGAACGTGTTTATACTAAATTCTGTAGATTATCCAAAAGTAGTCACATATATTCTTTTTTTTTTTGGTTAGCACATCTGATGAAAAAATCAGTGCTCACTGCAAAATCACTAAGAAACCTTTGGACAGAATAGTAGATACCTTCCATTAATAAAGTATGATTACTTTATGAAAGCAGTAAGTTAAATAACTTAACTTGTAAGCATACAGAAATAAACAGTATAGATGTTGGAGTACGAAAGAAATATTTCTGAAGGCCTCCATAGAAATTGTCATTACTGTCTACCATCACGGCAGTAGGAGAGCTTTGTTGTAGCTATCTCATGACTCCAAATGATGAGGACTTTGCACATCATAGAGCGTTCTACTCACAAGTTAACATGCCTCCAGCATTTTCAAAAAATCCCCAAACAAACCACCACAAAAACTGCACATCATACTTTTAAAGTTAGAAATACTAAACTCAAGAATCCAAGTGCTTAAACAACTGTTTAGGGACTTTAGGAAACAGACCCTGTTGACAGTGAATTACAGATAAGCTGTTGTCTGAATTCTCTCTCTGGATTGCCTAAGGGTCCAGAAGTTGTGTTGTCACACAAGCTATAAAGTAACACAAGTGGGTCAGCACAGGTACTCCTGAGAGTCTAAAATAAAATGTAAAAGGGTACTCTATATGTACTCTAAAGTGCATATATGTGCATTAAGATCTTAATTAAAGGATGGCACATGCCACCTCGATTCACTCAGGGTGTCTCTGCAGATAAAAAAAAATAAATATATGTATATGCATGGTCTTTCAATTTGGTGATAAAGCCTTGTTGAAAGGAATACAGTGGACAATTTAATGTGCAGCCTACAGAGGTAATTTAAAAAAAAAAAAAAGTGAAAAAAAAGCAAACGAGTACGTGGGCCAGGAAAGAGTCTTTTGGTCCTGCTACAGATAAGTAGTATGATAAACAGTATGATAGTGGAATTACATGTTATTTTAGTGCAGTTAATGGAAGAAAGAGGTTTTCTTTGCTTTCTGCTGTTTCAAGTAATTGTTGCTAGTTAGTCCATACAGCTAAAGGATTTTTCTTATGCATCAGGTGCTCACAAGGGCAGGAACTTTGCTTTGGTACACATTTGTAAAGTTCTCTGTGTATTTCTGATCCTTTAATAAAAATAAATAACACCAGTATGCTTCATTTAACATACCTAAAAATATTTTTCCCCCAGGAACAGCAAGCATGCACTTTGTAGCTGGCCACAAGGCCACTAAAGTGGAATGTACAGAGACAATAAGGGTCATCTCTCTACATCTCGCTATCCATTGTATGATCTCTGGCTCCTGCTTAATGCTCTACTACATTTGGAACTGGTTACTCCAGTAATTAAACATCAGTAGTAGGTACTGTGACTATATACATCTAGACAATGCAGTAGTCATTCTGACATTTAAATTGGCTTTTTTCCTAAATGAAGTCCTTTGCAAAAAAGCAAAATGAACAAAAAAACCAAACAAACCACACCCAAAGCATCTGTAATGACATTTTTAGCCCTCAACTTTGTAAATTAAAGAAAAGCATATATTTGTATATAAAACGTAAAAAAAAAAAAAAAAAAAAGAAAAGTGTATGTTGTGAATAAAGATAACTGCTTATGTACTTTTCTGACACAGAACATGCCAAAAAGCAGCATTGTTAA
This sequence comes from Todiramphus chloris collaris, assembly GCA_025345505.1. Lineage (NCBI taxonomy): Eukaryota > Metazoa > Chordata > Aves > Coraciiformes > Alcedinidae > Todiramphus > Todiramphus chloris. Next base: position 10,814,803 of record JANVCC010000046.1, read on the forward strand.
AGCATACCTTCCAGTTTCCTTTGCTTCCTTATCACGGACATTAATTGCTGCTCCTGCCTGTGTTCACCTTCAGGGCACTGTCCATTGGTAGGGGCCGGCTGTTCCTTTTATGAACATGAGATTCTCTGTGTGGCCTCTCCTGAAGAAAGTTTGATCATCATTGACAGTTGCCCTGCTGCTGCCATCAAATTGCCAGGAGGAAGAGCTGAGGGGCAGACAGTAATAGAAAGCCATTTCCATAAACGATGGCCACAAATCCTGCCTCTCTGGAAACACAAGCAGCACAACATTGACAGAACTATCACACCTTTTGTAGAGGTCCCTTCCAACCCCTAACATTCTATGATTCTATTATTTGCCTGTCAATTTCTTTTAGAAATTCATTAAATTTACCTTGTGAATAGTTTTTATTTGGTTGGGGTTTTTGGGGTGGGATTTTTTTGTTTGTTTTGGTATAGGTTTTTTTAGTTTTGTTGTTTTTTGTTTTGTTGTGGCTTTTTCTTTAAATCACAGAATTGTCATAGTTGGAAAAGACCTCTAAATCATCATGTCCAAGTGAAGAGTTTCTCTTATTTAAGCTATATATTTTATAGGAGAAAATTTTCCTGTTATTCAGACAGCACCTACTCATGTATTTGCAATAACCCAGATCCCCTTGTTCAGGAGACACCGACTGAAACAAAAATCCAGTATAATTTAGCTAATGAATAGAACTGCATAAAAGTGTTCCAATTATACAAAATACTTTATGTTCACCCTGAGCCATACTTAGAACAATCACTCCTAAAGGGAGAAAAGCACAGAGGATGTTTTTGGGTTTATCTCAATAGATCAAATAAGAATCACCTTGAGAAGTCTTAAAAACTAACTGGACATGGATTCTTCATCAGGAGTCAATAGGAAATAAGAGGAAATGTCTGCTTCAGACCTCCTAAAGCATAGCAGATATGCTCTACCCTATTGCTAAGTTTATTTCAATATTTTCAGATGGAATGGCAATGCACTGCATCTTACACTTAAAGAAGTCAAAAAAACATACATATTCTCAGTCTCAGAGCAACAGCATGGCAATATGGAGAAGATAGATATGGCATATGAGAGTAATTTTACAAGGCTTTACTAGTTGTAGTCATCAAACTACTAAACATATGCACCAATACAAAGGAGACGTGTAAACCACAATCCTGTAATGCATGTCTTGTAGGTGAACTACTGTTCGAACACAGATCTACCTTAACTTCTTCAGGATTCTCTGGGACAAGGTAAAAGTCAGTCTTGTTACAGATACTGTTGTCTAATTTTTTTTGACATTTATGAGCTCAATTATTGTTATATAGCTAAAATAATAAGAGTAAAACTCTTCACTGCTGTTTATTTTCCATTATTGTTAAAAAATTACCCACCAAACAATCAATGTAAATGTTTGTTTGAAATAAATGCTATTTCAATTTTACACAACTTAAGAGAAAAAAAAATTACAAGATTAAAATTATTTTCACCAACCTCCAAGAAAAGTGGCTCATGGCTTTTAGGTATTTAATGAATTATACCTTGGTTTTGTTGTTAAACATGATTTGTAGCCAGACTTATATTTGTTTCTTAATAATAATAGGTTTTCAACAAAATGCCTTTTTTTTTTTTTTGCTTTGTTTCTCTCATCAACTGCTATTTTGTTTCTCTTTTTGTCTCCAGCTGTTCATGTTATTACTTGCTTAATTTTTCCTTTTTTCCTCTTTCGATCTCCCCTCCCTCCAGGTGTTTCAATGCTAGTTTTCCACTATTCTGTTTTGTGGTAGATTTCTCAAGCAAAGATTTGTTTCTGTCATGTCAGTAGGTTTTGTGTATTTGTTGTGGCTATTTTAAATTAAAATAATCTCATCAGATCATTGTCATTCCTGTTAGAGTTATTTTTGTGGCCTTTTTTTTGTTTTGTTTAGGTTTTGGGTTTTTTTCAAAAATATACATGAGATTAACATGTGGCTAAACACAGCATTTTACAGTATAATTTCAGCTTTCCATTTATTGGTTACAAACTCAAGAAAACTTACCATCAGCTCATGAAAATCAATATATTGTTGGAATTCATACTCAATAAGAATTACATTAACATTCACTCACTCTGAATTTGCTTGTGTGCTTTAAAAATGGTAGCAAATAAATTTCCTCTCTTCACGTGTAAGTTGCAGGTGATCTGTAGACTGGAATCGATATTAACTTTAAGTAACTGCCACAAGGAGGAAAAAAAACCTGCAGGAGCTATGGCACAAATAAAGCTGCTTTCTATAAAAGCTATTTCACCCTGTCGCAGTAGGAAATTTAGTAGCCAATTCTTTATCTGCAGTGTAAGCCTGCTTATGTAAACTTCCTGCACTCTAGGGAGCAGTAAGGTCCAGTATATTCTGTAGCATTATCGCAGTCCAGCAGAACTTCTGACGCTTGGGCAGTTTCACAAGTGAAGTCAGTCATGGACTAAAATGAAAAAACCTGCCCACCAAATTGCAATTGCTCTCAGAATGATATACATAATTATTTCCCGTGCAAAATGTACTCTCTTAGATGTGTTGATAAGCTGTTTATGTAGAAATAATTTGATTTTCAGTATGCTTCCATTATATTTTGCCACATTCTTGTGACAGCACATTCACTAAACAGCCACTAGAACTTAATAAATTTCAGTGATTAAAAATACTCTAACTAGAAGATATTTGACATCAGTGAGGACCCAAAGGCATAAATTTCAGAACCTAATTTGACTGTTTGCATAGATAGAAATTTTTATAATTGAGGAGCTACACAGGAATGGAAAAAAGAAACCTGATGAAAAAGCAGCACTAAATTTGCATCCTTATACTAATTTTACACTTCAAATAACAGCATAACATTTTTATCCATGTATATATAAGGAAATTTTAAAGGTACGCATTCATATACATGTATATTGCCATGCTTTCAAATATGTATGCCTTTATATATAGAGATACTGCTTCTATGTTTCAAATGATAATGCCATGAGGAGTAACCTGTTGATAGTCATCTTTTTATTTATAGTTAATAGTTCATGCATACTTGGAGTAGTTGGGAATTTTTAATATCATTGTCTAAGAGACTTGCTGATGCTCTTAATCATTTCCCTTTGTACAGTAAAGCCTCAAAAACCCTCCAATAAACTCTAGAGATAAAGACCATCTCTGAAGCAATGGGCATAGGAGTTAGCAAAAAAATACAACTGAAAACTCAGCACAAATACTAAGTGGATTTCCAAGGAAGACACATATGTATCTTCATACTATCACTGTACACTATACTGAGATACCCTCAATTTAAATTCATCAGTGCTATGTTCTGGGACAAATGCTATGATCAGCACATCAAATGATTGTTGTACTGATGTTTTTATACTTGTTAGAAAGTGATTAAAAAAAAAAAAAGTACATGCATAAAAATTTAATTTTGGCAGAAATGTTTAGAGAAACAGTCAAAAGCCTTAATTCAGTAATTCCACCACAACAAGAATATATTTTACGTAATTTACTTTAAAACTTTGGTAACATTTTATTTATTACAATTATTCTTAATTAAAAATGTAACTGAGATATCAGTTTCCTCTACTTGTGGTGTTTTGCTTGGCATTACTAAGAAAGCTGACAAGCTTCCAGCACCAGAAAGGTCTGTTGCCATCAACTTGATAATTTATCCATAAGGTTTTTCAGCTTTTCTTTTATCGAGGACATCATGTCACAACACAGAGAAATACAAATCTATATAAAATTAGTGCCAAAGACTCAGGACTAGCAACTACAAAAAGAAAATAAAAGTTGCAGTGTTTAGTTACACTGCCCTAAATTCACTAAAGAAAAAATATACATCTACATGAATCTTTAAAACTTGATTAAATGCTTTATGCCTACACACCTATTTTACCCATCATTTCTTAATGGGGGGGCGGGGATTCAGACAGAAACAGATATCAAAAGAAACAGTAGGAAAAATCAGTTGTCTAAAAAGCCCAGCTACGGTAGAGGAATTCCCTTGTGGTCTGCCATGGGGCTTCCTCCCTATGGCTGCATGGTGGTGGGGAAAAAAATGGGTCCAAGCCTGCCATTATCCTACCTGGGATTCAGATCAAAGTAAGATTACACCCTCACTGTATGCAATTCTCAATCATTTCTCCTCTGCAAACATTTATAGGACACAGGGTATCCTTTACCAAAGAAGAAAATTTGTAATGTTAACATATTTATGAAACTTAAATAGTTCAATTGTGTTCATCCCAGTAGCTTTATGAGAAGAAAAAGTATGAAACTCCATGAAATGATATAACTCCTAGGAATTATTACAATGCTTGTGCATTGCTACTAATTCCACCCTATTAGATGATACTATATCTTTTCATAATGAAGATTAAATGCAGCAGAAACTATATAATGGCAGAACTGCTGTAGATCAAATTGAGTCTACCATAAGAAAAATGATCACTGATCCCAAGACGTTATGGAATAGTAAACTTAAATTGTGCTGCTTTTCAAGTTTATGTGACTATGATTATTTAATTTTCCTTTGTGCGTGCTCAAGTATAGCTGTTATGTGACTACACATGAGAGAACCTGAAATTAATTTGTCTGTATAAGATCAGTGACTGTACAAATTCTTATGAAAACTAACATGCCATGACAATAGTAATTTTGATAAAATTACAGCAAGAACTGCAATTCTCTGCCATCTGGCTGTCTCATCATAACTACTTTGATGTGCTTTTTATTACTTATTTACTTACTTCAACTACTTTATCAGTTGTTTCGAAGCTTAGAAATGTTAACTGCAGAACAATACTAAAGAAACAGCATTGCCAAAGTTTAACATTAATTCCTTAAAAAAATTTAAAATAATCTGCAATCGTTTTTAAAGTCCTAAAAGTACTAAGTCTACTTCATAAAAAGCAGACACATTTCACATTTTAAAATGCAAATATGTATCAGTTTCAGAGTATTCTGATTGGTTTCTTCAAAAGTCTGAATGAACTGCCATTCCCCTTTCACCTTCCTATACAAAACCTTTCAGTTAAGTTTGGAATTGAATTACATATTTACTTAATATATGGACACAATTAACAGACTAACAGAAGTATGTCTACGTACACTTTTATAAATAAGGAACCCATTTACTTGAGGTCAGAGTATCAGTACTGTGCATTTCTAATTCAATCATATTTATTCTAAGGCAAATCATCTCTTTGGGGACTTCTTATGAATACTAACTAGCCACTATAATTTATTTTCCTTGTAAGGGGTGGAGGATAGTGGAGAAGGTCAAATACTGCCTTTATCTTATCACTGCAAATCTGTGTGTCTGAGAAAGGTCCTGATCTGAAAGCATAGAACTTTTGTAATTTTATCCTGTAATGTTTCAGATTCAAATTCCTGAGATAAAACCCATCAGGTCCAAAGCTCAGAGAACCATCCGTTTTTTCTAAGAGATATGGATATTTTCCATATTCATTACAGAATTATTAGATCATACTATGTGATGGTTGAAAACACATGCACACCAAGCATCATCTAGTACACGATAATTTGGCATGTGTAGATTTTATAGAAATGTTAACCTTCTGAAGTCTAAGACTAAAACAAAAAAATTATGGAAGGCAAGGACACAACTCCCAACCTAGGAGCAATCTAGTTCTGGTTATTTTTTTCATGTACTCTCTAATACTTAAAAAGCACTTAATACTAATACAAATACTACCTAAGAAAAGACAGTGAAGTATAGAGAATAGATCTGGGGAGATAAATAGATACAGTGCAATTTTAAGTGAAGACTTGTATTATGAAACCTGCCATCAGACCTGGCACTACTGACAGTCTTGTTACTGCTAACAGTTCAGTAGGAAGGTGGTGAGGGGTGAAACCCTGGTCCCGCAGAAGTCAAAGGCTAACTAACCTGCATTGGTCTTGTTCTGGTTATGATTTCACCCATGACCCTGTAAAGACCATTTCCACTTTGAAGTGGTGGTCAAACCCTCACCTGGTGTAAACTGACAGTTCATTGGATTAGTTGACTTCAGTGAAACTAAGAATTAGCACCAGGTTGGAGTCTAAATCTGTATCTGTAGGTCAGGGCTAAGACCTGTAACAGTGGAAATCCCACTAATGATGCTGTATTGGTGTTGTGAAGCTGGAAGTCTACAAGGCTGTCAGCTTTGCCTTCTATTGGCTCTAAATTCTCAGAGAATTGAAAAAAACCAACAAAAAATACCAAACAAAAAAACAAACAACAAACAAACACGAAAACAAAACCAACAAAACCCAAAACAAACAACCAAAAAACCCCAAACCCAAAAACCAAAACAAAACAGGTAACTGCTGCCATCAGAAACTCCTTGCAGATGGCATAAAATAGCTTAACTACAATTCACTGGGAGCTAATTTCAGTCATTGCTAATACATGCTGGGTAGAAAATTAGTGTCAAACAACAAAATGGCATGATTTTTTTTTTTTTTTAAAGCATTTGGATTCAAGTTTCAAATACTCTCAATTAACCAGTATTCAAGTTTCCAGATTCAAATCTCTCCTATAGAACTAAACACTGCCAGCTACTCTTTCAATTTTAAGGAGAAAAAAAAAAAAAAAAAAGCAAGTTGAACCTTATTGTTAGATTGTGATAATTACAGCAATGAAACCTATGGCTATATAATACAGACATAAGTTTATAGAATGACTGGACAGATGTAGCACTTTGCTAAATATTTGCTTATCTGAGTCATTTTTCTATGCTGGACACTGGAATGTTTCTGCACAGAAATTCTATATTCAATCCCTCTGTAGCTTTATTAGTAGAAACCTACCTGAATAGGCCATGCTACTGAAACTATGGAGACAGAATATGCAATTCAGATTTGTTTCCCTGTATACTCTTATTATTTTTGTAAAAAGCTTTTTTACTTTTTAATCTGAAGACCTACAAAGTATAAGATCATTGTCTGCACCATACACAAGTGTAGCAGACAATATGCAGATTTGTTTCAGACACAAAAGAGACTTACTGTGAAAATTCTTCTAGAAGCTACCAGACCCACTGCTTTGTTTGTTCACATATAAAACTTTAAGCTACATTCATGGCTGGTATTTTTATTTTTTTTTCAAACTTCACAGATTAATCAAATTGAAATAGGCAATAATAGACATGTACTCTGTACATCTAAGATGCAAACTGTAGTTTAACATCTATATAAGAGTTAGGACTGCAGTACTATTAATTCTACAGGGTTTCTGAAAATCAAGATAGAGTTTTTATGAAAAGGTGAAAATTTTTTTGTAAGAATAATGGATTTTTCTGAAAAAAACCTGTATGTACTCGTAGGAGTCCAGCAATGGGTTCCATAAAACTGGAGGCAGGTATATGACATTAAAAAAAAAGGAAACAAAAAAACCACAAAACAAAACGAAAAAAACCCCTGAAAAACGTAACCCCACACAACTTTTGCATTCTGTTTTTGTAAAATTAGAGAGCCTGCTGATTAGCTATGCACTTACAGACATTCCAAATACATTCCATGACCTATGTTTATATATACCAGCCAGAACATATTAGATGTATAGAAAAATACTAAATGTGAAGGCCAATTAAAGCTAAAAGAACTAACAACAATTTCATCTGTAACTTTCTAAACCTTTCACGTTCATCTTTAACACCATTGTTGTTATTCCATAATAAAACTCAGAGCATTTTCAAGTCTATAATTCAGGTGAAATCTCTATTGGGCTTTTTATTTTCCTACAAGAAAACTGTGGAAAGATAAATACTCATTAGTTCAGAAGCCAAAAGTGTTCCAATTATGAAGAGAATTATTTGTAGAGGGAGTTTTTGTTATAAAAATAATAATTACATGGCAAAAAACCCACCAAATAATTATACTGGGACAAAACTATGACTTCAGAGATAATGGACAGAGCCAGCAGGGATTAAAATGTGCAGTATTTCCTGGTCATTTACTCGCAGGAAGACTTGAAAATCAGTTTATTCATGGGAGAAAAATAACCTATTGCCATCAGTCCTTGATCATAAAACATACAGAACTTTAAACTCCCAGTGCAATATTGAAAGGAGATAAATGTGCATCTAATCAGCTTTGCCCTTCATAGCGGGTATCACTTTGGCAATCAGGAGCACACTGTGGACAGCAAAAATAATGGAAGACAATATTCTGAGTGGCAGAAACCTACACACTTTGCAAAATACACAGAAAGACTGTAACCACAGGTGGCTATTTTTGCTGACCTAAAACAATTCCCTAAAACCGTGGCTGTGATGCAGACAGAACATGAAGGGCATGTTTTCTTTTTAACTCATGCATTCTTCTAAAATTCTGAGGTCTGAGTAAAGCGCACCATGCCCAATAACCCTTCAAGATGTGAAGGAAAGCTCACACTGACAATCCACAAAGAGGGTGCATTAAATGACTACCTCTTACTACTGAAATCCTAAAGACCCATTTTTCTTTACACATCTATATCAGGAATTTTATCCACTTCCACTTGAGAGAAACCTGACAAAATGAAGCACCCTTACTGAACAGAATGGTAATTTTCATAAAATGCACAGTCAAACTGGTAAAGACAAAATCATCTAAATTCTCCAATTTTTACTTCAATTTGAAATAAAATAATGTGAAATACAGTCATCGTGGGTTGCTTATAATAAGAAACATTTTACAGGTACTAACACCAATAAGTAATGTATATGAATAATTTTTTTTCTGGCAATTCTGAACTGCTTGTCTTTCATAGGATTTCTTATGGCTATTTACATTTTCACTCAGTGAAAATCAATTACCTTCCTGCAATAAGCCTCATTTGCTACCTTTGAGTATAATAGAAACACCATTAGGATGATGACATTACCCAAAAGAAGGGCACCACACAGTTGGTAGACATAAATTAAGGACCCTTTCACATATGCATTAGAAATACTGCTGTGACTGAAATATGCATAAAATCTGTATCTATTAGAGCTATTAGTGTGTGCTGGTGATGATTTTGAAGGAGGAGGGGGAGATTGTGATCTACTACTTTGACAAAATTATGTATTTCCTTTTTTTCTCAGTATGTGCCACTGATGCAATAAGCAGAGGCCCCCAGCTGAGCTGCATTTGGAAATGCCACTGAGCATGGTATACGCGCTTCACTTCCCTTTGCTGAAGCAAGACACTGTCAGGAATAGAGTGCATGTGTGCCGCCAAGCCCGCTCCTCCTTCCTCACCCTGACCTCCGCTGCTCTGCGGATGTATGCCTGGCTGAAGGCAGCGCTCATGTGGAAAACAGCTCCTGCAGATCAATTCATAGGATTTAGGGACATTTAACTTCCATCAAGACCACATCATCTTATTGATATTTGAAGACTAACTTATTACACAACATTAATGGGACTAACATAAAGGGCTCTGTGTTTGCTTGGGGGTGGGGGGGAAGAAACTAATTTAGAGATTCTTCCCTTGGAGTCTGTTAAACAGGGGAAACTACTTCCAAACACAGTTATTTTTACCTGGGTTCTTATGAGCTTAAGAAAAACAAAATTATAACAGTATGATGATGTATTATGTATTAACACTGTAAAATGCAATTTCCTCCTTCCTACTTCCATATTCATTTATAACATACCAATGAACCCATTAGGAAAAAGGAAAATATTGGGATACTGTCTCCCTTGCACAAAAGCATTACTGATCTTATTTCCCAGTTAACAGAAAAGCTCCAGACGGCTTCTCTTGTGGACACATCAAAAACTATTTAGTTCTACCAGTACTTAGTAAAAAGACAGGTTTTAAGCTTGCTCTTACAAATCCTTACAAAAGTTAGGATAATCTCAGTTCTACAGTAGACATTCTGCTGACAATGGTATGAATATAGAGTTAAATCCATCAAACATAAATGTATAAAAACTTGCTTAATTACAAAGGTAGAAATATTTAACATGCAGGAAGATAATCTAAGATTCCTGACATTCAATAATGAAAAGCTACATTATCAATACAACAAAAGTAACTCAGGACTCCTCTGGCTTATAAATTAGGCAGATGAAGGTGCATGGGCAAATACAAATTAAGAACAGAATAATCAGACCCCGGCACTGCTTTCTGCAGTTAGAAGTTCCCTGTATTTTGAGTCTCCTTGTACACTGCTGGTCTGTACTCTGACAAATCAGATAGTAGTCCTACACAGACTGCTTGATACTGAGCAAACAGGCATCATTACACAAAACAAACACGTGCATCAGAAAAGTCCCTAGAAATCTAACATAAAGGCTGTTCAGTTAACCAGGTGCATAAAGGTTTTACTATATTAAAAAAAAAAAAGATGATAATCTTGCAAGGTAAAGTCCACAGATCAATAGTAGGGTTAGTAAGATTTTTCAGATGCAAGATTACCTTATTCATAGTTAAAAAAAAAAAATCCAACCTATTTATACAATTATTTTTATGAAGTTGCCATTGAATTCTGAAATATCATTGTAATCTAAATATTCAACCACACTGGAACAAAATGAACATAAGTATTTCCCAGGTAATTTTATTTCTAATCTATTGTAATTTTTCTGTTGTGCACAAAAATAACATCTATATGTCAGCTACACATTATTACTTTCAAGTTTAGTTGAAAATAAGATATTACTGAGTTCTTAAGGAAAATACTGTAAGGAACTAAACTCTTACTTTTCTAGGAAAAAAATATAGAAAAGAAAAAGTTAAAGTTCATTAAAAAAGTAATCTTACAATATGTATTTTATATATTTTACATTAAAAAAATAAGTGGTGGATAAATGCTCATCTCTTCAGGCATTTACATTGCTTCAATGTACAGTAGAAAATATGCAGAATGGATGTGGCTTCAGATTAATCATTTAGACACTATACATTTCATAAGGATAAAGGTCATAACAGTTGAGCAAACCATTTCCATCAACATTTTAAATAAGAAGATTATATGATAGAATTTTCATTTAAACTAACTGGACAGGATCTGTGCAAGGTACTGTGGCATTCCAGGAAAGTATGTCAATGAAGAAAACACTGCAGTGGAAAATAGAGTACTACTTTAAGCATAAAGCAAACAAAAAACAACCCCAAACAATCAAGCATTAATTTTTTGTTGGTGTCTTAGACAGAAATAATAAACCATTTCATTTTAAGTACATATACAATTGCTGCATCTATTCAAACCCTACACTTAGATTTTTTTAAACATATTTGCCTTTTTTTTTTTCCCTAACATATAAAGAGAGAGCTCTTTCAAAAGCACATTTAAACCAAATGTGAAAGGAATATCTTCCCAGAAATGAATTTAAGGAATCAATAATAATTTGGGATTATAAAAAATTCCACTATTTATTGCAAATGAATGTACTTATTCCTAACCCTTGACAGTACAAAACTAAAGAGCATTATATATATTACTTTTCTTCCTCAGATAATGGCATTGTTCTGATCCTTACAGTATGAACGTATGTGAAAATATTTATTGTTTTCCTGTTGATGTGTTATTTTGCATCCAATTGTTAGTAATGCTTAATAAAATATTTGATAAATGTCTTTAATAAATGACTGATGGATCACAGTTGTGAAATGACATAATATAGCAAGGAATTAATTTTTTATTGTGCAAATCTCTCTATATTAAAAACCATGACCTTGTGAAATGGACGCCTTCCGTTCCCTGCTTCTCTTTTATCTAAATCCCCCATTCCCCAAAAGTGATGGGATTAGAGGGAGGATGAGTAAGAATTTGTTCAGAGTATGAAATAAGCATTCTAAGAAAAAAACTTGCTCTATCGCAAATAAATTGTGAAGTCCAACATAACTACACTTGATACAAAAATCAAGGAAGAAGGAATTGAATGTCCCAGGACTTGAATGTTTCCTAAGGGTTTGGAAGAAAATGTGTCTTGTTACATTAACCCTAACTCAAATCTATAGGGAGTGTCTAATTGTCTGATATTATCAACTTGCTTACTATTGCTTCATGCTGAAATGAAGACATAGAGTTAGAATGGGAATGAAAAAGGGCCTTATACTTCTTCATCTCACTACGACTTTTAAATTTCAGCCAAGAATATGCCCAGTTCCTTGAATTCGGTCAAGCTGTACCACAGTACAAAAGTAAAAATGACAGAGCAGACTTGATGCCAAGCGTGCAGTGTGCCAGTAATGTTGGAAGCCTCCCAGAATCAAATTCAACAGCTTTGCAACTGTTTTGTGGTACCAGACTAGGTCAGAACAGAAAAGACTGAGGTCCTGGGATTTCATTTTATTAGGATTACACTAAATTCCTGCAAGGTTGATGTGTTGATGTCAACTGTCATCTACAGTCTATGAAAAATTAATATTTTATATTATAAGACCATACAATTAAACAATGAGCAGTTAGGAAACTAAGACTGAATTTGAATTCCAACCTTCAGGTACTCGTTTTAGATAACTGATTTTAACCTTATTAATTTATTGTAAGACAAATCCTTCCCAATCGGTTGAAAGGCACCAATGATAAGATTAGTCTAGGTATTTTGATTACTTAAACTTAACTTACATATTTTATAATTTTTATGTCACTTCAGATGTGCTGAAGGATTTGAATTCCAGGAGATTGTTTGGCTAGACCTGTAAATCTGCTACCTCTCATCTGACAAGGGTTTACAATACACAGCACTGGAACAGTGTCTCTGAGAGGCAAAGAGAAAAGAATACTTACAGCATTGTCTCTCTCAAGTCCTCTCCTAGCCTCCATTACTGCACCTCCACATATCACAGCAATAACAGTTTTAAATAGTGCAGAGATACTTCTGCATTGTTTACCAAACTATCATCCTTATTAGGCCAAATCTTAGTACATAAAGGCAAAGAACACCTTTCTGCTGAAGCTTATGCTTCTGTAGAATATTACCTTACTGTTTTCTCTACAGCTTTTGTAATTATTTAACTCCAGTTGATTGAAGAGCAAGATACTGCAATAAAATAAGGCCCTATGGAAATTTCTTTTGTACAGCAGATCAGTGTCAGGACAGCAGATCATATATTAAGTATTATTAGAAAAGGAGAATTGAACAAAGAAAATATCCCCATGCCACTGTTGAATCCATGAAGAATTAGCATCTTTAAAAAAACACAAGCAGTTCTGGTCCTCACCATATGAAAAATTGTCAAGAAAAATTACAAAACAAGAGGCATAAGAAGTGTGATTAAGTGTGTAGAGGTTTCTAGGCAAGGAAGAGAGCAGAATATGATTCTTCAGTTTAGAAAGGGAAGGCAGGGAGTATGATAGAAATCTAGTAGAGGTGCATAGAGAAAGGACTAAGGGACAACTGCTTGACTGTCTACCATCTATTTCCCTATAAGAAGTGGGAGACCATGAGATGGAGCAGGCCATTGCTGGTTTTGGAATAAAGAAAGGAACACTTAAGAAACACCTAAGTAACATGTGGAATGACTTGACATAATATAATCACTAAAGGATTATACTTTTCAAACAAAGACACTCAGTAAAACTTTTCTGGGTTTTTACAAGCCCATGCTAAACCTTCATTATGCTGATAAATCCTTGTAATGGTTTGTTTCAACAACATGAAGCAAATCAAATGATATATGGTCTAACATACTACTGTAAAATTCTTTTGAATTATTTCTACTGTGGATTCATCATTTATACTACATAAGATTTAAAAGTTCTTTTTGATGGACTGGAATAATCACAATTTTCACCATAAAGAAACACCACCACTCTCTCAAAAATCCAAATACATTATCTTCATCTGCCTCAAAACATATGTATACACCATAGTTCAAGACACCGCCGTGCTGTGGTTATCTCACATTCAGGGTACTAATAGGATGATGGTACTTGTTCCTGGGTCAGTGAACAAGCCAAAGCTGCCTAAAGTCAGACTCAAGCTTCAAAAGAAAAGAAAGAGGGGTTTGCCTTCTTTTTTTTTTTGTCTAAAAGAGGAAAATATACAGAAATGCTTAGTTTTCAGTGGTTCCACACTGTTTCATCTTTGCATGCTCTCTGCTTTCTGTTTCAGCATAGCTGTGCTAGTCATACTCTTGCCTTCAGGCCAGAAGGTCAGGGGTTGAAGGACAACATAAAAACTTAGACTCTAATTCAGCGATGACATGGAAGCACAGTGCTCATAGGGGAAGAGCAACCACACTGTCAAAGGTGTCGTCTTTGGATGAAACACTGAACAGAGGTCCCTACTGGCAAAGTCAAATGAAAAAGGATTAAAAGCTCCACTGTGAAAAATGTATTGTAAAAATGATTGCCGTGGAGTTCAGAAAGCAAGCTAAAGTTCTGATAGTATTGTTATTTAGCTAATAAAAATTTGTCTTACATCCATCTTCAAGATTTATGGAGGTCTGGCAAAAGAAAAATCTTTATGTTCTGTTTCATGTCTAATTATCAATTCATATTAGAATAATTAGAATATAAAATCTGTATTTTACGGTCATGTGGCTTTAATAAAAATCAAGGTTTATAACTCACTAAAATAACTTTTTGCTTTTATGGAATCAGATTAGACGGGACTCAGTTGTCACATTTTGCAATTTCTAATTTACTGTCTTCATGTTGGCAGTGGGTTATTAGCGAACAACTGTTTCAGTTTGCAAAAAAAAGTATTTTAAGAGTGTAGTAAAATATATCTAAAAATTAACTAATTTGGTGAGCATTAAATTAAGAACAAAGCTTATCTGAAAGCAAACAACTAGCATTATTTTGAAGTCCATAATATAAAGATGAGCAAGAAAAAGGTGGATGAAATACATTAAGTAGGAAATATACGAATAACCATTCTTGCTAATATATTTTGGGAAAGATATACAGTAGGTAGAAGGAGCAAAGGAGCAGAGCATGACAGTTCAGAGGAACTACAGGAGATGTAGAAGATTAAATGTTAGCAGGAAAAAAGTCAGAACAATATTCAACAGAAACAGTAAGGCATATGCCACTTATAAGGTATAAGTCTTCTATAATTTGAATCAGTATTTTCTGTTTTCTGAAAAGTTTACAATCCTCTTCAGGTGCCATAATGATATTTTGAAAATGTCCTACTGGCTGTCTCAATAGAAACATCTCGGGGTTTTTTCTAAGTAGGAAGAGTTTCAAAGACAAATAGAAGTTACACCCTGTGGAATGTGTACTTCCCTATACATCCTTGAAAACCTTGAAAAGGAGTAACCAGATTGAAAAATCTGGTTTAGAAGATTATAATTTAAATTCACAAATCCCTTCCTTGCTTATAAAGATGGATGAGTCTCCAGATGCACATTCCCTCTGTATAGACTTGCAAAGTCTTCCCCCTGTGCTATTGCCTCCAAATTGACAACATACCATGAATCAGCAGCTGAAGGATCAGATTCTGCAGGATTCTGTGCATCTCTAGGGAGGTTTTCGGTTCTGTTTTTGTTGTTTCTTTGTTTCTCACTGATCAAACTACCCACAATTCAATCTATTCACATTTTTATTCTGTGTAGTACAGGCAAATGTGTAGAGTTCTGAAAACTAAAACTGTACAAACAAAAAAATCTATCCACTGACTATAATTTCTGAGGGTCTTTTTCATGTGAGAAACATTATGAGTGATACCATGACTCAATATGTGGTCACCATCAGACAAGTGTTCTTTAGAATTCTCTATCCGCTGTACCAAGAACAGCGAACCCTGTGATCTCTAAGACCACATCTACAGTACAAAGTGCTGCCAGCAGAGTTAATCACTCAGTAAAGAGAAAAGGCAGGATCTTTGATAAGCACAGCAACATTCAAATTAAAACATAAAATATGCTTTCATCAGTATAGCTTTTTACCAGGCGCAGGGAAGGAATAAAAAAGAGCACTACTATGCACTACAAAGCTTAAGTTAGTTGATGTAAACATGTTTGCACTAGAAATACTGTCCTAGTAGGTACAGTATTCTCATATGAAGTAATATTGAGAGAAAACAAAGATATTTTTAGAACAAACTTTAACTGCAGTTTTTTTTCTGTCAACATAAAGCTGTTATTAAACTGCATTAGAACAGTAATATATTGACCCAGAGGTCGTACAAGTATTTGCCAGTGCTTACCATTTACCTTTTCCTTTTAATATAATAAATATTTAAGACCCTATATTGGCTCTATTGAAAGCTCATTAAAGCTGTGCATAAGAATGTTGAAGCCTCTTCCAAGTGTTCAATTTTGGATCCTACATTTTCCAACCACATTTGGAAACCAGACCACATTAATAAATTTTTTTAATAAATTAAAAATAAAAAAAAAAATAGCACCTGTCATTAAGGCTCTTATATGCCAGAATCACCTCTCAAATGAGTTTATAGTGTAAAACAGCCTGAAAAAAAGCATGTGAGTTGGAGTGCAGAAAAAGATGTGGTTACAATATTTCAGAAAACAAACTTTGTCCTGGTAAGCACCCTTGCAATGAAGTGTAAGATTGCCCTAGAACTAAGGTGAGTCAATGTGAGGAATTAAAAAAGCTGCATTTCTCCTTTAAATAGGCTAACAAAGTAACCATGCACAACTTTCACCAGTAATCAAGTGGGATAAATTCCTATCAAAAATATGGGAAAGGTGCAAACGTATATAGTACAAAGGGAGTGATGGGAGTAAATTGAGCAGACAATATTTTTTGGCTGAATGTCAGAAAAAATATTCCTAACGCGGAGGATGACTATTATACTGCAGAAAAGACACCCCTAAGGGAAGCAACAGAAGTCTCATTCCTTTAAAAATGAATTAGGCAATGCACAAGAAGGAAGATACTGTAGGAAAAAAACCCAAACTTGTTGATTTTTAACATATCTTTCTTATCTCTAATTTCTTTATTTTGTGAATGGAAGAGAATGGAGCATGCAAAACAAGGAGGCAAGTTTCAGTCTGTCATGGGTTTTCCTCCCTGCTAGCCTCCATTTCTTGCCATTCACAACCATTTCCATCATCTACAGATGGCTCGAGGAGCAGGGGGCAACGCACAATTACAAATTAATCTCTATTATTGTTGCAAAAGCCCAGTTGAGCTCCAACAGCACATAGAGCTAATTTTCTGGCCTTTGGGAGTGGGAAGATTGGTTGTGCATTTTTCAGTTTTATCTTTGTCAGAGGGGTTGTATGCTCAGTATAATGAGATAAATAAGTAAAACAGTATTTCTCAATTGTAATATCCTAAGACTTTTCACTGATACGAGGATTACTGGCGTGAAGTTTTCTTACAACATTTTTTTGTCACATACCATATTACAGTTCTATCAGATTGTCTCTGCTTCAGAGTCCCTTGACACACTTTCTAACCTTTCTTAACCTTAAGTCTCAGGATTTTCACATACTACTAAGAAAAAAAAAACCAACAAACACAAAACAAAACCAAAAATAAACCACACAAGCAAAAATCTAAAATCCACACTACCCCATCTCTTGCACTAAAAACAGATCTCAGAAGAAATTCAGACCAATTTTTCAGATAGAACAGTTTCACTGTGCCTTTCAGATATACCTACTTCCAGCAAGAAACAAGGATTATGTAATTATTATTCAACTTAATATCAGTTACATTGTCCCGCAATTTAGGTTAAATTCTCACCTTTTACAGTTTATATCTGACACACACTGGCTGTCTGGGAAACCCTTTTTTCCTTCTGTCTCCTATTCCAATATGTTAAGCATTAAAAAAGCTGCAACCTTTGCTAACCATAGTTATGTTGTCAGCAACTCGGTTCCTGCTGTGGTCTTGCTCATTCAAGTTCATTAACTCATTCAGTTTGTTTTTATTATCAGTTGATAATAAGCACTTGATAAATATATGAACCTAGATGAAGATAGGTGTGTGCTTTCAAGCATAATCTACCTATAAAAGTTGACTTCTTTCTTTTTAATAATTTCTTCACCTAATTTAAGCTAGTTTAAAAGAAGGGTGCTTCATATGATTTAAGTAAATTATCTCTTAATCAGCAATTGTGAACATGATTGAGCTCTGTAGAGAATTGATAAAAACCAACACTTTGAAGGTTAAAAAATTGAGTTGCTGCTTAATCAAGTCATACTGTAGTTTATGTGGACTCACTTACCTGTGTGTAAATTGTATCCTGTAAAAATATAACAAAGTGCCTATGCAAGACATTTCATTCTGTTAAATATTACAAGTTTTTGTGTGATTTCACTCCATGGCTTCGATCAATATTTAAGTTTCTCCATGGCAGTAACATTTGTTAAGAGATAACAGACTTGGTGAGTTTGAAAAAAGCTTTTAGTGGCACAGCTCTCACTTACTTCCACCAGCAAAATAATGTATAATTACAGGTTTTTGTCAATACATTCACCTTCCTTTCACAAATGTTTTTAGAGATGAATAGCTTAATGAAGAGATGTGGAACTGATTAACTGCTTCATACAATATAAAGAAATGCCGTAAGTTGTGAGTCTTCTGTGGACTGGCCTGCATATTTACCTAACAATGATAAAAAAAAGGTATTAAATCATTAGTCTAGTTGCAAGTGTGCTGCCCTGGTGAAGAAGTCACAGAGCTGGGATGGGGTACAAGCCATATTGACCCTCCCATCATATCCAGGAGACACACTACATGGAGGCTTAAGAGAATTTAAGAGCTGAGACATACTGGTCCAGCAGGTACCAGACAGGCAACTAGAGCGTGCCTTCAAAGCCCCCCAGCTGCACTAGTCACTGGTCCTCTCTATCTAGCCCTTGTTTACTTTATATATATAAAGAGATTGCAAATCTACTCAGAGAACAAACAATCTTTTTCTGCCTCTTCAGGAAAGTACGACCTCACTATGAACAGAGCAATAGCACCAACTCAAGAAAGTGTTGGGGGGTTTTTTGTTTTGTTTTGGTTGGTGTTTTTTGTTGTTATTTGTTTGGTTTTGGGGTTGGTTTTTTTTGTTGAGATTTTTACTTATTTCATGTTACATTATGTGTAAACATGGATTCAGAAGGCACCTACAATTCTTCTCTGAATTCTATATGACGCACTAGAGAATCACACTGCATTTGCACATCTCCCCTGTTCACCACAATGTGTCTTTGCTCCACTTCTATAATGGAGCAATGGAACCCATTAGTATGTATATCTGATGGCTTCATCACTGCACAATTAGGAGAGAGACTGTGATCTGTATTCTAGCTCATGTGGCATGCTGTACCACAGACCTCAAAGGAACTTATTCATAAATCTGTCCTCAAAGTTAAAATATAAATTTGTTCCCTTGCATGTGAACACTGTCAAGTATATAGCTTGAACCTGGAACACAAAACAGCTAAGGAGAATGAACAAAGTGGGTAAATATGAGAAGACAAAGTTCCTCAAAACCTACAGGAAAACAGTTACCACAAAAAATAACTCAGATTCAGCATGCTGTACTTCCAGTCTAGTGAGTGAAGTCTCCAGTATTCAACTCCCACAAAGTAATTTGTAATAATCTACTCCAGGCATATTACAACATAAAAGCAATAAGGTATATAAACCAGGTAAAACATATACATTTTATTTTAAAAGATAGCCTTGCACTAGTTAACCATTCATTTTTCACAAGTCAGGATTTCAAGTTTTTCTTAATCACCTTTCACAACTCAGCTAAGAACTCTATTATGAGAGCAGGCATGCTGATAGTCTCCTAGATGAAAATGCTACTAACAGTATGAGCAAAGTTATCCCAGATTTAGCACTACGGTACCAGAAAACACAACACATACTCCAGTCAATCTGAAAAAGGAAGCAATTGTTTCCTGTAATACCAAATAAGTGTGTGTGGCTTGTTTGTTTTTTTTGTAATACCTCATGTAGCCATGAAAAGCTGCCTAGTTTCATTGTACGCTGGGTTATTTAAAATGTTATTAGCAGTAGACTAGATAATTCACTCAAAATAGTTAAGTATGTCAAGATATTAGGAAGGAAGCATACCAGCAGACATTGAACACTACTGAAAGTTATGTAGATTAAACAGAATGATTAAAAGCGTATTTATAACAGATCTTACATGAACATAGAGAATATTTTCATTTACAATTACCAAAAGTTCTATTTCAATTTAATTTCTTGGTTTTATTGGTATAAATGCCAAGTAAATCATTAAAAGAAATGTCAGCTCTATCGGTGGCAGCTGCTCTTACTACTAAAAAAGGAGGGGAAGTGTAAGAGCAGGGCAGCCAGCAAACCCCACAGCGGTCTGCAAAGTCACTAGTGGGAAAACAACAAAGGCCTTTCCATGCAACTAACACAGATGTGCCCATAGCCAAACTGTCAGAAACAGTTAAGATGACAGCTACTCACAGTTCATTATTTCCTTCTCACAGGTCACTGGGTGACAAGCTGGGTCACCATGCTTTGTCGGCTGCTACAGTCTTCCTCCCCCCCCCCCCCCCCAGTTCTTATTCCATGTAAGTAAAGGTAAGTCTCTCAAATTGGTATACTAATGTAAACAAATAACTTCAAATGCTTTCTGAAAATGGAAAGGTAATATTTATTATAGCTTCCTTCCATTTTCAGATGGATATATGATGTGCGCGACATATGCGAGTGATGAGCAGAGAATTGGGTTTGTATCTGTAGCTAATACAGCTATTGGAATAATTTCGTCAAGATATGACTAAAGCAGATAATGAGAGCTAATTTGTCACCAATTCAAAGCTTCAACCTTTAGAACACTTACATGGCAGATACCATGGAAAATCATTGCAACTTCGTGAAAAGATGTTTTTTCAAAGGAGTTTTCAGAAATAGAAAGAGATCTAGGATGGTACTTAAAATGCACACAGAAAATACAGTCTAAATTGTGCTTTTCTTTGTGGAACATATATAAGTAAATTTTAAAAAGAGTTGGGTTGTGAATTAATTTTAATACATTCTCATCTGTCTTCATGGAGTAACCAATTTATAATACCCATGAAGATTATAATTTTTACTTATGTTTTGCCTAGTTGGAATTTAAAATGAATGAACAGTGTATAACGAATGAAGGTCAAGCATTTGCTTATCTGCTACAAACAACTGTACCAACTCATAGCTGTGTCACTGATAGAAGCTGGAGAACATTTTCGTCTCCTCGGGGGTATTCCCAAGTCATTTTTCCTACACTAATAAGTTATAAAAATATAACAACTGAATTTGTCCAAGTGATTCAGAAAAATCAAAACAAAATCAGCTATCCCAGATGTGCCCTTGATGACAAGGTCATAAAGCATTCTGACTCGGGTCCAAGAATGCTTGTACCTAGCACATGCTTAACTTGGAGCATACTTAAATGCATATCTGGATTAGAGACAAAATATTCATAAACTTGTGAAATTAAGCTTGCTTATGGAAGCAAAGTGATCCAATAAGGCCCAAAACTTCATTAATACTGGTAATTAATTTTAGAAATGTGCCTAGTGCCTTTTAAAAGAAAAATTCACAGATTCAACATACAACTGTTAGAGTTGATAATACAGGAGCACTCTTACTTTCCTAGTTGGGCCCAACACATAAGATCATAAGAATAAGTCACTTCAAATGCTGTCAGAAGTTACAGGGGTTACATTTTGCACAACGTTACACTCAAAACATTGTTATTGTCCTGATCAATGCAAAGGTAACACTATATAACACTATCCATCTTTTTACAAGTGTCCATTCAAAAATATTTGAGCGAAAGGAAGCAATTAATTTGCTGTTTCAGTGATCAATGAGGATGAAAGTGGCCATTAGTTACTAAGTCATTAGTTCTTGTGCACTGAAGTAAGTACATAAATCAGTCATACAGCTCACCTTTCTACTCATCCTTATCCTAAAGATCATGTCTTCGCAGTAACTTGAAATCCCCATGTCTAGCAATAGCTTATGATTGGATTTTGGTCTGTTTGGGGCAAAACTTGTCATACAAAAAGGACTTTTTCCCCAGTGGTATTTTCTGGAATGGGTATGTTTTTCACCATTCACATAGAAACTCAGGGATTCAGTCAGGTAAGTCAGAGATGAGGTTCAGGTTTTCATCTTACAGGTACTGTGTAAATTGGTAAAAGTATGAGATGCATAAAAGAAACAATGTTAGAAAGAACACTGAATAACATGTCCGCAATGATACTAAGGGCTTGATGAGACCACTGAGATAGGACACACACACACACACACACACACAAAGAGAAACAAGCTCATTTCCTTGTTATCTTTGCTACCACATACGACAGGACAATGTGCAACTGGCTAAACAATGTGCAGGTAAGAAAGGGACTGATTGCAGCATTCAACCAGTAAAAATAAGTAAGAAAGTCTAACTGTATGAAAATTATTGCTAGCAGACAAGGTTGCGATCTAATTATCACATTCTTTGAAACTTAGCCCTTTCCATAAGGCACCTCCTACAACATTCTATAGAATAAGGTTTTCTTTCAACATGGGGTGACTTCATGGTTGTAGCTCACCATGTAAGTGTGACTTTATCAGAAACCAAAACAGCAAAACACTAAGACTAACAGCTCTGATATGCATATTCCTCTAAAACAGTAAGCTGGAAAATGAAACTTTTAGAGCAGGACTCAACCACTTAAAAATAGACACTTGCTAGTATTTGAGACTGCAAATGTACTCAAAGGATGTTCATAGTTCCCCTAGGTCTGGCAGGAGACTTGCAGTAATCTGAAGCATCTGGAAGCCTGGTGATATACCCTCAACACCCAAAATTTACCCTAAACACCTGTGTCTAGGCATCTGAATCTCAGACCCACAGTTCCCTTCCCTTCTCAGGGAAGGAATGACAAAGTTTATACAAAAATCTGCAAATGTGGTGAGCCGGGCAGTTAACCAAAAAAGTTTTTTATAAAACAGTTGAACTACATAAGATGAACAGTAATTATAATCTTCACTTTGTTGACCCATACAGCTGGACCAAGTCCTGAAACAAAAGTTCTAGGACAGAGATATAGTTTCTTAACACACAATTCATACCTCATTTGAACGTAATGGCAATTTTTCATGTTATTTTGTAAAGGCAGGTAAATTTTATTGATACTTGGAAATTGAACATCTTTTCAGTTAAAAGGATAAATAAAATCCTGTCTCCTATTTCTTACATCACCTTTCAGGCACTGAAAGCATTCTACAAACTACTGAGTAGTATGTGGGAGCTATTTATAGAATATATTAACATTTATCGCAGTCTAGTGAAAAATTGCAGCAAAAGATAATTTAAAGCACTTAGTACCTCCTGTAACAGAGGTAACTGCCGAAGTTTTGAATTGGTTACCATTGCCATTTAATGCCAAATATTTCTGACAGTAAAATAATGTTATTTTAGTATTAAAATGTATTTATCCCATCTTTAATTCTAGTTCAGGAAAATGCTTTAGACTGCATAACTCCACTTTTGGTGGGAAGCAATACACAAAGACATAGAAAATAAAGCATTCAGTGCTTAAAGGCTATCTTGACTGCAGATTGCTTTCTAAATCAAATGTCTATGTTCTGCAAGAAGATAATTTTAGCTTAATATTTATATACTGTTATCTGAGGCTAAAAGCACGGACATTTAATTGAAGAAATTGCACTTATCCCTTTGTACATAAATGAAGTGAAATACCTCATAGCAATCCTGATACTGCATATTTAGAGCATAAAAATTCATACTTAAAGCACCATGGAGAAAGTGATCTTGTATAAACCTTCACCTTACATTGCAGAAGACATTTTTGAAAGGGACAGTATAATTAATATTAACTATTGTACTTTAGTTTATGTTGTAATCATGCAACAGTATTTACTAGTGGTTAGATCATTTAATGAAGCTTTAAAGGTACTTCATTCACCAGAAAACCAAAAATCACCCAAAATACAGGTAATCTACCACTACATATGCAATTCCCTCAAAATTACTGATAGCAAATACCTTCAGATATCTCAGTCATGTCAGTCTTCAGACACATTTGCAAAATATTTTGGATACGTAAAGACTAAATATGTGAAAGATAATATTATAAAAGAAACACCAGAAATCCTAGGCCTCGAAGGAGGACCAGAAGAGCAAATCTATAGTTTCTCTAAGGATAACGCTGCCAAGGGAAAAATTACAGTAATCTAAATAAACCAAATCCAGTTGTTGATTGCAGTCACCTATAAATTACTGTTATAGACTGATTCCCAGTAGTAACAACATTAACTAGTTCAACTTTCATTCTAATACCAAGTGATGTCTTGTGGTCTTTTATTAGAATGGGAGGCCCATTTTTCAAATGTTTTAGTATAAAAATACCCAAAAGATAAAAAAATAACTACAAATAACATTTGTAAGAGAGTTTCAGTTATCTAAACAAAGTAGGCAGAAGACTTTCTCTTTAAGTAGAAGGAGTTAAGAATACTATTATTTATATTTTATTGAAATTAAAATACAGTCTTATATTGAAAGTGACTGAGTCACTTAGTATTTTGGCTTAGCAAGCTTTTCAGGCTTCCAACAAAACCTTTAGCATTTAAACTTAAGTATTGTGGCACAACATGTGTCACAATGTTGATACAAGTCCTGTTTCTTTATGTAATTGCATGATGTGAGGTTTGTAGATAAAAATTAAAATTAAATTTGCAATTACTACCAAACATCATCCACATCAATCTTCAAGATTAAAAAAAAAAACCAAAAAAACAAAGCACATAAATGTCACCCCTTTTCATTAATTTTGGTCAAAATCCCCGTTTGCTTATCAGCCAGAGGGTTTCTGAGATATTTCAATAATATCCAGGAAATCAATCTTACATGAAACTGAAGGAAAACATCTAATGTCATTGAACAATAAATATCAGTTCTGTCAGTGGCTTACCTTTGAGCTGAGGCCTTAGGATGTTTCTCTTCTAGTTTCCTCACCAGTGCCACTGTCAGCTGTGTAGTCTCCCCTAGGGGATCTGCAGGCATTAAATGGGCGTCCAAAGGTCCTGAAAGTTGTTTCTGATTGGGGTTGCTGACATTTTTTTTCAGAACCTAAGAAATGGAATTACAGCCATGTAACTTATATATAGCTAATTAAAATAATGTGTGTCTACTTTTTCAAGTAAGGCTGTTGATTAGCAGAAAATGTCAGAAATACAAATAACTGTGTCAAGATGCATCAAGAAGGACAAATCTAGAGATCTAGCGATTGTTTGTTTCCCTCCCTTGCTTGAGTTTTTCCACATAGGAAATAAGAAATTTCAAAAATCTGTCCTACATAAGCTTTAAGCATAAAGTGTTCTGAGACACAAATATATATACATTTTTATTCATTAAAGCCTTTTCTAATACATAAATAGCTTATTAAATAAATCAAATGAGGTTATTTATTTAAGGAAATAAGTTGACTTCCACACTGATATTTCGCTTTTCAAAATGTGTTTTTGAAAGGACTGTCTCTGACCTGCCTCTGGCTTAATACTGTGACCTCTTCTGCTGAGCTGCTGTCTATCTCCTGATGAGCTGCAGACCAGGCCCCATGGTGAATGCGGTTTTCTGTCTGGGTCACCTCCTCTTTCATTTAGTTCCTCTAGGTAGGTCAGGACAAACTCAGGGTAAGCCTATAGGAAAGGACAAAGGCAGAGGAATAACGAAGAAAAACATAAGCTACATCAGCAGAATCACAACAGTCTAAACATCAGAAATGGTGGGAAAAGTGGTGGTTGATGCACACAATGTCACAAAAGTTGCTGCATGTAAATAACTTTATATTTCACAAAGTTTTCAAAGTCAGCATTAGATAGCAACCTTTCTGTATGCACTGAAATGGAAAACAGAATTTGAACATAACATATATATTTCAGAATAAAGACCAACAGCTCTCTTAATAAAAATTCCTATAAATAAGAAGAAACAAAATTTTGTATGCCTGTGTTCAGTCAGTATTTCATAGGTGACATTTAGGAAGGCATTTACATGTAATACATTTAAAGAACTTTAAACAGAATATTCTGAAATCAAGCCATCACATACAGAAAAAGTCTTCTTGATGGTTTGGAAACCAAAGAAAACGTTACTGCTTTAATTCATTAATAAAGTCAGTTTACCTTCTGAACAGTCCTTTGATCCTTGTTTACATGGCAAAATTTCCCAAATATAAAAAAGTAAATCACAACTTAAATTCAACTGAATATAAACATTAGGATACTAACATCTCAGCTACTTAACCTTATAATACCCAAATCTTGTACCACAGTGACATGACCAATTTTATTTCTTTAGCTCAGTCTGTGAAATGACTGCATGACATTTTCTCAGGTGCTACTTCAATTCAAGTACTCCTCATGATGAAATGGGCAGAATCTTCCTTTAAATATTTTTATTTAGAATTAAAATTGTAGTTTAAAGTTCTGTGAGCACCTGCACTATTTTTAATAGAAAATGTATACATATTAACTACACTAAACTAGACCAATAATAGGAGCTATTTAAATACTTTGACAGTTAACACTAACAAATTGAAATTAATGATTTATTAAACCCTTATTGTTACATAATGAAATGTCTCACACGTACAAGAAAAGTAAGCTTTTTATTTTCCATTGATGATTAATGAATAAACATAAGCAATTTTATTTATAAGGTGGGCAATAATATAGTATTTAAGCACCTGGGCAACTTTTCCAAAGCCTTCATGGAAATCCCACAGAGCTATAGTGAAAAGCAGAATACCAAAACCTCAAGTTCTGAGAAGACTTTTTGCTTATATCTTAGGAATACTTTATAATATTAAAATATTCAGGATGTTTTGAATTTTAGTAGACATTCCTAAAAATAAAGCTCTGCTTTTAGCTTCAATTGCATCACTTTCCTCAGCCTTCTGTCAGACTTTTCCCATGAGTGCAGAAATTTTCAATTTGGACCATTTATATTTTACTCCAAAATAAATCCCTTCAACAACAACAATTCAACAAACAGTGGGGTGCTTTTATTTCTAAGGGAAAAAAATTCTTCGCCAATCAATAATACTAACTCTCCTGCTGTTCATCACATTGTAGAGACGATATATTATGAAACTTTTCTCTCTTGCTTCATAGTTCCATCTGCATTTTAATTCTGATGCAATTAATTCTTTAATTCTAGGTTTCAGGCATATTTTTTAGATTTGGCTGCATGAATAAGCTAAGATTCCATTTCTTTAAATAACAAACTCTATAGCACTTCACGCTCACTTTACCTACCAGCGATGTCAAAAAATCATCCTGGTTTCTTTCTCTCACTTTTCACCTCTTCTACCTGACCCCATGCCATCACTGCTTCTGCACCAGAAGAAAGCATCTAGCAGCCATGCAATGAATGCAAGCAGAGAACTACCCCAAGTTAAAATTAGCCTAGTACAATTATAGTTATTACCTATATTTGTACTCAGATTCAGTTCAGTGTATGGCACACTTGTGTCAGAATACCAGGCAGCATGGAACATGGTGTGGGAGTCTCTGTCTCTGCTTGATTCAGCTCAAGGGGCTTGATTCAGCTCAGCTCCGTGGCCCAGAACTGCACACAGTAGTCAAGGAGAGGCCACACCAACACGAAATACAGTGGGATAATCACCTTTTTCGACTGGCTGGTTAGACTGTGTTTGATGCACCTTAGGATGGTGTTTGCCCTCTTGGCTGCCAGGCACACACTGCTGACTTGGACTGAGCTGCTGCCGACCAGCCCCCTCAGATTCCTTTCTGCAGGGCTGCTCTCCAGACACTCCTCTCCCAGTTTATACTTGTGCTTAGTGTTACTCCATCCCGGGTGCAGAATCCTGCATTTGGACCTGTTAAATTCTATGTCATTGATCATTGCCCAGTGCTCCAATCTATCTAGATCCCTCTGTACCGCCTCTCATCTCTCAAGGGAGTCAACAGCACCTCCCAGTTTCATATCATCAGTAAACTTGCTAATGGTGCATTCAACTCCTGCATCCAGATCATTTATAAAGATATTGAACAGAACTGTCCCTAGAACTGAATCCTGAGTAACACCACCAGTGACTGATTGCCATCCAGATGTAGTCCCGTTCATTTTATCAAGACATATATTGATATACATAATTTTACTTATGAATCCCAAGGTGTGTATCTGTATGTATGTACACAACACTTTATTTCACTAGCTTTATTAATAAACATTCAAATAAATCAGAAAGTATGTTTCCCTATTCCAGATGAGTTTTAACTTCAGAATTGCCCGTGTTTCTGAAGGTTTACAAATTGGAATGTAAATCCTTTGTAGTACAGACATTTAGTCAGCCCAGACATTTAGTTATTAATAGGCTAAAAAGAAAAAAAAAATAATTTCAAAATCAGCTCAGGCTATTAATCAACTGTCCATGACTAGTTTCTTGTGATGACTTTTCCTTTGCAATCAGCATTTCTTTACATATCAAGAGAGGCACTCAATAATATTTTTATGCCAGATATGAAAGTTGGGAATAACACATGCTAAGGAGAAAAAAAAATGCTTGTATTCCCATAACTAAGAGAAGAACTGCAATATCTGTCAATCTGGCAAGCTCTACAATATTACATAAACTTTACATATTCTTATTTATATTAGCTGAACAAAATCCAGATAGTCACAAACTGAAATTTATAATCCACAAGTAGAACTACTAAAGTTGTATGACAAAGGTAATTTTACTTAAATTTGATACAATTTTTTGAAACCGAAAAACAGCTTCAAAAAAGCAAGACACTGCACACACATAGAAAAACAAAATAATGATCTTAATGACTAAAATACAGTTTCTATTCCTACTTTCTCTGAGTATTTAATAACCCATAACATAGTTGTTCCTTGAGCCTTAAGAAAAAAATTTCATGTAAATATCTTTAAAATCATTGAAATTATAATATTCCTGGCAAATTCAAAAGTCCAAATTTCAAATCACGTTTAAGAAAAATAAAACAAACTCAATTTCAGTTTTCCAAATTTCTTCATTCTCTATTAATTTTGACATTTTATAGTAGTCTAGAGAGTTCATTTTTAATGTATCAGTTGAACTGAGGATGCTTAAATAGATGCAATTTCATCAAGGCTTCAAATAGAAGCTGTTCCTACCCTGTAGTTTCAGGGTGTTTACAAAAGCACATTTCTGAAGTAGTGTCCTACATTGGGCAAGAAAGAATTCTTTGCATGCCAATATACAGACAGTTGCTTAAGGATATATGAGCCAGCCAGGATCATGTGTGTCTTACTTGCACAACGCTTGCCTTAAATGTAAATAAATCAAAATGAGGTTTGGTACACAATCTTATTCATCTGGGACATGTCTTGGGAATGTCTAGCAGAGATAGGGGGTATTTTTCCCCTAAGTGTCAGCAAGTGACAGGTCTCAATGACACTCCTTGCTATTTTTCTGCAGGGAGTGCCAAGAAGAAATACACAGAATTACTACAAATATTGACATTTCTAACAGCCCCAGGGTAGCCCATCAGACCCTTTAGGTTATTTCAATTTGATCTACATATCCATGAAAATAAAAATCAATGTGCCCAATGGTCTAGTAAAACATTCGCCCCAGCCTATACAGCCATTTCTTTCTTGTGAAGTCCGGGCATAAAAGGCACAGTGACCCTCACAGTTATGCTGTCGGGAACATATCCATCTAAGCAAATGATCTCTAATGCTGAACAAATTAATAGGTGTAATCTATTAAGAGAACTTCCCTTTTGACTCTTCCATGGTGGCCTAGGCCTAGGTATAGCGAACGTCATAAGTATTTGCAGGTGCTTTTAGTGGTCACATAGAAAGACAGTAGGTAGATTCTTTCAAAGGCTCTTGATGATAGTCTTCTGTATCATTCATGTCTAAATCAACTATATACCTTTTTCTCATAATCTCATCACATTATAGATGCTTCTGTTTACCAACAAAGAATTTCAGAACATTTCAATGACTGTGACAGAAATATGGATTGATACTAGGAAAAAAGTCTTTGGTATTGAATATTAGATCCACCATTGTATTCACTATACAGGGCCTGGGTTTGAAAGTCCTCTGATATTAGCAAATATTGTTTCTATTATGTCAGTGAATTTTGGCAAGATCAGTCAGACTTTCAATTTTAAATATCAGCTGTAACATGTAGATTTTTATAGCATGGATTACTTACTAGATCAGATTTAACAGCTAACGTAACAATATAGCAGATATTCTAATATTATCAAAAATATATGCATAATCTTGTATAAGGAAAAGCTAGTACAGATGTAGTGTACCTTTCCTGTATACTTCAGTTTATATTCATTGACAGATGTGCCACCACAACCGATTTTAACTGTAATTGGCTGACCAACAGCGAGGCAGCTCTGTACCACAGCTCAATTCAGAATCCTTCCAGCCTTCCTATGAATGGAGGAAAAAAAAAAAAAGGGGGGAAAAAAAAGGGAAAGGAAAAAAAAGAAAAAAAAAAAAAAGGTTTGAATAAGTTAAAAGAACCAGAAAATTCAACAATGTGTCACAAATAGAGGGGTCATTATGCCTGGATAACCCAGGATATTAACAGTTGAGAAAGTGAAACACTATCCACAACTTAGCAGTCAATGAGCCCTGCTCAGAACCAGTGATCTTCTGTACAACAAGGGTGGCATTTTACAGTTCAGTGCAAAATGGAACAGACCCTTGATATCTTCATTTGTCCTTTTTCTGTGCATATTTCACAGTGCAACGATTTAGGGTCCATAACGTGTCACTTGTTATACTTATAACTGCAGAGTTTACTTGAAAAATGTATGCACAGAAAAAAAAAGTTCAGTGAACTGCAAAGATTGCAACAAATCTATACTCTGTGAGCCAATATGAAATTTTACTCCAAGTCTGAAACTGTGCTGGTTAAACATACCAAAAGTCCAGTTTGAACTGCTTTTGCTTCCAATGTGCATGTTTACTACAGAAACAAATCACTTAAATATTTTCTAGAAATCAATGGCTCAAAAGCATTTTTTTCATTAAACTGCATTCAAAAACACCAATGGCTGTATCATTATTTTGTTTTCAACATTTTACAACACTGGCTATAGGATAAAAAAAAAAAAAAGGAATGGAGAGCATTGTCCTACAAAGGATATTTTCACTTATAAATGACTGTCATTATTGCAAATTTCTGTCCTCCTTAAAAAGCTGGAGTAGAAAATGCCACTAACAGCTAGTTCAGATTGGGAATATTGATAGGTTTCCTGTATGTATTTCTATTAACATTTTCTGCTTGTACATCTTTCTGCACAACCATAGACAATCATTCTGAGCCACCGATTAAGAGGTAATGTTACAAAAATATCAGTCTGCAAAGATGGTTTATCATGTCTAAGAAAAATCTGCTGTATGAATATAGGTTAGTACCTGAAAACATTTCAGACAATGTTATGCTACTGAACATCAAGAGAGAAACAAATTATAATTGCAGTTTACCTGTGTAGTACTGTAAAATATCAGCAAAACATTTATTTTTATGCTTAATTGAACCAAATAACATTTCTACATCATGTCCAAAAACTGGACTGAATGAATTTTTGAGTTCTGATAAAGTTTTGTATCTGAACTTTTGCAGGTGTTGCATTTTCTTCTGCTACCTGAAACAACATAAAATAATTTTTTTCCTGATTTGCTGTCTTGACTGGAACAGCAAATAGTGAAATCATAAAAATGAGTTTCATGAGCTTGCCATACAAAAGATTATGCGGTTTCAAAGGAGCTTTCAAACTGTGCTTACATAACTGAACTTCTGAAGGTCCTATGTTCAGTCTTGGCTTCCAGTTATATACTTCATATATGGGTTGCTTTTCACAACTCAGTGAATGTTTTCATGCAAATAAAAAGTTAGGTTAACCTTAGTTGAGCAGAAAATTGAGATACAAGGAAGACCTGTGGGTCTTGAAAGAATGAAAATAAAACAAATGCTTTTGAATCACAAATATTAGATATTACACAAGGACCACTGGTCCATACTCAAATATGATAAGGGTAACATAGCCCAAGAATGAGTTGAGACATTATGCACTATCACTATTTTGGAACCATAATAAGACCTGTATTACATGAAAAACTTTTAAATTTATATGATAAGCACTTTAATGGTAAAATGTGTTAATTTTGCCACACAGAAGCATTAGACACTTCAGCATACACACATTTGAAAACTATACTCTGTAAATCACTTGGCTTATTCTGGGGAAGGTGTGTCTGCTCCACTCTTTAAGTTATGTGTCTATTTGTATAATTTGTCCTGTAATTCTTGACAGAAATCAAAACTCTAACTAATAGTTATTGTAACACTAGCCCAGGCTAAACCAGCTAATTGGGTAAATACTCCTTCTGCTGACTGAATGATGGGCTACTTACAGTATCACCACCTCCTTTCAGATAAAGCTGCACAGTACAAGTAGTTCACATTTAGCAATAAAGTTGGCAATATGCTAATGTACTTGCTGAGTGTGGAAAGGCTCTGTTGTTGCCAGACCTTTGACTTGAACTTGATAGGGCTGATTTGGCATTCAGCGACTGGTTACATTCAAGAGGTGAAGCTTCACAACAAAGATAATGTGGTGGAAGCAATTAGTATTCAGAACATCAATAATAGGTCTTCGGCATGTGACTGTGAGCTAAGCAAGGCATTAATAATATTTGGTACGTAATACGCTTTTTAAAAGTGTATCACAACACTTTTAATTTTATATTGAAATAGCACCTGTTTTTCATATAGAAATATTTCAAAAATTAAATTATTAAACTCAAGCTCTGCTGATCTTCACAAATGCCTATTCCAAGATTTTTCTAAGTTTTCTAAAAGGCTACACGTTTGTTTTCAACTAAAGTGCACAATGAAGTAGCAAAAGGCAGTTTTCTCCTTTTCTTCACAAATCAGTTTAGTATTCTTAGCATTTGCAATTTAAGGCTATATTGTTCAGAGGGTGATTCAAGAATAGGACAGCAGTAGTAGATCCCCACCCCCCCAAGTTTCCATCACCTTCAACAGGATCCCCTGCCAAGAAATAAAATTATTGCTCTGGGCTAGCCAATAACTTGGGTTTGGTTGTATCAAACACCCTGCCTAAAGCCTTCTATCCAGAATTTGAATATGAACTCTCATTTGAATATGCTCCCTCTGCTGTCAGTTAAGAGAAAGGAAAAACAGATGATTGTTGACAATGAAGGCAGTCCAGTTAAAGGTATGTCACAAGGAGCTGTTTGACTTCATTTGCACTGTAGCAGAGTTGGAATACCACAGTGAAATGCAGGTTCACATCAGTTCCTCTGTTTCTAGAAACTGTTTCATCAAGATGCTTTTGAAGGGTTTGTTGACAAAGAAGGGGGAAAAAAAAAAAAAGATTAAAGTCACAGAGTCATGTTGCAAGGGAGCTTAGGAGTTGATCCACTCCAAAGTCTTGTTCAGAGCTGGGCCAAGACTGAATTAAAACCTAGTCGTTCAGTGCTTAATCTTTCCAGTCATTAGTCCTTTCAGGTCTTGGAATCTCCGTCCTTGGAGGTTTTCATAACCCTTTTGGTATCTTATTTCAATGCTTAATCATCCTTAAAGGGAATATTTTTCATCTTATATCATTAAACTTCTTTTCCATTTATGAATACTGTCTTTCATTCTCCCACCATGGACCTCTGAACAGACTGATCTTACTAGTAGTCTTCTTACAGGTGTTAGAAGGCTGCTAGTAGGCATCCTCAAAGATTCCCTAGTCCAGACTAAATAAGCTCATTTCTCACAGCCTCTTCACACTCAGACTCTTGACCATTTTGGTGGGCTTCTGCTGGAATCAGTCAAGTTTACCAAATTCTCCCTTATATCATACTTAGAGATTACTTGTTTCATGCTGAGAACAAATTATTGTTAGTGAAGTTTCAAAATATCACTTCACTAGTTAGGAAAATTCCAGACTGGAAATAAGAGAAACAGCTACTAAATTCTATGGAAAGGTAAGAAAAAAATAATCCAACCTATATTTTGTTTTTTAATCAAATATGAAAGGAATACTGGGCTAAATCACAGAGGAAAAACCTATGATCTTAAGAAATAAAAACCCAACCCAGGAATATGGAGACAGATACACTTTGTTCTTGGAGGAAATCAAACCAAAAATAGATAATACAGTTCTTATGAAATGTTAAGCTTTTATGAACGTTGTACATTTGCACAAACAAGTCAGACTGCAAAGCCCAGATCAGACACCCATATAGCTTGTTTGTGCCTAGTTTTCTGTATTGTCACAAAAAGTATCACAGCCTATGGGTACCATATCCAATGATCAGCCATACATTAGCCAGAGGCCAGAACATCACTGGTACTGATGGTTTCCAGCAGCATTTTATCTGGGAAATACAATCAGCATTTTCTCAATGGTTAGGGCAAAAAACAACTTGGGATCAGCCTAAGCTTACCAAAATTAGTGTTATTATACTCACATTTTTACTCTCAATAAGAACAAAGTATATTTATTAATACAAAATGCACTTTGGAATTACAATGCAAAGCTATCTTTCCAAGTATACAATTTTTTTATATGAGTTACTAAATTGGCCTCTTTGCACAAGCATTGAAGAAAAATCTGTGAAGCACGGTAATATTAATGAATTCATTTGAGGTTAAGGGTTTTAACTTCTCAATATTTCATTTAGTGGTTGATCACAGAACAACTCCCAGGAATACAAAGAGACATCATGGTTGTGACAGTACATAAAGAGCTAATATCATGTGTCACTTGAAGTGTTTAAAAATGCACAACCAGAAGAAATAGCATCTGTAGAAATGACTTGTTATTAAATTTCTTTCTGGGGACATATTCAATTTATTTTACATTTTGTTCAAGACTACCAGCCCGTAAGAGTCAGTTAGAGAGGAACTAGCTGAGCTAGAGAAGTTCAAGTTGCAAACAAAGTGGAAGACTGAAGTTTGCTAACAGCAAGGAAAATTCTATTATTTTTTTTTTACTGTGCCACAGAAAATTATCACACATTACAGACAGGGTGCCTTTAGCACACTTATTAGGGTTTTTTTAAGCATTCATGAAACAAACACCAAATTCTCCTTTAACAAAGTTATAAAACTTGGAAAGGCAGACAGGAGTATAATGCATCTAATAAAAGCCCACAGAATAAAGCAAGTGTAAATTAGAGAATAAAAATGGGCTTGTTCACTAGTTAGCTAAGTGAAGCTTCATAGTATTAAAAATATTAGGGAGAGGAAACTTCAATAAAGAATGTCAGTACAGAAAAATCAATACTGTAGGTAATGTAAGTTTTTTCCTATTAGTTTTTATATTGGCAAAAATCCATTCTAATAAATATAGTTTGTCAAAGTATTCACAGTTAAGTGATAAATCTCTGCCTTAAGAAGTTTACTTCATAAATTAATCTCAATTATTTTCATCTGTTATGCTTTCTTCTATTCAAAACACCCTGACTGAATGTTTATACCCAACATGTAACTGCATGATGGAATAAAACACTGAACATTTCCCACTATGAATGAAAGAACTACTAACCTTTTACAGAGGAATTTAAATTGGTCCACATTCTGCAACAGATCAAGAACACAGAAGGGTATATAATAACTCTTCTAAAACCCCTAGAATTAAACTTATTTGTCTTTGTAAGGCAATACTTATTTAAAAACAAAAACAAACACACACAAAAAAACCCCAACAACACCACCCCCCAGCCCCCCTGTAAAAATCCAAAACAGCTGATAAAATGCTGAGGAGATTATGAGTTGATGGGTCTCTATCCCAACTTACTGGTTTATAGATGATCTTTCACAGTGATAAAAGAACAACAGGCTGTAATTGTCAAGGTTAGCTACAATCCCAGGCTTATGCGCAAGGATTATACATCCTGAATTCTCCTCCACTGGAAAGGTTTTACTTGGCAATAAAAGATTAAAAGTAACAGCCAGGGGCTCAGCTCTAATACCTAAACCTAAAGACATTTTTGAAGCATATACATCCAGAACATGCATCTGAGCCTTTTCCCTCTTAGTGTAATCCTCTTAGTGCTTTCTGTACCTCACTGAACTTGAAGATTCTGAAAATAAAAATACTGTATCTAGCACCTTTACCCTGAATTTAGTTTTAAAGAGTCCCTCTTGAAGATACCACATTACAGTTTATAATAGTGTTCATTCCAGATGCATAACTGCTGGATTCTTTCATCCTGTTTTCTAGTATCAAAGCCACACATTACGAGCACAATTTTTATGGTTTTATGTTTTATGTTTGTATTAGCAATGCCTTTAATTTTTATAACATATTTGCACTACAAATATTCAAATGTTCCTGATCATAAAATGTCTTTGGGAAACGTTAGATCACTGTGAGACGATAAAATATAAAACCACTGCATCATGAATAAACACTGTAAGTTGAACATTTTGAAAAAATTAAGCAAATTACCATCCTGTTGCCAAAATGAAGTCGGGTAAAACTCTAGTCTTCAAGTTAGAGAAGTATTAATCACTTTTACCTTCTCCTGCATGCACCCTTCTTGCATCCCACCAAGAAAGGGAGCTAACAGTTCCAGTGCTGTGTACTGATTTATTTATAGTAATGGAGCCAGATAAAGGAATTGATCCAAATCTGATTGCATTGCAGAGATCACAGAGGCAAAATACTATGTAAAGGCCTTTGAACCTAAATTGTTTGAATTCTTCTAAGACAAGTCAACTGGCTTGTCCATTGTTGAGACAGGAATAGCCATAGAAGTGATGTGATCTCAGTTTTAGATATCTACATCAAAGCCAATCCAGCTCTATAGTCAGTGATGAGAAATTAGCACCAATGGAGTGAAATTTACAAAAATCTATCCAGTAATTTACTTTAGGAGGAAATTAATGTCTCTCCACAAATGCATATTCACCTCAATTAACTATACAGGTAGCCTAGATAACTCAGAGATAACTACATAGGAATAAATCAGGGATAAATTGTCTTTAATTTTACATGAGTAAAAAAGTTTAATTTGTACCTAAATGCTTAAGCATTCAGTTAATACATTTATTTACTTCTGTATTGAGACCACAATACTATCAATCAAGGCATTTCTAGGGAGATACAGAAGGCTAGCTTTTAATTTTGTTTTAAAGTCTCATTCCTCCACACTTTCTCTAAGTCCAATTATTTTATCAGAGAACTTTGAGAAAGCAGGAATCAATGCACTGGTCATATCCAATCAGCAGATAAACATTAGGATTCAGCAAAGTTTTATAAATAACTGTAATACCACTGTTTTCAGCTGCAGTAGCTCTATCAAAGGTCAACCTCAGAACATGATTTAAAGAAGACCTGGAAATAGAAATAACATCAAAACTGACCTTTGAATAAAATCAAATGGCTACAAAGCCAGTAATGAGAAAATATATATATATATGTATACACACACACACGCACACACAGAGTAAACATAGCAATGAATGTTCTGCAGACTGAATGAAATGAAATTTGAACACCTATATTGCATTTTTATCTGTCAGACAGAAAGCTCACAACTTCCCCCTACAGAAAGTAAAATGATGAGGAGATTGTATCAGTTGATGGATGTCTATCCCAACTTCCTGGTTTATAGATGATCTTTTACAGCGATAAATGAACAACAGGCTGTAATTGTAGCTATCTAAAATTAGTTGAGATCACTCACCTCATTTCCACGGCTATTCCTGTCTCAACAATACTTGTAGGTATTAGTTCAGGCAATTCCAACTCAGATACTAACTCTCAGCAGCCAGCTCTTTGTCTTTAACCTATATGCTATAAGGAATAATTCAATGTGATTGGTATCTTAGTACTAGATTTTATACTGGCAAATAATAAAACTTTTTAGGAAGAAAGGTATTTGTACTACATGGTTGTCTTTACAATGATGATAGAAGTGATGGTTGGTTACTACTCATGGTGCATAAGCATTATAAATATCTCTAAATAAAATATTAGGAAATCATGCATATTTTAATATTATTTACCTGAGCTACTATATGAAATATCCATCAAAGACTGTTACTGTTAGATGACTTGCTACAGTTCTACAGCTGAAAGCATTCAGTGTGTCAGAAAATAAAAGTAGGAACAAAGTATTGTCTTATTAAAGGATGCTGTATCTGAAAATGATCAATGAATTTTAAGACAAATCTCTTACAAGTCACAGCTTGGATAAGTATTATTCAGAAAAATTTGAACAAAAAAAAAATTTCAATATTTTACTTCTTCAGTATTTTCCACTATACTTTACAGCATTTTGTGCATAAATGGTTTCCACTACAGTGGTATTTACTTTCCTGATGTCAGTTTGTTTATTTCAAGCATATAATCAGAAATCAAGATTAACTGTTTGGGGACTTATTAGGATTTTTGGGGAGGAAGCTTTTTGGTTTTAAATCTTCTCCCCCCTGCCCCAAGTTCATTTGGTACATTCGTTTCTTATTGCAGGGGTAGTGAGAAGGCAGCTCACCTTAAAAAACAAACAACACAAATGCACTTTTAATTAACTCTGATGAAATTAGCTAGTGTTAGTTGTCAGGCTGACTTTAAATAATTCCCACTAAAAGGGACTGAAATATAACTTCATAACACACTAAGGAAATACACACCAAAATATGTAAAAAAAAAAAATAAAATTAACATCTATAAAATGAAAGAAGCTATTTGCACAATACATTACTGTCCTAAAGAAATCCATCATAGACTTGGGGGGGGGGGGAGTAAAACTGCTTTGGAAATCAAACCAGTAGAACTGTCCATTATTAATAATCATGTAATAGACTATCTTCCATTTTCTACCACATTATGAACTTCTATACTTTACTAGTTTAAAGTTGGTCATTTGAGTACGGATATAAAGGCAGCCAAAGCAATCGTGCTTTGGTTGATACATGAAGCAGCCAAACCAGCTTACATAAAGTAAACCAAAAGGAATAACGTGTTTCAGTTGGAATCTTTTCTGAACAACTGCAGGATTTGCCACTAGAGTTTTTTCGCTTACTTTCCAATTTTCACTGATTCTGAATTTACCGAGAGTATTGTGTTAGCACAGACAATTTTATAAACTGATTAGCTTAATCACTGGTGCAAACATCCCAATCACAGCCCCTTTTAAAGGTAACTCATTGCCTAGGGATTTAAACAGGTGCCTAGTCACTTTTTCAGAAGTGCATAGTCACTTAATACATTTAAATTAATTGGATGAAAGCATTTCAAGGTGATTCTGGGGGGAAAAAGAAAAACCCAAAACACAACAAAAAACAAAAACAACCCAAAAACCCAAAACCAAACCAGCAAGTGTCTCTCACCTTTTCGTAGCTAAAACTCTTTTATTCTCATAGTGTGCCATTTTAATTTAAATGAAACACTCAACAAAATCATTTCATTTACTTCTGCATCCTGAACTTGTTTGCATACAAAGTTTTAAGATATTAACCTACCTTTCATGCTATTTTTCATTTTCATTTAGCTTTTGTGTAACAATGGAGAAAGTAGACAATGCTATTTTAACTTAAGAACATATTTTCTATATTCCAGCTAAAATGTGGGTACATGGCTTTGAGGTTGACAAAACATACACTTAAGAAACTAGAAATATGAAAAGTATTTGTGCTAAAAAAAGTTTAAATCTATTCTAACACTTAAAATTGGAAAAAGAATATTATTTCTGTATGGCAGAAGCAACATTCAAATCTTTCTTGACACTTCAGAACTCATACTTTCAATGTAAAGCATCACAGACATAACTTTCTGGGGTTTACTTATGATCCAGCAGTATTGAGTGCTTTTTTTTTTTTCTCCAGGGATATCAAAATGTCATGGTTTAACCAGGTGGGCAGCTAAACACCACAGGATATTTGAGTATTACGCAATATTAAATAAAGAATTTAAGTAGAACTACAATTCTCTTTCTCTATTCCATTGACATATCACGTTCTTCGAGTTGTAATTATTTTAAGATTTGTAAAAATTACAAAACCTAAATTCTAACTAATTGTAATTTAACACAATTTCTGTAAATCAAAGAACCTTCATAAAAACCAATGTTAATGCAAGCAACGGTGCATTAACGAGTCTTCACATTAAGTTTTCTCCATGAATCTAGAAGATTCCTGTCAATATGCATAACTTCATGATACTTCGGCATGATCAGAACACATAGCACCGCGATGAATTGGTAGTGCATGCACATTTTTCCTAGGAAATTGGTAATTCTATGCAAAAAAGGATATATCCAAGGAATTAAACACCCACCAACTATGATGTACTACAGCTTGGGTGTATCTTGAAGGAAGGGAAAAAAAAGCTTTGGTAGGCCAGTCTTTTATAAAGCTTTACCAATTTAGCTGGCTTTCTGCTCTTATTGGTGCCTAAGAGGTTAAGACTTTATTTGTGAAAACAGAGGGAGATAGCGGGAATCATGTTGTCTGCAGCTTCCTAAGTCTTGCTTAAGATCCTTTTCAATTACCATCCATTTCTCCTTTAAAAAGGGACAAAAAAATAGAGGAGTGGAAACAGGTCAGGGCAGCCTGTGACAATGACAGTGTGATGGGCTTGGGCCCCCTGCGGAGTTTCCATCTGCTATCATTAAGGTGACTATTCAGACATGAAAAAATCCCTCTTGCTGTGCTGACAGGCAGACATCAAGAACTATGACAAGGCATTAAGACGGAAAGTAGAGACAGAGATGTCATATTCCACAAACAATCCTGCCTCAAACAAGACCTCTAAAATTTTATTGGAATTTAAAATCAAAATCAAAGGGCTTTTACCTGGGGGTTATCAAACTTCCCCTTGTGTTAGTTTGACAGCAAAGATACTGCTGACAGCCACAAACACTTAGCTCCTACCTGCAGGCGCTACCATAAGAAAGCCAAATTTTAAGAATTATTTTTGTTTTCCTTGCCCTGGCTCTTCAATAAAAGCCTGGTCAGAAAGGGCGAGGAACGGAAACAAGCTGAGCGGCCGGACCGAGCCCGGCGGTTTGAAGCACGTTTAAGGGCCGAAGCTTTTGCCCACAGTAACGAGGGAAAAGGAGCCACCGAGGCGAACCTCTCCGGGAACCGCTCTCGCCTCCCGAGGGGCGGCGGAGCAGGAGCGGAGGGTCGCTGATCACGGCCGGAGGGTCGCTAATCAATCACCGCCCCGAGCCGCAGCGCTGCGGGCACGAGCGCGAAGCCAGCGCGGCCCCGGCGCGGGGCGGGCGGGCAGGGCGGGCGCGTGCCGGC
>JANVCC010000046.1:10856391-10873891 GCA_025345505.1 Todiramphus chloris collaris
CGGTGCCGGCAGGGGGCGCCGCAGGACCGCGAGCGGCTCCCGGCTCCCGGCCGCCGTCGGGCGCAGCGCGGCCAGGCCCAGCCGCAGCTGCGCGGCTGCTTCCGCCCGGCTTCCTCCAGTGGGCCGGGCAGCTCCGCTCCCTCCCGCCGCACCGCAGCCGGCCCGTACTGTGGCAATGATATCGCAAGCCCCGTTTAACAACTTGCCCCACGGCGGGCAGCCTCGGTTAGAGCCCCCCGCGGGTCTCCAGCGTGGCGTTAGGGCGTTGTGTCCTTTCTGGAGCCCACTGGCAACGTCATTGCAAAGGGTGTTCATTTGGAGGCTTGACCCTTCCAGCAGCAGCGGCCACCTCTGAAGCACGTAGCACTGATACGCACTTTGCCATTTCATCACACTGTAAAGATGATTCTAAATCTTCAGTCCCCTTCCTTGTGCCACTCCTCACTAAAAAGCAATTTCTCTGCAAATACTCTTGAAGCAGGGTTATATATATTTTGGGATTCTGCAGACACAGTTCA
The DNA here is from genome assembly GCA_025345505.1 of Todiramphus chloris collaris. Classification (NCBI taxonomy): domain Eukaryota; kingdom Metazoa; phylum Chordata; class Aves; order Coraciiformes; family Alcedinidae; genus Todiramphus; species Todiramphus chloris. The sequence goes on from JANVCC010000046.1 coordinate 10,856,910, forward strand.
GGTGCAAGCTCTCATCTCTACTTCTGCTCCATGTACTCATATTTGTTCCCAAATCTACACATCTTCACCTTTACAACTTTTTTTTGTTTGTTTTTTTCTTAGCTGTGTGATCAATCAGGCAAGAAAACTTGGGGTTGCTTTTTCTTAACATGATGGATTAGGGCTGTAATATGTGGATGAAATGCTGAGGACGAGGATAATGACTAGTTAGATCTGTCACTGGAAGAAACATGCCCATCTAACCTACTTAGGCTCCACCTTGTTTCATTAAACTGCCTTCCAATCACGCCTAGCAGAGGCACATTAAGAACAAATGCTAAGGAAGTGGAAGGATGGTTAGGTAGAGCAATAGCTAAAATTGATATATATTACTTACATTGAAGCTCTCATTTGAGCTTAAAAATATACACACACCCCCATATATATATATATACACACACACATCACAAATGCATACAGGCTTCCATATTTTTAAATATTTCAGCTACATGATAGTGGGAACCTTAATACTGGAAATGAGCACTTGACACCCAACAATGTTTTCCAGTCTGTTACACCAATTGTCTTGGTATACTGATACCTGTGAATTAATGAATATTAATCAGTTCAAATCAATCTTTGAAGTATCTCATGATTATCCATGGAAACATAAAGATAATACCCTAATAGTTGAAGTTATGTTTATTGTTGACTTAATCTTACATGCTTGTTCAGTCTATAGCAATATGAAAAAATGCATTTTGTTATTTGAAATTGAGTTTTTCCTATAAAAATGTTTCTAAGTTTAGTTGAATCACTAATTTACATGTCAGGTATACATAGAAGATAAAGTTAAAAGCTATGAATAGCGCATTTTCCTCCATCCATTTGCAGACAGAATGGAGGCATGACAATTTAAATTTTAGTGACCACTACAACTATTTCAGCAACCAGTTTAAGAAGAGTTCTTGCTTCACTTAGAAGAAATGAGATTTTTAAAGTTAAGTCATCTATTCTAAGAGAAACTAGTTATTTAGGATTTTTCTATAATCTATAGAATGACATAGGCACCTACCTGGGCAAAAGCAAAGGCATAAAAATACCCCTTCTCACGTCAAGAGTTTGACAGATTCTTAGAGATGCAAGGCTAGAGGGAAAAACAAGTAGTTTTATTTGCATTAAAATGAAGTCAGGAAACAAGCAGGAGAGAAATCTAGATGTATCTATAGGTATAGCCTGTGCTACACAACAAAACAACCCACCTGTATAAGAAAGATAAGACTTAGACTTCTTTCATGATCTTAACATTATTTCAACTAGAAATCCTTTCACTGACTTTTTAATTGTGAAACATCTCCAGTGGGGACCACAGGGCCAAAGACTGGTACCATCAAAGTCTTGAACATCATATTTAAGCAGTAACAAATACAGAGGTCTTAAAGCTCTCTGAAATTTTGGAACCATTGAGTGTGAGGACACTGAAGCTTTATTAGCCAGCACTTACAGGCAGAGGTCTGCAACCCTTACATTCCCTGACTGAACTTGGAATGAAACCACATTCCTTTAACTCTAACAGGTAGCTTTCCAAGATTGACACCGAGACCCAAGCTGAAGAGGACTCGCTTGCCAAGAGGGTCACTTAAGCCTCCAGAGGCTTATCCAATTCATTATTTTCTTGAACAAGGTGACTGGAAAGAGTTGAAGAGCCAGGAGAAATAAAACATTTCCCAGTGATAGACATAGGAGGAGAAATAACCCCTCTCCCAAAAGGAGAAGGTACGGGATTGACAAAACCCTTGTCTCCTTGCTAGACAAGGTTTACTTTTTCCACTGCAAAAGTAAAATTGAAGATGTTAGGCATTAAAATGTTAAAAAAAGGAAGATGTGTTTGTACAAACAGTGAGTGGAAATCAAGGGTAAGTCAATAAAAGCAAATACACAGGCAAGCAAATTCACAGAGAAAGATAGAGCATGTTACATAGAGAATAGTAAAGAAGCTGACATGAACTTCAAGAAACCATCAAGAAAAGATCAAAGTGTAAGTAAGATCATAGGGGTGCTTTTTTTGTTATTTTTACAACTTGTTTTATGTGTCTTTTATGTGTGGAGGAAATAAATAAATAATCTGTTGTTTGAACTTTAATCAACTCAGATTCCAGGAACAAAAGGCCTTATAGGTAGCAATCCCTGTTGTTTCAGCCAGGGAAACAAGGGGTTCCATCCCCAGAGACCCCTACAGTAAAACGTGAACTCATTCATCTACAATAATGTGGGTTTCATTGACACTGGGTGGTGCACTGACTGCCTGTATAAAGGAATGTTTAATCTAGCAGACAAAAGTACAACAAATAAAGTGTAATTTGAAAACCAAAGTGGCCTGGATTTCTGGTTTCTCTTGGTGGTTGTTTTACTCTTTTATTTCTTTTTTTTAAAAGTACCTAGTAAAATGATTAATATGATGGATTCTTTAGTAAACAAAAACTATAAAGTGACTTGTAGCTTTCCATGGGACACAGACAAATAGACATTGAGACTTAGAGAAATCACTGTGCAAATTTCTGAGCAGAGTCACCTTTCTTGGTTTTCTGGTCTCTGAATCGAGCATTTGAGAATGAGGAATAGCATCCTAAATCATCTAAATGCATTCATATGAAAGGTATCTTTATTCATAAAGACACCTTAACAATTTCACATCATAGGCATGATGCAACAACAAAAAAATAATTAATTTAAGAGTTAATAGTCTAAGCTATTTGTTACTCCCCTTCAACTGAGACGTAAGCATTTGAGAGCTCTTGGTGGTTTTCTGTTCAGTGTGAAACAGGTTTGTCTACCTGTGCAGATCTTAATATCATCATCCTCAGCCCTAGCAAACCCCGATACTGTTGGCAATCAATAGTGGTAACAATCTAGTGCATAATGTTTTGTGTCATGCAACATGACTTTGAGCAGATCTACTTAAAACAAGCCTGACACTAATGGCTTGCAAGAGTAGACTTCTGTTGTTTCCAGTATTGATAGGGCAGAATTGATATTAACAGTGGCAATGTTTAAGAATTCCTCTAGTGAAAGTCTTAGTAAAACACCATAGGGGAAACTGTGCTGCAAAATTAAGAACAGGAACTGAACAATGGTGAAAATTGACAGAAAAGAAACAACTTTGGATTAGACAAATTTAACAAATTTGAATCTGAAGACAAATCTGAATTTGACCGAGAAGTATTTTCACAGAATAATCTATTGAGGCAATTCTTCAATTAGTCTATTCACAAATAAAAAGGCATCATTTGTGAGTGGAATTATTTCACGTCAGACAGGTGGTTTTGGTCAATTTTGGACACCAAGAGAGCAGTAGTGGTGAGGCTTGCAATGGTTAATCTCCATTTAAATAAATAATATTAAACTACAGAAGTGAGTCATGTAACAGAAGAATTTTTGTTTAGTAAAGCAATTATGGAAATACTAATTAACTCTTCTACAAAGCCACTGTATCAATCCATCCCTGGATCTCTACCATAAACCAAAAATGAAGGGACAAGCAGAATGAAACAAAAAGCCCCATTGGGAAAGGAAGGAAGAGTACATCAGAGAGTATTTTTGAACTAGCATCTACATGTTCCTTCTGATGTTACTGCACATTTGGTGAAATCAGCAAGCAGCTGCTTTCAAATATTATTAAGTATGTATTTTAGATCACCCCTTCCAATAGATCTCATTCAGTGTACTTTGTTCATCATAATTGAAATAGGAAATCTCACATGTCAGTTTTCGGTTTATCCGGGCTTATTGGCAGCTGGAGTAACAACTTAGTATTTTGACCCAGCTAAAAGAAATATTCATATAGACACTGATTCCAAAGAATGCTGTATGAAACAGAACTACTGATAAAAATGACATTCAAAACTAATTCATATAGGAATTTGGATACAGGCCTGAATAAATTTAAAAATAAATTTTGGACAAATCTTTGTGGCTTGTGAGAAATTAGTCACCACTGAAAAACACTCTCAGAAAGGGGAAATTTGTCACTATCATAAATTGATTTTCAATAAAGAACTCCAGGAATGCAGCCAGCTTCTACCAGCTGCTTTCAAAGCAGATGAATTTTCAACATATAACAAGAATGATCACTAGCTAGCTTCGATGGATGATGGTGTTTCAATGGTGCCAGAGCAATTTGATTCAAATTTTATTTCTTTAATAGATCCATTAAATCTAATTTTTCAGTAGTTATACTTGAGCATGGATCTGATTGGTAGTAGATTCTAAAAGGCCTACCTGGAGCCAGACTGTTTTACTGAATGAAGTCCAGATTAAGGAAAGACACTTAAATGGAAATTTACAGAGAAACTGCAATCTGGCCAACTTTGTGACTGTAGTGACAATGAACCTGAAGTTTAAAGGCCTCTCTGCATGAGAGTTGGGGTACAAAACAGGGAGTATTATCAGAACTACCCTATAAATTAATGTTCCCATCAAATTGGAAGAAAGTATTAGAGTTACTATGAAAGCAGAAATAATTTGTCACATATTTCAAAGCAGTTGCCAGAAGTGGCACAAAATAAAATGCAACCAGTTTCAAAACTAAACATGCTTATGCGAAATTCAACTTAGTGAAATTATTCCTTGTCTAACTGAATGGTCATATAACATTTTGTACATGTTTTCAGAAAAAAATATGCTGGCTGTGTGAGGAATGAGCTAAGATAGCATGGCAGCAGATAAATTAGCTGCTCTCTCACTCAAAGTCGCATTGATAGAAGCTAATCCCATCATCTTTGTTAGCTACCTATGGAGAAGAAATGCCAGAATAAGCTTGTACCAGGGCTTGAGTTCTATTGTCATTTTTCCTCGGAGAATTCTTCCTGTGCATCAGTGCCATGGCTGAATCTCAGATGTCTGAGCACAGCGAGTCACGCATCTCTACCTGGCAAGCATCCAATTGTACAAGGGATATTGCTGCTGCTCTGACGTAGGAAAGGCCCTATGTACTGATCCCCTGTGGTAATCCTATTGGTCACCAATCAAAGTTGTAAAAGACCATGCCCCCCCACAGTGAAAACCTAAAATCATTTAATTCTGAACAATCTAATACGTGAATTAAGTGGTTCCTTACTTGCTCTTTTCGTACTAGCTCTGGATTGATATACTTTATGAATTTGGGAAAGACATGTGAATATCTCAAGTTGAGGAAGTACAGAAGAGGTCTCAGTAAAGTAAAAATCATCCTTGTCGTGCATTTAAAAATCAAGATTACCCTTACACGTCCTTTGGAAAACATAAAGCCTTTCTGGGGGGAAGTGTCTATATTTGACAGAAACAGTAACAATGTACTTACAGTTTAGAATTTACATTATTGGAACTGTTAAAACCAGATGATCATGTAAACTATGTAATAATCACTACCACAATGTTAAATTTTGTAGGCCATTAAGAAATGTTCATGAAATTAGCCTTCAGAAAGGGCTAACATCAGCAGGATGCCCAAAAGAGGGATACTTCCAAAAAGCAAGCCAATTCTTTCAACCATTTTGGTTTCTGAAATTTCAGGTTTCAGCATTGCGAAGTCTCATCAGTCATACGCCAGTTATACAGTTTAACCATAGGACTACAACTATGGAATTATATTTCAGTATGGGAACATACCACTTCACATCTTTACACGCACAAACACAAATAAAATACTGGAGTCACAGTATGTTTGAGCTGATGCTTCCAGCTGTCTCCATTTGTGTTCCCAGCTTAATTTTTCATATGCAATTGTGCATCTAACTTAAAGAAAATTAGATTACATATACCATTAGTTTTAATGGCTTAGAGGAAATAACGGGGACAGATTGTGGATAGCAATTAAAGAGTTATAGCTTTGTATTGCATGGGCAATCACATAGATTTGCTTATTCCATGTTACTGCAGAGTATGTAGGTACATACAGAAAACCATATTCACACTACCAAGGCATCCATGAAGTCCTGAACTGTATGAGATTTTTTCATTTTTATTTATTCTGTGTTTTGTTTAAAGGACATCGTAACATATATTGAAGGGAAAAGGTTTTCCAAAAGCTCAGATTCTTCTTCTTCACTTTTTTTTTTTTTTTTTTTTTTTATCAAAACGGAAGTATTTGCCCTACTAAGTTAAGGACTTATTACACATTTTTAACCCATATTATGCAAACTTAGATTTTCTGACGTAGTAAAACAACTATCTGCTTATTTTGCTTATCTTCAAACAACAAAGATACAGGACTTGACATCTTGAAAAGGGAGTTCTGGAATTTCATTAAGTACTTAGAAGAAAAAAATTATAATGAGCCTAATTTTTGTTGAGTCTCATCTGGTGTATCTATTTTATGCAAGTTATAAATTACTGGGGGGTTTACTATGTTCAAGTTTATTCTCATCCTAGTTGAACCATAGCCTTTTCATTTTTATTTTAAATAAAATACTTGTACTCTCTTTGAAGACAAATGCTTTAAGCCATTTGTATTTTTACTTACTATCTTACTATTTGCTTACTTACTATAACTGTGGAGAAGAAAAAAAAGAAATTTCAGATGGTGGCATTTATAGAACAGTATTACAATATTTTGCTATCATCTTATTTCCTCATTTTATATGATTTTACTGAGAAGTAACAGTCAATTTTTGAATCAGCAATTTTTAAATTGTCTAAATAATACCAATGATTCTTTCCAATGTGTATCACATTTTCTATTAATGCATTTAATTTGTTATATATAAAAAAAAATCCCATTTCCCCATCTTTCTTAGGTTTCCATGAACTTCTATGGCTAATATCAAGCATTAATCACACTTTAAAAAAATTCTGTATCACTGGTGCATTTTTCTTCTTCGGGATATTTTGGTTTGGTTTTTTTTTCCAAATAGAAACAAACCATAAAGACATAGTAAATTCATTTTTAGCATTACAAAAAGTGAGCAGTAGTGTACTCTAGAGATTCATACTTGCAAGTATTTGCACTCCCTCATGCACACATGCAAACATATACATAAAAAGATGCCAAATGTAATGCAGAGCTTTAGGGTACAATGTTAACATTTTGCCATCTTAAAAGCATGCATTATAATGTCTCAGCCATGTTTTCTGTAGAAAATCTATAAGAAAACAGTTGTAGGTATTAGAGTGATTAAAATACAGCAGTAGAAACTCTTCAAAAATATTATTTGGTTTTCCTCTTGCAAAATACTTTTGAAAATAATATATATATTATTTATGGTGACATCTGGCAGAGCTGTTTGTAACATCCACTTTTATATACAAGTTTAATATAACTTTTCCAATTAATAGCCTGAATATTCTGAAGGGTTAGTTCAACTTCAAGATTTTCCTGAGAAAATATTTTAGGGCCTAGACCTCTACTATTCTCAAAAAAATTAACTTCCACTTTTTTTCTTGGAATATTTTTTTAATTTCTTCAATTAGACACATCCACTATAGCAACAGGAAAATTTTGCTCAAGTTCCTTTTTAGCATTTTTTCTCCTTAGGCAGCAGGTCATTCCATAAGGTAATCCTACAAGTGATCCAAGTGAGAGATACTAAAATCTAGTAATACAATACCCCTGGTCTATTTTACATGATAAGATTTTTTTTTCCAACTCCCAGATGTTGCTAAAGGACAGAAAAAAAGACCTGTAAAATTCTTCATCATGAATCTTTTTTTTCTGCAAATCCCTTTTTTCCCCCCTTTCAAAAGCAATTCTGAATAGAGGTAAAAGAAGACAAAACTTGACCTTTTGTGATCCCAGCATTAATAGGTCTGTTCATAATTCAATCTGTGTGTGTGTAGAAGCATCCATGTGGAAACATGCAGGCCTGAGAGACATAAAGCCTTTCCCTTTAAACATTATCTGACCCTATGAGTCTTATTCACAAAAGAAGGCTTACGTACGCATAAGTTGAAAAAAATGCTTGCTTTCATTGTGCTACAGAGAGCCTACACATTTTACTCCTCATTCTGCAGGAAAACTCATCATGGAAGTGACACTTGTACAGGAGTTGGGTGAGGGAATAGTAAATGAACACAACGTAGCAAAAAAAAAAGGACATGGAAAGACCAAGCTACTTTCTCATTAAAAATATAGGAGGGTCATTTCCTTGGCTGGCATATAACAGGGTAACTGTGTTGTCGTGAAAGAAGTTGAGGTCCCCTGTGTATTGCAGCCTTGCAAAATTCTATCTTATGAGAAAACCGTTGTTTTCTTGCTATACTAAAACTATTTTCTTCTTCCATAATCTTTGTCCACCAAGGTGAGGGACGACTGAGTCATTTGTACCTGGACTAGTAAATACTTTTAATGTCTATAATATCTTAGAGTCTAACAAACTGCTTCTGATTATACAGTACATAGGTTTCAAAACAACTCTGTGAGGTATTTTATAAGTTAACACCCACTAGTGCTACTGTAAATCCACAGCAAATAAAAAAAACAATTTTTATTATGACTGTACATAAAGTCCATCTATTATCAGCATCTATTCTAGCCTCTCCTGTTCAGTGTGGCACTGTAAAATCAGCTGTCAGTTTAAATGCTATATTACTCAGAGTCCACTCATGTTATCAGAGAGCGCTCTAAGCCACTTTGCACAAACCTGTCAATTGAAATCTGAACAAGGGGCAGGAGATCTACAATTGTAAGAATAGCAATAAGAGTTCACATTTAGTGAAACAAATCCTCAGCTGGTATAGATCAGCCAAGCTTCAGCATTGATTTATACTGGGATCTGAGCTCAGTGTCTACAATTATTTTCTAAACCAGGGAAAACAAATGGCATCAGGGATCACAAGAAAGGCTTTTCTTAATAAGTAATGAGTGAAGTTATTCCACACAATGATGACTGCCCCATTAAAGTTTCGAGTATTTTCACTCCCAATAGAGAGGAAATACTGCCCAGACTGAAAATCACATTCTGTACCTATCTGCATATTCATATGCCCAAGTGCCTTCCAAACACATCTTTGATAGCACTCAACTTCTGGTATCCCAGAGGACGACACTGTTAAGGAAATAAATAGACATTTCATGGACCTTTATTGCTTTAACTGTAAAACTGAAGCAAGACTATTCAATAGGTAATCAGAAAAGAGAGGAAAACACCTGAGAGTAAGGCTGTGATGGTGCCACAATTAGTGATTAACTACGGCTCCAAATGTTCAGATTCAGCACCTTTTAAGTAATATGAAAAATACCATTTATCCCAGGGATAATTAATACATCCACTATTGTGATACCACACTTTTTAGTCAAATTACATTTTGAAGAAATTGCTTAGTTAGATGAATTACAAAAATAAGCAATGATTAGAGATAAAGCTGGATTATTTAACATGGAAGTATTACTGAATCAATATTCATGCTAATGTCAAGTGATATTAAAATTAATATCCACATTTAAGGATATGAAATATTGATAATCAATTGAGTTATCCAAAAGACAAAATAAATGAGCCTACATCCTCTGAGCAATGGATGTTACAATTTAATGAAAGAGAACCAGAGAGCTGCGACTACATTCCACCCAGCAACTACTTTGCCCACTTTGCTGCTTACAGCAGCTTCACACCTCCTCCTACTTGCTTCATCATTGCTCATAGGTTAAAGCTGCTCACGTGCATAATGGTGAGTTCTGCCATTCAGACTCAGACTCACTCGAACAGAGCTGTGACCTTGCCTCTACTAGGTGCTTGGGGACTGGGTGGTGCAGTACCTGGCACCACGTCCATACTTTTCAGTGTGCTAGAAATTTTTAGGGGGATAGTTAAAACACCCTGCTGAAGATTAGTGAAAAACCTGAAGGGCTATTGCATATGATTTGCAAACACTCAAATCAAGTGGATTTGTATATGCAGTGTATTAATTTGCAAGCTGTAAATAGAAAATATATTGTCTTTAAATTAACAGAATAACATGTACTGGAATATCTTAACCATCTAGAACCAAAAAGACGTGCAATATTTTGCCCATCGAATACATATTTCTCTCTTTTTCTCTACATAGATTTTGTTGTTACTTTTTATTTTCATGGCTTTCTAAACATTTTAAGGATGGTTCTGGCCATTATTTATGTTATGGCATTAATTAATAGTGTTTGTTTTCTATCTCTGTAAGAAGTGATGGGTCATTAAAAGCTTTTTAATTTGGTATATACCTTTCAGCAGGCAGGGATAAAGTTACCAAACACATGGAACTGGAAAAGCTATTTCCCAACCTCAGGCAGATAGTTTAGGATTTCTGCTGAAGTAAGGAGCTCAAGTTTGAGGTCTACAGGCATACTATGTTTAGTGAACTGTTTTATTTAAGAAAAGAGTTGTTAGAAATTAGTAGATAACATGGAAGAGTAATGTTACTGAAAACAAGTTAAAGTCAAATACAAATGATTGGTAGGAAAATGAAAGATCATTGATATAATTCTAAGAAGATTTTTAATTGTTCCAAGAAATTATATATTTACTGGTAGCACTGCAATAAGATGCATTATATCTGATGGAATAATTTTTATGTTTTGCCATTCAGAAACCTACATGGAAATCACTCTTAACTTTTATCTGCCATCAATTTTGTATTAACATTTCACTTATAGAATATGCTGTCAACTTCACAGCATGAGCTATTGTAAGAAAAATGCTTGATTTAATAGTTTTTCATTATATCTCCTGCATAATCTTATGATTAGCTTATTAAATCTTGATATTGTAAACAACTTTTTCGCTGAAAGAATAGAACAGAGTTTAACATTTTTCATTAGAGCAGCAACACAGTTCTAACAAAAGCAGAGGACTTACTTAAACTCTTAATATTTTTCTAGGGTGAAAAATCTTTCTAAAAATTGTTTTAGTAGGAAAAGGAATCATGTATTAAAAAATTAGGAAATAAAATTTGAAGAAAACTTCCTTAGTTTTTTTGGAAAGTTGCAGAATTGATAAAAAGTATGACAGATACTAAAACTACTATTGAGTATATGAGATCAATTTTTTCGTACTGACTGCAGTAAGGGAGGTTTTCTCGAGAGGAAGGATGAATCCCTCCTTTATATGGGGTCAAATACAGTACTGGAGTCACATATGACGCTAAACACGTTTACAGGTATTACATAGAATGTATTGGAATATAGAGAATTTTTATGTCATTTCAAGCTTCCCACCCATCCTTTGAGTAGGAACACCCAATCACGGGGGTTATTTTCCTTCCTGTAACAGTTGTCTTCACAAAGAAAAGAGAAAGTCAGACAGTCCTGAACTGTGCTAACCTAAGGAATTTACAAATACTTTTCAAGTTTTAACAGATACACTGTTATCAAAGTGACCAATTTCTTATATACAGAGACATTTTGGAATATGAATAATTTTTTTAAACCAATTATTTATGATAGCCATTATTCATTGTAAAGTTCAATTACTTTATTAAAGACTGATATTTTTTTCATGCCAGTCAGTACTAGTATTGACTTTCCAAGGTATTTAGTTGTTTCTGATAAGCATTGTTAAATCTATTAGTTGAACTGAATCATAAACCAATGAGAGACTGTTTAAAACAGGGCCACATATATATAGGTGTCCTGGAGATGAATACAATTCAAATCCCAAATGCATTTTTCAGTGGTCAGTATTTTAAACTTAGGAAAACATTGTCTAATTTATATGTGGTAGAGACACGGTTAAAAAAACTTAAGACTACACTACTTTTGACAGTAGTCAATTGGATTGTGTGGTTTGTTAACAACTAGTCTCCAACTCATTGAGGGAGTCCTTTTTAAATGATATTTATACCCCACCTGTGGTAGGGATTGGCCTCACATCTGCATTTTCCTCTCCTGAACAGTAGGCATTCTACAGTGTTTTCACCTTCCCTTGGGTACCTGTCAGGAGGGATCACTATGAGAGGATCAGTTATTAACTTCAAGGAAACCAGGATTTTATCTACTGTCCCAAAGTCTGAAACAATTCAAACCATTCATCTAAGTGTGGTAAATGACATCTCTAGAAAAGAAAAAGGGTCTGTATATGCTTGCTGTCACAAGGCAATTTGATTGACACTAGTACACCCACTGGTCTTCAGCAATTACAGCTGAAAGCAAACCCAGAAGAACTGGGAGCAGATGGGTAAGCTTTTAAGTAAATACAAAACCGATTACTGTTAGCCTTATCACAGAAATGTCTTTTGCATGGCACAAGCAAAGGGCTAACAAACTTAGCTATACATGACATACCTTTCATTTAACAAAAATGTTTTTAAGATTCAGATTCTAAATATAGTTCTAGAGAATATAAGAACTTTATTCTGACAAATTCTTATGGCACTACTCAGGATTTAAGAACACAGGTATCATTTTTATGTGTCAGAAAAATATAGTAAAACATCTTTAAAGAAAAATGAAACAAAAGTTCAAGAGTTGTTTTAAGGCACATTTCTGTGCAGATTTGCATACTGCGTCTTCTGTTTAATGGAAATGAAAGATACAAATGCGGTGTCCTGTTTTTTTAGCATACATTTCATTTTATGCTTGTATCATGCTTATCACTGTTGAATGGGACAGTAACGCCTGAAAAAACATTTAAACTGTTGGATACCTATCAGATAGAAAACAGGTATGTTTCTCCAGTCAAATGAGTGTAAGTAGTCCAATAAAACATATATACTTAGATAACTACAACAAAATGCCTTTCAAAGACCATGATCTATTCCTGATCATCCTTATTTGGTTCCCTGTGTAACACCTGAAGCTGTAGGAGAGACAAAGTTAAAAAGCTGTACAAAGCTGCTGTTCAGAGATTTTCTGAAAGGCTTTGGTGGAGAAGGCGTAAGTCCAGGTTTGCATGTCACTCAATTAAACGAGTAAAAAGCCACCAACTTCAACTGCCATCACTTCACTGCAGCTGAGGGTCTGTCCCAGGACATTCAGATACACAGGGGGAGGGACAAGTCAATTGTAAGTACGGATACGTTGAGATCACAGGAAAATCCTGTGGATCTCTGGGTCTTCACAAAAGGCAACAGAAGCTACACAGAAGAATAGTTCTTCCTTTTCCTCCTCTGACCCTCCACAACCAGTTAAGAATGATGCCACTATGAGCTCCTGATCTACAGCCACAAAGCACAGAGCAAGATACATGGAAGTTAAAGATAACAAGACAGGTATTCTTTTCTGCAGCAAATTTATGCTCTACCCATGGACTTCTATACAAAATATAGTTATTTCCAAGTCATATTTGCTCTGCTTATACATGCTTTTCCAGAAGTATGCTAATCGCTAGTTTTCACATGCAAGTGGATACTATCAAAGACATTTAGTTAATATTTTTCCCTCAAATTCCCCACTAGGAATTTTTTTTCTAAATCAAACCTTTGTTAATTCTAACTAGGCTCTAGCAAGGCTTAGCGAACATCAGAATACAATTCCTAATATCATACCATAAATTATGTTAATATTATACATTTTGTTAATTCGATAGACTGGACAGGCTTAGTGACAAGTGGAAACTGGTGGCCTGGTCTGTGCTCACAGCTAAATTATGTTAGGCAAACTACATCAAGGAAAGAAGTATGGTAAGCAAAAATATTTTTGTTTGGAAAACAAACCAAAAATAAGAAAGAAAAGAAAGGAGATTAAAAAAAATTACATTTCTATATATGTTACCAAAATGCATTGGAAACATACCTTTATCAGCATTCTAATGAGAGCTTAACTTTCATGATGCTTTGTTCCTGACACACAGCTGTTGGACAAATGCAGCATCCTTTTAAGTAATATGTCTCAGTATTTTAATTTTTTTTAAAAACCCAAATATTTATCTACTTATTAAAGAATACCCAGAGCAATAAAAGAGGACACAAGAAGGCTCACTTTCTTTAAAATAAAATGCTGTGCATATACATATATGAAGAATTAACATAAACAGTGTATCAAAAAATAAAACATCACAGATGATATACTACAAGAATGCACAAAAGTTGCAAGACGAATTAGTAGTTATTGAAATATTTTAGTTGGTCATATACAAAAAAAGTATCAAAATAGCATGTGCGTGCCAGAACAACTGGTGTTGAAAGGAAATAGGAACTTCTCAATAAAACTTTATTCCTATTAGCTTTTAAAAGAAGTTAGTATTTGTAAACAAATAGCAAACAGCTACTGTAAATACTTTTTAAATTATGCTTTATATGCATGTTGATATAAATAATATTGTTTAACCACAATCCTATGACACTCAACCTTCATATATATGTTGACAAGATTCTCCAATGGTTTGTTACCCTACAAAAGAGTGGGACAAATTACTTATTTATATATACAAAACATGCTTATAAAGGCCAGCTGCAGGTATTTTTTGGAAAGTGCATTTTAATAAGGTCCTATTCAGTGAGGGAACAAATGGGGAAAAAGTAGTTTGCACTACAGAGTTTAGTGCAAGAGCTTTCTCTTTTTCTAACAACGAAATCAATCATTTGTCCAGACTGTGGGGAGTCAGAGTTAGTTACTGAAAAGAGCTCCATATATAAACAAGTCAATAACTCATTGTGTGTTATTGTTGGACTGAAGAAGTCTGCTTTCAAAAAGCTGCCCCTGCTTCTCTGAGAATGAATGTCACTGTATTCAGAGAGTGAGAGAGGGGTCTTTTGTTTCTAGCTATTGCTGACTGCCATTTATGTATGGGAAAAGAGATGTGGCTGCTAGTTGTCTCAGGCAAACCATACCATCACCACCGCACAGTTCTACCTTATGGTTGCCCTGGACCTTACTTTTTTAAGTGTACTTCTATAAGAGAATTCACACATTTCATCGAGGTTCTGAATTCACTAGTAATATTTGTAAATATTGTTGTCATTTTATAAGGATAAAATGGCTGAAGATTAGAGGAAATAACATATTTGAGCACTTTATTTAATCTATGGCAATGTAAGGAATAGCACTCTAAATATATTAGCCCTAAGGTTTTCTGAATAAATATCAGTATGTTTAGTAACTCAATAGCACATAAGTGAGCTTTAACATAACTTTGTACTATTTCGCGTTTCTTCTTTGAAAGAGTAAACCCCACAGTTTCTTAATCATTTCATTTCAGACTTTGGGGAAAAAAAAAAAAAGAAGTTAAAATGCTACTTTTGTTCACCTAGCTACCCTCCAGCCCAGCTAATTAAAGAAAGTTCCCACCTTTGAGGTTTAATAACAATTGGAGGTTCTGCAAACAATGTTGTCATTCCACAAGGGAACTCAGGGGAATTACATTCATATCTATTAAGCTATTCACGTGTAGAAGTATTTTTGAAAGCATGCATAGCTGTAGTCTAGATTTGACTATTGTTAAAAATTACAAACATCACTAATTTTAAAGTAATTCTTTTTTTCATTTAAAAAAATTAGTTGACATGTTCTTTACACTGACCTAGAAATTGAAATTTCTTTTTTTGTCGAGTTTAATACAACTAGAGAAAAAAGTCATATTCATTATACTATTCTGTGGAATTAGCACAAGTTTATAAAGCAAATAAGTTTTATCCATGTTTCAAAATATTTGAAACAAGAACATTTATTAAGTAATCAAAAAAACCCAGAAAAAACAGCTTCCTTTTCCCACCACAAACATCATGATGAACGTTCAGTATTTTTTAGGAGGCTGATGAATAGGGAAAGCCCAACAGGAAAAGCCCACCAATATCATTTCAGAGAGTAAAATCATGATTACATTGTAAAATCCCATCTATTGCCCAGATTTGTAGCTTGCAGCTGATCCAGTCTGTGTAAACACGCATGACTGTGATGAGCATCACTGCATTTACCCTGGACTCTCAGATTTCACTCTCTCCAGTAATGTCTCATGCCTTTGAGCCTCTGTGTGACTACAGGACAGATTCAGGTGGAGTACACTGCAAAGCAAAATTGCTTTTTTGAAACTTGTAATTCTGAGTAGTTTTTTATTATCAGATGCAGATACATTTACAGTAATTCTTTTTGTCTATTAAAGAGTAATAAGATTCTGCATACTGAGGAAAGCAAGCGACCTCTTGAGTGAAATTAAACATTGAATATCTCAGATAAGATACAGGAAATTAATCGTAGAAGCTACAGTTATTACAGCTGAGGTTGCATTTAAAAGCTTTGTTCAAAAACAGATTTTTATACAATTTATCTGAGTAAAAACATAGAGACTAGATTTACACCTTAGCAGTGTTCTAGGAGAAATCTGTCTGCAAAGTAAGGCAGACTATGTCACATAAACTTGGGACACTGACAAATAATGAGACTGAATTTGGGTTCTGAACTGAGAGTGCACCTTTAGAAGTGTTCAGGAGATGTAATGAATAAAAGAACCTCCTGGGTGGTCTAGCTATACATTTTTCCCTTTGATATTATTTACTTTGTGGATTCTGAGATGCTGTTTGAGAACAGGGACACTCTGCAGCCCAAGTCATGCAAATAGAAGAAATACTGACCTAACTCCAAAGACCAAAAAGTGAATATGACGGAGTAAGTCCCCCATAGCTGACCACATAAACAGGTATACTAGCTTATGGATAAAAGACATTTAACCTCAAATAATTCACATCTATACATATATAAAAGTACTTATGTCACAGTTATGAAAGTTGATAGACAACAATATGTCTCTAAGTCCTAGAGTATTTTCAAATGTGCCAGTTTGTCAAAAAAGTATATTGTATACTGGAGGAGAAAGGTAAAAGTTGCCTGAATTAAAATGGAATTACTAAGGTATTATTAGTAGGTGAAATATAATCAATTTAATATTCCTGTAGTCATTCATGGAAAGTCTTTTTAGATTGGCAAGTTTGTCAAAAGACAGTTAATGAATAACAACTTATAAGATTTTTTCAGAAGGAAGTATCTTGTACAATGAAGTGAAGTAAGTTTATTTAAGGTGGTCAGGCAATATTAGAAAAATATATATGAACTCTGTAATATGAGGAGGCATAGATTTTTAGGAAAAAATACTTAGGCCTGAACTTTTAGAAATGCATTTACTTTG
>JANVCC010000046.1:10878891-11004716 GCA_025345505.1 Todiramphus chloris collaris
ACTGGGATTATATGGGATAATAATGTAAACATGATGCTACAAAATAGTTATCCAATAATATAATGGACACAAAAGACCTTGAGTATTATTGCATTTATGTACACATACCATCATTTAAACAAATGAGGGAAGAAGGTAGTTAATGGTGGCAGTTGACGTAATCACCAGGTGTTCTGCAATTGTGAAGAGATCAGTAATTCTCTCCAGTTTCAAAGGTCTCCATACTGTGTCTGTATTTATCTCCCAGCACCACCTTTAGTAACAGATTAAAACATAACTTTGAATTTGCGTTAATTACATTTAGTGACTCTGAAAACTTGGTTTTATCAAAGCCAAAATTTTATATTTGAACAGACAATCTGAATGTATGAATATTTTTTACAGCCAAACACAGATAGCTCTTAGAGAACTCTTCTTTCTTATGCAAAAGTTATACACTATGACTTTATGACTATAGCCTCTCAAATCACTCATTGCAGGCATTATTTTTTTGCTTTATTATTTTCATAAGAATCAAAATTCTTCCTCCAGAGTCTACTTTCAAGATTTCTTTCACAACTTCATGAGCACAGCATGCACACTCAGATCTATTCTCTGGACTAATCCTGACCTGCCATTCACATCCAGGGGTGCAAAGCAGATGCCTGCTAGTAAAGAATTTGTGAGAGCTGCTTTTAACACATAGATTTCATTGACAACTTTGAAGTTAGAAAGTCATAAACAGTGTAATGTATTTACTAGATTTACTGGCCAAATACATGGGATGCTCTATGAATAGCAGAATGTTCAACAGAGAAGTTACTAAACATGAATACTACATAGAAGATAGTAGGAAGAGTAAGAAAGTAAAAAAGTGTCAGTAGTAAGAAAAAATAAGAACAGAGATATAGAATTAAAGAATATAGAATAAGCAAAGGAAACCATGACAAAAACTATTAGAGACAAAACTGGAATAAATAAAGAGCAAAACATAGAAGAGTAGAAATTGAGTGTCACTAAAAATATAAGAAACTGGGAGAGACAGAAAAGATAAAAAAGACAACTAAGGCTCAGACAACAATGAAAGAAAAAAGAAATACCTAATAGGCTCAAAGAGGCCAGTGGTTGAACACTTAATCAAACACTTATTTGGAAGAAGCCAATAAACCATAGTAATCTCAGAAAATCCAGATGCTATCCAGAATATTTGAGACAGGAGCTAATTAATGTCATGTCATTCTTGACACAAACTATACAGCCTCCTTGCAAAGTAGGAGAACTGAAAAGTTGTGGCTTGATGGGAATAAATAATTTGTACCTGAAGAATACCTAATTTGATAATCATCATCATGCTTCTAGCCATTAGCAATATTTTTAATTACTTTGAAAGACTTATTAATAAAAGTAAGGCTCCCAAAGATCATCTCTTATCCTATCTGTTCAATATGTCATTAATTTCTTTAGATTTGGGCACCCTTACAGTTTTAGAGTAAAAAGATGTTTTAGCTCTGACTTAAAGCTAAAAGTAAATTAATATAGAATGTTCCTGAGAATGTGAAATGCTGCATGCTCTCAGAGATCCTAAAAGTATATTTTAGCTGTTCTCTCATGCATTTCCAATCTAATTGCAAAGTTTCAGATGTCAATGCACTTGATGACTAGACAAATATTAGGAATCAATGTCTTAAAAAAACATGTACTGAAATCCCCCATTAGTACGAGAATTCATTCTCTGTCCAATTCCATTTTAGACAGGATACTTCACTAAAAGTGGAAATAAAACAGGTTTGTATACCTTGGCTTTCCTCAGCATGGGAGAATTTACATCAGAACTGCCTTGAATATTTGCCTTAAATCCACCAGTCACCTTAGTTACTTCAGTTAAGACTCTCTTGAGTTTTAACTGCTTTTAGTATATCCAGTCTTTATATAGACCACAGAGACAGAAAAAAGACATTCCCTGACAGAAGTACTATAATTTGATTCTGGATGTTTATATATATATATATATATATATATGGTGAAGTATGCTGAGGATGGAGTTTCATTAGCACATATTATATATGCATAAACACACATACATATATATAAACACAAAACTCCTTGCATATGTCAGGAAAGCTGAAATACAGAGTAGATTTAAAGAGCCTAAATCAACGAACCTCATCAAATCTTTACTTAACTCCTTGAGTAACCAATCAAAGAACACACTTGTCCTGATTTACCAATGAAACAGGCATCCAAATAGCTATTCTGTATTGCATTGGCAGCTCTTTATGTTCTGTGCTTCCTCATCATTAAATTAAAGGCATTTCATACATATTCAGAGCTTCTAGACACTACACATCTAACTGCATTTAAGTTAAATAAATTTGGGATTTAAAAGTTATTTTCAGAAGATTTAAAATATGTTATGTGTTGAAATAAAGGCAAACCAAAACAAATCTTGGGTTTTATCACTTCATATTTTCTAAGTCTTTAAATGATGTAAGACTGGAATGAAATAGAATGAGGTAGAAAAATGGAACACATGTACATTAAGCTAACTGTTGTTCTGCTAGTATTTTAAGTGAGATGATGAACAAGAGTGAATTAAGCCTCTTTGAAATATAGTTCTACTTTCTTGTTCATTTATTTATTCTTCGGTACTATAAAAATACACTGACATACACAGTTGGAAAACACTTCCTCTCTCAAATAAAAACATAAAATAAATAGAATTTATTTTAGCAGGTGCTGTAGAATTTCTCTTACCAGGTAAAAGCAAAGCATGATCGATCAAATCCTCTGCCTCAATACACCAATTTCAGTGTAATGTATATAGACTTTGAAATCCTGGCGTATCTGGTTAGTTATAACACTTTCATTTCCAGCTTCTCACAGACTTTGTTTTCTCTCTGAGACAGTAATTTTATGTTTCCAGTCAAATCACCCAAGAGCATTACTAGTTTGCAGCTGCTATTTCTATATTAAATGCTTGCGATGCTAACAGTGGGCATGTTTGTGTAAATACTCTTGAAAAGTGAGAAAACTGCAGATAAATGAAAGCAGCTGAATGATAACAGCAGGGATAGAAGAAGAAAAACCATTAGTGAATTCATTAATTTTTACCTTTGGCATTTAGTGCTTCTGATTAATGGCTTTCCGGTAGGCTGCTATTTTCCTCCCAGATATTAACATGCAAAATATGTGGCATAAAAGAATAAAGTGTTATTGCTATTTATGCATATCCAATATCCCTAGGATAACAGCGATTAAGTCAAAATGCAGACAAATAGTTAAATCTTTGCACACATTTCATCTTGCGAAGAAAGACAGCTCCATAGCACACTTGCATCTATAAAGGTTAAATGTGCATTTAGAAACAAAAATATCTTGGTTCACATCTCCTGTATGTATTTCACATATGCTACAGCCCATGATGTGCTGGGGAAAAACAGCCTGTAAAATATCATGGAAGTCAAGCACAGGAGGGAGATTTACTGACTGTATCCAGGCCCAGGCTCCTCAGTACAAGAGAGATAGGACATACTGGATAGAGTCCAAAAAAAGACCACAAACATTATGAAGGAACGGGAGCATCTCACATATCAGGAAAGGCTGAAAGAGCTGGGACTGTTTAGCCTGGAAAAGAGAAAGCTCAGGAAGAGCTTATAAACAGATATAAATAGCTGAAGGGAGGGTGCAAAGAGGACGAAGCCAGGCTCTTTTCAGTGGTACCCAGTGGCAGAACTAGAGGTAATGGGCACAAAACGAAACACAGGAGGTCCATCTGAACATCATGAAACTCCTTCACTGAGAGGGTGACTGAGCACTGACATGTTGTCCAGGGAGGTTGTGGAGTCTCTGTCCTTGGAGATAAATGAACATCAATGCTCTAGTGGCAATTTGGCCAAAATTTCTGGTATAAAGTGCAGTTCTTCATACTAATAAGGCATAAATCATCCCCACTACACATGTACTCTTTAGTTTCATAGCTTGGTCAGAGTTTCAGTTCAAAGCTGCTGTTTTCCATTACAGATAACTAAGAGGTCAATAGTCTTGCTCTTTTTCCATCTACAATTCCTTGTCAAACTCTCCCACCTATTTGTCTACTGTATGTGCAATCTCCACCTCCTTATTCTTTTTCAGATATGATTTCTTTTCATTGAAAACTTACTGCTTTTCCTGCCTTTATACTCCACGGGTTTTTTGTAACAATATTTTTATCATCTTATTATAAAGAACCTAAAACTGGAATAATCTCTTCTGGTATTCCTCATCTTCATACTCTTTAAAGTCATTATCTGAAATGACTGTCCCTTTTCATTCTAGACCCCCTCCTTTTATGAGATGTAGGGCATTGGAAAATGGTGCTCTGGTTTACAATAACCTTTTCTTGACTACTTCTCGATCTCAGTATTCAATTTTCATCCTTCTCCTTCTGCTGATTGATTTTAGTAATTAAATTCTTCCTCCTTATATTGTATTCAGGCATTTTGAATTCCCCAGACTTCCCCAGCCAAAATGACCGGCTCCTTCAAGCCTGACTAGAGAGTCTAATATCTCTAGATCAAATATAAGACTCCCTAAGCTGCTCTGCCATTGTTACCTAACGTTGCACTTTTCACTATCTTTTCTCAAATGCTCAAGAAAATATTAACCTTTTTTTTGTAGCTTACTTAACTTCCCCATCTCTAACAAGGCCAACTTGTTATATTTATTATTATTTACATATGAGATACATATGTACAATGTAATATATACTATGTAAAATATTAATAGTAATTAACACTTTAAACTGCTTCAAAGATCCTGTTATCCTCACTTTAAGGATACTTTTCTTATCCTTTTTCTGTCTTACTCTTCTCCACCACACTAAAAAGAAAAGTTTTATTTGCATGTTTGACAGCTTTTGCTGTATCAATGTAAGAATTAA
The DNA here is from genome assembly GCA_025345505.1 of Todiramphus chloris collaris. Classification (NCBI taxonomy): domain Eukaryota; kingdom Metazoa; phylum Chordata; class Aves; order Coraciiformes; family Alcedinidae; genus Todiramphus; species Todiramphus chloris. The sequence continues at coordinate 10,883,789 of JANVCC010000046.1, forward strand.
AGGAAGGCTAAGAAAGGGGATAAAGATTAATGATAAAAATAACCTGTAATGTGCCTTGAAGAATGACAAATACAGGCCTGCAAGCCTGTCTGGTCCTAAAATGGTTCTTTAAACTTAGAATGCCAATGAAGTAATGCAATACAGTAGCAGAAAGGACTCATAACTATTTCTGTCTCCTCTATTGTCTAAAATGCTGAATTTATTTTTTTTTATTCTGAGACTATTATTCTAAAAGTAAAATATTCAAGCTAGGATGGTTAAAAACAACAAACAACAAAACAAATTATGCATAACACTAACCATTAACTCTTGAGAAAACAAATATTTTTGTCTACAAGGCAAACTACATATCAGTGTGGATAAATGTATTTACCAGCAGCCTTTTCCTTGAAGATTAGTTAATCATTAACCCTATATATTAAAGAAATACTTTAACATAATAGAGTCTTCTCAGAACACAATTATATATTTTTAATGTAAAATTACTTTGATCTAAAGTTAGGATGATGCAATATATATTTTTTTTTTTTTACTATTTATGATAAGACACTACAGAAAAGTTTGCAAATAGTGGAAAAAAGGAAAATAAGAAGACTAACAGCACATGTACTTTTCTATCCAACTTTCTTTTCCAGCATGCCTGGAACTTAACAGAAATATAGGCAGGGTATAGAGAATGTCACATGGCAGATACTAATTGTTACGATTAAGGTCTAACAAGCATGCTTCCCTGCTGTTCTGAGAATGTCTCTGACTTTTGATCCTGACATCTGTGTCTTACAAGAATTTCACTCAGCTCTGACATTCCTTCTGATGTTGATCCAGGAATTAATGGATTGTGAAAAAGCTGGCAGGATATCATTTAAAAAATAGAATTCTTGGTGTACAACTGATGAAAAGGTATCAGAATTCACATACTTTGTGTCTGATACCAATACACTGTGTCTATATGCATGCATTTGGTGTGAAACAATATCTCAAAACAGAGGACAGAATATAAGATTTAAAAGGAGGCAAGAGCTTCATGTTATACTAATTTACAGTATTGCTATTGTACATCTTCAGCATGTTATAAGACAAAAATTATCAATGATTTAGACAAATTCTGTGTAATGAAGATTCAGTTGTTTAAAATACCTACCAGAAAAATACATTATGATTATAATACATTCTGTTATTGTTAAAACTTTCATAATAATCTTTTCAGAGAGCAGCATTAAAGTAATCAATATAAGCAACGAAAGAAGTTTCTGCAGAGCCAACCATAAGCATGCTTACAGTGTGATATATGTCATGTAGTCACCCTCACAGCATTTTTTTTCGGACATCTATTTAAGCTGGTTTGTGCTACAATGGTTTCAGGTTTAAAGGACCTATGAGAAAAAAACCCCCACAAATTTAAAAACCCTTAATAGCAAAAGTTAAACTGAGATTTTTTTTCTAGATGTGTTTAAGACTGAAGAATTACATGCAGAATTGAAATTTTACACATCAGAGAATATTGCCTTGTATTTCATGGTTCTGGATAATTACTAGATGCCAGTGGATAACTTAAACATAGCTTAGAGTTGCTGACATTAATGTGTGACAGGCAGCATTACAGAACATATTTAGCAATTTTAAATTAAAAAGTAGAATGATATTTGAAAAAAAAACAAACATAAAAATAAAAACCAGAATTATCATAACAGGAAAGCAGTACCCTTTTTAAAGTAAAGTAAAGCAAAAAATTATTTCCAACGTGAAATAAAAAGAAATGGAAGGAATTATAAAACTAAGAATTCAACAAGTTAAAAAGAAACTACGTTCAATTGTCAGTTATAACTGGTTAAAAAATTAAGGGTATATTAACTATCTTCTCAAGCAAGTCAACCAAATTCCAAATCAAGCACTGACATCATTACTTATTATGTTAAATTACTGGAATTTGCATCTATATTTCAGTGGTTTAGATGTTTTAACAAAGTTTTGTAAAGCTCAAAGGCATAGAATATTTTGGAACAAGTCCAGACCTAAATGTAATTAATAAAAGTAACACTATAGACTACCTATAGTTATTTAGCCATTCATGCCCAATTATACAAACATTTGAAATACTTGTTTTAGGGAGCATGAAATTATTAAAAATAATTAAGGTATAATCAGAGTCAATTAAGGAGAAGCCAATTTACATCTCAGATATTAGAAATCCATATGTGAAAAAAGCTTAGTGATGACTTGCAAGTTGCATGCCTCTTACCAGTGCTTATTACAACTCTGCTGTTGTTCAGCTGCATAGAATTTACAGAATTTGACAAGAATACCAGAATTCTAACAAGATGCAAATAAATGCCTTAAACATTTATAATACTAATCGTACATCTAGGGACTCCACTAATGTTTTGTTTGAATTGTATTATTAAAAGGTCATGTGATAACTATTGTCTTAAGGCAAACACACATACCCTTAAGCACTATATACTTTTATTATTTATGTTTGATGCTATTTAAATTTACTGTTCTGTTTTTCCTTAGGAGTTCTAGAATTCATTTAAGAAGTAAAAGCATAAATAGTACACAGATAACAACTAAGAGACAAAAAAAGTAAAGTGAATAGTTAAAGAGAAAAAGGCTGGATCACGTTTAAGATGGGGAAAAACAAAAGGCAAGCTTATAAAATCTGAAAAGTATGGTAGGGGTGTGAAAGTGTGATGTGTGACAGGTGGGGTAAAATGAGACAGTTGGGAGGAAAGAAATAAAAATGAAGAGCACAAATTAGACAAGACATTCATTTTAAGCCCTTAACAGGCTGGATCTCATCGTTGTCATCAGACAGGAAATGTCAGAGCTGGCACATTTGGGTTTTTTATGCTTTTTACTTGTTTTAAAAAAAGTCTGTGTCTTACAATACATAAAAAAAGTCTGTTTGCTTTAAAGAAAAACACATCTCAATTTGTTCCCATTTTTTCTCCTACTCAATCTTTAACAAACTTCAATTCTATTATATTGGAAACTACAATAATTATAAGGTTTAATACTTCCATTATATTTTGAGTTATTTTATTTGATACCTGAATAGGAGTTGAATTCTTTAAAAATAACTAAACTTTGCACTTATAACTACAGGTGGATTTCTGGAGGAGACAAGTGTTGCATAAGACAACGTGTAGTAAGTCCTATCTCACAAATACAAACAAATCCTCACTGTAAAGTTCAGAGTTGCTGAAGGTCTGTAGATAGCCTTTCCAAAGTAAATGAACAAAATTATTATGTCAAAACCATGCTTTTAATTTTATTTTCAAATTAATGGAAAGAACTTAAAGGTACATAGCTTTTTAGCATAGACTTTATGAAATTTCTGTAAAGGATAGTTGGGACCTGAAAATAATGTCACTGTATGGAATATGTTACCAATCTTCTCTTGCTATGACCATGAAAATTACCAAAGTGTGGTAATTACATGCACATATCCATAATTTGTTACTGCATTTCTTCTACATAATCTCAAGCTTAAATTCAAATGAAGAATATTGCCAGCCAGGAAATTGTATATAGTAATTGTAATTCCTATTAATTCAATATTTTTACAATATACTCCATTTTTATTTTTAACAGAAATGAGTTTTTTTAACTTTTCATTTTAAAAAGTTTATCTTAAAGTTATATATAAAACCAAAGTATTTCCATACTGAGTGAATGGACTATACCTCCCGTGCAGCTTAGATCTCTATAGTCTATATAAGGCATCCTATTGTCTCAAGTCCTCCATCCATTTTATCCATAAGTTAACAAATAAGCAACAGGTCTAGGATATATAGAAACAGTAAGAAAATATTCAGCTGTAAAAAATGTACATTTTCTTATAATTTTTAATTCTCACTACCATCTTTACATGCTTTTAGTGAAAGCCAAACAGATGGAAAGTGGAAGATTTTGGATTTTACACATGGATGTACACGATGACAGAAAAGGAAGGCAGGGAAGGCTCAGATAAGGGATTTAGAACAGAAACAAGGTGTCAAACTAATGGTACACCTACATGTATTTCCAACAGTGAATAGAGGTTTAAGAAAAAAAAAATTAAAAAATCAAACAGATCAGGTACAGAGTGATGCTTTCTAATCTCTGATAGACAGCGATTTTCAAATCCAGGGGTTGAATTCAGACCAACAAGTTTTAAAGCCATCAGTAGATTTACCCACCATGAATATTTCTAATTTCTATTATCCTCTACTTGTAGTTTAAATAAATGTATTGTCAATCACAGGTCTCTACTTTGTGTCATTTCCACATTCTGTAAGAAAATCCAGCAAATAAGGATTCCTCAAGCTTCAGTCTACTTCCATAAAAGAACTGATGCCATTATTCTGTAAATCTTTTCATGTGTGCCATGTTTCTAAATATTGCCAGGAAGTTCAATTATTAAACTCGTCTTGGAAGCATATTGGGTCAATGGTTTGCATTCACAGAAAAAGTAAAATAAAGAAGCAAATCTGTTATACTTTGAAACATTTACTTTCATATTACATGAAAAAAAGACAATGGACTTTAAAGAAAATATTGAGCCCTGTGCAGTACTCCTGGACTATATAATTTCTATAGATACATGAGCAGTATCTCATTTTGCTTTCTTCTGAAAAGTAATTAAAATAGCCACTGTGTTATACTAGATTTCATAATCTTAGTCCATTATACACTCCATTCTGTTGTATCTCAATGTGTTTCCATTTTTATTTACCTCACTTAAGACTACACAAGGCAGATATGCTATTATTCTCATTTAGCAGAAGAGAGTAGTATGACTTGACCAAGGTCAAAAAGGAAGCTCATGTCATAAGAAGCCAACCAATCCCAGTCAATTTTTCCAAATCGTAAGTTGAAGGACTTAACATTAAAATGTATTCTGAGTTACCTTCATTTAATATCCTTTAAATACTATCCTATCACCATTGTAATGTCTCAATTATACCCCCTGTTACTCATGTCCTCTCCTTTCCTCCCTATACCTTCCTCATCTTGCCTTGCATCTAGGATCCTTTCACAACTCAGTAGTACCCTCAGCAGCCAGCCAAAGGTGTTCAAGAACAGTCCTGATCAGAAATGCAAAAATTTCTGTACTCCATCCACTATCCTTTTGTCCCAACTCTTTTCTCCCTGTGCGTAGAGAAGTAATGGGCAAAGTGCTGTTTTCTGTAGCGTTTAGTTCTCCACCTAGAATGTGTCTGGCAAGGAGAAAGGTGGAAGGATCTGCTGTATTATAGATGATTGATGCACAAATAAGTTTATTTTTACAGATGCAATTTACAGACCAGCCATATCTTAGTCTACCAAATCACAAGGCAAAAGGTTTTACATAGCCTCTTTCTTAAGATGTCAGGTAACAAAACCACCAAGGAATTTCAGGTCTTAGCTAAAAAAATTATGTATTTTAGAAAGTTATCAAAATTAAATAAAAGTTTCTGGTGGATAAACAAAGAACATATTTTGATAAGTTTTCTCAAACGTTAATTATCTGTGCAGTTAAAAATGTGATCTTATTTTCCCCTTGACTTTATATGGCTTCATCGTTGATTTTTATATGCCTTTGCCTGCTATATAACAGAATATTCCACTGTAAGATACTTTATCTTTGAAATTGTTCGGGTATTCTTGATTTTTTTTTTAATGCTGTAGTAACTGAAACTCTCTTGGCATTTTTGAAAACCCAAACCCAAAACTAACCAACCAAAAAACGGAAGAGAGCAGATCTGAAGAACAAGGCATTAGAACTGCTGAATATACATAAAAAGCAATGGACTTTGAAGATATTCAACACGTCTACAAATCAAATGTACTTAAAAAAATGGAGATAGTTGACCCCATAAGGTATATTTGAAACATCTAGAAATGCCATAGGCAAAGATACTGCAGGACCCTCCACTTAGAAGCAGGAGCTACAAGATACAGTCTCTACTGACAGAGTGAACACTTAGGTCCATGAGCCTCACATTAACTGAAAACTGGAAATTCTTGCATCTGGGTCAGACACTAAAATAGTGGAAGTATTCTCTCTAATCACAGTAATAGAACAAACATTTTTTGGTTCAAGTCCAGCTCTACAATGCCTTGCGATTTTAGTATATTATCTGGAGTTATAAGGGGTCCTTCAAAAGTAGAAGCCAAACCTGCAGTATAAATGTCTAGGATGTCTGTGATGGGGCAGCTCTTGTTCAAGTCCCTTTGATAAAAATGTCTGATGAAGAAAATGGTTTCCTTTCTTTTATCCAGAGGCCGGAGTGTGTTTGTATGCATTTAATGCTAAACTGCAAGTGTGCTCCTATCTGCTCTTTGACCAATATTAACTCTTTCTTTTTCCTACCATGAATGGAGTGACAGTCCAAGAAGAACATGGAGAATAAGCTCAAAAAACCGAAAGACTGTGGTCATTACTGTTACTTGAGCTGTTCACTCAGTATGGCATGACCAAAAATAGAGACATTTTTTCAGATATTTCTTCTTTCTGGTCTGATATTTCTAACATCTACACAACCCAGAGAGACATGGTCATACTGTAACTACCTGGTAAGGATGCCCTGCAGCTAGGTTGTTTACTGTCCACTGTGCATGCAGCCTTCTGTGCTTTAAGAGGGGAAGAAGAATAGACAAAGTGCAGGGAGTTCTAAAACCCATGTTGCAGTGGTCCCTAGGGAACCACTGACAGCTGGCATAGGCTAAAGAGACTCAGAGGCCTGGGGCTACATGGAAAATCAAAGAGCTATAACCATCTCCTTGACAGCCCCACAGTGTAAAATAGGTACACAGAAGAGTCCAGGTCTTTGTGTATGTGAGGGAGAAGATCAATTTATATATATATAGAATTTATCTGTCAATACATTGAACAAGGTAAAAGCCATATCAAAAGGTGGAAATGGCATAATATGTAGATATTTGATTGAGATCTCTGAGATTATCTGATGCTTGCAAAAAAAAATAAATCCCAAAAACAACAACAACAACAAAAAAACCCAAACAAAAACAAAACCACACAAAAAACAACAACAACAAAAAAAGAAGCTTATATAGGATCTCAACACCTTGTTTCTCAGCAGATTTGTCCAATTCAGAGAATCTAGTGGACAGACTATAAGCCAGGCATATATTAATGATTTACTTTGCATGGAGACAGAAGAGGGTAGAGCTTTTCAAACTTCACCATTGTTTGTTACCCAGCATTTTTTGCTATTATGAATAGTGCAAATGCACAGTGCTTTCTAATTACTACTACTTGACCTTGAATGACAAGATAAGGATCTGAACTTCCCACAGTATCTCATAAAACCAATACATATAAGAAAGTTGCAGAAGCTACTAAGTGCCTTTTCCCTTTCCTTCAGAGTGGAAGATAAGATCAAGATTTTAAAGTTAAGCCAAGACAAGAAACATATAGACTAGCATTCACTGGACATGATCATTCAATTGAAGGGTCAACTGTTACTGTGCTGTGTTCCTGAATAACAGAGTGCTACTGCCTTTCAATGTGTGTCCTTGTCAGATGTTTACTGCTCCAGCAAAAAACCACATTCTTCCTCTCTCTTCTACTCAGACATGTTTATGGGACTGTCATCCATAAATGCATTTGACTCCTCTATTCCTTTCCATCATTCTGTTGCTGTGATAAGACTGAGCATGTGCAAGATGTGTCATGTTCATCTATGCCCTTCACCTTTTTTAGCTGGTGTTGGTTGATCATAAGAAATACAAACCATGAGTACCTGTATCCTCAGCTGTGGCTGAGATTTTAACAGAGCTTTGAGGAATATAGAAAGCACATGCAGTGTTCCTTCTCTTGAGGTTGCCTAATTCTGGTCTTACTTTTCCATCTCTAGATTGCTGCAGTGTCACCTTGACTCCCATAGCCTCCCATATCTACCTGTAGTTACTCTGAGTTTTACAAGTAGCAGTTAAGTATAACCAGAATTTAACTTCTAGGACCAAAATAGTATCCATGTTGAGAAACTAAATTAATACATTGAAATTATTTTCAGAACAGAAGAAAAAGACTAAAGGTTTTTTATAAAAATTGCCATTGAATGTAGTTAGAATATCCTTAAGATTAAAAACATAGATGAATAAATCATTATGAGTATTATAAAAATCCATTGACATTACTATCACAATATCATAATTTGGAATTAAAATTAAGATTTAAAATATTTTGCTTGCACTAATGAATAACACATTGCATACTGACAAGATTATTGGAATGACCATGTCAATGAAGGGTTAATGGCTCCAGTTATGGTAGAAATTTAAATATCATGGGGAGGCACCTCCTGACCCAGCCATCACTGAGAATTATGCAGATTCAAATGGGAGCCACACAGGCTTTGATTTCCCCCAAGGATTGATGAACAAGTACAAAATAATAGAAAGTGACAGGAAGCAGATGACTGAGGTCTAATTTAATGTCATTCTAAAAGACAATATACCTTAAATTGGCCTTAGGAAAATTATGGGTTACAAACAAGAGAACAGAAACATGCACTTTTTCATTTTAGTTCATTAATTTTCAAAGTAATCCTTTGAAAAAATGAACAGTGAAACAATAGGCATTTGGCAATGCAAAATTTACAAACTTAAGTAAGTGTACTTTGTATAATTTGCATTTTATTGAAAAAGGCTGTAATCTTAAGAAGGAAACCATATTAAACAAAATAATTAAATTATCTGAAGGATTTTATGCAAACATTGAGACTGTTATGAAGACAAATTATAGTTCTTTAGTATGATAAAACGCAATGAGGATATGCTCAGGAAATGCTTGCCATTTTAGTATAGGATTAAGTACACTTGCATTTATCTGGAAATAAAAAAGGAAAAGGTGAAAAGACTTTTCTAAGAATAAAGCTAGAACAATTCACTACTTTTAATTAATAAGGATCAGAAATGGCATTCTACATGCCAAGGTTAAGTATAAGCCACACTTTTATCCAAATCTCCCAGATTTCAGTACATGCTGTATGCAATATATATCATTTATATTTAATTTATATCATTTCACACTACAGAAGTTATAAATACCAATATTTAGATAATCTGAAACAATTCCATTTTATACCATAAATATTTGATATATATTTGTATAGAAATGGTGCTGGATATTTTTTTACTTCAGAAATTATGCTATTTATCCTGCATAATTTTTTTTCAGTTCTTTAACATCAATGAATAGAGGTATCCCTAATCAGGTACTTCCTCAATAGCTGTCTTAAAGTGACCGCTGTTTTTTCCTCAGTATTTAAACACAAGAAGTGGCTTTTGATAAACAAACATTCAAAATAGGTTTATATAGCATCCAATTAAAAAATCTAACAGATATAAAGCTTTGGAAATGTTTACCGTAACACATTACAGCATATCCACAAAAGATATGAAGATTTTATCTAAATATTGGAGGCTTCTTAATTTTATTTTATTATTTTTAAAGGGGCAAATAGCTGCTTTTAAAGCACGTATAAATGCTTTATACAAAGAAGGATCACAGACTATTATGATTAACACAGGAAAAAGTACATTGCACAAGTATTCCATCTGCAGCTTCATCACGTGGTAGACCTGGAGGCATCTCAACAGTGCTAACAGAACTGCCTCAGGAATCTACAGAGCAGCCAGATGCCAGCCCTGGAAAAATATGTAATATTGCATGATATCTGCATCCTGTGACTGGCATTCAAAGAGAAGCCATAAGTTTGGTCCCATGTTTAGGGCTGAACAGAAGCCTGATACTTGCATATACTTTCATTATATGTAGTGTGATTTTTCCTCTAAGGATAAATCAAACAATACCATAAAAAGTGTGTTGCCCTAAAACTTTTCTGAGAAAGATCTATGTATAAACCTATCCAGGCAGAAAACATAAATTCAAATCTTTATGTTAACAGTAAACCAAATGTGAATATGCATTTTTACAACTGTGTATGAAAAGAAGCTTTTAAGCAAATTTCTCCCTTTAGAAGAATACTGCACATACATTCCAAACTAAGCACAGTAGCAATCTATTTCTCTAAGATCAACAGAAGTAATTCTTTCCTAAAAATCTATGTTTACATAAGTGGTGAATGTGCTTTTTAAAAATTAATTAAGGCCAGAATCATCTTTATTTACATCTTTCCTTAAAAGATGGCAGGTTTCCTACAAACAAGAACTTACATAATTTAGAGATAATGTATATGCTATTGCCATTGGAAAATAGTCCCTTGATTGTTATATTTCCTGACATTGGGTTGTTTTCCTGCATTTAATGTCCATTGTTCAGTGATATTTGCAGTAATCTATAAAACTAAATTTTAGTCTATATGACATATGAAACATATAATTTTATTTCAAGAAAACACAAAGGAAGAGGGGGAGGAGTGAGAAAATATGACACTAAATATAGTAACAGTGTTAGGCAAATGTTCTAAGAAATGTGAAGGAGTTAAGACTTCAACATACAGCTTTTACAGACTTCATTCACTGAAGGTTTTCAGGCATCTCATTTACTGCATATTGTCCAAGCCCTTCACCTGGATGAAGTGTTGACTACAATCCAGGAGAACCGATCTGCCCAAGGGACTGGTGGTAACCAAGCAACAGAATACTGTATGGAGACTTAGATCATATGACAAAATTTCTCACAAAGATGGAGTCACCTAAGAAAAAGGAGTTGGAGGCTTTTTAAAATTCCATCATTCCATCAAACCAGAGCAATAGGCTTGGGAATCTCCCTTGCCATTTGTGGCAGAACTTCATAGCTGGAGCCCATTTCCATTCATAACCACGGCCCAGAAGATTCTCTTTTAAATTTGGAAGAGCTTCCTAACTGTCTTTAACCATGTCTCCAGTTCTGTATACCAGATTTATCGGGAAAATAGTTCTTAATTGCATTACAAATATTTTCTTTGTCTAACATAACACCTATTTTGAATAACACTATAACCGCAAAATTAGCTTCACCAATCACAGTGAAAATGGAGTTCAGAGAAAACAGAGTACCTGATACCTACTGTAATTTTGAAGAAAGCTGCAGAGATTGTCTATCGGTCTAGGATGAAAAAAAGGTGAGGGCACTAGTTTCATTTCTTTGTTTTGCTCACCAAAGCACAAAAGGGTTCACATAATCAATACAAGTCTTGTCAGATGTACACAGGAATTTCTCTGCCATGAAGTTTTCTGTTTCTCAGAGGAGAGTGGTACTTTTAAACACCTATGTTCAATGCTGATACTCAACGTACATTCACCTGGTAGAATGAATGACAATACAAATCAGTAAAAAATTAGTCGGTGTGACCAAGACATGTAACAAGAAGACTATCCAAATTAATCAATGTTTTTTATAGTGTTAATAAACTTCCTGTCTGTTTACAGACAGATTATCATCCTATGAAGAAGGAAAACAGTTTAGGTCATCTATCTCAGTGTTAGAAAAGGGACAAAAACTGGGAAAGCAGGAAACTGCAACTACCAACTCCACAATCACAAAAGCAAACTATGAAAATAACTCCATGAAAATTAATCTATGAAACTAGAAACTCCAACAAGCCACTAAAGAGTTTGAAATAATGTGCACCTTGTTCTTATGATCTAGTAATAGCGTTGTGGTTAGAACAATTACAAGCATCTCACACAAGAGGAAGCAAGGAGGATTTGGCTTAGTCTAGCAAAAAAAAAAAACAAAAAAAAAAAAAGAAAGGCTGAAAAGAGATATGACTGCTGTTTAAAAGTATATGGAGAGGAGATAAAGAGTAAAGGGGATGCAGAGCTTTTTCAGAGAAATTCCATTAAAACAGGAAAAAATGGATATTAAAGACAGAAGTAAACTTTATGACTGGAAATCAGAAGAAAGCTTCCAATCACTAGAGCAGTGAAGCTGAGACTAAAAACCTAAATTTTTTTTTTTTAGATGTCATTTTATCTGAGAAGTATAAGCGTTGTATGATATGGCTCCTGATTGCAGCACAAGACTGACTGACATTATGGTCACCTTCAGTTCTACTTTTTTAAAGCCTCAATTCAACTTGGACTTGTAATAAGGACCTCCAGCAGATAAATACAATAGTGATCCCAGGTTTTATTTCCTTGCAGTTATTCAAAAGACTTAAAGTCGCATTTCTCAATTATTAAATGATGAGTCAGCAGCAACACTGATGGCCTGTTTCCCTATTTTACAGACTTCATAATTGCATTTTCTGAATTTTGGGAGATATGTGATTAACCATAAAGCAATCAACAGACACTTGGTTGTCTACACAAAATTTATTTCCAGAAAAGGCACTGCTATATTCAATCCTGATGGGACAAAAACACATTACTGCAGCCCTTCACATGTTTGTTGTGAATTATACAAATTCTTTAAGATTTTTAGTGAGATAAGCCCAATTGCCTCCTTCCAAAGAACACAAAAAATTAGTCCTTAGACCAAGGTCTGTACCTTTTAAGAATTCAATGGTTATATCAGGTCTTCAAGAATATTTTTCCTTTCTTATTAAGGACATTAAAATCAGCTCATTAAATACTTTTTTCCTAACTGATCATCTTAATGTATTATAACAATTTAAAAATATTTAATAGACATTCAGGTAAGAAAAATATGTAAATACTAATAAAATATATATTAACAAAATGTCATACTTTCCAGTGTTATAAACAGAATTTACTAAATTAGTAATGCACATGCTTAACCACAGTGACTAATTAAACTACTAAACTTAAAGCACTTTGTCTTACCAGTAGAAGTCCATTGCTGTCGTTCACTGACAACACTTAAAAAATTCTTCAGTAATTCACAGTTGACTGTTATCTTGTCAGTAACTTGTTCTTCTTTTGATAAGCACATTTTGACAATTCTTCCAAAAAAAATCTGCTGCTTTCAAGCAGTTGGTCAGTACAAGGCTTACGTGACATTCTCAGGAAACTGAGAGGGAGATAAAAACAGTGTGAAGAGAATGAGAAGAAATATTATCCTTTTTTTCTTGCTGAAGTTTTAGTAGATAGATTTTTTTTTTTTTTTTGTATTTGACAGCATATTAACTTATATTGATTATTCTGTTACTAATCAAATTTAATTTTTTCATATCTGGACAATTGTTCCCATATAGTAATATATATTACAGTATATTTTCACCCATGATTTTCCATATTAGAACAAAGAGCACAATGCTCTAACAGAATTACATTTATAATCCAGACTACACAAAACCCCCCAAATTTCATAAATGAACTAACTTCCATCAGTCTCTAAAATTTAATTTCCATTGAAGCTTTCCAATTGCACTTCTTAGGTAGGTAACCCCATGCATTAAAACAGAATTAGATGTTTTCACTGATGTAGTGTAGCTGAATGCATAAAGAATTTATGTGCTAAACATAGTTGTCTGAATTTCAAGTTAATTAAATGTTAAAACAGTTGATGTGAATGTTCATTGTTGTTAGCTTCCCTCTGTATTTTCCCCCCATTCCTCACCCCCAGACAGTATCTGTTCAACTTATATATTGAAATTAAAATTTTACACAATCTAAAAGGTTATACACTTTGATGACCATCTTTTCCTTCTTCACATACCATTTCTTCCTTCTACAAAGGCTTCTCCCTTCTGACACCAGAGATAACAGGATCAATAGTGATAATGGACTGTAAATAAGCTTTAATGCAAAAATGCGGAGGTACATAAATTTTAGTACATAGATGCTCTGCTAAACTGTTGGTCTGGAAAGCAGGATAAAACATGGCACGCTTTTGATCTTACTCAATACACCCATATCATTTCTTGCAGAACACCTGTATTTTGGGCTACCTGGACAAACAAGGACTGCCAGAATTCTGGTAACTGACAAAATTCACCTTTCCTTCTGGCAGGCAACACCAGGACTCTGCTAAAAATGATACTGTGGAGATATGACAGAGTCACAACAGAGAAACAGTACAGTCAATCACTCTGCCATAGGAAGAGCCGTATATTTAGGTCTCTCCCAGTGAGCACAGCACACTGAAATTCTTTCACTCCTCTTCTGATGTGCTTTGATGACCACATCAGGTGATGCAAGGAAGATTGCTTCTGCACCAGTGAATAGTTAGCAATTTTGTCTAAGAGGCCAACTCAGGCTTGCAATCAATATATCAAATTACTGGTATATAATACACATATACTTGGCTAGTTAGCCCAATGGAACTTTACTTCTACTTTGAACAACTGCTGTTATGTCCCAGGACATAAACTGGGAAAAAACCTCACTTAACTAGAAATTATATTAAATCATTTTTTTTATACAAGACACTAGAGTCTGTCAGCTTGATAGATGGCACAGAACTCAGAGGACTTAGCTATATGAAACAGTTGCGATGGTTCCAGAAAAAAATTCACAGTGAGGAATATTGGCAAATGGTTTCTTTGCTACAATGCTAGAAAAATATTCACAATAACAGTGAATCATCACTTTAGCTCATGGTACAGGCTGCAACACATTCTCATCTCACACAGTTGCCTGCCTGTTGTCTGAACTGTGAGATCTCTTCAGAAGTCCAGTAAGGTAGAATTTTTGTTTTGATTGGTGAAAGAACAACATATGAAAAAGATAGAGGATTGATATCTGTTAGCTCCCACTCAGTAAAGTGAAACTTACAGAAACAGTCTGAAAATTAACTTCTCAAGCTACTGAAATATATAGCAATACTGGTATTTTTAAGAGGGCAGTGTGTCTGTGCAGAAAATAATCTGAAGAAGATCAAGCTGGAAAAGAAAAGCAGGTTGGTCACTACACCCAAGTGGTGTCAGGATACAGATGTTTATCACCAGTTCTGGACAAAAGACTCCAGCTCATAAATCAAATCTGAACACAACAGAGCTGCAACACTCTCAGATGGGACAACAGAACTCTCTCATGTTCTGGATGCTCTAAAGAAAATGCTTGGTCAAGTCAGCACAGTCTGGCACTCTAGCACTTAAGAAGAGAAGAAGGTTTAGAAAATTTATTTTAATGTCCTTGAAACCTCCAAGTTGCAGTAAATTGAGCAGACAGTTTTGATTTACATACCTAATTTATTCAAAATAAAATTGAATTAGTTTAATTTTTAGATAGTAATATTTATTTTGTAAAACCGAATTTAAGGAATTCATCAAGATTAAAAAAGATAAATACAGCAGATAATTAAAAAAAGAATGGAAACAAATCTAAAAGTCTTTGGAAAATGGAAAAATTTCAAAGTATATCATAGGCTTATGAATTTTAATAAAGTTATATGGTACAAGGTACAGGAAACAACATTTGTGTAACATAATAAATCTAGTATACACACTATAAAGAAATCTGGTCTTTTGGGATCTTTTAGGCATTATGAAAATAAATTGAAGTGAATGTATATAAATAAAATCATAATATGAAACAAGCATCTTTGAGAAATGCACAACTTCATAATGCTTCATTTTTACAGATTTAAAGTCCTCATCTTAAAACTTAGGTAAAGTTTATGCAATGTGATTGAATATTTCAGGAATAAATTATTTAGAATAATTGAAAAGACAAACCAGAGTGATATATGCAAATGAAATGAAGAATAGAAAAAATAAAGCAAATAAAGCCTTCAATTTCATCTTTTGGTTCTTTTTTTCCATATATTCAGCTTTTAAGCCAGTAAATAATTACCTTTGAGAGGGTCTAACAATTAAAGAATAACATTGATTAATTAGGAAAGAAAGTGAAGAATACTAATCAATCCTAAAAGACAGTTTTTCTTCTCCCACCTCAAGTCTTTTCGTCACCCACAAACAATGTGTTTTCTATACTGTTCAGATTCTTTTAAAAAACATTCATATTCTTGTCCATTCACACAAAACTCTCTTGGTGAGCATTGTTTTGGGAGGAGTGGGTGGTAGGCAGGGGGCACAGGATGTTGAGAGAACAGATAGGATGTCAGGTGAAGATGGAATGCTGTGCCCTCTCTAACCAGCTGAAGACTCTGCATGATTGTTTTCTTACAAATAATACCTGTGGGTGTTGAAACAGTTCAGGGAATCTATCAAACATACCCTTTTCACTTTACTGTTGTAACTCTATAAAATTTATTCTCATTTCTAAAGAATCTTGGCAATAATACCTGTAGGTGGTTGAGTAATTTAGAGAAAATCTGTCAAACCCACTTGCACTGACTTTAGCAATAGAATTCTGTAATTACTTTCAAAGTTGTAAAATGCAATTATTTATTTTCAGTGTATTCAGAAAGTTCTAAATTGAGCTTTTTTATTTTAAGAACTTTTAATGAGCAGGTCTAGTAACTGTGCAGCATTTCATTTAACTGAAAATAAGGAAAAAAAAAGTGCTGCATTTAGGTAACAATAGGACCCTACTGCAACCATAGTCCCATCCTCATGCGGGGAGATAGTCCACATTTAGCTGTCTCCTTACTTAACTCTAAGATGATACATCTGAAACTAATCTTGATTCAATCTTTTCTGTGTAAAGCTACATGGGTTTATAGAATATTTATGAACAATATAGCTGAAGGCCTCTTCCTCCTGCTCAACCGATACATTTAATATTTCTTAATTCAGAATAATAGAACAAAATTGAAAAGTCTGAAATTTATTTGAAGTCTAATTATACTGAAGAATCTCTTAGTGCCCACAAACTCAGGCACACATTCAAATTACTTTGTTTAACAACCTACCCTTTGTCAACTGAGCTAATTGACTGAACATTTATTCACTTTTAGTCCATAGCAAATGTGACATAATTTGACCTTGCACAATCCCTGAAGAAAGAAAGGTAGCCCGAGATAAACTGAAATAATCTCACTGTATATAAAGACAGATAAAATACAGGAACTTACTCATTTGTCTGACAAAACCTTAGAACTTGATGATCACAATTATTTCATATGCCATCAAATAGCATATTTCAGGACTTTTGAGTCTATGAATTCTAAATGCTCAAAAAAGTAAAATTCATAGTTCTGTGCAGGGATGCATTTCTTTCAAATATGTACCGGCATTGTTTGGTGGGAATCCATTTAGAAGACCATTTTATGGAAAGTAAATTCCTTTTCCCTCTCCCTCCCTGTCATCACCAAAGAATCCATATTCCATTTGGATTCACCTGATTATGCAGGAAGCATCTCAGCATATCACATCTTCAAAAGGTGAACTGGCCAGTGAGGCTTAATCAAATACGAGTGGCAAATGCATTGGGCAAAGATGTTGGACCCTGCTATAATTAATACTTCATTAGTCCCAAATATTCATTTAATTTCAGATTTACAAAATGATATCATCCTCATTTTGACTAATATGTAATTTTTTAGAGTGAAACATGTCTCTAGCAAACCTTCATGTTCAAACACAGAGAAGGAAAAAGTAATGCAAGTCCCTCCAGAAATCAGATTTTTTAAGTATTCATTTAACTCCTTCACATAATTTCAAACAGATTTCCACCATTTACTCTCACCCATATATTCTTTGTGCAGACAAAATTTGCAATTAAATTATGGCCATAAAGTACAGGACAGCATTAGCAAACTACCTCATCAGAGCAAGAGATACCTCATCAGAAGCGTGACATAGCCACCCTGGTTACACTAATAATACTCAATAGAGAAACTGTTTATAAATTACATACCAAAGTAGAAGGAAAATCAGAAGCAATATAATTACTGCTGCTTATAAAAAGGAAAATATTTACTTAGTCATCCTCTAAATAAGCATGTTGTATCTGTGCAACTCATCATATTATCCTTTTCTATAGAAAGTTTTTAATTACCCAGTTTCTCAACAAACTCAAATATTTATTCTTCTTAATAAGAAAAACACTGCTAGAATGCTCAACTTGACAAATCCATCCTTCATGCTTGCTAGACAGAAGTGTTGGTCCCACATCTTTTGAAAATGTATTTCAGAAGGATTGAGGATTTCCAACAATTTCCCTGGAAAGTAAAACTCTCTCTCGATCTAAATTAAGTTTTATTTATTTGCAATGCAACATGACACATAGCGGAAACTCTTTATATGTTGTATCAATCAGGTGCTATCCATTTTAAAAGGAGGGAAAAAATGCTATTTAACATATCAAAATAATTTTCTTACAAGCTAAATAGCTCAAAGACAATTCCCCTGCAATGTATGTTTATGAGAAATCAGCAGGAGCCATTTATGGTCTCATAATACATAAATCAACTGAAAGTTGAACACTTGGTCAGAGTCTGAAACATCACAACATTAACTCACTGCGATTATAAAGCTTCCGTTACCCCCTTACCCCCCTTACAGGTGTCAAATTGTTGTAGTGTTACATTTTTTTGTTAGTAGCTGGTAACAGTTAAATTGAGATGATAATTATTTCTTAGATGTATTTAAATGTCGGTTTGGGGGACAAATCATGGGTTTACACATTACCTAACAAAAATGCAGAAAGATACTAAAAATTGTCTTATTTTTCCTGAACTAAAGAATTTAGTGACAAATTAACTATTTCTTCTAGACAGACATACATGCCACTAAGGGATGGAAATAAACAAGGCTCTGAAACATCCATGTTTATCTTTTCACTAGAGCTTTTGATTTCAGAATAATTACCTATGCACAAACTCTAGATGGCAACATTGCACTTACTGTATTAGTAAAACAAATGTCACACTAAGTCCCTACATATCCTCTTTATCAACATTTTATGTGCCACAGATCTATAGCCTCTTATTATAAGTGTAATGAAGCAGAAGTTATTGAAGCATTTTATTGATTGCTCAGATCACAAGTTTACTGTCATACTGAATTGGCACCTTACTTGCTGAAGCAAACTGCTGACACCTTTTTAAAAAAGTGACAACTACATCTATTTCATGACCAGAAATCCATTTTCATCTCTATCAAGACAAGAATGCAATTTTCACTTCATTTAACTGATGTTAGGCCTGCTCAAGGAATGATGCTTAGAAAAAGACACAAGTTTAAGGTTCTTAAAATAGTTCTGGTAACTAGAATGCAGCTCAGCTGTGGGAAAAATTTCAACCATCACTCAAATCTATAAACAATACAACATTCTAAGAATCACTTATGTGAACTATCAAGAGGGCAGTGTTCTCTTTCAATTTCAACATTACTGAAACACTATTTTTATATTCTTTTAATAAGAAGCTATGCCAAAATATTAGTTTTCATATGGAACCTTGCTCTACACAAAGTTCACTTTAACATGGGATTATTTCTTGAGTGGTGCCTGCACAGGTCAAAAAGACCAAAAAAATCTATTTTTCTGTGACCTATAAAGAAGGAAATAAAGATACTTAACACCTCTTCAACAGTGTGAGTCAATGTCATACAAAATTAGGAAAGCAGAAGCTGCAAGGAAGAAGAAACAAATACTTAACTCTAAAAAAGAGGGGGGGGGGGGAGTGTTACTGAACAGAGGCTGTGATACTCAAGCTACTTTCAGAATACACTTTCAAAAAACATAAAAGCACAAATAGAAGGTTGGATTCAACTGGAAATCAAGTTAAGCATTTTAGTGAATTTGTTCCTTTTCTTAAAATAGTATCTAATAATTGTTATGTCAACTTTACCACAATATAATCTAATTTTCTGAAAACAGCACTATGAACAGGGTAAGTATTCTTTGGTATAATTTTATGGTAACTTGATGAACTAGTGTGGATAAATAATAGGAAAAACATATTGATTTAAAAATACTTGATAAAAGTGCATCTTTTTGTTAGTTTCTGCCAACCAAAACCCTCACAAAATGATTATACTTGACAGCTAGTTTCTATTTTATTTTTAAGGGGAAAGAAACTCCAGAAGGGTAATTAGAAATGTTACTGCACAATGTAATTACTGAAATCCGTGTAAACCAACTGAATAGTAATGACTGATATGTTTCTTATAAAGTATAAAAAGGAAAAGTTATGGAGAAAATCTTTTGTTTGTGTATTGCAGATGTATTCATCCTGCAGCACTTGAGTCAGCAGTTTCAGGAGAACACCACAAGGAAATAGAAGAAATACAGTCTTTATTTTGTTCTGGTACTTGCAATATTTCAACTTTTTTAAGTTGGTAATTTTTTTATGGATCTTCATAGCAAAGTAAGAAAAACCTTATGAATTATAATGTTTATGGGTGTAGCTTAGAATAATAACAGCAAAACTGTTGGATATGCAGTCTTGAAACCGTGTTTTTAAGCTTGTGTTCCCATAGCTGAAATGGTGAATAGTAGAATCAGTCAATAATTTTATTCTCTCTTGTTTTCTTATGGGTATTTTACATACTAGCTCCATTACTTCAATGTAATGTAATTTGCTGTGGTTCAAATGATTAATTACTATTACTGTAAGTTCTGCTAGATCAAGCTAATGAACATTCAGCACAATTTCCTGTCACTTCTCATCCCAGCTCAGCCCCCTCATCCCCACAGATAACACACGTCCAGTAAAAAAAAAACCAAAAGCACATAAAATAGAACCTTAGAACTAGCTATGTTTGTCAAATATCACATTTAAATTTTCCTAAACCCTTGTAAGTAACATATGCTTAAAACCATTTAAATATACTTTAAGCAACTCATGATTCTCAAATATTTACACATACACATTTTCCAGAACAAATCTTTACCGTGGCTACGATAAGATATTGTTCTGTTTACCCATTCATGTATGTTTTATATTATTTAATAAAGGACATATCAACAGCTTGAATAAAGTGTAATTCTAAGTGAAGAAAATGTTTAAAAATCATTAATAACATTTTAAAAGGTATTTGAGTCTTCTCTTTTGGCCTCTGTTTAGCTGTGCTAGGCCTGTGAATGACAGCTTCCCTGCTTGAAGCACACAGAAAGCACAGCCTTCCTCATTCACTGTCAGTACTATGGCCTTTTCACACGTTCCCTCCACAGCAGTGTTTGTCCCCAAACACTGGAACCCTGCACAATGGCATTCCTACTTCAACACCCCCACCAACAGCACCACTACATATGAAGAATGCTAATGAGATGGACATCCCCCATCTCTGAAAGTGTTAACTATATCCCATACTATCAAATATAATGTTATTTCTGTTGTTATGTATTCATCTCACTTGAAAGCAATTTCATTTCGGTGGTAAGAATATTTTTAGAAAAATATCAACAGGAAATACAGCAGCTTGGCAAAAAGATTACACAATGTCTTACAGGCATTCACATTAATTGCAGAATAATTCTAACAGCACTGTTTTTTAGATTTCACTTTTTTTTTTGCTAGAAAACTGTGTTTTACAGTCCCAGAATTCACAGCATTAAAATGTCACTATAAGCTTTGTCAAGATTTTAGTGGAACTTACTTATAGCTCCTTATACAGGTATGTAATTGCAATTATAAAGAGTTTAAAGGAGAAAAAAAAAAATAGAAGGTTTCTGTAGTATAGTGTTATATATATATTTTCTTCCTTTCTCCCTTATTTAAAGAAAAGCACAAACCACTTTGCAGAGTTCATGTGCTCTCTCAGTTTTACCTGTTCTTCTCCACCTACACTATTCTCAAGGAATACTGTTTAAAGAATACTGAATATCCCCTTTAAAAGGATACAAAGACTACAGCAAAGAGATGGTAGCTCCTCACTGTTTCCTTCCTCTGGGCAAGAAGCAACAGAGTGATTATAAAGACAACACTGTGCAACCAGTGCACTGTGTGGACCAGGAACTATGTATGGTTTTAATTCAATACAAGCATTTGAAACTGAAGTCCAGATGGTTTTTAATAGAAGCAGATTTATTAGCATATTATTACAGAAGTATATGTATTAGCATATTATTAGTTGTATGTTCTATTTGATTTCAATGAACAGACTATAGTGTCTTAGCACAGTAATACAGAATCAAAGAATTTTCAATTTTTGTTGGTTTTTTTTTTTTACTTCCATTCCTTTTTTATTTCAATGAAAAGACAAACTAAATACAAGTAATTCAAATGTCAAAATAACAATGAGATAAAGAGAAGTCAAGAAAACATATTTAATGTTGTCAAGTAATGGCTGGATGTTATATTGGTATAAATACTGTATGCAGTCATCATAGTATTATGTTGTCAGGCCTCAGTACAACAGGACAAAGTGATAGTATTTTGATTGAATGTCCTGCTTCTTTATTAATGTGTATCCTAATCTTATATCTGTATCATATCACAATGTGCTCTTTTCAGAACAAACTTGCTTTGGTTATTTATAAAAAAGGCCAACATAAGTAAAATATAGGACGATTATAGTAAGAAGTATTGTTATACCTACTGTAATACATAATGTACAGTTACTATAATGATTTCATTTACGTACTAAAAAACCTTCAGTTAGAAAATGGTTGGAAAAATTATTGGAGAGACACTTTAAACTGAATTATATGTCGTATCTTATCTTTGAAGTAATGTAATTCACACAAGCTTTCAGCATATTAACTGCACAAAACCATCAACATCCTTGTGCTGTAAAATTTTCATTTAAGCACTTAAAACAGTTTGAAATGTTTATTAAAATATTTTAATTGTAAGGTTTGTGTAGACAATTAACTGTCATATCTGTATTGGCATTTATTCTCATAATCCGGTCTCTTAAAATTTAAAAATGTCCAACATGGTTATGCTGAACATATGTCTATATGCAAAGCTTTCATTATAAAAAAACATTTGTCTTCAGAAGAGATTTCAAGTCTCCTAAAATTATTATATTTTTCTTGTCATTTACAATTTCCAGTGGAACACTGCTGGGTAATCACCAGAGGAATGATTAACATAAGTTAATTTACTGAAATGTCTTTATATGTTCTTCACAGAGAAGAGCAAAAAGTAGTTAATAAATGACTTGCATATGAATTTTTATTTAGAAACTGCATTGTCTGTTTTGTTTTAATAATTACTATTATACTGTCTAAATACTTGTATGCATGTTATATATTTTTTCTTAAATGAGTAAATATTATATGTTAAGGCATTGGAAAAGAAAAGATTTCATTTCTGTAGCTGTTGTGAGAGGCAGAATTGTCTTAAACGTAAAGAATTATCCACAAAAAGTGTAAAAATATTTCTCCCTTTTTAATGTATAACTCTGAAATATTCTGAAACAAGTTTCATTTTGGTTTTTTCTGCTTCTTTCTTTCTCTCTCATTTTGTTTTTGTTTGATTTCTTCTTGCTGACCACTATTAGCTCTAAACAGGAACAGTCTCTTCCAAAGTCAATTCTCATTTCTCTTTATGGATCTGACAGCAGGAGGTGCTGTATAAACAGTGTGACTGACACTTTGCTTGCACCTCTCCTCCCCCTTCCTACACAGGCTGGTAGCTTATCTATCTGATGCAGTCATTCTTAACTCTGAGGCCCGAGATCATTTTAAAATCTGAGGTTCCTAGATAGTTGTTTAATTTCTATATAACCCTTTTTCTGGAAAATCTATATGTCTACTATTTTTATAAAGTACTCACCTAATCCTTAAAAATATATACATTCTTATGCATATAAATGAATTTAAGTAACTATACTGAACAAGATAGTATTTTTCTTATATTGCCTAAAATAAAACACACAATTAATTAAAAATAAACCATCTTATTGCTCCCCAACTATCAAACAGTATATCCAGTATCTGTATGCTACTATCTTTTCAAATTAAAATTCATGACTGTTGTATTTTTTTTAGTGACACATATATAGGAATTAAAATATTGAGGGTTTAAAACATTATACATTTAGTTAATTTTTCATAATGGAACACCAGTTAGAAGTGTTTTATTTATTTATTCAAAAAATGTTTCAAATAAATAATTATTTAAATTAGTTTTATGGGAAGATCTATGAGACCAATAAATAATTGCATGTGCAGAAGAAGCAATGAAAAATTATTGCTTTAGAGAATTTCCACATAAGGGGCACCACAGCTAGGCACAGTATGCATCAAGAACAGATCAGACATATGACATCCCACACCAAAAGTAAGATACAATTAATTCCTTTACAGTCGGCTTTGCAATTACAGGAGAAACATTTCATTTTCCTAACAGGCACTGCAGCTTATGCAAGGTATGTCACACTTCTTTATGACACAGTGCCAGTTGCTCATTTTATAGAATTAGTACATTTGAAAATGAAAACAAAAAAGCAGACTTTTAAAGAGTGGGACAACTCACCTGTTTGCAACAGTCTGCAGACTGTAATCGTTGGTGCAGGGCCAATAGAACTCCTTGGATATAAATCTTTGCTCCTTGAGAGGCTGAAACCTTCTCTATTAAAGACCCAAACAGGTCCATACAAAGGTGTGATGGAATTTTGCAGGCATCTGTCAAGCAGAGGAGCTATGCAAAGAAAAGAAGATAAAGGTAAAAAAAGCAACGGCATTCTTTTGACCCAACTGAAATATACAGTCTGTAACGCAGCCTCAGCATCAGAACTAACTCTTAATATCTATTATTTATATCTGACCTGGGTTAAGTCTTGGAAAAGCAACTCCTGCATTTCTAGTGGCCACCATGAAGGACGTATTTATATTGAGACACCCCCCATGAAAGACTCATAAGCTTCGCGAGCACACCTGAATAGTTCTGAAGTGTGCCTAACTAGCTGCACGGAGTGTCATGGTGTGCACTGATTGCCTTATCTTCTCATTTATCACAGATGAGTTGGAACCAACCTTGCTGAAATATGCTTGCATTGTCCTGATAAAATTGCAAGATCCATGTTGTTTCTGTATACAGTTTCCTGTTGAGGAGCTGACATATACCTACCTCATTATAAATGATAACATTCATAAAATATAATCAACATTCTCATTTTATTATAACCTTCTTATTGCCACTACCCAAAAACCTACTCCTAACTAATAAAAATGCTCAGTGTAGCTGTTTAATAACAAGGAAAGGTCAAATGAAGAGATAGATAAAATTGATTCATGGCGATGGTCTCAACAAGATCTTTTTCTTGCTATTCTTAGATTTCAAATCACTGTAAAGGTTGAAAGTGTTCTCTCAAAGGGACCTAATGTCAATATGTGTGACAAATAAAGAATGATTATTTTGGCTTCAGGCATTACTGAGATGCATGTGCTTTGCAGATATTTTTGGGTAATGCATACACGGGCCTTTCTTATATGACAAAATAAGATAGTATTAAGTAGCATTTCAGGCTTTAACCTGGGGGAAGGGAAGAGAAAGGAAGGGAAAAAAAAAAAAACCCAAAAATCACACCCAAATCTGTTTTTTACTAGTAATATATGAGAAAATACAAGAAATAATAAAACATATAGAGCGCATTTGTGAACAATGCAAATACAATTCTATACATAATTTTTTCATCTAGTCAGTCTATATTCATAAAGATTCATATTTTCATATAGATATAAATGATGGATTTCTTAGGTACACAAATACTAGGAACGAAGTACAGGTTTAGTCAGAGAAAGTACCAGTGGATGAATTACACTTTACATAGTTTATTGAGAAGACAACCATTCCTTTCAGATACGGGAAATATTTAGCCTCAATAGCTGTTCACTCAGCTGTGAGAACAAATAGAGTCAGAACTAAGGCTTTTGGACAAATACAGAAGGAACATATCATACAGTTAAATCCATCTTCAAAGATCAAGAAATAGGTAAACATGCAACAGACCATACAATAGCCTCTGCTACAGTGTATTTTATGAATGATTTAAGCACACGTTTAAGCAAAACTGTGTGTTTAGTTTTCTGAAAGGCATTATTTAAAAAAAAACATGTAAAAATCCAAGTCTTCTGAATTGCACAATTTTGAGCTATACACATATCATCTTGTCTGTAATTTTATGCATTCTCACATAAAGAGTCCTGAGAGCTTCCATACAGTATGCTTACTTTTTCAGCAGATATCCTTGCATCTACTTCCATCCTGAGTACTTAGCAGAAAATTCCATTTTTTAATTAGTTGGCAAAGCCATTAAAATTTATTTAAATCCCATTGAAGTTCCAGTGTTGTTCTGACATTCACAAGACTATATAATCTCAGTTCAGCAAAATACACAAATACTAGAATAAATAAAAGCACTACAAAAGGTCTGCTAAAATCTAAAGGAGTACCTACATGGTTAACAAAACCAATTAAGTAATCTCTTGAATGAAAACCTACCACATGATTCTTCCAAAGTAATTTAGAATTGTCTGTCGGTCTTGCATGTACTTCCCCTGTTACAAAAGTAGAAATTGGTATGCAGAATCTTCTATCAATGACCAATGATAAGAAAGAGAAGCAACATAAGAAGATGTGGAAAAAGACATACATGTGTTCAATGCTCCGCAGGGACTTAAGAAAACAAGCTGAAACCCTGTCCGTACTTAAGTTTATGATAAAAATCCCATTTATCTAAAGGGAGACTAGACTTGACAAAATAAGGCTGATGGGGATTTATTGAACATGCATAATATGCATATTAACCTCCTCTTACTGATTATCCTAAAAAGTAATACTGCAAAACTTTTTTCAAAATATGCCATTGAAATAAACACTACAAACCAAAAGGAATACTATATAGCATTAAACATTTGCCTTTAAAACCTGATTTGTCAGGATATGACCATGCAATTGAATATGTGCCAAAATTATTTCAAGATGACAACCAGTGAATTAATACTTTTTCCAGACTATTCTAATAAAGTACTTACTCCTTAACATTGGTGTGAGACATGAAATCAAGAAGATCAGATGAGGTAATGAATGACGTTTGACCAGGAAGTTATTTTACTTCAGCACTCAGCAAGAAGCATCAGAATTTGCTTCATGGGATAAGGAGTGGCCATAGTCATACCTAGTTCAAAAGAAATAAAAGGATGAAAATCTGATCCCAGTGAACTCTCTGGAAGTTTTAAAATTAACTTAAGCAAATAAGGTTTTTACTAAGTGCTTTTAACTTGGTTACCACAAGAAAACAGTGACAAACAGAAATGAAAATAAACACAAGTAGTGCTGCTTTTCTCAGCGCGCAACCAGACTGAAACACAGCAGTGAGAAAATCTACGTATGCTGGAACTGCATGTTACACTTGAACACTCAATATAATACTATTAATTATTTTACCACAAATAATTTTAATGCTGGTACAACGCGGCCATGCTGAGTCACCTTTTCTGAAGGTAGTGACCTTCAGGACCAGAGTGAGAGCAGTTCCAGAACCTGCTGGGATGGCCCAGAAGGGAAAAGTGTCTCCCCCTTTCAGACAGGCCTAACATCCAAATTAGTCAGTCACAATGAGTATCAGACCCAAATAATTTTTTATAAGCAAAACTCATTTCCATAAAGATCAGCTGATTCTATCCATAACAGTACTTGCTTCATTCCACACTTAACCTTTTGTTTCCACATTTATAGTCTCAACCAGATTGCATTCTTTCATTTTTTCCCCATTCTTTTCACCTACTTTTTAAAACTCCGAAAATCAATGGTATTTAAGTTATTATTATTAAGCATTCATTGAAGTACAAAACTGTGTGTTCCTAGAAAGGGAAAGGAATAAAGGTAGAACAGCATGGCAGTAATTTTAGAAGAGTATACTTTTACTGAACTAGTCTGTAAGTTTATTGCTCTGGGTATCTGTTTGGTGATTCCAGAAGATGACCTTAGCACTCTAGGTAAAAAATTCATGGTTACTCTAAAAGTATTCCTAGTTCAACAATGTTTATGTTGTTCTCATTTGAAATTTATGTAGGTATGTAAGAATAATTTTCAATGTACAACTACCTACATCCAGACTTCCATCCACTAGTCTGAGCTAATACTCTTGAAAACTAAGAGTATCAATAATGACTCTATAAAGAATCTCTCATCTCCAATAGAGTGCTTTCATATTATGGCTTTATTATACCAGTCTACGAAGCAAGGTGAAAAGAACCTAGAGGCAAAATTTCCCAAATCTGCTCTTTTTTTTTCTTTTTTTTTTCTGGTTTTTTTTTTTTGCATGCCAGGTCAAGCATTGACTAGCCCTTCAAACATTATAGCTGGTCAAACATTGCAAATGTTGAGAACTGTGAAGAAGGACTAGCAAGGTCAAAACCAGAGTGTTGATCATTGCAAAAAAAAAGCCAAAGACTAGCTCTTGGGAAGCATATGAGCTAACTAGTAAGGTTTAGGAACAACTGCTCATGACATATGTCTCTCAGGAGGCTAGAGATTTTATTATGAGATACTCATAGAATTCCTGAGAGGTAGTGATGAGAAATGAGTCCTTGATCAGAAAGCGAAATAAATTTTAAATGAAGGAAACTTCCCTTCAAGGAAAGCTGAGCAAAGGCAGGTAATCAGGAATTATGGGAAGTATTTTAAACTACTACACAAAATCCCCTCTCTTTATAAAATTTTTTATGCAGAATTTAAAATACTGCTTTAGAACTCATCTACATTTTTTTCTTTTTTAATTGAATAATTTTTACCATTGAAGCAGTCTTAGCTGCTAGATAGTCAGCCATGGATAGAGCACCACAGGATCTTTGCTCCTCAGCTAAGATGAGCAGTGTAAATATACCTTCATTGCTTTTATTCTCTCCCTCATTGATTTTTTGACTTGATATCACATGACAAACATTGAATTTCCTTGAAGAAAATAATTGTTTTACAGTGTAATTTTACACTCCTCTGAAGAACAGAGATGAGAAATTTTCCCTAAAACAAAAGTCAGAGATTTAAAATTGATGGAGATAATGGCATGAAGCCACTGTGGCAAACAGGAGAGAAAAATCTGCTTTCTTTTTTGTCTTTAATTTGTCTTTAAATTTGCTGAAAATGGTAAGAGTGCAGTGTTGATCAAATGGAGTGACAGAAAGCAAGAAATCCAAAGCCCAGTAGGACATCCATAAAAAGTAGAACATTTGTAAAGGAATGGGGAAATCACCCTCTAGCAACTCACAATCATCACAAGAAGACTGTAAAAAAATAAAAACACATCTCCCCAAATTCAGTGTGTTAACTTAGTTTTTACTTAAACTCATGATATTATTGGGGCATAAACATTAGTATTCTGCTGAGTTCTTTTCTAGATCAGTTTCTCGCAGCAAATAACCTGCAAAACAGTAAAAGTACTTTTAAAATAAATAACAGTATCAGAATAACAGGGAAAAAAGAAATCATTAATACTTCTTCTGCTCTGGAAAAAAATATACCTTTTAATATGATCAAAATACTAGAAATTCTTTTACACTTCCTCAGGACAATACGCACTGTACACTGTATACATCTTACATCATGAGCCTGTGCTAGCATACACTGTACTTCACTGTTGCTTGTTTTTAGCAAACACCACACAAGCATTCTGTCCAGGGCAACTGGCACGCACCATCCAAAATTATGGCGTATATGGGGAAACTGAATGATGGAGAACATGCATTTTCCACTGTTGTTCAAATTATGTCAGTGAGTTTTTACTCAAACAAAACCTAATCTAACAGCTGCTGCGTACTTTTGTTTACATGCTATATGTCAAATCGTATTGTCCCCAAGGTACTTATGAGAGATGCTTTAGCAGTCATTTTCTTAAATACTGATGCCTATCCGAATTTGGATTTTTCCACCATTGAACAGAATGACAAGCACACGATTGCTGTACTTAAAGCAATCTTTCACAGCTGCTTTGCTTTTTCAGTGATCCCATTAAATTGACGGCATATGCCTGTGGGGTCTACAACGTTACAATACTGCTGAACAAGATGTTGATTGTACAATACAAATTTGTACAACACAACTTGGCTTTATTGTCGGAACTGTTTCCCAGGTCATCCTTCCATTTATTTTAACCTGAGCAACATTTAATTTAAAAAGGTATCTATCTCTGTGACCTTTTACTGAGCACCTGGTTATATTAATTGTTTAGAAGTGCTAACTCTAACACTCAGTGGTTAGTAGGCATGAAAACATAACCAAAAAGTCTCTTCAGTTCCTAAAATGAGCATGAGTCATGTCTTTTCTTGAACTGAACGAAGTAGCTCTGCATTAAATATGCTGGCACATCTTCTGCTTGAGCAAGTGGACCGAAATGGTGTGAATTGTTAATGCCTTGCTGCTTTGGTTCACGGCTTGTGATTGATCATTTGTAACTATATCTACTCCTTGTTCCATGAAATCAAGTATGGAGTAATGGGTTCATCAGATTTTTGGGTTAAATTGAGAGTGAAGAGGTACTGTGTGTGGAAATAAGAGTTGCCATGTTCGGGGCTGGCCTTGTAACAGCATGGAATCTAAAGGCGATATTCAAAACCACTTCACTCATCATACGCTTACTGATTCTGAATAGGGTCCATTTGCAGGGGACGTTTGGTAGTTTTCCAATACACTTTATGCCTCTTTCTCCACTTCTACCACCCTGCACATCCCTTTTTTTTTTCCCTTTCTTTCTTTTTTTTTCTTTTTAAGATTTTAAACTAGAATAGTTTATAACAGGTCATCACAGAAAACTAATAGATTTCAATAACTTGCTATGAGGAAAGTAAAAATAGCCTTGGAATGAAATGACTGTCCTCCATCTAATTAATGATACTACCTAAACGTTAAGTCATTTGCATGACACAAACTATAAAGAACACAGCAAAGTTTTACTTAGCATTCAGAATTATAATCTCACATTTTGTAGAAAATTATTTTTCCAGACAGAAAGAGTTACAATAGCCTTAAATTTACTCCTTGGTAAGGAGTGCAGGAATGACATATTTCCAGACACTACAACATGACTTGTGACTTTGCAAACAGCAGTGTGTGGGACCACAGCAATGCAAGCCAACAGCAACCAGAAGTGACAACTTGTGATGGCCTGCAGGAGAGTAATCACATTACAGTATCTCCACAGAACAAGAAAGGTAATGTATGTCAGTATCAAACTTGCTGCAATGCTCACAGTGTTCTGTTTGTGCCACAGAAGCCTCACTGTATTTACTGTGCCAACAATTCCATTACTTTAAAACAATATATAAAAGGTATTTAATTACATGTGAATGTTTCACGTGGAGTGAATGAATCATTCTAGTCACATGAAACTTACAGTGGGGTTTTCCATCTGCTCTTGTGCTGAAGTTCAGAGACAAAACTAAAATCTGGACAAATTTAAGACCAAAAGAGAAATACAGAGTAATAATTGATTACTACTGCACCTCATTTAGGAGTAAAGAATAAAATGGAAGGGGATTAACTGGAAGGGGATTAAATGGAATGGAAGTGGAAAAGAGAGTACTGCATGTATATACATCATGTGACAGCTATAATCATATTAAGAGAAAAAGAGAGACACAGCAGTTTCATTCAGTTTCATCCAATCTAGGTCATATAAGATTTTTAATCTCTCTTCTTTGATTAATAGTTATCCTGATGAATGTACGTATAGCACAAGTCTACAGCAATCTTGTCAATGAGCAAGTTTAGTCATTAAGAGTTTCTGGAAGACTTCAATCTGTGCAAAATTAGAGAAACAGAGGAAGCAATCATGAATGAAGAAGCCACTTTTTTCAGAACTCGTTTTGAGAGTTCTCTATCTTTTTCACTCTTTTCCTGTCTTCATGTTAGCATTAGAGAAACTTTTTTAACTAATCAGACTTATGATGGCTTTGTTGACTTACAGTTGTTGGGAAGGTTTCCTACACTTACACAAGGAGCTGTACCACCTTTTGGAAGATGTTTATCAAGTCTGTGGAGGTGTTTTGTAAAGAATAATAACTTTCCTGGTTATTTCCTTTCTTTAATTGTGACTAACTTGCAAATTCAAGTCATTGGTACCATAAATTGAAAATGCCACCAAAGGGATAAAATAGTTCCATCATATAGAGTAGTAAGGCTCTGAATATATCAGTGGGTTCTTTTTTCAGAAGTACTGACAGGGTATAAATTCAGTTTCTCCTCAGAGAGTTTTGGGGAATATTTAGCTGAGGCTGTCAGGCTCTTCTTATTACAACTGTTTTCATGAGCATTGTCTCTATTTTTTATTAATCCAGATATTTATTTTATTTTTATATACAAACTTTGAAGTAACAAGAAAATGCTCGTAATGAAGACAGCCTTCTTTCTTCCTAAAATGTGGTCAGGGAATGACACCTGGCTTGTGAGGAGAGTCAAAATACCATGAAAACTCTACTCCTAGCTGCAATGAAGTCTGATTTACTTCTCTAAAAGTGGTTAGGTCTAGAAGAGAGCTAAGCGGACTACTTACATAGACATTTGTTGAGGTGCACAACTGAAAGAATTTAAGACTCCTTTTAATGATTTACAAATGCTACATCTTTGTATACTGTTTCCATGACAGGAGGATTATTTATACACACAGGCACTTCTAAAGTCTGAAGCACATGAACTCATTTATTTAAAACCTTGTACTAAAATTCTTTGGTCTGAATAACGACAAGAGGTATTCAGGAAAAAGGAAAAAGATGCCATAAGGATATGTACTTAAATGCTTAATTAAATTTACAGTACAAAGATATAGCTATTTGCTAGAAAATAGCCATAAAGGAAAGCTCTAATAAATAATTCCTAGCCTTCTTAAACAGAGCTGGAATGATACCTTATTTATAGACCATAAACAGGAGTAGAAGAGATAATCTGTGTGTGTTATCCCACTGAAACTTTAAGAAAAAGGTCTTAAAGAGGTACCTACAGAAAAAAACACATGCAATCAATGAAAAAAAAAAAGATGAAAACCTATGCAAATATTAAAATGCTAGCAGTACACAAACCAATAGATTTATTCGTGAGCTTATTTACTATTTGCCATTTTTAGTTTAATTTAAGGGCACCATCCTACACAAAAGTTAAAAAATAAGTCCAGATTTGCTTTTCTGTTCCTCAGTGTAATGAACAGAAAGCCCATCCTACACATGCTACTTAACCATTATTATGTTGCCAATTTTGTCTCCACATATGTTGCATTAGTATTTCACTGGAGAAGTCAGATTCATCCTCACTTTGCAATCATCTGAAAACTTTAAAAAAAGAAAGGTGTTATTGCAAATAATTAAGACCTAATTCTTTAAAAAAATACGTTAATGTATAAATATGCTGTACCACTTAGAGAACAAAGGCCTTTGCAATGTAGTCTATACCTCACATAAAATGCAGAATGTACAGCTGTTGATCCTTTGATTTCCAGTAATTGGCAAGTATAATATTCTACATATGCAAATTTATTGGAAATACAAGAAATCAAATATTCCAAGTTGTCCTTTGAAAAAAAAAATTCATTGTAGGCAGGACAAAATATTATGTGTTTTTTCCAACTGAAACAGTATGAAATGAAAAAAGAAGAATTTAGATGCTTGTGAAAAAATGCTACTTCTATCAGATGCTGTACATATACATGTAACAGGAAGCCCTACTTGAAAGGCATTATAGACTAAGGTACAGAAAGAAAACTATTACCAATTCTAAGTACTTTAGCCACACAAAAAGATGAATATGCTGTGCAAATTTTTTTATGTGTACTCATGGACTACAGATAGCCATGGTAGAAAATAAATACCATGTAGCAATGTCTTGAAAGTTTATCAGTGACTTCAGTGTCGCTGTTTATACCGGGAGCGGAGAGATGCAGCAACACACAAATGCAGCAAGAGCAGGCAAAAGAAGCAACTTTATTAATTTCTAACCCCGTTTTATATACCCCAGCCCCATAGGGCGACTGGTCAGTGATCACCCATCTCCTAGGGGGATTGGCTGAAGTCCTACAACACCCATTTCAAAATATTTTTCCAATGTACCATAAAGAGAACTTAGCAAAACACCAGGTGTTGGTCCAGCTTACAAAAAACATCCTACTGTTTTCATAACTTGTGTGAGAAAGGCAGGATTCTCACCGAATATTGTGAGACCCTGAGAAAATCCCTCTGCTAGCAGCTTTTCAGCATACACACTTCAGCAAAATATTCCTTAGCAGTGGAAAGTATATGGCCTACTAGCATGCATTTGAATTACACTGGGTGCTGCAGAGGAGAAAGATGTGTTTGATTTTCCCATGCTAACTGCATATTTTGACTAGAGCATGAATACTTTGAATGCTTTGAATCAAAAGATATGCTAGAATCCAGAAATGTCACCATTACTTGATTTAACCTCTGATTCCCATTAAACATACAAATACATGTTTTTGTATTAGTTTAGATGTTTAATTCTAAGTACCTTTTTGTTCTGATAACTACCTTTTTGTTCTGATATCAGAGACAGAATGTCTTCTTTAGGAGCATTTAGAAAATACACTTCAAACTTAATAATGTTTTGGTTTGTTGTATACCATCACACTAAGGGATATCACAAGCCATTTCTTGCACCCATAGTCGATTTCTAAATTATGCTTATTGTTCATGTCCACATTGTTCCAAGTTTTCCTAGTCATGCATTACAGCTATTGTTTCAGAGAGAATCCTTCCACTATAAGAATTTTATGCTGAACCAGGTTTTTGGATTGAATAACATGAAGTCATATACCTCAGTCAATTTAAAACATGTACGTCTTGATAGCATCATCCTAAATACTATTCGCTTGTTACACATACTTCAAAAGAATTGATTATTGAATATTTATCTTACCTTTTTCCAGTTTGTACAGAAATCATAATACTTGAGGCTACCTACAATAGCTGGTTTTATATTGTGCAACACTCTTCAGTGAATGCAAATTTTATGAAACAGGTGAATCATCACTATAGCAGTTGTGTGATTAAAGCAGAAACTGTCACTGAAATGGTGCTAGTGAAATTACCTGTCATTCTTTGGAAGAAAGTCTAAGACAGATAGCACACAAGTTACTTTTTGATGACAGAAATGCAATACTTTGACCAAGAGAAATTCATTGTTCATGGAACTGTTGAAAAGAAAAGGAGAGAGGAAAATACTAATGACATTATTCACCCATCATGCATGCCTATTTCAGGTGAATATCCTAAGCTGCCTTTTTCAAGGCACTCAGAGAAAACAGCCAAAGTATGAAGAAAAAATTTATGAGTCTTATAAATATTAAGAGCAGTATGCCCTTTTTTAAAAACTCCACATTCAACTGCAATAGCACATGTTCAAGTGTGAAAAACACAATCTCCTACCTCAGCAGAAACCCCATTCCACAACTGACATTGCTTACCAAACAGGAGAGATGCTGCTTCTCCAAAGTAATACAACTTGAAATAAGACAAAGAGAACGCACCATCTAGAAAGCTTTGTGTCTCCTGCTTGTATTTTCCCTCCCCCCCTTTTTTTTCCCCCACTTTCAATTGTAATTACAGCAGCTTCAATGCTGTTCTAACAGGCACAAACATGGAACTCTTTCAAAGGTGTTGCATATTGCCTAGGACTGATGAATTATAATATATTCCCCTCCACTTGCTCATTTGTGTACATATTTGCCATATTTAGGCTCAAATGCCATGTTTATGACCTAGTTCTAACCTAACTCAGAGCACTTTATGGCGAGACAGAAGATGGGAAAACATATTACATTACAATTTCTTATTCTTGGTCAAGATGTGCCAATAATTGTAGTTTCTGATTCTTTACAATTGAAGGTTCCTTATCTTTCTAGGCAGTTGCCTAAGTTTGGAAATATCTTAGGTCAGTAAGAGTATTTTAGACATTTTCTAAAGTTTGACAGGACAGAAAAACTGTCTCTTACAAGTTTAAATATGAAACAAATAGGGGAAAAAAAAAATCACTATTTATCTTGTTTCTTCTTTCAAATTTTCTAAACATACCTATCATGCTTTCCAGTTTTAATTGCATAAGGATAAATATTTTCACCATGAAGAAAATACTTTCTTTCAATGAATTATTAATCCAATTTGATATACATCAGCATATTGATTGCTGTACGGTAGATATGCAATTTTTCCACCAGAAGCCTGTACAGTGACAAAATGGAGATGGGAGGAAGACTGTGAAGATTGTAGAGTCTGGTAAATCTGCCATTTTGAGATTTGAAACAGAGACAGTAATTGTTCAATGCATCCATTTTTCCTCATTCAGTCAGTGATACAGATCTAGCATAACTGAAGTGAGAATGTTATCACTTATGTCAGGATTTCAGAAGAAAAAGAATCAGACATTTTTCAGTTGTGCTTCAGACCTTCCTGACAAGATACCACCAGTATTTGGTGAATTCATATCATTCTGCATTATTTTATTTAGAAGAGTCCTACAATGATCATATTGTCTTACAGACTTAAAAACAATGGATTACACAATTCAGAGAAGATTGAACGCTAGTATTCCAGGCATTCAGAATTCCTCACATGTAGTGAAAATCTTTGAAAGTATTCCATGTTGTGAATCTATCCTAGGTTTGAAAACTATTTACCATTTATTTCTAGAAAACTTTAAGTGTATCACAGACTAATAATAGAAATGAGGTTATATAAAGTATATATGCCATACTTATTTTGGCATACAAATACATACACACTCTAGACTTACCTGAAAACAAAGGCAGCATACCAATTGTTCTAAAACCTACTGAATTCCCAAGAAAGTATTAGAATGCCTTCCACGGGAAAAAAGATTCTTGGATATAGTGTAACTTTAAATATGTTGTAATATGGTTACAATGTTGTATCTTTTAACTGTTGAATATTTATAATTAAATATCTAACCTAATCAAAATCAACTGTATGTTCAAATATATATAACATGTATAACCCATGCCTCAGATACTCTTAGAAATAATGTTGCTTGGTAATAAATTCTCAGATAAGGTACTGTTAAATAACACACACAGGAGTAGGAGAAGAGATAGGTGTAATCAGAAGCAAGTTGTCTACTAGGCGAAGAGAAGCAGATTAAAAAGCAGGAGTCATTTCAGGAAATGGGGATCACAAAAGTAAAATTCCCCTTACCTAACCTAAACATTAATACATATAATCTCCGTTTTGTTGAAATCCAAGGTTTAGTAATTTAAGGGATTTTTTGGGGCTGTTTTTTTTAAAGAATAACCTGTAGTTATACAAAAGCAATAAAACTGTGGTAACAATGAAGGTACTTTGGAGATGCATTCATTCAGACATGCTAATAAACAAAGGTTACCTTTTCAATTTAATTTTGTGATGCAACAGAACGAGTTATCCTGTTCTGTGCAATTCTGAATCACTATAATTCTGTCAAAGGTGTCCTCAATAATTTTCTAGATACAGTTGGAAATGACAGGCTTGTGTTTCTTTTGCTTGGCACCATTATGAAGAACCAGGCCATTCACTGTTCAAGATACTTTCTTCATTAATGACAGATGGTCTGAAAGAGAAAAAAAAAGTCAAGTCAATATTTGGCTTCAAAATTAAAAACGGACACATCATGCTCCCTTTTCCCTGTTACCTTAAAAATACACACTGGCCTGTCTCCACTTAGATGCTGGTATTTTCTGAAATACTACCACCAGCTTCCTACTAACCGTGACATAAGCTGTAGCAAGCTGTCTGCAGTGATAGCCTGCATAAATCATCATTCCTGAAGGGAACAGATGTTCAGGGTATGAAAGAGTAATACCACAATTTAGTCATAATTAAAATTCACCTTAGCATGCCTCTATCAGTGAGCAGAGAGAAACATTTCACTTCTCACCTACAAAAATGAAATGCCTCTCATTTCTTCTGCTTCAGGAAAATTAAGCCTGAACCTTTTGTACATTGTTTGAGTTCCATATCTGACACTGCATCATATAAATGACGTTTTTATTTCACTTCAACTGTTATAGTCTTCTTCCAAACACAAGAAAATGACCTTTAAATGGTGTACTGCCTCTGCACGAAACACACAATTAAATCTTCAAAGGAGATTGTTGTACATTGCATGCAGAAATATAATCAGTAGCTATCTAGCTACAGATGAAACTGTGCCAATAAACACATTCATTGCACTGGTAACAATTCAGTCTGGAGGTATTAAAAAACTTAGGGGCTGAAGGCCTTTAAAAATTTAGTACTGTAAGATCACTAAAATCAGTGGGAGTTAGAGGATTAACTCAGGAAAAATCTGATCCTTAGCCTTGTAACTGCCATTAATGTTAATGGAATGTATCTATACACATAATTTTGAAAATGTAAGCCTCATACTGCTATTATTACAGTTGGATTACCTTAGATGAATGACAGTTCTTTTGAAAAATTGGTTTCAATTCACAAACCTTTATAACATGGGGCTACTTTATTATGAAATACAAAGCATGTGATTATGTTAATAAATATGTTAATAATGTTATAATAATGTTATGTTAATAAATAAATCCACTAGAGTGTAAATGGCTGAGCTTGTCATGGTGATTTAAAGGTTTAAGACAAAAGAGAATTTATCTTCTCGTCAACATTGATATTGGCAATCAATTAAAAAAAACCCTCTCTCATTAAACTGTGGTTTAGTTTCCCCATTAAATGTCTTTAGTGACATTCACAATGTCTTTAGAACTTCACACTGGATTGTAAAGTCCATGGATTAGATCCTCAGCGAATGTAAATTACCTAGCCTCATTGAATTCAGTCCAGCTACAGTAATTCACCGGGACTGAGAATGTGAATTCATAAATCTATTAATCTAGTAGGAGTCATTCTTTAAGCAAAGTTACTTCTCAACAAATAAGTGAATTTCAAATTTATGTTGGAAAAATTGTGATTTGCTTTCTTCCTCAAGGATGCACCTACATTAGTGCTTTAGTTCAAAGACT
Source organism: Todiramphus chloris collaris (assembly GCA_025345505.1). NCBI lineage: Eukaryota > Metazoa > Chordata > Aves > Coraciiformes > Alcedinidae > Todiramphus > Todiramphus chloris. The sequence goes on from JANVCC010000046.1 coordinate 10,922,395, forward strand.
GCAGTTTTTAAGTGAGGAACCCATAGCTTCCACTTAATGTACTTTGATTTGTATCACAGAGCAGTTTCAAAGCAGGAAAACCGATATCGTTTGGATGAACTAAACCAATGGATGCACTCCAGCAGCGTACCTAAACCCCTTCCATAAGTCCAGTGCACAGACTAGGGCTAGTCAGTGCAAAATCCCTCTAAATGTGTAGTGTGGACATTTAGATCCTTTGTACCAACTGCTTCATTCCACAGGTCTGTTTCTCTGGCACTATACAACTTAAAACAGATGTAGCTTCATTTTCCTGCTTTCTTCTCCAGAGCTCTTCCTGTTACTTGTAGAATTTATAAATTTTGCCTTATCTTTACTTTTGAAACAGCAGAACTGTGCACTTGCAGTTGTCAGGAAGGTATTCTGTGGTTCCTGTGAAACCAATTGGCACATTGCACTTGGTATGAACTTGTTAGAAATCTGCTGCTAAAACTCTAAACATTCCCATTGGCATTGATTAGGTTCCAGCATCAAAGGACTTAGCTGACTGAGTAGACTCTTAGGTTCAAAATAGGCTTTTACATAGCATATTTAAAACTACAGTGCCAGGTAGGATACAAATGGGCAAAGAGCATTAGTTCTTACCTGCTACAGTTAAAATAATAATGTTAAATTGGGCAATGCAGGGAGGCTCCACCGAATGGCATAAACAATTCACGGTCTTTATTAGTAAACAGGATAAGCAGAATATATTCCCACCAATTAAGTGTTACTAAAATAAATACGAAACTCCCCTATATATATATTTATGAAATAGGAAGAAAGGCCCAAGTTGCCTAAAATTTAAACACTCTAGTAGTAACAACACAATGTTGCATTCAATTATGTCCTCTGTTCAAATTACAGATACCCCTGTATTTGGAAACAACAGTATGCCCAGGTCACATTCCTGTGTTTAACTAAGTTTACAGTCACTCCCTTTTCTTTAAATACTTGAGAGTTTTTTGTCTCTGCATGTTCTGAAGTGTCATCATTTACTGCCACAGGCACAATGGCTATATTTAACTGATGATGACAGCAGTTGTCATTAGATTTTAAACTCACTAACACTAGTCTGACATATTATTTGAAGTCTGTCTTTATTCTAAATTTGATTAAAATTACAAACATCCCATCTTCTCTGCCAATCAACATATTTCATCCCCTTGCCCTGAACCTTTCTATGAACTCTTCAGGAAAATAGGTCATGGTATTAGTGTCCTTTTACTCTAAGGAAGGTCCTCAGATTGTGAAAAGACTGCTATAGGCTTTTCACAAAACACAAAAATCTAGGTTCATCAATGAATGATCAATTTTTTTCACTATGTTTTGTGTCATAAGAATCTTACTTCACAAAAATCATCATACATTTCCTTATAAAAAAAATTAAGTTACATTTTACTTTTGGAAAGAATTGAAAACATGTAAATGATTATCACTTAAAACTGCTAATATTTGTCTAACAATACAGGGAATTAAAACCAAAAAATAAGAAAAAATTCCTATGATTATACTTGAGCAGTGCAGATGCACTGAAAGTTGTTTCAAGAAATCAAAAAATTTGGTGTTGGTACAGCTTAAAAGAAGTAATTAATGTTTGTTCATGTAATTTCCTATGAATTCTTTCCTAACTTACACTCAAGTAAACCTGAAATTATTTGGGGAATTATACAGGTGTAAATGCCAAACGGACTAAGATAAGTCCTGAAGAGATTACAGCGGCAATGCAGTATGATAAAAACTTATAGTGACTGGGTGAAAGGTTAAGACCCTTCAGCTTTTTGGCTCTCAGACCTGAATTCAATTGATAGGTTGATAGTTTACAATGCAAACAATTGTCTTTCATTTGGCAGAAAGAATCATCAGTGCTCTTTATTTACCTTCCCCATTCCACCACCTAGCAATAAATTTTGATTTGTGCTTCTTTCATATCAGGGGTAAAAGATGTAATTATAAATTATTTTTAAAAGATTCTTACTCAATCTACAGGTTAGTGGGGATACAGATCTCAATGTTTTGCATTTCTTGAAGAATTTTTTATTTTAACACTCCCACTTAGTGCAAATGAAGAAATGAAGACAAAGGCTCTACAGGCCAAGATGCTTGTCTGTTGTTGTGAAAAGTAAGGATATAACTTTTATACAGCTCCTGGTTCTTTGTAGAAATAACTGTGTCTTAAAATTTGTTTTCCAGGACACCACTGGGGAGGTATTAGGACAAGTTCAACTACTGATTAAACAAAGCTGTACATTTAATGTTTAATTTACATTGTTTTGGCTGTACCTTTACATCCAGAAGACCTAATGCAGACGGAAGCTGTATCTCTCTCCCTTTAAATTCAAGTGGATTCTGTGTAAGGAATCGTATTCCCCCAAAACACAGTACTAACTTCTAACTGACTATTTTTGAGAAAATATTCCTTCTGGTGACTTTCTACCCTGACCAATTGGTCTTCCTTGGTTTTATTTACATATATATGTGTTCATTCATGTCTGTGTCTGTGTGTGTAAACATATTATCACTTTTGAATATGATTTTACAGCTTCTAGTTAAGTTGTCTTCACTCAATAAAGCCTATTGGCTGCTCCTGGAATTCAAGCATCTGGTCAATCTGTTACTGTGGAAAATGTCTTTACAAACCAGTATCATCAAACTGAAGTATACCACACAGGTTTCTCTTATTTCTTTAACAAACTACCAAAGTTAATGGACAGGAGAGTGAAGCCTAATGTCAGGAAGAAAAAAGTGAAAACCTGACAACGTGTCTGTTCTGGTTATCATGCCATCAATAAGACTCCATATATGTTGTCTGGAAAAATGTATTTATCAAAATTTGCTATGGAAGCTCTTGCAGGAACAATACATGTACCTTGCTTCTGGTGTCAAAGGAAGTAGTAGAGTTTGCTAAGAGAGAAATCTAAAGGACAAAAAAACAGATCAAGGGTGGGACCTTACCGCTAGACTCCTGGATAAAACCCCGTATAGACTTTAATTGCATTGAGGTCCTAGAAGGAACACTTCAATATTGTGAAAGGTTCCAGAATAGCTCAGAAATGGGCATATTTCAGGATTCAAAAAGGTACTAACAACAGGAAAGGACTTGAAGAATCTGTAATAATAATAATTTGAATTTAAGTTTTCTGTAGTAAAATCATAACAATTTTCTGACAGAAACCCTTAGAATATAATCTAGGTTTTACTGGCATCCCTCTCAAAGATCAGGGTTTTGTCATTCTTTCAGGATTTGATAAAGGTATTTTCTAAGTATTCAATTCTATTCATATATATGATTATTCAAGAGGAAACTTCTTTGTCATACAACAAATTTCTAAAGATCTTGAGATCTTCAACCTCTGAGATGTATAAGCTCATAATGATACACATTTCTGCATATTTTATGAATATTTGGTATAGCATATTCCTTTTTCAGATCAAAAATTCCAGTACAAATGCACTGAAGTAATAAATACAATACAGTAATTACAGGAAAAGTTGTAATAAAATATATTAACACCGAGTTCATAGAAGAGATGCATTTCTTCTGAAAAATAAAACATGACAATTTTAATTTTTATGTGTTGATGAGAAAAAGCCCTGTATTATTCAGAGTGATGCTTGGAATTGAAACTTTTCCAAACCAGTCAATAGTTAGAATGGTAAGAATCCATCATTTCACTGACACTTACTCCTTGTAGAAAAGATGTCCTATTTTAAATCTATTCACACATATCCTTGTCAATTGGAACCTGTCTCAGTAAATTATTTCATTTTGTATATCATATGATACCTAAATGTTATTAAACAAAAAACCTTTTATCTCTTCATTTAAAAAGAGACCAGAAATGTACCATTAAGAACACTAAACATGGATTAGTTTTTACAGTGGTCTCCTTGTCATAGTGCATTAACAAAGAAACAAAATCTTATTCATAATTTTTATCTTACTCATAGTACACAGTACTGGAAACATATTCAGTTATATACAACATAGCTCTACATGAGAAAGTACAGGTATTTTGTCTATGTAGTAAAAAAGCAAACATTTTTATTTACTAATTGTTTCCATATCTAGTATTCTTTTACCATAATGATCGACAGAATGAGAGCTGGAGGTAGGTCATAAACAACTCTCTGTACCCAGGTAATAAAGTGTATTAATCAGATGAAGCACCTAAATGATCAGCAAAGTGGACCATGCTCCATGCAAGGAATCCTTGTCAGTATGACTTGGAAAAAAAATATGTAAACATGGCCTATCAACAACAGCACTTTGGCCAAATGCTGTCTTTAGGAATTGACTCAGTTTAAGATCAGCACAGCTAAATTTGGTGTCTACTTGTAGTTTATCTATATGTGAGCTAGACATCTTAGTTTCCTATATAGTCAGTGGGTCTCTAGTAAGTGTAGTTATAGATCTGTATAAAAGTTTAGCTTCAGTACTCTTAACGGCTCCTGCAGAAATCATTGATGTTAATCTCAGTACAGTGAGTTAGACCTGAGCATAATTGGTTCTGGATTGCAGACTTTGTGATTTACACAATACTTGAAATACAGACTTCTACAACTTACAAATATTTATGTGTAACTACACATGAAAGTCTCTCTGTTTCTGTACACATTTGCAGGATTGGGACTTTACAGTATATCACTGATCTTCCATTTCCATTCAAAAAAATATTTGCTGCTGACATTTAACCTTGTTATCTATGCATTAAGCAATCAGTATGTTTATACTCACAAGTCATATTACTCTATGCTCTCTCTCCAGTCTTGGGCTACAGAAAGAAACTATAAAACATTTATTGTCTGTATCATGATACATCTCTAAACCCTACCTTCAAAATACTGTAGTTTTTTAAAAATGTGTACATTGTCATTTATACGATGTATAAATAAATAACTAAATAAAAAAGCGCAAAGAATGTACTACGGAATGTTACACAGACAATTCATGACTGGTTTTAATATCAGCTCTGATTTTTGAGTACATGGAATTCTGCACTATTAACTGTCATTTTCCAGTTCTATTAAACTTGTAAACAGGGGTGTAAAAAAGGCCATTTTTCTGGTATTGGTGGCTTTTATAGCAGTGACTTTTTCCTGTTATACTTACCCTTTTAATGGACACACAATATGTTACTCTGTGCCCAAGCTCACCTACTCTTTCTTTTCTCAAAAGACAAGGCACATCTGCCACCTGCTCTAGTCTGTGTCCCAGCAACAACTGTCGAGCAGCAAAAAGATTGATTATCAGTCAAAAACCATTCAACAACACCAGATTTTGGTAGGTTAAGCTTGCTGATCCAGCAAGAGATGGTGTGAAATTTTCAGTAATGTGTGCCAACATTTTGGTGCTAAAAGAACAGCAGTGCATGTCACAATGAAATGCAGCCAAAGATATGCAGACAAAGCACAGAAGTTTTTGTTTTGAACTTGGCTTGCAAGACAAAAATGAGAGAAAGAAAAAGAGACTCACTTAATGAATCTGAAAATCTATCATAAGCCTCAAGTCACATGGATGGATAAACTATAATAAGAGTACCAGTGAAGAGCTTGTAATAAATTATAGCAATAAGCATATAAAAATACAGCAATATTAGGACTGTTTCAATGATCTATGCAGTACAAATAGCAGTTTAATCGTACACTTTTGCAAGAAAAAATACCAAGATCTGTGCCTTTTACTGAAATATAGGCCATTCATTATAGCCATTCTAGTGAATGGATCACCTGTATCATGCTCAGAATAATTTTTATGGTATCAACAACAGTTTATTATATAGAAAATTGATTATGTAAGGCACAGGCTTACTTAAATTTCATTCTTGATACCTCCATGAATATGTAAACATAGCTTTAATTACAGGACTTCCATCATAAAAGCTCTACTAATTAGTGTTATATTTTTATGTTTATAGAGAGAGCTATATAGTAGTCATTTTCTCAGGCAAATAGCAATGACTACTACATAGATATCTTCTTGAAATGTATTTGTACTAAGATCAATCTGTAAAAGAATTAGCAAAAGATCATTCAGGTATTTTGAAATTCAGTATGAAAGAACACTAAAGTATATCTCCTAATACTTCCCAAGATAGCAAATGCTAATTAAAAACTATGCAAAAAAACCAAAACCAAATGCGTGTTTCTAAAGTAAATAAAAAACCAAAACACCCAAAAGTGTAAAGAAATATATATTAAGCACACTAGTTTAACAATTTGTCTTGTGTTTTTCTTCTGCGCTATTCCTAACTTTTAAAAAAAACATCTCTCACATTTTACTACTAAAAGATTATACAAATTGGAATTGTAAATTCCTACCTACACAGACACTATCCTAATAATAATTTTGCTTTTTATAATACATTATCTTATATTAACTAAAGGTTCTTTATCACAAATGCCAGTTGAATTAATAGTTTAATAAAATACCCAGTTGGTATCTCAAATTTGATGCTGAACCCCACTTAAGCTACTGTTATAAAACATAACCAGAAATTTGCTGCATAAATGTATTTCATGGTCTTAAAATATGACTGAGGGAAACATCTACATTCACACTTAAATGGTAAAGGATTGAGAAAAATAAAACTTTATTACCAGACAGGTAAAGGAATGAGAGGGAAAGAAAAAAAAAATAAATCTAGTAATGGTCTTACTGAACAATCAAAAATTGAGAAAGCATATTAAAGTAGATATTCCATATTGCTGTATTAAACTTTTAAAAAAATTTAACTAATGACATTAATGAATCCAATCTTACATTCTGGATTACTTTTGCCAGTGGAATAAGCCTAATTAATTATGTCTGTTTGATGTCACTGAAACTAAACAGTAAATTCAATAATCTCTTTACATTTTCACCATTTAACCTCCTGCAGGCTCCCTAATGTCTATTCAGATCTATATTAAATTAAGTACCAATGCTAATGAAGGGCAATAAACGTGGCTGTCAGTAGATTTTTCTTTCATTAAGCACATTATCCTCTTACTGAGCTGTAAATGAGTAAACATTAGTTTTGTTAAACCATGCAAAAAGAGAGAATGAAAATAATTTTTAATTGGACCCCTTAAGCCATTTGCTGGGGTGTTTGCAGTTTTGGTTTTGATTTTTTACCTTCTATTTTTTTTTAATAGATATAAAAAGGTCTCTCCAGTTGAAATATAAACGTTGGCATCATGGGGTATGTGTTTAGGTTCTAGTGCTTCGGTGCCGTCTGCCAAGAACACTCATCGTGCAGCCATGTTCAGATTCAGCTTTTCAGAGGACTCCTCCAGCAGCTAAATGAATGCAAGAGGTAAGGAATACTGATTATAAACATATTTATTTTATGAACAGTATTTAGTCAGAAAAAAAAGAAAATTGGAAATAAAAAATCCACTCTCAACTAATTTACCAATCATAGCAACTGCACTACAGGTCATTTAGTATTTTGGTGATTATTACTAGAAATCATAGGATGAGAAAAACACATAATCTTAAAAATTTTGGTTTAAAAGTATTGTGCTCTTGCCTTTTAATGTCAAACAATATTGTACATTATGATGCAATTTATTTCACTTAGTAATTTATAAGAATTTTTACCAAGTCACACCTTTTAGGAATAGTGTACAAAGGAAAAACAGTTTCATATAAGCTTATTTTAAAAGCAAAAAAAGATTTACATTAGGGTTTGAAATAAAAGTTACAAATAAACTTTATGTATGCAAGAAAACTTCTATTAGGGGTTACTGACTTAATTAAGGGCACAGAAACTTTCTTATGTCATTTTTGTAAGCTATGGCTTTGACTGCATTTGGCTGCTGCTTAATAACTTTGGATACTTCACATGCCCTCTGGACATGCCAGGGTTTTGAAACAGAGTACACAGTTAATTCTGTTGAAAAAAATCCAGTTTAGGATATTGAAGAAATAATCCAAGATATCTATCTGGGGTTTTTTTGTTGTTGTTTTTCATTTATGGTTTTTTGTTTGCCTTTTTTTTTTCTTTATTGTTTTTTGGTGGTTTTTTGTTTGATGCTTTTTTTACTGTTTTTTAGAACTGTCATAATAGTATGAAAAGAGAATCTGAATATAAGGTCAATAAAATCTTCACAGTGTGTGAATTTAGTTCACAGCACTTAAGTTATAAAAATTAAAGAAAAATTTGTCTGTTATAAGCAAAATAGACATTACATATCCCAAACTGAGTTTATTCAGAATATCCAGAATACTTGGAAAGTAGTTGCTGAATTCCACTATGAAGTCCTTTTATGAAATATCTTAAGAATTTAACAGGAAATAAAATCTCCAAATTTTAACAGTATTTCTCAATATCACAAATAAATACAGAAAAAAAATATTGATTCTGAGAAAACTTGTACTTAAAGATTGACTTCAGTGCATACTAGGAAAGTTATTGCTTGTAGTTTAAAAAGTAAGAACTGATGACCGTCTTTTCTCAGGAAAAATTTCCATCAAATTGACAGCGGTTATGCTGGTACAGCCACTGCAGAGTGGGGCTTATTGTCAATTGTTTATGTTTCCCAGACAGCAAAATGTACTCAATGCAGCCATCAGAATAAAATGAAATAAACTAATACTCAATTAAAAAACCATAATAATATTTCAAAGTGCTCATACCATAAACAACTTCTGAATAATACCCTAGTAAGAGTATTTTTAAAAGAAAAAAGTAAAAGAAAAAAAGAAAGGAATTTTTAACAAAATGTCATAATTCAGCAAGTACATTTGTGATGTATGGTCTCTGTCCTAGTTTGTAGCAAGAGGTTCCCATGAAGAACTCTAAACTGTCTTGAGGCCTAAGATTTTAATTTCTATCCCATGACAAATATTGGAAGTTTTTCCATTAGCGCTGAACTGATACCTCACTTAAACCATAATGGCATGTAGGTAATCCCACATATTTTACAGTTTGGTTTAGTTTATGCTTTCATGCACCAGGAGACAAGTGTATTAAAATACATCTCTTATCATGGAAAATTGTAATAGCAATTACAAATAATTAATGGTTTTGGTTAAGGCACTTTCAGAAAACATTTACAGAAATGAAATTTAGAGCCATTTGTATTCTATTTGAGGTTACATCTGCACACAAATGAAGGGATACCATTATAACTATAATCATCTAGGTTTGTCTCAGTTTACAACTTAACCTACTCAAAACAGAAGACACTAACAACAAAAAGCTTTTGATAAGGAGATCTAAATTAAACACACTAAAATACACTTCTGTTCACCAGGTATTCATTGTAATCACCTTTATGATAAACTGCAAAATCCAAATGTTCTCTTGAGTTTCTCAGAAAAAATCAATTCATTTTGGATTAATTATGGAGAATCACATTCTTCTTTACAGAGGACCAAGTTGATGAATATTACCTACCTATTGTTAAGTCTATTAAAAATTTGTAAAGCAGACTGGGATGCCTGGTTTATTGTCATTCTGTCTTTCAGAAATGTTTGATTAAATCAATGTGGTTTTAAAGGGATATATTCTGAGAAACCGTTCAGTCAAGAAATCTTAATTAAAATTAGCAAGGTCTGTTTTGGAATATCAATTAAAACATCATTACAAGGTGACTTAACTGCAGCAGTCACAATTAAAACCAATAGAGAAGAGCTTTGATTACCTTGGTTGACCTGTAGGAACACCTTCAGCTCTGTTTCTCTTGGATGGTAACAGAAGACAAAAATTGTATTGCTTGATTTGTAGCTGTCTATATGTCTGATACTCCATCACAGCTCTGAACTGATTTTGTTTCATGTGTAGAACAATTCTGACATCATGACCTTCTTGATGCCATTACTGATTGCAGGCGAATGTTATAGGCAAATAGAAGTTGTCTAGCGCTTTGCTTCCCTTCCATATTTTTCACAGTCATTTTTGCAGAGGGAGACATTCATTTTCTAAAATAGAAATATCATAAGGATAGTTAAAATTTTGTATTTTTGCTCTGGTCTTTCAACTACTTTAGATTAGTTAGATTGACAGTGTAAGTTGTTCAGAAAAGCGTGCAACAATTTAAAGTTGGGAAAGACCTCACCAGACTGTGTCTGCTCTAGCCTTCCTCCAATTTTCTACTGTCATTACAACCAGATGTACAGACCAAATTTTTTTCTTAGTCAATGGTAAATTTTGCTAGATGCTACACCAGATCTTGTGATCCTGTTTTTATGGCACAAGATGCCCATGCAGAGATAAAGAGACAAAATTTTTTGAAAATAGAAATATAAATGGGAGATGAAAAAAACCTAAAAAGCTTTAACAACTTTTTTTCACATTTAAAAACAATTAAACTGCTGTTTACTAATGGCCAAAGCACTGAAGTCTTTTTGTAATTATTAGAAAGGGAGCTTTACCTTCAATTAGTTCTACATGCTGAAATTGTTTAGCTACATCAGATCAAAATTTTTATTCCGTTCTAGTGCAATTTTCTAATTATTCATTATTGCCTGACTGAAGCACATTTCTCCTTACTTCTACTGTAAATAGAAAACTACAGTACACTAAAGAAAAGTAAATAGTCCATACAGTTTTCTAAGACATAAATCTGCACAGGGTTAATATTTTTTCCCCATAAGTGAAAAACATAGTTACTTTAACAGACATTGGTTCAGTAACAGCTATACAGGTCAAAGTTATCACACAGTTCTGGATGTGAATTCAACAGCAGGATAAAGGCAGTTGCCAAGGATTTGTACTTGCTATCGCTTCTTACTAGTGTTGCCTGTCAAATTGTCTTTTTCTCATACAGAAGCCATGGAATTTTTTATGGATAGAAATTACTTACAATATACAATGAAGTACATCAGATGTAACAACCACCCTTTAGCCCTTCATTATTTGGTCATCTCTCTGTTATATCTAATCATCCATTTTCACCTAAATTATTTATTTATACTGTATATTTGACAAGTTTGTATTCTCTGCTTTATTTTTTCAGTAGTTGTTCAAAAGATATAAAGATTTATTTTAATATTCTCCTATTTAAATTCACCATATTATTATTTTTTTACTTGCACTTCATGTTGGGTGCATTATCTGCATGGCAAAGGCATTTTGTTTCTTCTACCAAAGGTATTAAAAATTAAAATAATGTCAAAATCAGATCTTAACCACAATGGAGGGGCTAAGCAAATCTTATTCATTATGTTTGCATTATTAAAGTATTTTTCTCCCGCAATCATGTAAGTTTCATATTTGTTTGCACGTACTTTACTGTTGCACTACACCCATGTATGCTCCAGATAACCATATTAATATGTCTTTATGTTGATAGATGATAACATGATGTTTCATGTACTATGGTCCTGAAACATTTTCTGGTACAGGCTTGCATTAACATCATTATAAGACTTGTAAAAATACTAAATTTAATTTCTTTATACAGGAAACCCACAGTATACTTTACTTACATGATAAAAACCAAAGCCTAATAGTTTAGTAAATTTAATATGTTTGGGAAATTGCCTTCATGAAAATTCACCCAACAAAGGGCAGCTTTATACACATAATCTGTATCACTTTGGGAAGGACCTTCAACAAATAATGCTGCAAACCTCACACCTGCCAAGTAAACTAACTTGTTCTCAACTTACAGCAGTCGGAAAGAAAAATTGATGATCCTTTTATTAGGAAAACCAAATCCTCTTTTGTCCTAAAACTTTCTAATTACAGTCTATTACAAAACTACAATCCATTCTAAATGAGCACACCCTGAGTTATAACCTAATAAGTACAGGCTGTGTGTGAAACTCATGTCCCACTAAAATTTTTGGGAATTTTGCCAAAGGCTTGAATGAAAATTTTATCCTGGATCTCTGAGTCAATGAACTTTCTCTTGTCACTTCTCCACTGAAACCCTGGCATCCAACAGATCTCTGACCATGAAAGATTTTTCTCCAGCACCCTAAAGAGAAGAAAATAAACTATACTTATCAGCTAGGCAACTGGTGCCTAACTCAGAAGAAAATGTTTAAAGAATCTTTTTTGGATAACAGAATAATCTGACATTTACAATCTCATTTTACTTAGCCAAGAAACTAGACAGAACCCGATATGCCTCTTCCGTCTCACCCCAAATACCAGAGAAATGGGATTTTCTTTCAGTTCCTGGAAGAGACAAATCCTACTCAAATGCCTGAGGAATGATGCTGCCACACTATGGAAAATAAGAATATACACTTCCTTGACCAAAGTAAGCATTCACAAGACGCTGATAATTGAGTCATCATAGCACAGTTTTACTAGCAAGGTAGATAACAAATAAAAAGCTGTAAAAGTTTGAAACCGCAGTGTCACTTGCACAGTTAAAGTGGCTACCATCTGCTCCTATGCTATTCTGTGAAGCAGAGAAAAAAAGGGTATCAGCACCTTGGGATCTTAAATGGCTGTAAGGGCGCCGATTGCATCCCCGTCCAGAGGGTTTGGCTGCTGGGCTCGGGGCCAGCCTAGAGATAGCACAGCTGAGGGCCGCCCCTCCTTCCCTCTGGTGCCTGTGGGGAGCTGCCAGACAGCTCTGCAGGACAGCTCCAGCCAAAGCTGGTCCCCTTCTGGGGGAGCTGCTTTCAAGCTGAAGCTCTGGTGCTCAGCCTTGCCTGCGATGCAGCCCCACTCACATGCCAGCCGTGCCCCTGCCCATGCCATGGGCCCCACTGATCTGCACCCTGGCACCAGCCCACAGGCTGACTTCCCAGCTTGATCTGGTGGCCGGGGCTGTGGCTGACCCTGTCACCAGACCTGGTCCTTACCCCTGTCCCTCACTCTGCCTTGTCATCCTGGGCCCACCTGATGACCCAGGTTCTGGGTGTCCTGGCTACTGTCCCAGCTGGGTCCCACCTGGCAGAGCCCCTGCCCCACAGCCTGGCTGGCAGGCCTGGCCCCCAGCTCCCTGACCTGCAGGGAGCGGCCAAGCCCCACTGCGCTCTGGTGAGGCTTTCACCACACAATGGGATCCCTTTCCTTCAATAAATAGATGCAGTATCTTATAATTTTCAATAATTCTTACGCATTCTTCGCTCAAACCTCTCCTGACTGAAATCTGTTATTAACACCATGACAGCATTAAAGTTTGCCGTTTGACCAAAGAGGAAGAACTAGTATCTAAAGGGCCAAAGATAATGAAAAGAAAAACAAAACTATTTTACAGATTCCAGGTCAGCTGCAGACAGATCCAGAATAAAGGACTCACAAACACTGAAAGAATTAAAATTGTAAATACAGACAAAAATTGAAAATCAATACACCTGTAGGTGTTTGAGATATTTTTCCCCTTACTTGAGTGAAACTGAGATTGCTAAACTGTATACTACACAAAGTATCAAAATATTGTAAATGTTTTACGTACATTCACCTTTAGTTTGAGACTGATGCTAACAAAATTATTTACTCAATTACATTTTTACAACCTAGAACAGCACAGAACAGAAAATTAAGCATCTTCTAACAAACAACATGAGTGAAAAGTTGCCATGGCTTTACTCACACATTTTTTGCTAATGGAGATTTGTGCATCCGTGTAGCATGAAGACATTTGCAAAGTTTAGAGCTCATTGTTATTTTTGTGATGATGCACACGCCATATGGTGTTTTTCCTGTGCACTTATTAGACTTCTGTTGTTTGCCATTTCTTGTTTAGAAGTACAAAAGATTGTAACTAAAATGAAAGCATAAGCTTTTTGTTAATTGTTAAGACTGATGATTAAATACTGATTCAAAAACTGAACCAATCTTGTAATATAATTTTCTCTACAGCTTTTGAGAACATGGTAGGATTCAAACAGAGTTTCACTTGGATGCGTATATACTTTGCATATTTCTATTTCCTGGAGTAGCAAGATTTGAAATTGAAAGGGAAATTGGGAGGCTACAAATAGAAAGAGAAAATACGCTCTCTGTGAACTCAGATTAATCTGATTATCTGTATATACAATCGATCGGAAACACCTGAAATCAAGTCATACAGATTTTCAATAAAACCATCTCTTCTCTCCTTGACTCTGTTAAAATGGAACAACTACTGTGTTTCAGAAGTTGTTTCTACAAAGACATCGCCAAGAAATCAAGAGCTCTGTAATTATTTTGTTCCTTTTAACAGGAAGGGTTCATTTTTTTTTCATTTGGTGGAAAACACAGATGTGATTCACCTTCACATGTAATGACCTGAATCCAGGTCAGAATTTGCATGAAACTAAAATAGATCTCTGTGTTGTGGCCATACATACAGTCTAATATTTTGCATATAGTCAATTGATACAGACTGATCAGTTGAGAAACTCTTAAATTATACTTTTTTATGCATACATTCTGCAAAGTGATGAGCAAGTTACCTATGAGAAGAAACGGTGAAACTTTCATGGTGTTACTGCAAAAGCTATTCTGACAAAATCTGACAAAGCTCTTAAAATGTGTGCTTGCCTTAATATTGTATGAAGATCAACATTTGAAGATATGTTTTATTTTAATTAAAAGAAACACTGTACATTTACAATCAGCTATACTATTTTTCAGAGACAAGACTTTGTGGATTGATACCTACAACAGCTTAGCAATCACAGTTACCAGTAAAACTAAAAGTAGCAGTAAATGCTAAAGCAAATCTGAAGCTGGCCTTTACAGTTTAAGAGCCAATTCCTGCACACTTACACAGTTGCTTAATATAAAGCACATCAAAACGTCCATTTCTTCAGTGCCAATAGTGGTACATATGCTTCTTTGCAGGACTGAAGCCCTGTTGTGCATTTCTTAAATGAATGTTTGTGTTTGAAGCATATATCATTATTTTCACAGTTTACAAAATGCAAATATACCACCATGTCCTATAAATCACCGTGACCAACTCTAAACATTCCACTCAAACACCTACAAACCCTTCCAGTCTTACAAACTGATCCATTGGACTAGGTATGTAAACTAGGTTGCTGTTTCATTGCCCTCCCAAATTTCTTGACTTAGTTTAGATCTTTTATTAAATAAGTTATGTATTTTTTTTTTGTTCATAGGATTTTTTAATTATATGCCTGTACAGAGTCTAGTACAATGGGCCCTGAACTTGCCTGAAATATGAATGGACAGCACCCCCCCCAATCAACATTAAGGTAACAATAAGGCAATAAAGTTGAACAGAGTAATTCTATGAGCTAAAAAAACTCCACAATATTGCTGAAATATAATTTTAATGTTAAGCTAGATGAATGTCAGCACCAGTTACAAAACAAAAACCAACAACAACAAAATGTGATTTTTATTCAGTAACATTTATTCCATTTGACTGGATTGATCTTCTCTGATGGAGTAC
This sequence comes from Todiramphus chloris collaris, assembly GCA_025345505.1. NCBI lineage: Eukaryota > Metazoa > Chordata > Aves > Coraciiformes > Alcedinidae > Todiramphus > Todiramphus chloris. The sequence goes on from JANVCC010000046.1 coordinate 10,937,713, forward strand.
TATTCCTCTTTTATACATCTTAACCTTCAAACACCGATAGGTGATATCCATCACCTCAAAACAGCTCCATTTACCATGTGCTTACTTTAATGAATTTTACTCCATCTAGCTCAGCACGCAAATTGAGGATAAAGGTATATGATCTAATGTCTGGGTGATATCAAAATAGTCAGACTTGCTCCCCACTTCCATCCCTTCCCCTTGTCCTGGACAAGTTCTCCAGCCACCTTCTCCTTGCTGGCACTGACACACGACAAACCTGTTCAGTGGAGCTAAATCAGCAGAAAAATATAATTTTTTGGCAGAATTAGATTTTTGCTCATTTGTCTCCATGAATTATTTCACCATGTGGTCACATCACATGAATGACAGTACTGATGCAAGGGCAGCAAGAATACATGACTGAAGTGGGTGAAAAAGGAATGGCAGAAGAATGTTACCACTTTCAGTGACAACTAGTCATCGGATCAGCATAGCTGTGTCTTCAAACTACACCTTTCAGTTCACACTGAAGAGACAACAGGAGTTTTGCTTACGCTAAGAGTGAAAAACTATCAAATACAGGAATACATAAAGAAGTGGCATTTGAAGTACAGCAACTATATTCTTTCCTGTAATACCAAAAGGTATTTTACTACTTGTTGCCATGCTTGGAAATTACTTTAGTCTTTCAAAGAAGCCACATAATGGAAAACTGTTCATCAAAAGTATGATAAATTATAAACTGTATCTAAATAAAATAAGCAAAAAGCCAATTAGCCCAGTGCTAATAGCCCATCACCAAATGTGGAAACATATCCAGTTATCTCAGAAAAAGCTGATTCAAGTAAAATGAATAATCTGAATACCAGCACTAAATACTTCTTTTTAGAATTATCTTTCTCAAGAAGCTGGTTTTAACGTAAACTGTGAAATAGTGTAAACCTGTCATGTTTGCAAGCTTTACAGACACCACAGTTGTTAGCCCCTTGCCTTTGTGTATACTGCAGTTTGCATTAGCAAGTAACCAATGTGACATTAAACATGTCTGTTTCTCATGTGGGTTTTCAAACATCTGAATACTTCGGTTACATATATCAGAATAAAGATCAAGCTATATCAGCAAAAGGAGCCTTATTCCATCTTTTCATTACAGGAACTTAAAAAATATGACATAACATGTGGCTTTATACACATGGTTAGCAGCACGTAACTATGCAGAAAGCGAACATATGTACAAGACAGACAGGAAGAGGCGCTTTTGTTTGAGAAATCCACATGCAAGCCAGGCATAATTTTAATACTGAGAAAGTGGATGGATATTAAAACTGTCCTGTGTTCTATGACAGACATGAAAAAAGGCATAAAAGGGCACTCTTTCCTCTTGGTGTTGCAGAGGGCTACTGAGCCAACGTGTATCACAAAGAAGCACTCCTTTCTTAGAATCTCCTGGAGCATGTGAGATTAAAAATAATGAATTATTTCTACTGAGTTTACATGACAAACCTGGGATTGAAATGACAACATAAAAAAACATTTACTGCATAATGTACTGGCATACAACAGCTGAAAACAAATTGATTTTTACGTATGTATAATGTAAACTTGAACAGAGTTATACCTTGACCAGACTGCATAAGCAAGATTCATTAAAAGGACCATGAGGTCTCAGCAATAAGGACATGGTGGCACCAGCCTAGTCATGTTACCTTTTTCATTCAGCAGCAATCAGTAGGCAATGAGGCCTTTTATAGCAGGACAGGATATAGTCACGCTACAGTCTCAAAGGAAATCCCATTACGATGAAAATGGGGATTAGAATGTACAATATTGACAGAGTGTAACCAAGTAATGTTAGACTATTGATGAACAAGACCCTTAATTTCATACACTAGTATGCTAGTAACTACATATTGTTGACCCATGGAATAATTTACTACATATATAAGAATTCACATCTCTGAGGATTTAGCACCTGATGCATTTCTCTACACTAGTGCTGTTTCTTATTACCTGTGGCCACTCTCAGAAATACAGGGCTACATACATATTTAACCCTGTTTGGCTGCTTTTAAGTTTTCACAATGATAGATGCAACCAAAGTAAGACGGTGCTTGTTGTGAGGTTTGCCAGCATGGGAAAACACTCCACTCCTTATTCTTTCTTACTAACAGCAATTTTGGGAAGCTAAAATATCATGTTAATAATGTGATTTTTCAAATGCAGTTTGTTTAAATTATCAAGTTTGCAAAGTCGAGCATTGAAAATCAAGGTGAAACATTTGACTTTAAGTACATGGATTCTAATAGACTTAGTGATATAATCATTTGTTTTTATGATTCCTATAAATCACGCACTTCACTGAGTCAAAAATGTGCATGGAAATTCAGAGAATAGAAGCATAATGCCAAAAAGGGATCTGTTGCACTGCATATATTCTCGAGTGAAAGGAAGATGAGAATAGTTGGTTCTTAGTTCAGCCAAGTGCGTGGCTTTCAGCATGGTTTTAATGAACAAACAGTAAGTGGTAGGCTACAAAAGAGAGAAATAATTTGTCACAGGGCACAAGAGTTAATGCCATGCTGATCAGCGTTAGCAAAGTGAGGAAAGCTATGAGTATCTTTGTCTTTCCCTCAGCTAATGTATGCCTGGTTTAGACTGATTGACACTGCACTTTAAAGACAAAAACTAAGTCACAAAATCTTTCAAATTATCATATTTAACTGAATTTTCATCCATTGATTTTACTCCACCTGAAGCACACTAGACAAGGTAATAATTTATTATAATTATATGAAAATATACAATTAATATTCATCACCTCATTTCTCATCACTTTAGATGATCAGTAATGCAGAGTAAAAATGCTGTCAGATTTGTAATTGCTTTGTAATGGGCCTGAAATAGGGAAATCGTCAAAGACAAACAATCTGTCACTTGTCTGTTACCTTAACTATCTATCACTTAAAAAACCCCTCATTTAATACATTGCTAATGAACGACAAAAGACTGTACTGTGTGCCCAGATGTACCTTTTTAAACAATATTGTAAATTGCTTAAATAATTCCCAAGACATTTTCAATCATTTTTGTGGAAATTTAACAGCAAACATATATTTTCAGTGCATGTTACATCTCATTTGTTCACATCATTATGACATTTAGTCTATCATACCCACATCTCCTGGGAGACAAAACTTTGTTTTTCTTTTTACTGTTGACAAATCTGACCCAATTAAAGAAAATTCTGAAAGAACTTGACATTCAGTTCTCCGACACTTTTTTCCTAATAAAATTAAAATAAAAAATCCATTAATCAGTTTTAAAATACCTTATCTAGATTTTAAACAATCCTATCTAATAAAAAAAAAGTCCAGCATTGTTCAAAGTTGGACAAATTATGTTTCACTGACAAAACAATTGTTCCCAATAGACAGCATTAAGAATTTTCAGTTATACTATTCTTTCGAGTCAGCTGCCTACAGCTTTGACAGAAAAAATATGAAAAAAAATCTTCTCATAAACTGACTTAAACAGTCTGACTGAACACAATACATCAGACGTATCAGTGAGACCCCAAAGTGAAATATGATATTAATTGCCATATTGAAAAGCTGGAAGAATGAACTACAAAGATCATTTAAGACAAAATATCTATCTATGCATGACTTCAAGATGCTCAATCTCTTAAATTTATCAAAACCAAATAAATATTCAATGCTTGCTTATGTTGGTATATATCAAATGCTAAACCACTACAGTTCAAGGCAAAAGGTGCAAGAAGAATTGATGGCTGGAAATAGAAGCCAGGCAAATTCAAGTTTAAAATTAGGGACAAATTTTAACATGGTGATTAGCTGTTGAAGCAGCCTTCTCACAAGTGAGGAACATTCCATCTTTTAATATTGACAGATGGACAGAACATACTGGCCTTAGAACAGTCCTGCAATACATAAGAATTCACACTAGGTGATCAAGTGCTTTCTTCAGACTTTATTCACATAAATCCTATTTCTTAGTTACAAGACACGAAAGCCATGAAGACTCTGCCTTCAGAAAAACATTAAATAAGCAAGTGAGCTATCAGACTAATTCAGGAGGAGTGCTTTGTGTCAAGAACAGCACTACAGTGCATGCTGAAGTTTAACAAAGAGAAGTGCTGTCCAGATAGGGACATATTTGTCCAGATAGAAATTATACTAAACAGCTTTGGCTTTCCAACTATAAAAAAGGCATTTGTTGCAAAAATTGTAATTTCTCAGATATTCTGAATATTCTAGATGCTAAGTAATCTTAGACAGATCTGCCTTCTGTCGCTGTTTATGCCAGGAGTGGAGAGACACAGCAACATATAAGTTCAGCAAAAGCAGGCAAGAGAAGCGACTTTATTAATTTCTAACCCCGTTTTCTATACCCCAGCCCCATAGGGCGACTGGTCAGTGATCACCCATCTCCTAGGGGGATTGGCTGAAGTCCTACAACACCCATTGCAAAATATTTTTCCAATGTACCATAAAGAGAACTTCGCAAAACACCAGGTGTTGGTCCAGCTTACAAAAATCATCCTACTGTTTCTCATAACATGTGTGAGAAAGGCAGGATTCTCAACAAATATTGTGAGAACCTGAGAAATTCCCTCTGCTAGCAGCTTTTCAGCATCCACAGCCTTCTAATTTTTATATTGTCCGTGCATCACTCTTTTGTACACATATACAGCATTATAAAACCAATATGAACAGAAAAAGCCTTTACTACTCTGAACAACACTTTGTAAAATACCACTTGTCTTCAGAAGTAAAACAGTTAAAAGTGAAAAAGTCAGGATGTTTCAGCTGTTTCTTAAAAGAATAAAATAACAAGGGACTGGTTCATCCTTTGTAGTCATCTTTGATTGTATTAATATGCAAGGCAGTAGTCCAGTTAGTTCCTGAAATGATGCTTTGCCTATAATTCTATGATAACACAGTACAATACTATGTGGCAGTTTTAAATAAAGCATCTACTAAAGTGTTAATTATTCTCACAAAATTGCCTTGTATTAAATAAGAGATTTTTTTTTAATCATATTTAGGTGTCCAGCTCCAGTGAAATTAATAGTACCTATAGATACTTACATAATACTTTAAGATACTTAAGCAACTAATGATGCCTGGTTTCTTACAGACATGGGTCCTATAACTCCCATTCTGGGACAACAGTCCCACATCTTCTACATGACTTAATTGTCTGTCTCCACACATCCTAGATTTCATGGTAAGCTCCCCATACTTACCTGTCACTTACCTACTTTTCTTTTGCTGGCAGAAGGGAAAAAATGGCAAATCCTATGGATAGTTTGAACTACATTCTGACTTGCCAGCCAGTAGCTGCCAAAAGCAATAGTGTTTGAGTTCATTCTGTTTAGCCCTGCTCTCTCTCCCCTATGTACCCATTTGATTTTAAGAAGTCTTGAACTAACTTAATTTCACTACCTGTAGTGATGAAAAATTATCAAATTAGCCTGAGATTGATCAATAGCTTCAAAAGTCATTACAACCAGACAGAGTATGATTAGCTAAGCCTACTCCAGACAAAACATTGTGATTTCTGAAACTGTGTAGATTAAAAGAGAAACTGAGGCACGAAGATTGTAATACTAAACAAGGCCAGATAATCCTAAAGTGATTTCATTTTATAGTTTATGCATTTTGCAGCCCATGAACTCAAACCCATTCTATTAAACAGCCTATTTTCTCTTACTTTGACAGTACCGCTAAACATACACAGAGAAGAATGAGTGTTTCACCTCTAAAATTGTGCCACTGACTTCAGAGATAATTCCTTAACATTTATAGTTAATTTTATATTGAACAATGGGTTACAGATAATTATTGGATATAAATTCTCACAGTTTATATCCATATTGGATATAAATTCTCACAATCCCTCAAATAACTCTGAGTTTAAACTATGTTATGAGCTGACTTCAGACATCAATCCTTTAATGAGTTAAAATGGAAAAAACTCTATATGCAACATTTGAGAATTTTGTGCATAAAGGTTAAAAATGGATATTGTAAATGTGTCTGGTCTGTAAGAGGATATCAACCACTTGTGGTAAAAGCACAGGTGTAATAACCAATCTCCAAGACATCGAGGCATCTTTTACAATTTTCCTTCTAATTACCCCCCTTCACAACAACAGGTCTTGTTTGTCTATCTGCCCCAACCAATGGCTCAGGGAACTACATTAAGTGCTGTGGGCCATTCCAAGTCATACGTGGGCTGATTAAAAGCAAAACAAAGATGATAACTCGTGCTGAAAGCTTTGCCTGAGAGGTAAATTCTAATTTCAACAGTGACTATGTAAATTAGCTCACACTTTATGTATTTCATCTGTAATTCAATGACTTAAGTGAAATATATAATTACTCACACTGATGCTGCAAAAGTTAACATCACATTGACAGAAGGAGCTGGATTGTTTCTGAGCTCATACTTGTATTGCCCAACTGTAAAGACAAGTCTTTGCCTTTTGACAGCTACATACATTCATGTTACAAACTTGACCTTACCTACAAAAGAAAAGGGCAAAATACTAACCTACCCACTGTTTTGTAGGGCATTGCTGACCAGGAAAGACAACAAATAAAAGTGACACACAGGGCTTGAGTAACTTTGGAGTTTTGATGTTTTTCTCACCTACCCAGAAAGTCTCTTGCTTCTCTAACATCCATGTTAAACTTTAAACAAATTCCTCATGTTTAGTTTTCAGCCCCAACTGTCCCACACCCTGCCTCCACTGGTGGTTAATGGGAACAATCTGCCAGAAACAACACTCCCAGTTCTTCCCACCGATGTCTGTACAGCCTGGTTGATGCTCTACTTAAACAGTTTAAAGACATGAAAAATGATGAAAAGATGGTTTAACTTAATATATTTCACAAAAATATTGTCCAAGGAAGTATGCTACACATACTTTTAAATTATAAACTATACATTTAAATTATAAACTATACATTTAAAGGTATAGCATAAACTGAGTTTACCTGGACTAATATTTCAGTATTTTGCTACCTAGCACTGACTGAGATTACAAAAGCTGAAGTCTACAGCACCAACCTAATCTTTCTTTTATAAGGGGAAACGTCTTTATATATAATTAAAAGTCTGTTTCCTGAGCTTAATTTTTTTATCAAGAGGATGTTCTTCCCCTTTAGGACAAGTACTTTTTAGAAAGAAACCACTGTCTTATTCCTCACCCGGGATCGGCACAACTTGTAAGGGAGGCAAGGAGGCAGGACAGTGGGCGTTACAAGCCGGGTTTTCTCCCCAGACACCCGCTGCCCGACAGCGGGGGAGCCGGCGGGCCCGCGGTGCTGCGGTGTCGGAGCTGAGCTCTGCTGCTAGGGCGGGAAGGGGGAGGTGCAAGTCCCTGAGGGGAGAGGGGGCGAGGAAGCGAGCGAGGAAAGACAAGGTAGACCCCGGTGTCTGCTCGCACCTGGAGACGGAATCCCTGAGGGAAAAGTGACGGTGAAAAGGTGTTCCCGCTCGCCTCGGGCCGGGAAGAAGCGCTGGCGGGTGGCCGGGGCCGCTACTTACTGAGCCCGGCGGCAGTCCCGCAGCTCCGGAGAACCACCGGTCGCCATGGAGACGGCGTCGGGCCTCGGACAAGTCTCCGCTTCCTGCCGGTGCCAGCGCCACTACCGTCCGGGCGGAAACAGGCAAAGCAAACTACTAAGCCACATGCACGGCTGCTCCCCGCCACGCTAAAGGCGTACAGCGCCATGCAGAGGGTTTGTTTCCCGCCGGAGGTGTTACCTGGGAACCCCCCGCCTGCCCCGGCGGGCCGGAGGCGCTGTGCGGGGCAGGGCAGGTGGGTCCCCGCCGACTGTGGCCGCGGGCCCTTCTGCTGGGAGGGCAGCGGTCTCGCGCCGCCGTCCTTTGGGGCTGGCGGCCTCGCGGGGGGCTCGCGCCCCAGCCCTCGTGCTGAGGCGAGGCGGGAAGCCGCCCTCTGTGGCCGCCCTCCGGGGCCTCCGTCCGCGGGTCCTGCCGGGGGCCCAGCGTCCCGCCGTGCCGGTCGGCGTGGAGCTCTTGCTGAGAGCGAAGGTGGTGGGAGGGCGGTTGCGCTGTGGGGCGGCGGTGGGTTGCGGCGGGGACGCGCGGTGCCGGGCTGCGTTTATGCCTTTTCGCGTGTTTTTAAAGCCCGTCGTGGGCTTCTCGGGGAGAAAAGTGGGGGGTGGGAGGCGCGGCATGCGCGGCGCTTCCCCGAAGGCAGGGGGGCCCACGTAGCTCTGCAGGGAGGTGGGGCCTCTGCGCGGCTGTGGCTTGGGGAAGTTTGAAAAACAGCCTTTTCTTTCTCCATGAAAGAAAGAGTGGTACTAAAGTAGTCGCCAGGCACGATGGTAGTCACCAAGAAGCCGTTTTAGTGCTGGAAAAAAAAACCTCAAACTATCTTTTTTCAATCTCTAATAAAAAATAAATTAAAAAAAACCACCCCAGAACAGCTTATAAAACTTGTGAACTTGCCAAGCTTTTCCCTGCTGACAGCTTTATTTTGGATCAGAAAGTTCATGGTAAATTTGCTACTACAAGCTTGGGATTTCACTATGCCCAACTCATTCATGCAGGTCACAAAATAAAACCTAACTTTAAATGTTTTTGTTCTTTTTTTTGTTGGTCTGTTTGTGTATGCTTTTCTACTTTAATATTAAAAAAGTTAAGCCGCCTTTTTGCCCAGTAGGATGAAGGAGGGTCCATACTGTGAATAACACTACGTAAAACCCAAGCCATACCTTTTTGTCTTCTGTCGTGTGTCTCATTCCAGAATTGACAAAATGGCACACTTCTATGTACTTTTTTTTTTCATCTATTAAGTACAATATTGCTTCAAAATAAAAAGAGTATGCATGACTTCCATGGTTATTTCAGACAGTTAAAATTATTTTAAACAAGTACGGACAGCGTCTGAAACATGACATACTAAGGAGCTGGGACAGGAAACTCAGCGTAACTTAAATCACTTCACATACAATAATGTATGGCACGGAATGGCCATGTGAATTAAGCTGGGGTTTTTTGCACTTTTTTTGCAGATCTTATGATCTGTGTTTGCGCTGTAGATCTTAGGGGTGTAAATATGCTGAAGTCATTTTTGCTTTTTCTAACTGTTTCAAATTGTAATTATATTTAATTTTCTTACACAGTGCTAAGAAAGGAAGTTCAAGGCCAGTCAGACTATGGCCTGTGAAAGGATAACACATAAGGACTGGTACAAAATCTTGGGTGCGAAGCCATCGGACAGTCAGGCAGAACTAAAACGGAAGTACCAGAAACTTGCCTTATTAGTAAGTATGTTTTGGTTTGGGTTTTTTTTTTATTTAAGATGTGAAAAAGTAAATTTTATAAACTGATAAGGTAATAATTGCAAGTTTTGGTTTTACATTTTTTGTATGATTAATCAGAGCACATTTATAATATCAGTTCACTGAGGCTGGGTTAAAGTTTGAAATAAACATCTGAAGCTTGACTTATCATTGTATTTTGCAAAGAGAGGTTGTGGTTTTCTGTTTCCAAAACACTGGTCTGTCTCCCAGCTCTCCTAAACGTTTGTGAATGAACTGAGCCAAATACTTCTTCATCAGGTGCTGCGTAATCAGGTTCACAAGTCAAACAAAGGTCATTGTTTGTAGCACACAGTCATGAAATTTGCTAATTGATACTTGTTGTAGTTACAATGTGCTGAGTGCAACCCTTGAATATATAAATACCAGATACAATGAGCAAAACTAAGTTCTTCCTGTCTGCAGCAATGGAATAGAAAATGTATAGGAGGAAAATATGTTAATATAAATTATCTTTGAAATGTTCTGGTGCATTTTTGTGGAGTCATGGTTCTAGTAATGCATTAACATTTGATGTTCTGTGAATTCTCTAAATTGTTCCTGTTCTCCTGGTATTCATGTGTAAGACTCTCATGGTTTTAACAGATTACTTCACATGATTCTGGATTTGTCTGTTTCGCTCCTTCCCCTAAATTCAGGCTTTTTTGATCAAAAGTTGCTTTGGCCTGGCTTTCTGAGGAAAACAGGGTGTATATTTTTGATACTGTTCACTGTTTTCAACCAAATTTGGTAGACAAATAGAATTCCCAAGATAATTAAATTCCTAAGTATCTTGAAAACTGTCAGTAGAGCAGAAGGAAGAAGGTGGGCAGAACTCAATTTTTATCTATTCCTTTAGGTTAGCTGCTAGCTTTTTTAATTTCTTTTTTTCTCTTCTGCTGTTCTGCTCAGAGTTTTTTTGCTATCTGTGATCTCTGACTAGAAAGCTGCACTGATGTTTACTTGTAGGTGTTTTCTCCAAGGCAGATCTGCTGCGTATCTGCTGTTGTTACCATATGTCCTGTCTCTATTCATCTTTTTCTTTTAGCTGAGCTGTTACAGACTCAACTTGTTTCTCCACCTACTAATACAGCATCTAGCATGGTCAGTCTGAAGTCTGTGTAAGCACAGTGGTAATGAAGCAAAGATTACTCTTAGGCATCTTAAAATCTCCTTGGCGATAAGAGTGTCTGGAGGCTACACCACTACATAAAAGGGGTTCATACAGCAGCTAGTTACAGTGCCACAGATGTTGTTGAGTCCAGGAGGTTCCATAGTTGAAAAAGTTGTTAGACATTCATGAAAGCCAAGTCTGCCATGGCACGTTAAAAAATACTCTCTTGGATTCGGAAATCCCAAGAGCCGTCAACTTCTGAATATTGGTGGGATATAAAAGGGAGTTGCTATACATTTTTCCTATCCTTGTGCATTCCCTCGGCATCCACTACCACTGTTGGTAAAAAGCACAGCACTGGATGGACCTCTCATCTTACCTGGTGAGCCCAAGTGTGCAACTCACTTGATCACCAGGTGAAGCTTATACTTAAACCTCTTGGTAGCTTCATGCCTCTAAGCACTCATTTTGGTTTTCTAAAGCTGTTGTTGGAAATAGTGGTGGTAGAAGTAGTAGTGTTGGTGTGGGGAGAGAACAGGGCTATGGGCAGGTGTTTTTCTGTACCATGGGCAGTCAATTTTCAGAGCAGTCCAGTTTCGAAGCTGGAATAGCAGACGAGTGTAGCCATGTATTGCCTATTAAAAGATTTCATGACAAATTATACAGTCAGTACAGGAAGTGTTCAGGCTTATATGTAGTAGCAGAAGAAAGTAACCTCCTGAAGAATTGTAGTGTGCTAATTACTTTAAAATCCAAAAGTTTATAAAGCAACTTGCATCTCAAATACCAGTTGCAATTAGTATGACATTCGTTCTGTAATCGTGAATATTCTGATCACAGATGTTCATTACCATCAAGCATAATAGATGGTGGAATTTATTTTTAAATATAATTCTGCTCTTAAAATAAAAATGGCAAATGTTTGAGCCTTCTTCAAATGATCCCCAGTGCTTCATGTTGAGCAGTTGCTTTTTGCCATCTGCTATTTTCTATTTGTCAACACATGTATGCTTAGCAGTCTTGAATGAACAGGCAGATGTAAATTTCCAAAGCTAAAAAGAGTTGGAGATCTTGCCATATGTCATCCAAAAGATAACTATATTTGTAGTTAAATCTCAGAACTGACCTTAATAATACAAAGTAGTAAGCAATTAAAAGTGATTGAACTGTAGGTTTGTAAAAAGGATTTCATAAGAGCAAATTAGGTTAAGATTGATTATTTTTTTAAAATCTGACTTGGTTTTGCATATTCTAACTAATTGATGATGGAAAACATTAATAACCCATTATAAATAAAACAGTGCATATGCATCCTACTAGAGTGAGCACATTTACTTACCATTTTGTCATATTTTGCTTTGCTGTACTTAATTTTTCATTTGCTGAGGTCACAACATATGTTTAAGTGAAATATTTTACTACAGATAATACCAATTCCATCTTTAAGAATAGAATTAATTTGATACAGAGAATAGCACATTTTTGGCCTAAAAGTAATGATTTCTTTTTTCAACCAGTTTTTTATTTTCTTCTCACCTTCTAAGTATTTAAGTAAAAGGTTGGGTTTTTTAAATAAAATTTCTAAATGGCACTTAATGAAACTTACATTTATTTTTTTTAAATTCTTGTGTACTTATGTGACTCTGATACCTGGATCAGTTTGGTATTTTATTACTGCAACAATCACTAGCAGCAGAAGATGACAGACTTTGCGTACAAGATGTGTGTGACATTTGCAATTTTATGAATAGCTTATTTTTAAAACAAAGTTAACATATAGCCTTTTTATCCACAGTTAGTTAAACATTCAAAAAGATTTCTTAAATGGGTAAACAGGTTTTATGCTCTATACTTCGTTTTTCAAAGAATCCATACATTTTTTAGGGAGGACAGTGTTTATGTTCTCTTTCTGAATGAGTATGAAATTAATCAAGAATGAAATTAAGAGTAACAAAATAGGGTATTGGGGGGGGGGAAGCCACACCATTTTATTATTGGCACAATTTTTACATCTCCTTTTGGTCTAGCTCTTTGTGGTCAAAGAATGAGTTGCTAGATTGATTTGAAATGTTCATGTAGCTGAAAACTGCTTTTTACAGGGAATCAAGTCACCAAACACATAGGCTTTGTCTAGCTGAAAATCAGGTGTCTGTTCCCATTGATGCTGATGATATTATAGGATACCTTTCTACTGGAAAAAAATTATTGTGCAGGAAAATTATATGCTGCAGTAACAATGTGTGCCCTAATCTTAAAGAAAATCTATGTAATTTGAGCAGGGAGTATGCAGGAAGCTCTGATTTTTAATATGGTAAGGAAATAAAATGTGCCATTTAACACCTAGTGTTATAAGGAGTATCCTTTTATCTGAAGGGGTGGTGTGTGTATAGAAATACAAAGAAAGTGTTAGGGTGATCACTTAAGCTGTTTGAAAGAGTAGAAAATTTGAAAAGAGAGCATCAAGCAAAGGTGAGAATCACTCTCAGCAACAATAAAACCCAGAAATTTAATTTAATGAAGCAAAATAACTTCAAGATTGTTCCATTGAGCTTGTGTAGAGGAAAGACATCTGTCGTTCTGGAGAGGAAAAAAAATCTTACCAGATTTATGTACACATCTAAATTCTTCAAGCACAAGAAATTCAGAGTGTGTTTATGTAAAGTTAAAGATCTGCTTCCATGATTGTTGTGTTAAAGTTTGTTTCAAAATAAATTCAGTGTTATTTGCTAAAGCACTGCCTACTGAGGAACCTCTTTTCATGTAGAGTTGACATTTTGCATCTTTAAAATGAAAATGGTACGAGCTTTGCATCAGAAGTCTCATAATAATGCTTTTCCTAATGAAAATAATGCAGTGTGTGTATTCCTTTTTTTAAGAGCTTTTGCAGGTTTTTTTATTTTTTTGTTTGAATAACAGCATACTTGTTAGAGATACTTAACAGATCATCACGCTTTGCTAACTCTTGTTTCAGCTAACTTGTAGAAAATGGATTTTGTCATTTGACAGTGTAAACAGAACAAGTTCAGTGTAGCCTGGTTGTATCTTGACTGAATATAGTTGCAATGGAGAGAAAGATAAGCCACTAAGTTTAATATTAAGAAATGTTGTTTTGACCCTCTGGGTAGTTTTATTTTGAGCTGTTCTTTACATCTGATTTACTACTTAGGACCTTAATAAAATATAAGTGAGCATATTTGCTCGTTAGGACTCTAAAAATTCTATATTAGCTTATGTAGTATATGATGAACTTAAGTATTATAGAAGTCAGTGGTTCAAACTGCTTAGCCAGATTGTGATCATGCTGGTGTTCCTGCTGCTGTTTAAGCTATGAGGGCTTCTGTTTAATTCATCCACCTGGTTTTTGTGGTGGTGGTGGTTTTGGTTTTCTGCCTTGCACCAGAAGAGATCATTACAATATTCAGTATTTACCCTGGTAATGGCCATGTGGTAGCAATGGGAACTTTTAGCAACCTGAATGGTATCACAAATGTGTTGTGTCAAGATGGTACTTAAAAATCCAGATGTTCTGGAAACACATGATGCTGCTTCGTGCAGTGATACAGACTGCTGCATCTGAGCTGACACTCTTTCTCACTTGGTTGGAACTGTGTGAAGATGTAGTGCTGGTGGCAGTTGGTCCTTGGGCCTTACAGGCTCTTGTTAGAGTAACTGGCCAATGAAAGCATGTGTTCTGTGTAATGAGGCAGCGTCTGATCAAATGAAATGCAATGATTAACCAATTAGTGCTCTGGTTGGTCAGCAACCAGCTGGAAGGCGTACTCCAGATACATCCTGTACAAGGACAGGCTAAGAGAGGTATCCTGACTTGCAGAAGGGGTAGGGGAAAAGAGAGATTGTGGATGTAGGTGAAGAGAAAAAGGATGTAATAAGGTATCATAGCAAGAAAAGGGGCACGTGATAGTATTGGTATGTTGTCTGTAGTGCTTTTGTATTAGAGGTGGGTGTCTGCCATATCTCAGTTTATATAAATTGATGTCTCACCTCTTATTACTTTGTAATGTATAATTGGTTTTATATTGTTTTTTAAAGATGTAGGTGAATTTTAACAAGTGGATGGTGTGAACATCCCTATAGCAGGAAGTTATTTTTAACTATTATATAAAATAGGAGAATTCATAGCATCACAGAATAAGCTGGCAAGTAAGCAATATATTGTTTATCCAGGTAGTTCAGCCAGTTGTGAAAGTGATGTAAGACTATTTAAGTGCCTACTTCTGAATTTTTAAGCACCAGGTCAATTATTTAATTGTAATTCTGTAATTCCAGAACATCAGTTTGAGTGATAATAAATGTTAAGGTCAGAATTAATCAACTTTCAATAACTGTGCTCATATAATGATCACTTTTTGCTATTAAATGAAATTGAACACATTTGTGTTGAATCTGAAATATTTACTAGATTTTTAAAATATTGTAGTATAATATAATAACCTGTAAAACTTAGTGGTTTAGGGACTTGTATATTATTGGTCTTTTTAGATTTACATAAATTATCTGTGTGTAACTTTGCTTTATGTTTAAAATCCAAAATATAATTATTATGAGTATTTGTTAAAGCAACACATTCCCATATTCCTTTTTTCCTTCATCCTCAAACACTTTAGAGTCAGAAAATCAAGATCTGAATGACATAACTGTCCCAACCTTCATCTTTTCCTTGACTCAGTGCATCATGAATGCTTTTCATCTCCCATGGAGCCCAAATGCTTGGCAGACATGAGCTAATTTGCTGCAGAATCAAATTTTTATATCCAAAGGACTGTCATGTAGGATGCTGTGTAGGTAGCTTGTATGGTGATAGTAAGCAAGTTCAGCTTTTTTGTTGTGTCTCCCAGTTACGTGGATAAAGTGTCATTTAATTTTCAGTATGTTAAAAGTAATACTTTAAGGCTGAAAAGTCAATAGTGAAATACTTCAAAAACTTGACCCTTTGTTCTTATTCACAATAAATTGACAACAACAAAAAAATTCACAGTCTGTGTTGCTTGGATTTATGACCTAAGAATGTCCATGATCAAAGAAGGTAAAGATGAAAGTTTTCTGAGCAGCATCTTAGCTAAACTCTTTTGTTTTCTTGACATAACCTTAAATAGTAAGGAATCAGCTGTTTGAGTAGTAGCTGCACAAGAGTTTGTCTTTTAAGAGGTACTTACCTTCTGTCAGAGCATGCCAGCAATCTAGCATTAGTTCCTACTGATACAGAAGAGCGATGCAAAGTATGTGCTTGAAGGATTCTTTCAGTATAACTATGGCTTCTGTAAATGATCCTATTGAAACTCAAATAATTATAACCTTGGATTATTCCTCTACAGTTGTTGCTCTGTCCTAGGTGGCAACTTTACCTTTTCATCTCTATCTCTTAACTATTCCTTCCTAAAATGGGCAGGTTCTGTAAATGCCAGCATATAGAGTCTATATAGAGTGCTTATTAAATATCAATGGCAAAAAGCTCAGTAATAAATTTTGCTAGGTAAGCAGAGTATTCTATTGCTGCATGATTTCCTTGAGTCATCTGGAGAGTCTTATCCTTTTAGTAGTTATGAGGACACGCTTCCCATGTTGTTTCCTTAGAGCAAACAGAAATTTCCCAACCGCAAACACCCTCAAGTTAGAAGTTAACTGTAACACTAGTTGGGTGTTAATGTATGATTGCTAATAAATAATTGCTTAAAAATAGTTCTCTATTCTTTACAGCCTGCTTTCCACAGTGACTTCTGCAGCTTAAGTGCTTTAGGGACGTTGATTCTTTTGCCTTATGTTCATATCTGACCTCTTAAAGTTTTCTGTCTGTTTTTAGGTATTGCAAATGAATTTGAAAATTAATGGTATACTTTAATGTGGAATACTGTTTTAGTGACAAGTCATTCTAGGGTGGAGGGGACAACACAAAAACGTGTTCTTTGTGCTCAGCTGTTCTTAGGAAGTAGTGGGGTATCAAAGTAGTTGACTTTCTCAGCCTGCAGATATTCATCTTGCAAGTCACGGTGCCAGCTGAAGCCTACTGCCCCTAACTGCCTGTCCCTGCCTTTCTGCCAGATGTTACACAGCCAGGAAATAGCATCCTGTGGGCTTTCCTTCATCCACTACTGTATATGTCAGCTGGAAAAGTTCATGCCCATTTTTTCAGTAGTTTAAGGAACCCTGGTGGTTGTTTTGTGTTTGGGTTGGAATTTTTTTGTTTTTTTGTTGTGGGTTTGTGGGGATTTTGTTTGGATATTTTAATACAATACAGGATGCTGGAGTTTGCTTTCACGTGGAAGTGGCATTTGCCTAAACTAGTTTCCTAGCCATTTGTGTAACTGGCATTATTGTATGAGTAGGGCCACATTAACTTATGCCTGAACAATGGAACACTGTTTAACGTGACGTTTCACTGCATAAATTGTGAGCGCAGGGGCAAGAATTTTAAAAGGAGCTTTTAAAATTCCCTTTATATTTTAACTTTTATATCTTTATATTCCTGTAAATTTTAAAATGTTTCTTTTTTTTTTTTGCTTCTTTACTTTGCTAGTTTTTGGTGTCATTTTTATTGCTTTATCTTCTCCTCCTGTATAGCATAGTTTTCAAAAGGCTTTTTAAAGTAGCTTTTGAGGCTCTTGGGTGGCTCTTCATAGGAAAATAAGGAGCCATGGAAGCAGAAGAAAATAAAGAAGCTGTTTCTAAATATGCACTTTTTAGAAACCAGATGTTCTGTTTTCTCTCTTCATTTTCATACCTTCATTAGCCAAATTAAGCTTCACTTCTCTTTATACAGCAGCAGTTGATATAGTTTTTTATCACTAGAAACTGTAACTTTTCTATTGCATTTAAGCATTAAGTTTGTTCAAGAGCTGAAAAGGGTGAGTGTGAATATTTAATATGAAAGTTAGTTGAGGTAATTACTTGCTGGTTTGTTGGACTCTTCTCAGTTAGATCTTCCCAGAGACTTGGCAATAGGGGGTGAAGGGACTTAGGTTTCTATAAGGTGGACTAGTTATTCCTGCTGCAGAAATGTGGTCCATTTCCCTTCCAATGAAATAGGTTCTTTCTCAT
This sequence comes from Todiramphus chloris collaris, assembly GCA_025345505.1. Lineage (NCBI taxonomy): Eukaryota > Metazoa > Chordata > Aves > Coraciiformes > Alcedinidae > Todiramphus > Todiramphus chloris. The sequence continues at coordinate 10,955,221 of JANVCC010000046.1, forward strand.
CTTGAGAAAGTTTTCAAGCAAGGATCTGTAGTTACTCCTGCAGAAATAAGTAATTGCAGTGCTTTAAAGTAACAGATCAATGGAGTGTTCCCTTGAATAAGGTGGAGACCCACTGTCAGTAGTGAAGACCAGTATGAGAGTTTAAGGTCAAAATAGTAGTGTCATGATACTACAGTACAATGATAAAAGCAATTGCATTAGAAAATTATTCTGGTCATATGTGATATAGTCTTTAGACTTTAATAATTTACTGTAGAGAATAAACTATTTTTCATTTGAAATAATTTCTGAGTGTAAGATCAGGTCTGAAATCACAGACTTGTACAAGTAGCATCAAATTGAAAGTGGGTTTTTTTATGGAAGTTGAAATTTACTTCCATAAAAATATAGTCAGAATTCCAGTAGTATTCCTGCTGCTATTTTAGTTAAATATATAAAACAAGAATGTAAAAGATGGGGATTGTGGCAGCAGGCACTAAGTATAGCGGAGGAAAAGCAGATCTCTTTTCAGAGTTTTCAGATGTCTCTCAGCTCAGATTCATGCCCAACTTGACAAAAGATTAAGATTTTCCATTGAATAATAGAACCATTCAAAACCCTGGTCAGAAATTAAGTTTATTAACCTGTGTGATTTGAATGTGAAAGATGATGTTGTGGTGAAATTTTTGGCTTAATCAGAGAGAAGGCTGAGGAATTTTAAAGTATGTTTAAACATGTTTAACTTTAAAAAAAAAAAAAAAATCCAAGATGCAAATTAATGAGTTTGACAGTGTAATTTATTCTGTGATTTCTGAAATTGCACTTTAGAGGACTCCAGTAATTTTCAAGAGTTTGCAGCATTGGATCGATAATGTCATCCTCTGGGTTTACCATGCAGCTGTTGCTGAATGGCAGTTACATGCTCTGCCTAACTGTTGCATCTTGCTGGGTCCATTTAGTCAGAACTTTTTTTAATGCTGTCTGGTTTTAGAAGAAAGCAAATTGGGTTGTCTGTGGGGGTTTTCTTTTACAATTCTTCAGTGGGTGATAACTAAAATGTTCTGGAGAAATTCTTTTTTACTCCTACGTTCTATCTTCATGATGCTTTCCTGCAAATACCTTGAGTCACAGCAAATGTTTCTTTATAGTAACAGCTATAGCAGCAGTAATACCTGAAATATCACTATTCTAATGGTTATTGCGTGTCTCAAGTGAGGCTGGAGGTCTGCTGTGCTGGGTGTTGTGTGTAGCAGTGGTAATCTGTGGCCTGAAGGTATGGAAAAGATTAATAGTGTGTAAAACATGCAAGCAGTTGAATATTGTATGGGAAGCTCAGACTGATACTTGTGTAACAATTTTTGATCACGGCAGATTGTAAGGAGGAAAAAGGGACAAGAATGGACACAGTTTCCCCAGCTTTCTGAGTGGTGTTAGAAAAATGACACAGAATGGCTAAGGTGTAAAAGATTAGAAGGAAAATTAAACTCCTCTTTATTTTTTCCTCAAATGAGGAACATTTCCTATGAATAAGAATCATCCTGGAGATGGGCAGTGGAGGCCGGAATCAGTGTCAGAAGTAGGTAACAAGATCAGGTAGGAGAAAGCTAAAGTTGTTAAAAAGCTTAAAGATTGTTTGTGTTTGGGGTGCGAAAAGAAGAGATGGATTGAAGTAATGAATCAAGAAGATAAATTCCTTGCTCTTTTGTCCAGCTGTCTTTGGACAGACATCCTTTGGGGAGTTTAAATCTCTATATGAAAAGATTGAATGTCACAAGGAACTCTTCACTTTCTGTTTCTCCTCTTTGCAAGTGGAAAAAGCAGGGTCCTTCCATGTTCTCTGCTAACTTCTGCCAATTGAGTGAACATGTTGAAAAGATTGATTGTGGACTAGGAAGGCAAGTTTAAGACCTGGAATAATTCTTTTCATGGAAGTGAATAAGTTTCATGTTTCAGAGAGTGCTTTGCAAAATCACTGAAATAGAAACACCTTCAAAGTTATTTTGGTTTGTGCTGTGTTAACTTAACACACCTCTCTTAACTCTTTTTTTTTTCCCTCTTTACAAATACTTTTCATGTGAAGCTTTTCAACGCTGAATTGTGCTAGTTACTTAACAATGGATAGCTTACAAGGATGTAAAAAAGTGTGGAAATTGATCTAGTGAAGGTACTCACTTCTTTATGTGAGTATCCTAATCAAGTGCATGTCTTGCATTCCTGGTATTTCTGCAGATGAAACACGAGTCCCATATTCAGCCTGCTGAGCAGCATCTTGCCTGTTACAGTCTTTGTGTTCAAGAAAGGAAATAATCACACCAGTAAATTTATAAAGCCTGTAGGGGAGGAAATGCAAGGCAGATATTTAAAAACAATAACAAACTTTTTTATTGGCTTTGGTCTCCATTTCTTCATCATGCTGGTGTAGTGTGGAGAAACAATGAAATGGTTTTGCTGTAAGCTTCTAGTAAGCATTAGGTGGCAGCAGTGTGTTGTATTTGGCAGTTGCTTTATCGTTTGGTTTTTTATCTTCTGCAATCTTTTAATAAAAGGAGAAAACATGTATTTTCTTACAGTTTTTACAAAATGCTGATTTATGGTTGCTCTGACTGTGAGGACAGCTGTTGTTTCAACTCTTATACATAGGTTTCAGTGCAATATTCAGGACTTACTTTCTGTTCACAGTATCTAACAGTGATAATATTAACTGCAGCAATTCTGATGAGAAATATGCTGTTAATGGCTGAGTTTAGTTTTGCAGCCTTTACTTTTTCATGAGCTGTTACCATTTCTAAATTTATTAGAGCCTGTTAGATGAAATACAGGGTTTTTTTGCTTGTGTTTGCTCTTTTTTATTAGATACAAAACAAACAGGCTCAAGAGAATGCTGGTGGGAACATAATTAACCTTTCAGCATAGTGGTGTTATTGTCACTCCAGATCTTAGACAAGTGTGGTTACCTTGTGACCTTTGTGGAGGTCTTTTTTCCCTTTCATCCTTGTTTCTCACAGGTAAAGGATCTCAAGGAGTTTGGAACTGGTGTTGCATTGTATTAATTGGGCAGGATGATCAATTAATAGAAGAGGAGCAAGGAAGTGTTGACAGAACATGCTAATTAGTACCTGATGAACCATGTAGGCCACAGAGCCCACAGTGTAATGTTGCTTTGGGGTGGCTCCTATACAAGACCTTTATATGCAAAGTAGGCCTGTAGAAAAGGTAAAAAAAGAATGTTTCAGCATAGGTCCTGTGAAGGAAATACTCATTGCTGAAAAACTTCACTTTCCACTGTAAGCTTGGGGATACTTAATACTTCATCAGAGGAGCACATTTCAAGGTACCAAGCCTGTGCTGTGTACAAGTCTTGCTCTTCAAAATCATGTAGCCTTTTTTTTTTTTGGTTGTTTGTTGGTTTTGTTGGACTTTTTTATGTAAGAGGGGATCTACAAATTATGGAAATAAATAGCTTCTTTAAAATAACACTATGTAGTTTTCTTTGCTTTTTGATGTAGTGAGAATCATTTTGCTTGCCATTTTATCATGAGCCATCAGAAAATCTTACTGCTCTGGTATTTCTAAGTTAAGAACAAGTAGCACCACAATGTTTTAAGCGTCCAGCCTCACTGGTTTTCTACTACATATTAGTTTTTCAGTTGAAAATGCAAGGTTGTACTGCCAGAATCATTTAGTTACTGGTAATTGGGGTTTTTTCCATTAATTCATATAAATATATTGGTAATTAATTCATACTGTCCGTTCAGAAATGCTCACTTATCCCATGATAGGAGAAAAGTGTAATGTTACCATGTGTAAAACAAACATTTTTTCAAAATCAATTATCTCCTGCGGTTTAAGCTGCTTTAACTGACGTAAACCACTTCCTGTTTAGAATACTTTTATTGAGTAACTCACTTAAATTTTTGTAAAATACTTGTGGTTTTTTTCATCCATCTCTAATTAAATGAATTCAGCTGGTGAAGTTGGAAAATGGCTTCTTTCTGTGACCTTTCAGTGAGTGCCACAGGGTGGGGGCCAAGCACATGTTTGTCACCTTTTTTCTTGATCAGCACGGGTGTCTAAAATGTGCTTTGCTTAAATTTAGTCATCCAAAAATACAAATGCCAGTTTAAGAAACGGTTTTATAATTCAGTCTGTATTCCAATTTAAATCCATCACAGTATGGATTCTGCAAGAAAATGAGTTCAGCCCTAAAGCATAACAGCTATTCTGACTAGATTCTAACCTGTGTATCATGCCCATAACCAGAGTAAGTGGTTACTTGGAGCTGGTTTGCTTGATTGGTCAACTATAGCTCTCATATACATGGTGCAGGTAATACTAAATACATCTGTTAATTCTATTACATGCTGATAGGGATTTGTGGCTTAAAGTATTCAGTGTGACAATGTATGTAAAATTAGCAAAACTGTTAACTTTAAATGTAATTACATAGCTCCTGGAGTGTTGTAATGGCATTATATGGTTCTTTTTTTTTGTGCTGTGTCCAGCAGGGAGACTGCTCTGCTTTATATTTTGTTGCTCTATCAAGTGGTCTGGAACTTTCAAGACATGCTGCATAATTTGTTTTAAAATATTGCGAAGAGCCTTATAATGATATAGTATAGAACTGGAAAAGTGCTGGAACTGGACATTTGCTGGAGTGTGAGGTGGTGAGGGGAACCCACTCTTCTGTGCCTTGTTAAGCTTAGCTATAGTATTTCAGATACACAAATTTAATATCTTGGATCATTCTAAACATAAGTTTATTGACCCCTGAGATTACAGAAGCAGGATGCCTAGTTTTGTGATCGTGATCATAAGGTTGGGGTCTTGACCAGCCACGTTTTCATGTCAAATACCTGAAGTCAGTATGAACTTTGCAAGGGAGGCAATGTTTTTGCATTAGCTGTCACACTAGTCTCTCATGTTCGCAGTAAGGGACTTCTGGATCAGAGCAACAAAACTCTACTTCCAAATGTAACTTCAGAAGGGCAGGGGATGCTGCACGAAGCTTAATTGTTCAAACGTGACTCCAAAGCTATGGGAACGTGAAGACTGAACAGTGGCTTTTTGTGGAGAGAGAGAAAAAAATTGAGTACAAATACAGAGAATGTCAGTCTAGCACATTATTTTGATTATTGAAATGATTTAAAAGAGTTGTTGATTTCTTAACTATTTATAGAGACGGCATAAACATTGTGGTCGTGTGGCCAGATTAAGGAATCTTGTTTTAAGACCTCTAATTTCTTCTTAATAAAAATGTGTCCAGGTGGTTTGTTGATAACTAGAGAAATGGGTGCAATTATATGACCCAATCCAGCCCTTGTTTAGCAGTTAATTTCTCTAGATTTCTGTGAGCATTTGGTCAGATCTATACAGATTTGGTTGTTGGTTTAAGTCTAGCCAAGGCTGGTGGTGTCTTAATTGCTACCGCAGAGCAACCATTTGGTCTGTGTGAGATGGACGTTGTCAAGGTACCTTCTGCAAGGCAGACATTCATCCACTGGGAATGTATCAAGAAAGTTTTCATTAATTAGGCCCTTTGTTGGCATTTGTGGCAGCGCAGCCAAAAACTGAGTATGAACAGACACTCTGTGTCAGGGAGTGAGATTTATTGGCCAGTCTCAGTAAAAACTGCTATTTACTATATATTGTAAGCAGGGGTGAAGGACTTTCCTCCTAAGAATAGCCTGGCATTAAATTTACTCGGATTTCTCCTTTTTTTTTAAAGGTGGGGAGATGTAACAAGAACTCAGACTATAATCAGAAATTAAATAGGAAATAGCCGGTTACCTTTTTTTTTTTTCTTAATGTTGACTGTCTTGCAGCTTCTTTTTAATATGATGTGAAGTGTTATGATGGGCTCTGTAGTCTACAGACAAATTTGCATGGACCTATGAATACTTCTGTCAAATGAGAACACTTGACAGCTTTTTGTCCTGACCTCGTTAGCTTAACCTGTAGTTAATAACAATTACAGTTGATAATGTATAAAAGTTGTGTAAAGCATGAGAAGTGGTTTTAAACTTAGTTTCCAATTGTGGTATCTTTATGTTGATGTTAACTCTGCATTTTGTTCTTGTTTTGTTGGAAGGATGCACTTCATTGTATTGCAAGGGACATAATCATAATGATTTTTGCCTAAGACAAAATGCACCACACTTGTTTGTTGCTAAACTCTGTGTAGACCAAGACTGTTTGTGTTAGGCTTTCTGTTCTGCTTGCTTATGGCCATTTTTGTCTTTAAAAGAATTTTAACTTATTTTACATTATAATGTGGAATAAATAAAATAATAGTTTAGACTAATAACCAAATAAACTGTCATATACTGACTCTGAGAGAATTCTGATTCTGAAATTTGAATGTATTGGCTCTTCAATATTGAGCTTTTGATACACGAATAAATAAATTGAACCCCCCAAATACTGATAGCGTGATTTTTAAAAGTGCTTGTTATTAATCTGTGCAATTCCAGTAAGGAGTCAAAGTCTCATTATGTTGGATTCCCAGCCATGAGTCTGGCAGCATTATTTGGAAATAATGGCTTGGGTTTCCCTCTTCATCCAGCTGCTTCCAGTGCTTCCCCCTCCTCATTCTTTTTTTTTCTTCTGAGCAGCATAGTATCCAACTCCAGTGTCCGCTTGCTGGCATTCATCTAACTCTCCCATCAGCAGAAGGGGATGTCACTGATGTGTATTGCTGTTATCTCATACTATCCGAGGCTTATCTGTGGTGACTTTCACTTTTGCATTGTTAATCCAGCCGACTCTTTGTATACCACTTCTGTGACTTTTACCTCTTCTAGTTGAGATTTTAATTCAATCCCGTCATTCATCAAAAATGGTAGCTTTGCCAAAAACAAGAGAGAATTCATACCTGGCTGGAAATCTTCTGTATCTGCATTACATGAAACATGTCCTGTCAGGCTATAGAACTATCATAGCTACTGTCATATATCTAACATGGAGAAAGGAGAAGGATGCTAAGCAGTACTGCGTTAATTTTAGAAGTTAATATTCTATCATTGACTCTTATTTACAAATCATTAGGTGTAGTTCCTATAACAACATGACAACTTGAATGCATGTAAGTAGTCCTGTGTGAATAATCTTACTACTTGATTTACTCAGGAACTTGGGGCACATCGATAGCTTTAAATATATTCCGTATGCAAACGTAGGCATACATCCCCTTTTAAATAAAGCAGGAATTCAAGATTTGTCTAAACTTGTCAAATGAATTTAGTGAGGTGATTCAATGGGACTGGAGATAATTTCAGAATTAAAAATCTGTAAGAAATCTGGTAGTTTAGAAATGCTGTAACTGCTGGTAGTATTGACTGCTTAGTGGTTACTTGATGACTCATGATAGTAAGTCCAGAATAGCCTAAGTTTTTAATTTTTCATCTCTAATCATTTCATCATTGTTCTATTATCTGCCTTTACTTTTGAATTTTAGAACCTTTATAATGGTTTCTCTTATGAAAAAAATCTAAAATATTTATAATAAGTCTGAAAATATTTCTTCGAAATTGTCTCAGGAGGGGAGGTCAAGATTTAACGCAGCCACATCTGGTTCATCCATTCATCCTTTTTATATTACTTTTCACTTGCTGCTGAAGATTTCTCCAAATGTTTGACAACTTTGCGTGAAATATTGGAAAGTAGTAGAGAGAAAGCTGTAGAAAGTGGAGAGTATTCCTCATTTCAACCACAAAAAATTACTTGCTGATCTACTTCATTTTCCTCAGGAAAAAAATAGAAAGTTTACATTTTAAATAAGCTTACTTAAAAGATCTTAAAACTAAAAGATCTTTAGTTTTAAGGGGGATAAATTCTTTACAGTTACCTGTGAAATATGTAGTAGTAAATGAAAGCACTTTTTCATAACTTAAAAATTTGGAATTAGTTTTAGTTTTCATAGAAAATAAATCCTCCTTTGATGTATGAAATTGGGGATGTTGTGCATCTTTGGTCTTCAAAGTGAATACCTCTAATACACAAGGCAAAATAACCATGGTAATATATTAAGTAATACATGAGACAGAACAGTACTTTTTAAACCATTTCAGTTTTTCATGTGGAAAAGTAGTTATGAGTAAAAGTTTGAGTATATTAATTGGTTTAGTTATTGTGTATTCTACAGTTTAGCAAGAGATTACCAATGTAGTGTAAAAGCTGTGCCTGTGAGCTTCACCCCTCCCCTCCCAGTAAGTCGTATCAAGTTGATTCTCACTGTGTGCTGCAAATTTCTTTTGAATGAGCACCAATGAGACATGTACATTAAATTGATTTAACTGGAGGTTTTCTCCTTGGTAATTTGAATTTGATTAAAATCAATCAACCCTATCACATTTATTGCATGAAGTTAAGCAACTCGTAGAAGTGTTAGGAGGATAGGGACCTTCGTTTGCCACCTCTGTGTTGTTTGATTTGCTCAGTCAAAGTTCAACCAGTATCATAGTTTCTCATCTTGTGCTGTGAGAGCTCTTGAGGTCTGTTGGTATGGTTATTGAGATGTAATACCATTACAGTTATTGACCAAATAGTCTTTATTAACTTCCAGGGATTAAAGTCCAGGGATTAGTTGCTCTTCTTAAAGTGCAGAAGGGACCAAACTTCATGGAGTATAAAGTTAGCAGAAATAAAGAATGTAGCAGTTGAATGTGCTGTGGGTAAAAACCACGTGTGGTGCACAGTATAAATAAAACTATCACTGTATAAATAAAATAGATGATGGAACTCAAGTAATTTTTGGAGCCTACACTTCAAATTATTTGGTGAATGCAGCAATATTAACACTGTTTTTCTGAGGCAGAAAAAGTCTGGTCACTTGCTTGTTCTTCATTCTGTAGTAGGTAGTAGATTAGCATAATGAAATACAATTTCTTTACCTAAACTAAGATGTTCCATGAAAAATCTCTACATTTTTGGATGCTTGCATAATTATGAACTGAACCTGTATCTGTGTTTCAGTGTGTGTTTGCCAGGTGATACACTGTTCCCCACTGTACTCAAACTGCTGAAAAGTGCAGTCTGATGTATATTAAAAATGAGATAGTTCAATATAGTTGTTTTAGAAAGGTATAACAATGCTACTGTAATTGAAAAGGGCAGCAGGTTAAATTTGTATTAGCCTGCTTTTCTGTTTCCCTGCAGCACTAAAAGTTTCACTAAATCTCCAACAGATAATGTTTAAAATGTGCTTTTCAATTGACTTCAAGGTATGTGCTTTTTCAAATTCTTCCTGGTGATTGTAAAAATTAAAACAAGCAAAAACCGTAAAAAAATTAAACATCAACCCTTACACCGAAGCCACAGTCGTCAAGAAATACTGACAATGTGATCTTTAAGATAAACATCAGGGGAGTGAGCAGTATCACATCTCTGTGTAAGGTATTTTTTTAATGTTGACAGATGAACTAATCTATTGCCATTATCAATCAGGTCATTTTTTTAACATTCACAGCAACTACAAAGCATTGTACGCTGTAAAGTCACATAAATTCTATACAGACATTATAAATGGAAAGAAGTTAGCAAAGTACTTCCAGTAAAGGTATAAAAAAGGAAAACTAGATAGGGCGTAGATCTCTAACCTTCTCCTCTTCACCTTCCTCCTTTCCCCCCCCCTCTGTCAGGCTCAGGAAAATAGTCTATTGTTTTGATAAAGTCTTATTAAGTAGTAACATGTTAATAAAAATCATGACCATGCTTGAAAATCAATGAGTGCTCATTCAAAAAACTGTATTTTGTGGAAGTATTGCTTCCTAAAAAGTTTACAATGTAGTGATGCAGCTGAAAATAGAGCTCAGGTGGCAGGTAGGGATGACATGAAGATAATTTGCACAGATTTTTGAGAAGTGATACTGCAGGAGACATCTGGGGGCTTGAACATTTTGACTAAGAACTTGTAATGATGCAGAGAGAGTGAGAGGAACAGTAGTTCAGTTTGCACAGAAGGACATAGGCTGAGTAGAAAACAAGCTTGCCTGTTTTCATTATGGAGCTTGTACACAGTTGCAGATGACATTAACCCGGAAAGGAGTCAGGAAAGGAGGTGGAGCTCAGAAATGTACATCATATTTCACCTCCCTCAAATTGAACCAAACCAAATCCCTGGCTCTATTGAGGCAGCTTCTCTGAAGGGCGTGCTGGAGAGGGAGGAGAATCAGAAGAAAGAATGTGGTAACCTAGAATGAGGGAAGATAGCAGAAGATAGTATGGCTGATTATGAAGTATTGATGGAGGACATTAGGGTACTTTCTCTAAATTTCAGCTATTTAATCAGTTGGGTGAAACTTTGGTAGGTGTTTTCTGTGGTTGGTGTCTGAGCTGGCTGAACAGGGGTCTAAAACAGCTGGAGTGTGGACACCTCATTTGTTGTCTCAGAGGTGAAAAAGAAGGGTATGGGCAGTTGAATCAAGAGTGGATTTTTGCTACAGACAAGCATTGGTGGATTTTGATCAGCAGGCTGGAAAGGGGGAAAAGAGAGTCAATGAGAACAATTCCATAATGAATTCGGATGAAATGGGGTCACTGGAGGGGGGTGGGGGGAAGGAGGATTAGAGTAAAGGTTTAGGATTTTTCTTGGTGTAGATGTAGACAACAAAATGCATTGGATGGTAATAGAGGAACAAGACCAGCGGAGGAAGAAGCAAGTAGTCAATAAAGCATGGAGACCAAAATAGAGAGAGAGAGAGAGATATTTGACTTAGTAGATCCCCCTACATTGTAGATGTTATTACTTACATGAAATTGTAGTATTTTGGATATAAAAATGTGGTATTCAATCAACCAGCAGCATTAGAAAAGCTAAGCTTTCAGAAAAATGGATTTGAAAAAAATATATATATTTAAATAGCTTTAACAGTACCACGTGATGCTGACAGGACACTGAATTTAGTGCCTACCAAATAAAGGTATAATTATCTAATTAGAATACAATGACTAAATGCAATGACCAAGTATTTTTTCATTTGTTTGCACTTCAGAATTTTGTCATCTTCAGTTGAGGATCCCTAAAAAGAGATCTCTAAGAGATAAACCTTTGTGGATTGCAGTTCTGCTTTAGCCATTTTTTCAGCGAGTTGCAAGCTAGTCCTCAGTCTTGCATGCAGAGATGACTTCAAGTATGCTTACTTATATGGTGGAACAAAAATACACATTTGTGTACACACTTCATACCTGAGGTTGCAGGTACATTCATCTCTATATGGAAAAAAAGCCTTCAAAAAACTTAAGGTCAAAGCTTAATGTGGTTATCATACAGGGGCTTTATCTGGGTAATGCCCATCAGTACAAACAGCAGATGAATACATCACCTCCAGTGGAGATGATCCTTTTAAATTTTGGATTTTATAAAGCACAGGTGATCTTAGTTTTCTTTCCTTTCCTAAATTAATTATAAATGAAACCAAAGGGATTCAGTTAATCAGAAATCTGCTCAGAAACTTGTAGGACAGGTGTGGTAAGTCTTGAAATTTTCTGTACGTTTCAGTGCCCCAAATGATGTTGGTATGAAGGGCAGAAACTAAAGCTCCAGAATAAGGGATATCTTTATTTAGAACACAGTTAACAGCTGATAGGTCTGATGATACTGATGATACAGTTAAAAAAAAAAAAAGTTATTGGAAATAAATTAAAGCTACAGGAAGATGGAACTTTGAGGTTACCATTTTAATTATTATTGCCTATTTAACATGGAATTTCTTGCAGCCATGTCCTTGAATAACCATTTCTTAACTAAAACGACACAATTTTGTAGCCAGTGATCCATGACTTTAAATATTTGGAAGGGCTATTGATTCACTGAACTGGAAGAAATTAAAGATGTTGAGGCATATTTTCAAAAGTAGAATTACATGTACTATAAATTATATTTGATCATGTGTATTCTATTTACTATTTTCAACAGTAAAGAAAAAGCTAGGTACATGTAATACAGCATCCAATTTATCTGTAGTAGACTGAACTAAACATTGGTGGTATTATTTAAATCAGCTGTGTGTAATATTATGAGAGCTCCTTGCGCCTACAGCACCTCCTCTTGTTCCCGTGTCGTGGTCCTCTGCGTGTACCTATTTCTGTTTGTGGTAGTTATTCTCTCTAGGTAAATTGTCCATAAGACCAATGATTCCATCAGCAAATTACCCAGAAAATGCCGTCAGTGTGCATGGTGACATTTGTGCCACTGGTGGTTTTGTTGCCATTTCAGTGGTCTAATTAAATTGGCAGTTTTCTCTTGTGCCCAGCATCGTTGTCTCCCTTCCTTTGGCACCTTAGCTCAGCCCTTCTCCTTTTCTCTGTCCTTTTAACTGAATATCAAATGCATTATTGATTGCTCCTCTTCCACCCTCCTCACTTCCACTCCCTTCAATTTTTTTTTTTTTTTTTTTTTTTTTTTGATTGGCAGTATCATCCAGACAAACAGAAGGCAGATGTGCCAGCAGGAGAAGTGGAGAAGCGCGTGCAGAGGTTCATCGAAATTGATCAAGCGTGGAAAATTCTAGGGAACGAAGAGACAAAAAAAGAGTATGACCTGCAGCAGCGTGGTAGGTTCCTGCCAAGGAGTGCTGTAGTGGCAGCAGCTCTTTAAAAAAGCAGGGTCTGGGAGTGGTAGTTAGATGGTATTTTAAAATGCTGTTTATTGCTGAACCAAATGTTTCTTTCACTCCTGTCCTACTTTCAAATGTGGATCCATTATTTATAGCTTTTGCTACAAATACATTAGCGAGTGAAAACATTGAATTACTTCCAACAAAACATTAGGTGGCGTTATTCCTAATAATTTGAATGAATATGAAATTTCTAATTATAGACCTTAGCCCTTTTTATTTTATTAAGGCAGGCTCATTAAGTGCTCTTCAACTGAAGTCTTATACTACATTTTGCTGCAGCCTTTTAGATACAGGTATTAATCCATTTATACCTAGGGTTCAATGTGTATGGGTTTATAAGCACTTCAGAATCATTAAGACACATTCTTTTTAGTTGTGTGTGTGTTATGGTGTCTTTCATAATTCATCCGTAGTCTGAACTGGTCTTTATAGAGCAGGTTTATAAATAATATTCCAATATAACACATTAACTAGGCAGCTCTAGCATGCATTTCTTTTTATACCTCTCAGAAAATAGCTTCTTAAAACAGTGACAGGCTGTTGTGAGAAAGAAAGGGGGGAAATGTAGGTCAGGTCTGTCACACATGGGCTACCATTACATGAAGTGATAGGCTGTCTTTCTGCTCTGGCCTCAGGATAGGAGTCCCTCAGCCTTCCATTAGAACCTTCAATAAATGTATATCCACCCTACATGTTAATGGGGGGAGTCAATAATAGTGTATTGCCTGTGGGGAAAACACTCAGTCGCACTCTGCAGTAACACACTCTGGTCCAGCATTGACGTGTAGCCACCACCACTTTTGAATGTGTCTGATAAAAGCCCACTGTCTCTGCAGCTTGTTATTGAATTCTCTTCCATTGTACATTGGCACACCATCAGACCTTTCTCTCTTGTGCTGATTTTTAACTCCCCTGCCACTGCGGATACCAGAACTTTGAGAGACAAAGGCTTAGTCATTCTGGCAGATATGCATCACTGCAGGATAAAAAGAGTGATATATAATTGTATATACCCAGTATGTATTCCCTAGTTAAATAATCTTGTATTGCAGACTTTGTGTGAGCTTTGGAAAAGGGGGTGGAGGGGTGAAAACAGAATTGCTGAATAAATACTTGAACAGAATGAAAAAACCTGGATCTTGTGCTAATTTGTTATGTAAACAGTATTAAGATGAAATTTAAAGATTTTTTTTCAGCTCCATCTTGTGTTTTAAATGCCTGAATGTGAGCCAGAGATGGAATTTCTGCTACGCAGTGCTCTCACCCTATTACACTCTTAGCATTGTAGTATCAGCTGTGTCTTCCATTCTCACAAATTGTACATGGGCAGGAAAAAAGGCATATTAGAGATCAAGATAAAAGTCTTTTGTGTATCTAGCGAGTTTTACTTGAAGTTTTAAATACAGAATATGAAGTTCCATTTTGCTTGGGTCAGGTTAATACACTGAAGTCAAGAGCTGCAGGAAGATTTAATAAGTTACTTTGTTTTCCCATGGAATTTAAAGACATTGCTGTAAATTAGTTTTGACAAAACTTACTCTACAGTATTTTAAAGGTTATTTATCTTTCCTGAGATTCTTTTGCATCCAGATGCATTCTTTGAAAAGCCATCTCAAGATACTGTAAAAAAGACTTAATAAATAAAGAAAACAAATGGTACATTTATTTACACAGGTATTTAGTAATGGGATGGTAATGGGATAGCTAAGTTTTAATACAGAGAGTGCCATTCACAGAGGACTCAGCGTTTCAAAACAAGCCACATGTAGCATACATGTGCAGTGTTGTTGCACTCCTTGCCATGCGTTCCCTGGCAGCAAAATGATGGTGAAATAAATTCTAGTTCTTTGAATGTCTGTCAAGTTGCTTCTGAAGTCATGATTCTAGGCAAATTCGTAGACACTGTTGTAAAAGCTCATGGAAACAAAGGAGCTGAGACAGCAGCTAAGGGGAATAGTGATGAGAGAGAGAATACAGCAAGTTGGTAAGACTGCAAAGCTTAGGAAGCAGAGTCTGGTGGATTCCAGTGTGCATGTGTGTGTGGCTGCCAGTAAGCAGGAAGCCCTTTGCACTGTAGTGGTTTTCCCATTTCAAAGATGGTTTATTTGTGGGCACCTTCTTGTGTTATTCTAACTAAATCTTAAATCACTTGGCCAAGAAATTCAGTGGCCAGAGAAGTTCTAAGCTGAAAGTCTGTTGGGCTCTATGGTTTTAATTTTCTTTTTGTTTAAATTGTTGAGAATAGCAAGTGAAAGTGCTTTCCTATCTTCATACTGCTTTTCTCTGAAGGTATCACAACGATCTCCTAATTTTTCTGTGGCTTCAGGCCAACACTGTAAGTTCATGCTTTTCTGTCAGTCTGAAATAATACACAGAATCAGAGAATCACAAAGGTTGGAAGGGACCTTGACAGGTCATGTAGATCAGTCTCCTACTCAAAGCAAGTCTGCATAGGTCAGGTGCTCAGACAGTTCTCCAGACGAGTTTTCAGTATCTCCAAGCATGGAGATTCCAGGGTTGCCCTGTGCAACCTGTTCCTGTGTTTGAATACCCTCATAGTAGAAATAATAAAACAAACAAAGAAACCCAAACAAAAATAAAAATCTCAGAAACAAAGAAAATGTTTTCCTTCCATCAAGTGGGATAGAAGGACTCTTTCTGCAACTTGTGCCTTTTGCTTCTCATCTCACTGTGCACATTTGAGAAGTCTTCTCTACACCCTCGTTAGGTAGCTGTCCACAGTGAGATGCCTGCATTCTTTTGGCCTCTCTGTGTGTGACGTGTGTCCCAAGCCCTGGACTTGCTCCTCTATGTGAAGGCTTTGTACTGGGGAGACTAAAACTGGACACAGGAACTTGAGACACAGCCTTGTTAAGTGTTGAGGTGGGGGGGGAACACTTCCTTGACCTGCTGGCTACTCTCTTGCTAATCCAGCCCAGCACAAGGTTGGCCTTTGCCACAAGACTACCCTGCTGACTCACACTGAACCTGTTGTCCACCAGGACCCTCAGGTCCTTTTCTGGAAAACTGGTCTCCCAGCCTGTACTGGAGCATTACTTTATCCCAAAAGCAGGACTTTATTTTCACAGAACCCTTGGATGTCCCCAACAGACCATGTCTATATCCTGTCAAGGTCCCTTTGAATAGCAGCCCTGCAGCTTTTGTGGATTTTTGTTGACTTAAATACAAAGGAACTGTGTATCTTAATCACATAATTGAGATAGTTATTTTACTTATTTTACATTTTAATTATTAATGATTGAATGATTCACAGAAAGGTCACAATTAAATCAATAAACTGGTGATGGATTAATTTCTGACACTAAATGTAGCAAATAAATCAAAAGTAGTAATGGGAATGACACTAAAACCAGTTGCTTTTTCTGGTTTTGGGGCAGCGGGTGGAGAAATGTAAGAATCTAGGGGTTTTTCCATGCATGGCTCCTGTGAGGTTCTGTCCAGGATAGTATGTTTTTACATGGTGATGGACACAGGTGTCTATAAAGGCCAAGTGTTTATAAATGGAGGATGGAGTTTCCACATCTCAGCACATACTTTCTCTTGATTTTCAATTTGAGATTACCTTTTTCAGAAAAGTACTGCAGATGCAGTTTTTGTACACGAATACATATTCCAGCATCATTTTTCTTTTGGTGTTGCTTCATTTCTCAGACATAAGGAATTACAGGTCCTAACTGGAATTGCCAGTGTTATATTGTCTTGTGCCATTTGTCTACGAGAACCAGCCTGGTTCCATCCTCACTATACCTTGCCTTTAGGCAGCGATGCACAATAAAAACCTTTAATTAGCCTAAAATAGCTCACTTTAAAATATCTGGTTACTAATTCAGCTTTCACTGACAATACCAATCTCTTGAAAACGTGAAAAGTCTTTGAGGATGTATGTAAAAACATACTATCCTGGACAGAACCTCACGGGAGCCATACATGGAAAACACTCTCAGTTAAGTTTCTGCTGCAGGTTTAGAAGGGGAGTGGTGATAAATGAGGAGAATGAAAGCCCAAGCTAAATAGAAGGTCGCATCTTCTCCTGCTGCTCCTTCCCCGTTCCTCTCCTGGAACAGTAAACTGAAAAGACTATCTGGAGAAGGTCACTTTCCCATGAATCCAGCTTTTCCTCCTGCTCCAGCAATAAAGTGATGATACTGTACTAGACATCAAGATACCTTACATAATTTGGTAAATAGGATGCCAGAAGAATAACCTTACAAATCCACTACAAGAGTAAGCAGGAGAAGCAAGACAAAAGCCTACAAAAATGCATTTCCCAGCTAGCAGAAACAGCACCAGAGCACCTGGACTACCTTATTACACAAAAGGAGAAAAGTTAATGCAGTGTATTTTAGTTGTTCCTTGTTAAGAAAATTCCATCTTAAAAAAATACTTTTTGATGAAAATAAAGCTTTTAACATGGCCATTTCTCTAGGCTTTTGAGAGTGCCAGGTTATACTGATTTAAGAGCCAGAAGTCTGTGTTCCTTCTCTAGCCATGGCTGTGGTGCTGGAACACGAGCCTTCTGCCGCAGCTCTTTGGGGTTAATTCCAGTCTGCACTGCCTACAAGTGAAGCACTATTTATTTGTATTTTTTTAACAAACATCACTTTCAGCTATGAAAATTCTTAGCACTGCTTTTTTATAATTTCAAATTAAAGTAAGCTAGGTTATTTTAAATCAATGCAAGATTTGAATGTTATTATTTAAAAAACTAAACAGCCTATTAAAAAAATATAACTTCTGAAAAACATCCTGGCTTTTAGTACTGTGACGATTTTGAAACTGAGTAGATACTGTGAATTGTATTTGACTGACAAAACATATTTTGAACTTTAATTATG
Source organism: Todiramphus chloris collaris (assembly GCA_025345505.1). NCBI lineage: Eukaryota > Metazoa > Chordata > Aves > Coraciiformes > Alcedinidae > Todiramphus > Todiramphus chloris. Next base: position 10,972,670 of record JANVCC010000046.1, read on the forward strand.
TTTGGTTTTAAAAAAAACCAAAAAAACCCTTTAAGAATATATGACTGATAAAGAGCTAGAAAAATCTTTTAAGTATGACTATTTTTACTATTACCATAAAGTGTTAAAAGGGTTAAATTTCCATTTACTTCTTGCAACCATTTCCCTAAAACTCAGCCTTAAATAGCCCAAGAAATATTTATTGTATCCTCAAGTGAAACTTAAATACCTTTCCTCTTTTACAATTTCTGAATGACCCAGCAAGGGCTCTAGTAAAGCTTTACTGAGCCAAGCAGCTAATAGTTATTTAATGTTGTTCTGTAGCCTGAAAGAATCTCAGTAGATTTTTCCTTTTAATCTCTTTGAATTGCAGGCTCATAAACCTTTCTGATGAGCCTGCCAGTGTTTTCTTAGATCCTGCAGTTGAGACAATGGAGCTGCAGAATCCTTTCACCTCTTGTTGTCAGACAAATCCAATAGATGGCAAAGCCAGGCAGGCTGTACTTCTTGTGAATTAAGATTTGTTTAAATCTTACGGTAGATGATTCAGTCTTCACAATTTTCCCTATATGTTCAGGAACCTTTTTCAGGAAGTACAACAGAGAACATGGGGAGTTCTGCAGCTTGAGCAGACGTCATATATAAGCAAGCCTACCACAGTATAACACAGTACGGGTAACAACACCAGTCTTTGTTAACCTTTGCCTCCAGCCAGGGGGTGAAAAATCAAGACACCAGTTTTGTGGGTGTTCTCAAGACATTCACTGTTCCTCTTCCCATGTTTTGTAGCCAGAAGGCTATACCAGACTAACTCCAAGTAATGTTAGAGTTATTTGGCATAAGTTAAGACCATCTGACCTTTGGCTGTATTTGCAACATTTCCTGAAGTAATATTCTGATCAGGTGTTACGAAAAATGTTGTTACTTTGTATCCTAAAACACTACCCCAGCTCTTGTTCATGTAATGGAGATCCTGTGCAGCAATGAGAACTGGTGGATAGGTGTATCTTCTAGTTTTCTTTCACCATACACTCCTGCCAATTTTTCCTCTTTCTTTTGAGAGTAGTTGTGAGTGGGTTAATTTTCTTTTCATTCTGACCTTTTCATTGCAGAATAGGTGTTCAGCAAAGGTAATGTGAAAGAGGCTGTATTGATTCTGTCGTTATTTCCAGTGTGTCTGATCTGTGTTAATCTCATTTGTTTAAACTAATTCAGATGAGGCTCATTCTCAAGGATATATAATGTGTATTTCAGTAAAAATTAGAACAGTTATTTAATTGCAAAATAAGACTGGGACTTAATATTTGGTGATATTTTTTTTAAAAACTGGCCTTAAATTTCCAATTATCAAACCTCAGACTGTGCATACTGACTCTTCCCACACACATGCTTATACAAAAGGATAGCTAAGATGCAAGGGGTTCGTTTCACTACTGGTGCATTATGTTGATAATTATACCTATGATATACTGCTCTTGAAACTGATAGAGCCATGAAAGGAAAACAGTTAGAAAAAAACAAGACAAGACATGGGTTAGATTTTGAAGTTAATTTAGATAGAGAAAGCTGTGATTAGCTGTCGCTAGGATTGTACTTTCATAGTAGCCTTAAACTTCTTTGCAACAACTTACACTACTTTGTGAATACTTGTGAATAGCTTGCTTAACAGAGTTATTTAATGTGTGAAATCAATTAATATAATACTGATAAATTATTTCTATGCGACGTGTTTGGCTCCCAAGTCTTGCCTGATCTAAGGCAGTTCTGTGTATGTGCTAAAGGTAACAATTTGTATTTGTATTGCCCAGCTGGCACTCGATAGTTTCAATTGCATTGCACAGTTCTCATTTCATGCTGTACCGAGTGTTGGAAGAATCTAGGGGCTCAAATAGCAACAGATCTCACAGGGACAGGCCAGAACTGACCTCCTTTCTATGCTGAGAGAATCTTCATCATAAAAGATCACTTGGACTAGTCTGCCCCTACAAGTGTTTTTTGTTTATCTTTTGTTAGGAATATCTTTTTACAGGGATCTTGGTGGTGTTCTCACACACAACCCTAACGTTTACTTATTGGGGGGATTTATTTGGCTTCTCCTTTCTAAAGCAGAATGGGTTGCATAAGAGAGATTGTGGGGTCCCTATCTGTGGAGATACTTAAAATCTGAGTGGGCTTGGTCCTGTGGGACCTGCTCTAGCTGACCCTGCTTGTACAGGAGGGTTTGTTTAGGTGATCTTGAGAGGTCCCTTCTGATGTCAACCACTGTGATTTTTGTCACAGTACAGGTAAGCAGACATTCGCAATTTCAGCTTGTGCGTGTGTAGCTACAGCCAGGCTTTTAAAAGGCATTTATATCAAAACAAAAGTTTGCCCCTAACTTCACGTAATTGTTTGGGATCCACAGAAATACTAGTTTCAGTACTTTTCAGTTTCTTACTTGCAGTAATACATTTGAACCATTGACTTCTCCTGGCCACAGTAGGACATTTTCCAGCTTATGCAGAGATATGGAAACTAACATTTTAGAGAACTGCATTTTAAACTGATAATGCAACCCAAGTCTGACTCTCTAGTAGGCACCAGATAGACTGCTAGGTATATAAAGCTACTCATTTATCAGGAAGAAATAAGGACCTGTATGTTAACAGGGTTAAACATCTTGTCCTGTTTTCTACTCTATAGAAGACAATCTGACGAATGAATGGCCGCTACATGCACAGGTTTATCTTGAGGATATGTCCTGGAATGAAGGTATGAGTGTCTTTCTGCTTCTTCCCAGCACCTTTCATTGTGACTGCAAATATTTTCTGGGGGTTTTCTGCATCTTATATAGTTATGGTGGCTTATTGTAAACTCTGCTTCTTTTATATTTCCTCAGATTTAGCTATTCTGTTTTCTGTGGTTACCTGAAATGGAACTTAATTTCCTGTGATGCATTTTGCATTCCTTATCATCTCTGTCCCCTAACCACTGCCTGCAGTAGCACTTCCCACCTAGCTCTCTTTCTTTAGTATAATTGAGTATTTAGAAGTCCCGATTCTTCCCAAACCTCTCATGCATCTTCTTGCCTTTTCTGTGATGGTACAATGCAAGTGTTTTCATACAGATTTTTTTTCATCTGATTATGTTACTTCCTTCATACTACTCCAGCTTTTATCATTTACTTGCTTTTTGAGTGAATGACTCCTCCTTTTACTATTTTTCTTAAACTGAGAGTAAAATGCTATCTACTTTCTTCTGTGTAATTTTATTTCCTGGGTTAACTAACAGTCTGGCTTAGAACTGACCTTGATCTGTCGTATGTATGACTAACACTGCTTAAGTTTTTGTTTTAATATCCATCTGTTTGCCCAATGTGCACCTTTTTAGTGTTTACTTTTTTCAAGAGATACTGGCCCTGGCTGTTTGGTGTAAGAATGCCTCACAGCCACTGAAACGTTTTAAGAGTATAGTTATTTTTTGAGGAACAAATGGTAGTGCAGGTACTGGTATTTACAATCCAGCAGTGGGAGGTCATTTGTTATTAAGAACAGCTTTGTGAAGAAAATCCAAAAAGTCCTAGATTGTTCTCAAGCACTAAGGGTTTTCTGTTTTCTTTTTTGGCAGATGAACAATGTTATACTCTCTCGTGTCGCTGTGGTGGGAATTACACTGTCTTCAAGAATGAAACTAAAGACATCTCTCTGGTTTGTTGTGACACCTGTTCACTCGTTATCGAGATCCTTCATTGATTGTTTCAATCAAGCACAAGAAAAGTTACAAACTTTTACTACTGGACAAACAGGACAGCATCTTCTAAAGAAATGGATGTTAAAGAAATGAATGTTAAAAAAAAGGGGGAAAACTACAAGAACAAGTTCAGTCAGGCTTGAGAAAGGAAGTGTGCTCATTTTCTAACATAGCTCTACAGACATGAGGCTTCTTTGTTTTTTTTTTTTCTGCAGCTAAAGAGCTAGTTATTAAAAACCTCCAGGACAGAACACCAAGTTCTGTACAACTGGAATATATATCATGATGTAAGTGACACTTCCTTCCCAGCAAACAACAGAGCAGCTTCTTTCAGTCTCTATCAGCTATGCCTTGGGCCCTACCTCTTAGGTTAAATCCTTTTAAGAGCTCAGTTGACAGAATTTAATCAGGAAGTATAAATGTGAGAATGCTTTGAAGATAATGAAGAGTAAGGTGCATTAATGGGAAACAGTAACATTTTCTATTTCTACGTAAAATATTTAACTTCATTAAATCCTCACTAGGACTTGAGCCTTGGAAGGAGGTGGCAGAGACTCTCCAGTCTAACAGGCTGGTGCTTATCTACTGGACTGCAGGAGTGTGTCTGCAGGAACTCTTCAGCTTGGAGAAGGACCAGATTTTGAACTGACTCTGCTGTCATCTGAACAAATGCTGTCTTCACTCCTTAGGTGGAAACTACCCAGGAAGCTGTGCTCTGACCCTACCAGGCATACAGTCCCCTGGGCCAGACAGGCCAGTTGAAGGAAAACCCTGCTGAACACACCTAAGTGACTAGCAGATCCAGAACCCTGCTGCTGTGTTTTCAGTTCCAGTGCCACACTGCTTGCTAATGTAGGCCTAGCCTATGTGTGGCTCTGGATGTGACAACATAATAGTGCCCGTGCCTTTTTCATCCCATCAGTGCTAACCTTGACTTTTAGTGAAAACCAAAACTTTCTAATAAATCCAAGCACTTACTGTGACTAATCAGAGGAAAGAGCAAGAGGTGTATAATTTTTCTTGATGACAAGCAATCTATCATTCCCAGTTTCAAGGCAGATGTAATCTCAGAGACATCTTTGTCAAGGAATACTTGTGTTTATTCTAAACAAAAATAGTTCCATTGATTTTAGTAGAAAATATTATGAAACCTGGCAATAGTCACTTAAATCTCTTAGTCATCAAGAAATCTATGGCCATTGGGGCTTGCACGTAGAAATCCAAAGTCATTCAGAGGCCATATCTGTAAAATAAAATACAGTTACAAAAGATTTTAATCACACCTCAAAGTTCAGTATTTTCATTTGTTATTGTTGTGTTTCATAAACTGCATAATTTTGTAGTTCTTTGGTTGAGAGGTTGTATGAACTTTTCTCACCTATGTGTTTCTTTTCCTAGGAGTAAATCATTGGAATCATCATTCCACAGTGCCCAGAGACAACACTAATTTATACACAGCATGTTTTGCTAGGGAGAGTCTCATAAATTCCAATTTTTTTCTGCCTTAGAAATAAATACATTCCTAGAAAATATCTTTTAAATTCAATTTTTTAGCTTCTAACCCTCTTAACAATTTAAAAGACAAAGTATCTATTTTTGATCCATCTAGGAGAAGAAAAAGTACCATGAACATTACCTCCCAGTGAAAGACATTCTGTGAGATGTACATTTGTATTTTCAAGATGGTCATTTGAACTGCAAACACCAAACCTTGTAAAAAAAGTTCCATAGGCTTATAAGTAATCTTACACCATGCAAACAGATAAAAAGGGGTGGAGTGCCTGCCAACTATGGGGCTCCTCTGAGAAGGGAACCATTATGTAGAAAAAGGAGCACAAATAATGACCAAGTACAAGCACCAGTGTCAGAGAATGGTGCTTAGCAGACAGAACTTTCTCTCCAGAAATTAACTATCCATAGCTGTTCATACTACTGAGTGCTCCCAGGAGTTCTTTCCTCTGAATATTCACTAATTACATGTAGGCTGGTCGTGGATGCAAAAAAATTAATAGGGAATCAAGGACATTCTTTTACACTTTGTCCTTTGTCTCCCTTGACTGCCTGTGTCTCTTTATAACACATTCTTTCAAAGATGGCACGAGGGGATCAGCAGGAAGAAGGGAAAGGGATGATGCTGAACAATGAATGCCCGTTGTGGCTCCAGTCCCATAAAAATCTCACAGCCCTTGCTCAAGATGAAGCAACCTAGATGGAGGAAGATGATGCACTACCTTTTTCCCAAAGCATCTGTCACTATGATGTTTATCTTGCTCTTTTGTCCTTAGAATTTTATCTTAAGGAAGGTGTATAGTCACCTTCCAGAAATGGTGCCTTCCTTCCTAACTGAGTTCAGGTAACAGCCACAGAACAGAAGGAACCTTTGCTGCTTTCTCTGTAGAGTGAAATAAAGTAATTTTTTCGGTTTAAAAGAGGAAGCACAGTGCCAAGGTTCAGTATTTCAAACGCCATGGCTTGTTCCCAGTGCTACTGACAGGCAGTTAAGGATGGGCATAGCAAGATAGAGCATCAGCTTAGTACTAGACTGGGACCATGCACTGGTAGAAGCTCCCTAGACTTGCCTCTGTCAGGTCCCTTGCAGCACTGTGCTAAGCTGCCATCAGCTGGATTGTGCCTGAGCCCTCAGGAAGACAAAAGGATGAGTCCTTCTCAGGACCTTGAGTTCTGTGGATCTGGAAAAGGCTCAAAGCTCTCTTGCACAAGTATCTTACAGTGTACATGTCTTTTTTGGCATGTGCCATGAGGGAAGAGCATGAGGAACATCTGCTGATCCACAGAAATACAAAGGTAACGCCTTGTCTCTGTGCATATTAGCTGGGGAGCTATTTTAGGCTCCACACAAATCCATAGAGATATGAACCAACAGCAGAAGGGTATTTGTGGTCTTGGTCAGAAGCAAAGCTACAGAATACAAGGCTTTTCAGAGGGTCTGTGCTAGCTGCAGGCTGGGTGTCAAATCTTTGTTTGGCCTCAAAGGCAAACAGGACTAAGAGGGAATAGGAATATCCCATATTAGAAATCTAAGCTGATCCGAGTAAAGGCTCCAAGAAGGAAGTTGCTCAGGCCAATCACTACAGCACAGATCTCATTTCAGGCAACTCCAATCACACCTACTGCAACTTGACTTTCTTGTACCAGAAGTAATTTGTTTTAAATACTGTTTTCACAATTTGAAATGAAATTCATCACAGTAACCTTATTGGCAGAATTAGAACAAAAATGATGTTTTATCTAGCCTGTGTGCAGGAGAGAATGTGAGAAACAATACTGATGGCTGAAAAGGAGATGGAACAAGCCTTCTCTGTGAAACTACACACAGTGGCATGTCTTTGTAATTCCCAAGTCTTCTAAAGTTATGACAGAAGTTGCTGTGACTTGTTCGTTCACACTGGCTAGACCAATTAGCAGCTATTTCCCCTTGCCCTCTTTGGTTTGGCCTAGATTTGAGCTGATGGATGGGGAATAAATGGGGCTAACTAGCTCGTTTGAAGATACACTACAGGTCTATTTTTGACATGGAGCCTAAGTCCAGGGAATGCACAGGATGTCCTACCTCAGACAGGATGAAACATGAGTTCTGTCAAAGTGGGACTCTCGAGGCTTTTTCCGAATTTGCAGCTACTTTGATTTCAGTGGCCTTTATGCGGAATGAGTTTGTCTCTCAGAGGAAGCTGATATGGTAGCAGGGAGGAAAAGGTGCAAATACTATCAAGTGCCATTTCTTCTGTATGGGTTAAAAACTGGTGCACCAACACTGATTGAGAATCTTAGATCTAAACTTAAAAGATAAGCTACAGAGAATTAACATTTATGTTTCGCTGAGAATAGGCTGCCTAAACAAACTTGACACAAGCTTGTTCTCCTCTGTTGAAATCCATTACTTCCTAATTAGATGGGGGTTTTTTGCATCCCCTGCTAAAAATACAACTTAGCACTCAAAGCCACTCTTACATCTCCAAAATCTGCTTTAAGGTAAAGCCACATACACTGCCCTGAGAATGGAAGCTTAAGATTTTTCATGAAAGAGAAGCCAAAAGGTGTACACAGGGTTCTTAGCCAGTGATCTACCAATTAGCTACCCCGACTTGGACTAGCTGTATTCTGCTGCTTTCCACTGTAATGTTCAACAGCCAGCAATACGTCTCAGCAAGATCACTGTATTCTAATGTGAATAACCATAAACAAGCCAAACTGTAAAGACTCATTTGAAGAATAAGCTCATTTTTGCTTTTGTTAGGCACCATAATCTTAAATCTCATTAAAATGTTAATAGTCACTACTCTATGCACCATCATAGGACTGCTGTAAAATCTGGTTCAGTAATTATTTTGATCAAGTATCAAGTAATTTGGATACTATCTTTTTAAACAGACAATCCTCTGGATTCCTAAGGTACTTCTTCAATGTGTAATATCTGTAAGTTCCATTCATTTTACAGAGTTTACTGCTTGCCAGATTTGGGGTTCAGTCCTATCAGTCACTTCATTAAACTCTCTGAAACATTGTCCTTGTTGGGGTACAAGCTGGATACACATTATTGCTGTGGAGAGATACTGTCAATAGTATCACTGTCCAGATACAGTTTCTTTAATATATACATTATTTGCCAACAGTCCCTTAAAGTAGTGAACAGCAGGTTTTCTATACTAGTTGTAGAATTTTTTTCAGTTGCATTCTTAATACCACATTCTCATTAAGAGGATATTGTTTATATTTTGGCACTTAATAATCCAAGCTAAAACTTGGGTCATAAAAATAGTACTGTTTAGAATCAGCATTTTTTCCTCTGGTGTACATGGTAAGACAAATGATACAGAGAAGGACCAGAGAGCACTCAGTGAACAAAACTTGGTGCTGGGGCTGAGGGGAACATGTTATCTGAGGTTTAGTAAGCAATTAGTGATTATGGTCAATAGCTGCAAGGCTTTTCAAAAAGTCCTAAGTTGTGGTCATGAAAACTGTAAATTAGGTACATAAAAGTTTGTTAAATTGGAAAGATTTAATCTTCCCTGTGCATGTAATGCAGCTGTGCTAAATTATGGCTTTGTGGATGTGTTGCAATATATGGAGAGCAGTTTTCAGACCCTTTTATTAATTATTCTGAATGGCACCATTTTAAATCTAGCTTTCTAAAAGCTGGCCCATAAGCCCATAATACATACTCCCTTGTTTCTCAGATTAAACTTTTTATGGAGGGGAAATTGTGTTCATTTCTTCATTTTGGTAAATGAGCAAATTAATAATGCAGATAATATAAAAAAGTCATTTAGTGTGAAACAAAGGTGTGGAATTTTTAAAAGAGAAGGAGAAGGTGTCATGGGAGGTTTCTACCATACAGTATTCATTCAGCAAGTTTTTTTACATTAAAATGTGGCAGACAATTATGGTGGCACAGATTTGACTTTACTGTCACAGAGTTAGTTTAAAAAGCAGCAAGGCCAGTCTGCCTTTCTCAAGTAGGTATGCAAGTCCTAGAGAAATAACCTTTTCCTCCATTTTGTTTCGAGCTATGGAAATACACTTCTGAAACTGCAAGAACAGGGAAATACAGAGCTGCCCCTTTCTGCCATTCGGCAGAGGCAAGAATCAAGGATGGAATGTATATCCATGCAGTATGGGGGGGTGCGTGTATGTTTGTGTTTTGATCAGGTTTGGATTTGCTTGCAAAATAATTAATTCAATTTCCAGAGGCAGTGATTGCTCAAGGAGTGCAAAAAACAAGTCCTCCCTCAAAAAAAACCCTGCCGATGTCAGATTATCATTTCTGCAAGTCACTAGTGTGTTACAATTGCTTCGGCCAGACAGTTAACGAGACAGGTCTTAATACCTAACAGCCAGGCACTAAAAATGTATTAATGCAATTACTTTGAGATACTGTAAATATATATACCTTAAAACAAATGCGTCCTCTTATCAGTCCATAAGGAACAGGTCCATAGCACCTGGAATCTGTAGAATTCCTGAGATTATCACCTTCTAACCAGACATGTCCTTTTGGCACCTATGATTAAGAAAGAGTAAGATGTGTAAGGAAAATAGAATGGAACAGTACTAAGCAGAGTTTGCCTTGCAGTGTATTTTCTGATTTTTGTGTTCTGTGTTTCATTACTGTATAGTGAACTAATTTTTTATTGAATCTAGTAAGACACGGTGCCCGATTTGGAGGGATGAGAAGGAGCGCTCTAAAGTATCTGTTCTATCATGTGCTCAAAACCAATGGTTTGCAACAAAAAATCCAAAATGAAGATGTAAGAGGTTAGACCAATGTGACAGGGTCATTAATTTAATAGACTTCAAAAGAGGTCATTAGGATGTTGACTGAAAATCTGCCCTCCTGTCGCAGTAACAGCATGAACAGGGCAGCCACACACTCATCAACATCCTGGGGCCAGCACCAAGGCTAGACCTGTTAGTAGATTCATGATGAACTAACTGGTAATTGATTGTGACATCAATTACGAATAATCTCATCATTTTATCAGAGTAGGCTTGTCAAAGTTCTAATTAAGATCACAGTTCATTCTATGTGCAGGCAGAATCCACAACACATTATATTGCAATAATGATGATCACAAAACAGCAAATCCTTTTTTATAATTTGAAAATTAATGATGGTGACCTTATACTATATGACAAAGACCTTTCATTGCCTATATATATTATGCATTAACTATATTACATACCATAGATTCATGGCATTCACTGACTCAATGACAAAAGGAGGAACAGCAACATAGCAGTATGAGTTACTTAAATTAGAGTATAAAGCTTTCATCTATGAAGAAGCTGCTACTGTAAGTCTTAAAACTAAGATTTCTGCTTGGAATATGCAACATTATTTGATATGGTTTTTTTTAAAAACATTTCAGATATAAATAACCTCTTAAAAGTTACCAAATAAAATTTTAATTTTTCTAATCTTCTCAAATGAAACTCAGAGGAGTTTGAGCAATATAAACATTAATGTTTTAGAAATAAGACTCAGGGACCCGTAAATCCAATAGTCTACATATACAGAATTCAAGGATAACAGAGTAAATGAAATAAAATACCACTCTAGTAGTAAAACCTGGATGTAAACCATTAAGAACAAAAGAGGCCCCCCAGATAAACATTTGAGGAAAACACAGTCGAGATGCAGTTGTTGGTACTTTGACATATCTGGCCAGGTAACACGCTACCCCAGAGTCCCTTTGTCGAGCTGTGGTAAACATAAACTACAGGTTAAGAAGCAATATTTCATCTCTGACAGTGGCAAAAAAAGACACCTATCATCGAAAGCACATGTGAGCCTGTCCCATCTTCTCACAGCCAGCCCTCCATGCTTCTCTGGTGCCCAGGATAGGTGCTTTAGGCATGTCAGAGAGCACACATCCCTGCCTCATCCCTTTAAAATCTATACATGGAGCTGTAGACCAGAAGTGTCTAAAACCTTCTGAAGCCTCCTGATTGTGTCTCCTTCTGCAGTGTCTTGTATAAAGGAGGGCCACCTTGTTTGTTTAATCTAATCTACTAGTTCTGCCAGGGTCCTTTACTTGTTCTCCAGCCCTTCTATTCAGGAATTCCATATGCAGCTTGTCTGCCACCTTCCTTATTTTGTAGGCTTATCAGATTGTGGGCAGGTGCATGGGAAGAGCTTTCTCTGGGAAGGCCACTTGGTTTCAGCTAAATTACTTTGGCTCTCCTCCTACTCAAGCATCTTTGCAAACAAAATAACCAACCAAAACTCAAATATATATTTTTTTAATTCTATCTAGAGCCAAATGACCTGTGTAGAACAGGAATCTTATCACACATGGACACATATTTTTGATAGGTCTCTATTTGAGAATGTACTGACATTCGTGGGGTTTTGTCAAAAACTCTGGGGTGCACAGCCTATTTAGGCTGGGTGAGTGGGATATTTATCTTCACTTATTTGCCGTGTGCCCACCTAAAGCATTCACTGCGTCCACGTCTTACATGAGTCTGGTTTTCAGGCGCATAGTACAGTGCAGCATTCTGCCCTTTCTGCTGCGAATTCTCCCGTCCAGCATCCACCAGAATTACAAATCACACCTCAAACTACTGTCATTTTGAAAAGACTATCTCAGCAAATGTACAAAAAGTATGAATTACTATGAAAGGAAGACTTTTTTAATTAAATTTAAAAGCAATTAGCGTTTTACATTTCTGAAAAAGCATCCCTTCTTGCAGTGTGCTACTGTTCCACACACGGGACATGACCAGCTCCCCTTCCACGTCACTGGTTCCCATGCTTTCTCACTTCACTGCATTCACAGCAGACCGTGAAGCTCATCTGTTACCATATGACACAAGGACCCAACTCATGGCACAAGTACATCCAAACACTTCTAGACCTTCCCATCTTTCTTCCATGATCCAAAGGTACAAAAAAATAGGATAAAGTGCTTTTGTCAGCTGTGACATATCACTTACTACTGATACTAGTTACTTTTCCAGACAAGAGGTTCATAGTTTGCATTAAAATATATTTGCAGTAAAGTACATTCCTATATCCTGAAATTCACCACTTAAGGTAACTTTCATAGTTCTCCATGGAAGGTATGACAGGACCCTACACCTCTAAATTTGTCGTTAAGAGTTTTGTCACAGTGTCTGATTCATCTAGAGATAATACAGTATGATACCTTTGTATGGTGCCTGTCCATCATTTAGGCACTTGACTACAACCTAGAATTAAGATAAGCAATAAAAATCACATGAATTACAGGAAAAGGTAAAACCAAATACCAGTGACAGGCTGTAATCATTAAAAAAAAAAGAAAAAAAAAAAAAAGTTGTTTACACCCCTTTGAAATAAAGGCTAAAGCCAGAATCCTTCAAGGCTGTATGCACCAACCTATTTCTAGACCACATCCCTGATTTCACTGGGGTTACTCACATTGAATACAGTTAACTTGGAGAATCAACCTTTGCAGAATTGGGACCCAATCTGAAACGCCTCAAATAAGATAGAATTTTAACCAAACTAAAAAAAACAAACCAAAACAAACTAATGCAAACTTGTAGTAAGAGTATAATTACACACCGACAGGCTGCTACTGCCAGAAAACCCAAGGTGACAGGAAGACCAGTTACTTGGCAATTCACAGTGTTACACTTCGGTGTCTACAGGCCACGGACCAGGGAACTCTTAGACTTGTATCAAAGTACAGTTACCACCACTGCACACAGAAAGTCTGAATACAGAACTATACTGACAAGCCAAAAGCATTTAGCTTGGGCTGGGCAGCATTTCAGTCCTTCACACGTACGCCAGAACCAAGATGTGAAAGTCTCACGAGCCCAACAACTGAACTGTCACCTAACGAACTAGCGCGTCACGGGCAAGCCCAGCAATTTCACAGCAGTGCAGCTTCATGTGGAAACACACTGCCTCTGACTGCCTCAGCAACCCTTGTGCTCAGGTTTTGTGCAGATCACATATTTATTTCCAGGGAACAGCAGTTCTCGGGCAGAACCAGTTCTCTAAGGTGCATCCTATATGCATGAGAATACACGACACTGCTCAGACAGATGACTCTTCCCCCTGCCCAGGCTCCGCGGGCTCTAGAGCAGGAGCAGACAGACCAAAAGAGCAATACCATTTAGAACTAAGCTCCTAACAGTTGTTTATTTTGTTTCAGCTCAGATAAGCAAGCACCTTTCACTGCGACAATCTGGGTACATCTGCAGGACTGTTGTAGTTTGCTGAGTGGTATAGGTCAAGTGGCAAAACTAAAGTACAGGGCAGGTATTTGGTGTGTAATTATCAGCCTGAAACATTAATTTACATAAATGGGCTGGGGGGAGGGAATCAACAAAGAATTATATTCTTTTGATCTTTTTATATAAGGCCAAGTTTTGTTCTTTGAGTAATTTCACTAACTTCAAATCCAAGAAATGAGATGTCTGTGCTCCATTAACTGCCATAGTACGAGATGAATGTATTGAAAATAAGGTTAACAGATCAAATTATCTACCTCAAAAGTCCCCAAGCCCAACTACATGAAAATAGGGTTTTGTGGTTTAGGTTGGTGGGTTTGTTTTGATGGGGATTTTTTTGGTTTGTGGCTTTGGGGGACTTTGGCAGGGAGGTAGTGAAGATGGAGAAATAGGGATTTTTAATAATTGGAGAATTATAAACATGAATCTCTTGCAGTGAAAGCAGTTTGTGTTTGTCAAAGAACATCAGTGTGTACAATCAGCTGGGAGTAGATGAAGTTTGAACTTTCATAAGGTCACAAGTATTCACATCACCTCCAGCAATATCAAACTTAAGAAGAACTTTAAAACATTCCCACCTTTTCTTTTCAGTTCAGAGGCTTCCTTCTTGAGCTATGATAAGAACTAATCTCAGTGCTGGACAAAAGAATAAAGTCTGCAAGTTCTCATCTATCCCTACTAAGGTCTATTTAAGTGCCTCCTACTTTGGTACAAGCAACAAATGTAATTGCTTCATGGCCTGCGGGTGTTCATTTAACAAAAGAAGCTTTTGTGTATAAACCACAGGTGTTACCTTTCTTGATTAAAGTGAAATATGATGAAAGAATCTACAATATCAAATGACAAATTTACTAAATACTGATTAAATTGCCTTATTTAAGTAAATTACATCTAGTTAGGATAAAATATATGCCATAGAAATGTGGGAATTTGTTTTTATCACTCTATACTTAGTCTCACATAACTATTCCTTAATCCTTTATTTATTAATTCAGAACCAAGAGGTAATAATCCTTAAAAGATACTCTTTTATAATGACCTAGTTGCTCTAGGCATCATTTCTGTAGGCTTATCATAAATGTTGTTCATATTAAGGTTGCCATCTATACAACACCCAACAACATTAATTAGCTCAGTATTTTCAAAGCAGCATAAGCATTTCCATTACCTTTTTTTTTTTTGCTTTTTTTTTTGTGCTGGAAAAGCTGTGAAATGGTAGCAACCACACTGGAACTTTAGCAGCATAGCAGATCTTAAATCAACATCTTCTAAGTATCACTGAAAGGCTGAATTACCTAGAATTTAATAATTCTTAAAAGAATATTGCAGAATTAATTTACCTTCATTTCATAGCTACTTCCAAAGAGTTTGGCACTTCCCTTTTTCTTATTGAACAGTTTAAGCTGCTTATGAATAAGACATAATGGACTCGGCCCAGTTTGTTTAAACAGACATATTCAAAAGAATATATTATGACCACGGTCCAGATTATTGAGAAAAGATGGCAATGAAACACTGACAGGATTTTATACAGAAATTACATTCACTGTGATGAAATATTTATATTATGAATTCATTCTCTGTATTAATTCATTGGTTGTTTTAATAGAAAATTTACCAAGAGGTAAGATAGGAAGTCTTGTCTTAACATTCTTGACCAATGCTAACTCATGTACTACAAGGAAACTATGGTATATTAACTTAGATGTGAATTTGTAAGCCATTTTTCTCTATTGTGCAGTCACACCAGTTGAGTGTTGTTCTTCAGTAAAAATCTGAGGAAGCAGTTACAGTAATGTGACAGAGGATCCATTGGTTATTTGAATGTTTGGGTTTTTAACCATTGTTGCTCCTTCTAAATTCTGTGTAACACACAAATAGCTACTACTGTTCATGAGCTTCCTTACTTGGAACTTAAAAGGTGTGATTGCTGCCCTCACTGCTTTATGGGAAAGGTCAACGGATTTTCACAGTAGAAGCATCTACACCAAGCGAATGGCAAAAAGACACAGTTTCTCCCAGCGTTACTTTTTGGCCAATGCAAAAGTTTTCAGCTGTGTTAAATAATAATTCAAACACTTGCATGCTTTGTTACCTTACTTCTGTAAATATTCTCATTTACTGTTCAAATCTAGAGCATATTTTTAAATATGCTGATTTAAACCAGCCTGAGAAACTATATATCCAATCTGTAAAATCTCTAGCTGCAACCCTAAATTACTGGCCATCAATCCTTTTCTAAATATATTCTCAGTTAAAATTAAAACTAAATTAATCTTAATAGAATTAATAAAAACTATGAGCAAATATAACTGTCATGAAGAGTACTGAGCAGATTTTGCACATGCTTTTTACACCTCTTCACATTAAGACAATGGTTCTCTTGAAAACAAAATCACTTTGCTTCAAATAGTGAAAAATTATCTAAACTTTTTAATCCACTGTAGTTTTGAAGTTTTCATATTTTATAGTAATTTATAGATGTTCATAGGCCAAAACTTCCAAAAACCAAATCTCCTACCTATAGTCAGGAACTCCTGAAAAAAGCCATTCACAATATTTCTGTGATTCATCAGTCTAGACTATTATTAGCTTTCTTGATTTACACAAGAAAATTCTGATTACAAATCTGGCAACGATCACTTAGCAGTTTGCATGGACTTTTCTCACAGCAGGCATTAGGAAAGATTTGATTCTTTTCTTCTCCAGAAAACAGATGATGCAACAGGTTCACCTAAAGTATAGGTTTGAGAGCAAAACACACACAGGTTCAAACCCTAACTGGAACTTACTGGTTAAAACAAAACTGATTACCATCAATGTATGCCCTGGACAAAGGCATGTCCATACGGAGTGATCTAGCTTATTAATAAGCCTGGCAGCAACAATGGCCAATAAATGCTCTGAACAGCATTGAGGAATCTTAACTGTAGCATCTGCCAGCTTCACCAGGAGTGACCAGAATCTCTGCTAATCAATTTAAGGCCTCAGCTCTGCACGATCTCATCATTTAAGACAGTCAGAAGGCCTGTATAGAGGAGAAAAATTAAATAGGTCCTTCATTCAGATGTGAAGCTGATGTAGACAGACTAAAACTTCTGCTCACAATCTTCAGTGAGTCCTTGAGTAGTTAAGATTCATCATCCTGAGCAGCTTACTAGAAGTTTTTACTGAACTTGGAGCAGAGGAATATCAGAATCAAAAAATCTGGAAGGTTCGAACTGATCTGACCAATACAGTCAAGACTGTGTTTCACAGAGGAAAAGCCTCTAGTGCTATAAATTCAGAAATATACAATCTTGAAACTATTTTTCCACAAATCAGCATGGAGATTTCTTTAAGGATTCCCTTCAGGAATTAATCGGCTGACTAGAAGAACCAGGGCACTGTGTCAGAGCCTGAGCAGTGCTCTCCCCCAGCCCAATGTAGCTGGCCTGCAGCCATTTCACCATGGTTCAGACTTTGCAGAAAAAAGAGCTGTTTGAGGAGGAGCTGTAAGAGACCTTAAGAGAGTGGGAGCTCATTCAGGAGCTGCGTTTGACCTGAGCCTCTCTCTGCTGTCCTGTGCTGAGCTATGGTGCAGGCACAGCCATGCGGGTGCACCCACCTCCCTGACCCCACAGACAGAAGGGTAAGCTGTGGTGAATGGTACCAGTGCTGTTGTGTCAGGTTTTGCCACTCTTATGTTCCTGAAATCTCAAAAACAAAACTGCAGAAGTAATCAGACCAATTCACTTGAGCAGAAGAAACCCTGGAAATACTGAGAAGTAGGCTGCTAAAATTCCTTGTGTTTCTTTCTTCTTGAATAATTTAGTTTTGACAAATCAGAATTTTGATTTACGATTACTACTTATAAAACTCAAGATTAGCTCTAGTCACCAACTGGATATAGAGGGATCTGTGAACTGAACAATCTGCAAACAGATGCACTGAATCAGTTCTCCCTTCCCACCAGACGTTCAGCATACCTGCAGCTTAACATTACAGAATAACTTGCAAGCCTCTAGAATGCTAGAACTAAGAAGAAGAAAGGGTAAGATATTTCCTTTCTCCTGACAGGCAGCTATTAAAACTTAGATTACTGAAATACTAAACCAGGAGTGTAAACTAGCTATTAAGATCCTAAGGACCAAGGAAAAAGAACTAGTGTTCTGAGAGATTTACTTGTTATTTAGGATGTTTTAAAGAGACTACCCAATGGTACTGAGCACTCTGAATACCAAACCACTCTTCAGTGTCTTATGTTGTGCATCCAAAAACTGTCTACTGATTAAGATACTGTGTTGTTTACATTAACATTACGTTATTCTTAGTGCCCACACGATATTCTTACTGCATTAGACAAAGACTGTTTGAGAGTTAATAGCACTGCATAAGACCACTTCTCTGATCTGCAAACACAGTAAGATGCTTTATCTTCGGAATTATGTTAGCTCTGGAGTTAACCACAGGATGAAGAGATGCCATCTCCGCAACGAACCTCATTTTAGCGCAGTGTAAACATACTTCCCCCACATCAGCTAGGCTCACAGCATTAGTGCTCTGTTGTGATTGATTACCAGCAGTGTTGCTGAGATATGGATTTGTATCTCAGCTTTTTATCACTGTGACTTGCAAAAGGCAGTTCCTTATTTACAGACTCGAGCTGTATTAAGTGACATTATTAGGTACTACTTTTGTTTAAGTGACACAAAGGCTTAGCATATTGGTGGTTTATGACATACAAGCTGTTTTAATCTGATGACTTACCCCTCACTTTTTCAATTTGTAAATAGGACCTGCAGCACAAGAACATATGGTACTAAAGAAATTAAAGCTAAAGTAAATGGCATTAAAGCAAATTCAAATATAACAATCTGAATTATAAACCTGGATCTGTATTAAGACTTTTGAAAACAGGACATAAAAACCTAAAGATGAAAATTAACCTTTCAGGTGTTTTTTTAAAAAAACATTTCAGGCATTTACTGTGAATAAGTAATTTCCTTATTAAACCTTATTGCTTAGATGTTATAGGTAAATGAATAAATGAGTAAAGATTTTTAATAACTGAAACTCAGTCTGAACACATTATTAAAAATTCACTGTTTACCTTTCAAACTTTTGGGTTCATACCACATTGACTCTGGTACAGTAAAAACATGTAATTTTATATCTTTATTACAGTAAATTTATCTATAAACACCATCACTGAACACGAAACCAAAAAAAAAACCCAGTAAAATGCTAATATTCCAAAATATCAATAAAAATGCAATGAAAAGAAAAATGAGATTTTCCTAACTTTGTAATACCATAGCAGCTTACTCCAGAATGGAATTTCATTATACTTTGCATGTAAATGGGAAGATTTCCCTTATTATTATTCTGCAAATAATTTCCAACTTCTACCATATGAAGCACCACGTACCCTAATGGTCCAAAGTAAAGATGTTCCTGATGTACTTCAATTTTAATTTAAGCATGTGCTTCATTTATACCAACCAGTTTGATAGGTGGGATTAGTTCCATCATCCTGTAATCAAACAATACCATCAAAAGCATCTTTTTAGTACAGCCTTACAGTTGTTGCACTCTGACAAAAGTTCTTCTCATATGATGTATGACTTAAGTGTAGCAGCAGAAGTATTGTTATATCACATAACTGCCACTGATATACTGCATTTCTACTCAACTAAAACACTCTTCAGAACAACTTTGACAACTTCTATATGATTTTTTTTTTATTTTTTCAATTTTGTTATATCTTGGAGGGTTGTTTTGTGGGTAGATTTATTTGATTTGGTTTTGGTTTTTTAATCTAAAGGTATCTGCTTGTTTGTTTGCACTAATAAAGTATCTCATCTGGGTAATTTTACAGAGAGCAAATAGTAAACAGAGCTCTCTCTTCTCCTATCTCTCTGTATAACCCATTCTGAGAAGTATATTCATAAATGAAGCAGGATTGGAAACAGGATCTGGTTTTAGCATTCTCTTGGGCTTCAGAGTAAGGACCATGTATGATACTGCTTCTAAACACAAAAATCCCTAACTTAAAATCTGTAAAATGTGCCAACACTATCACACAACAGAGTCAGTGCAGACTAAGCACAAGTTCTGCTCACATGACAGTAAGGATTTGCCTTCTGGGGTGACAAGAAAAGCAGCTGCTTAGATGTGGTCTCCCTCTCAGCCGTGTTAAGCATGTTGTACTGACATTAATGTCACATCTCCAGGAATGGACTGACTCACAGTACCCAATTATTAGCCAGCAAACACCAGTGAAGAATGAAGCAGAAGTTCAAATTACCTAATTTGGTCATATTTCTGCCACCTGATACTTTGTATTTACTGTAGCATAGTAAGTTTGCAAACATGACAGTAACTTCATTATCACCCCCCCAAAGAGGAGACAAATTAGTCAATGGAAGTTGAGCAGTTCACTGTAATAAAAGATCCTCAGACCTTAAGCACTTCAGGGTAACTGCAGTCAAGTATTGCTCTGACAATTCTCATTTTAAAAAGGCAGTTGGTAGCCTAATACAAACCACAAAACTAATGACAATTTCTAGGCTTTGCTCACTTAAGGAGTGCCTGCAATTACAGCTCTCTCTGGCAGCCACACACCCCAGGCAGCACCTCTGGCCATTTGGGATCCTAGCCAAAGCCTCTCCTCAGTTTCAGCAATCTTTTTTTCAAAACCCTAACTCAGGTTAATTCTTCTGAAGGAATTACCAACAAAACCAATAGACAGTTGTCTGTACATCTGCTGCTGCTGTTTGCTTTCAAGAGCTTTGTGTTTGAATTAAGAGAAGCACAAGAATTCACTAAAATATGGAATCTGATCAATTGCCTAAACACAGACACTCACCACTTTTTCCCTCACCAGGAAGAACAGTTTACTTAGTGAATAATCCAGAGTGAATTCTGAGCATAAAGTACAGATCTCTCTGGTGAGAATATACTCTTCTGTAAAGGAAGAGTCTCCGGAACAGATGGAAGATCTGCCACTTCAACAACTACTACAGATCAGAGGAAAACAGACACGCACTAAAGAATGGAGGTATTTCTGTTTAGACTGTGTCTCCCCCTAGATACAAGTTGTGATGCAAGAACTAAGAAAGCTTGTGTGTCACAAAGATAAAAGAGAAAGACAGCTTGCCATAAACCATTTACAGATGACAACATTTTACTGTACAAACACAAGAAAAAAAAATACTTTATGAACATCATACTTTATGATGATACTCAAATATTGCAAAACCTTTACGGACTACAAGGCCTATTTAAGTATGTAATTTACAAAGCAAGAAACTCCAGTACTTACATAGCTGTGACTCTTAAGGAAATCTGAAGGGTTGCTTGTGCAGACTTTATCCCCTTCCAAGCCAATTACTCTTTTACAGATATTTGATTTGGGGTCATTTGGGCTTTTCACAATTACAATATCTCCTCTGAGAGGAAAAAAACAAACA
This sequence comes from Todiramphus chloris collaris, assembly GCA_025345505.1. NCBI lineage: Eukaryota > Metazoa > Chordata > Aves > Coraciiformes > Alcedinidae > Todiramphus > Todiramphus chloris. Next base: position 10,993,579 of record JANVCC010000046.1, read on the forward strand.
AACAAACAAACCAGAAACAAACAGAAGAACTCTAAGTACAGACTATTTGTGCATCAATGCATATACTCCAGAAATATTCACATATTTTAAAGATAATTCCTTCTGCTGAAAATTCTTGTCTACAACTTTAGTTTCTTCAGTTTTACTCAGGGTGTAACTTTACAGAGATTTTCAAGCACATTGGGAGAGATTCTTTGTTACTTAGATCATTTATGAAACATTTATGACTACATTTTAATTGACAATGCTCTGATGAAATTAAAGCTGTTTGACTTGATCCTGTTGCTACCTAAATATGAAAGGAAACAGGTTCCGTGTCACTAAATGTTACTGACCAAATGTTATTCTTCCAAGGGAACTTCAAATGTCTACTCTGACTTTGGAATACCTTATATTACTTCTGCCTCATGATTATGTACATTAGATTGCACAGTGAAACACACCACAACAAAATGGGTGAGGGCCTTGTGCTCTGCACTGCAGCATTACAATGACATTTGATAAATGCTACTTACACTATTTGGTAATTTTTCTAACATCCTATCTGAGCACAGCAATACCTACAGCTTGGTTTTCAAGTAAGACTAAACAGGTTAGAGAAGCTACATTCACACAACAGAACTGTTTTAGGGGAAGAAAAAAAAAAGATAATTTTTCCATTTTTGGACAAGGCTGTAAAAGTGAGACTGTGTAAGTGACACAGAATTCTAACCAAATTCTGACAAGTTTTGTGATGGGCTGGATGTGCTGATTACTTCCATCAGACACAAAGAGGACATTTATGAAAATTACAATTGAGAATCAGAAGAATATATGAAAAATAAAGGACAGATGGAATGCTGTTACTGACAGGCTGTGGCAAATGGAATGTAAACTCTAGTCCCAACAAAGGAGCATACTTTCGAATGCAATAAAAGTGGCGGCTAAGGTTCTCCGAAAAGACAATATCAGAATTTTGAATGGTTGGTTCCATTGAAGGTCCAGAACACTGCAAATTAAAAATAAATGAGAAAAAAATTACTATTTCCAATTACTTTGCTCTAAAATACATTAATATTCAAATGACTTGCTAATAAACTAGAACAGGTGTAATGTAAAAAAACAACTAAAAAGGAACACCTGATACATTTATCAGGTGAGTTCAGTCTCCAGAGCACCTCTAACTGTTACAGCTCCACACTCACTCAGGATTGCTCCTGAACTGCATGAGGTGCTGAGCCCCTGCGGATTCATTTCAGCAGCAAATCTGCCGAAAATTATTAGGAGAAGCACTAAAAGCTCTGCAAGCTTACCCCTTTCTTCAGCCTCTGTAAAACAGAATCATCATAGGAGCTGCAAGAGCAGTTCACTGCCCAAGTCCACTATGTCCAGCAGCAGTATCTGCTAGGTTTAGAACCTGGACAGGGAGCAAAAAACATCCAGAAATCTGCCCGAGTTGGAATGAAGAGCATCTCCTATGGCATTATTAGCGACTCCAGTCTTTCTGGAAGAACTACGCTCTGAAAAATGCTTAATCAGTTTCTCATTTGCTTCAGTGAAGCTTCAAGCAATAACTTTACAAAAAACACAAATACCTGAAGTAGAAATCATTTTCATAAAAGCTGGACCCACCTCCCAAGAAACAGGCAACTACTAAAGAAATTCTGAAAAAAGCTTTAAAGAAAATGAAGAGACCTGAAATGCTGGCATTATCCCATAGAGCAATTTCAGTAGTATAGTTTTCTTTTCTTTTAAATGTTATGAAAATGAAGAGTTACCACAACAATTCCTCCAAGGTACTCAAAGGCACAGTGCGCTATGCAGCCATATTGCACAGTATACCCAAGAAAGCGAAAGGTTTTTCCTAGGGCATCGCGGAGCATGGTACAGTGTTACGTCCTTCAGCTGGCTCTAGTCTACAGTAAAACAGAAGAAGATCATTCATTTGATAAAAAGCAACCTAACGTTTACAAAATTATCTTTTGTATCTAAAAGCTGACAGACAGTATTTTTAAAACAGAGAATAAAGCCAAGAATTAAGCAGCTATGTTTGAGGAGGTGACTATAGTTTAAATACTAACACCATCAAGAAGGTTTTAACGTACTACACAGACCCTTCTACGTGTCAATGGACCCCTCTCACCAGCTTATTAGTGTCATTCAGTTGAGCAGGAACTGAAACAAAAACCCAGTCAAAGAAAACAAAATAAAACACCATAACTTTGTGGAACTAAGAAAATTAATGAGAGAGAATGGTGTCAGTGCTCTGCTGACTCAGCTGGGTTCTTTTAGTCAAGACAGCAGACAGGCTTACCTGCCACATGCCTAAATATCAGCAATATTTAGGAGAACATCCTCCCCTCCTCTAGGTTTGGCTGAATGGACTCTGGAAAGCTGTAATTATACCTTTAAATGCAGGCTCTGACTCCCTGACTGGACCATGTACTGTAACTCAGATGCAGTTACATGGCTGCTGAAAAGCTGCTAGCAGAGGGGTTTCCTCAAGGTCTCACAATATTCGGTGAGAATCCTGCCTTTCTCACACAAGTTATGAAAACAGTAAGATGTTTTTTGTAAGCTGGACCAACACCTGGTGTTTTGCTAAGTTCTGTTTATGGTACATTGGAAAAATATTTTGAAATGGGTGTTGTAGGACTTCAGCCAATCCCCCTAGGAGATGGGTGATCACTGACCAGTCGCCCTATGGGGCTGGGGTATAGAAAACGGGGTTAGAAATTAATAAAGTTGCTTCTTTTGCCTGCTCTTGCTGAATTTGTGTGTTGCTGCATCTCTCCGCTCCCGGTATAAACAGCGACAGTTATTTATTAAATAACACCCAATACTGTTGTTTTAATCACGTGAAGACAGTGCAAGTTAAATCACCATTTTTCATCAAGCACCAATATTTAAAACTGAACACTCAAGCAAAACAGAGAAGCATCAAACCATCTGAAGTGATCTGAAGATACTTCACAACTAAAATTACATTCACAGAGAATTGAAGTATCAAGTAGTCAAACAAAACATTAAAAGGAACCTGATAATCACTCAAATAAAAAAAGGCTTGAAAAACTAGACAAAATTAAGGGTAAGAGTCCTGAATGGCTTAAGGCTATACTAGAAAAGGACTGCAGCTGTTGGTGGCAATAACAGAGATTTTGCAGAGCTTTCCTTTGACTGGACTTCCATTACCAAAACACTTGCATATAAAAGGCATTAGGTCTTTCTGTTTTCAGCTTCAGCACGGCGGTGTAAGTTCTGCAGTATATAACACTGTAAACATCTTCTGGGCCCCTCCCCCAAATATTTAATGAAATTCTGAAGACTTCTTCAATGAACACCCTTGTAGAAACTGCAACGGCTTCACTGTATGCAAAATGCTTTCAGCAGAATTTATTCTGGAGAGACAGAAAAGCAGTTTGTCCTTCTCAACCCAGTATGCTATGAAAAGCATGGACCAACTCCTTGCTCTCAGGGCCAGAAACAATGTGAGCCCAGAAATGTGTTAGAGGTGATAAAAGGAAGATGGAGTGACAGCAAATCAATTTGAGTTGCACTGCTAGTGTGAATTAATGACCACAACTATCTTTAGAGAGAAGAACATCATCAATACTTTCTCATAGCACCTGCTAGAAAGGCTTCTCAGTTGAAGCACAGAAAAATACTCTGCAACTGTCCTTATATTAATATATGAAGACAGTATGGAATTCAGGCACCTGTGGATTTTACAGGTAAAAAGGAATTGTATTAACATTACATTACATTGACCACAGCAAACAGGTATTGTTGATTGAGGCAAGTGGAATGGTAACAACAGGCTCATTAACAGAAAATGTAAGCCTCTCATGCCATCAGCTATCAGGCTATAAGAAAAATATTGTTTTCATTATGAGACTACAAACAACTACTCTATGTCTCTGAAAATGAGTTTCAAACTGATTGCAACAGATTTCCTTTTAGACTCTGGATGGCATACTTCTGAGTAGTTACACTGAACACGTTCATTTCTCCCTGATGTCTCCAAGTAACTCAGGCTTAGGAGGGACAGAAAACACAGGGTTCAGAGTGAGCTTTACCTACTGCTAGAGCTGTTGCAGTATAAAACTAACCATGAGGACAGAACGTGAGTGAAGATGTCTCAAATTTTGTAACCAGTTCTCTTAAAATAAGTTTTTCATGACTGACACATGGTTTTCACCAGTCCAAGTTTATAAATGTGGCACAATGGATTTTTTTAAGTGCTCAAGCTTATCCAATGTTCCTGATAATGATGAAAAAATTTCTTTGCTCTTATATAAGGCTTTGTGTTACTACTTAAGGAATTTCAAATTAAAGCATATATGTACACACAGCCCTAGATTATACAGAATTTAAGCCTAACAAGATAACTTCAGAGGACTGGGGGTTTAACATTACGGTCCATCTTTAGACATCTAGTGTTCATTCCACAAAATAACTACAATCCTGAAGGTCTCCATGCAGTTTAAAGTAACAACTAGTTATTAAGTGAATGGTTGTAGTAAAAGTCCAGTTAAAAAAATCAACTCTGGTTTATTTAAAAAACCCCACAGAATATTTATTGTACAATTGTTCTAGTTTAAGCATCAGTAAAATATTATTGTTTCCTCAGGAAACTATTTATCGCACATCTTTAAAACACTGTCATATTGTTGATCACAAGAGGGTAAATGGCTGAATGTTTTTCCATATCACACAATTAATTTTAATACAAAGTGCTGTCAGCAGGCTCCAGCAGATACAGCATAAGACCATTAAGCACAATAAAACAAATTATTTCAGTCACAGACCCCTTGAAAACTTAATGGATCTATTGTATAAACATCCTTATCGCAGAGCTAATGGCATAAAACCTGTTGTAATTACTTCCAGGTACTACCTACTATCATATTGATGAAAATTTTATAATGAAGTAGACATTGGTTTTATACCTAACATAGACATTGATTAAAAGGTTACACATCCATATTTATCACGTAGAATATAATTTGGTTATTTGACCAGACCAGTAAGTTTATCCTCTGCAGCAAATAAAATGTAAAATGTAAATACTATTATCTTCTGTTCCCTTTTCCTTACATAGCCGATGCCTTCATCATTTGATTTTTTTTGTTTGTTTGTTTGTTTATAAAATTAATCACAGCTAGCAGGGTGGAAATCACTTTGAGCCTCATGAATGACATCCAAGAGATGGGAAAGGATTAGTTCTCAGTTGCTGCCAGTTATAGCGCCAGGTGGCTTTTTCTGCAGTGAAGGTGTTACCGATAATCCCATTACATTGGTACTAAATCTTGCAGACATCAAAATTATCACCAAGGTTCCTTTTCATCCCATCCTTTCCAAATGACTGGAAGTCGCTTCACCTGAAAGAAGTCAAATCCACATGCAGCTGCTGTTTTAGCAGCCAGCAGACTCCCTGAGAATGCCAATCGTCATCCAATTTCGCTGTGCTGGTGGCCCCCTATTCCCTGTCCAATAATACATCTGTTAAAAAATCCTACAGCTACAAATCAAGTTTAATCCTACCAGGGACCTCATGTTGGTCTTGTCTTCCAAAAAGGCAGCAGGTTTTGCCATCTATCTCTGCTAGTGTCTGGGGAATACTCTTTAAATCCCAGACCTACTTAGAAGAATAAGCTAAGGATCACAAAACATGACCTCAAAAACCCTGATATGACTATATTCTGACCCAGAGGCATTCATTCTAGGTGAAGATTAGAACTTTGCATAATAAGATTACACAGCAAGTGAATGATATCAAGGGACTATCCATATGCAGCCGCCTGGTTTTCTATAGACAGCCTGTGCTCTGCAATATGCAGTGCAGACGAAACAGAGCTTGGTCTTTCTAGCTGAAATAAAATAGATTCACATAAATTAGTTGGCCATTTCCAGATTCCTAAATCCCCTATTACATCTTTTATTGACAGCTCCTGTGAGGATAGCACAAATGGTATTCTCTTTGTATGCTTTGCCTCTGTAACAAGCGCACTCTGAGGGAGATGTACATAGGTTGTCTAGAAATTAGCATCTTGTTTGCTGTAATCTTGGGTTACAATTAACTGTGCACATAATAAAATCAGGAAATCAGCGGGATTTATCATTTCCAGATAACCAATGGCATTGTGTAAGAAGGTTTAACATATGGTGCCAAAATTTTAAATACAGGAAAATCAAAGTCACGGACAATGAAAGTGGGGCTAAACAAATTATTTGACTTGACATTAAGGAGATTTTCACTATAATAAAAAAAATCCAGTGACATTTGTTTTATGTAATTCTTCCCAGTTCTGAGATTTCACTGAATATTTAGCGCTAGTTTATCAGTTTTTCCTTAGAAGCTCCTCAAAACATTCTCCACTTCTAACCAGAAACCTTTCTGCACACAAAGTAATCCCATACTTGCACCATGTCTGTCTTTTTTAATTTTAAAGCTGAGCCAACGCTATCCCCCCCTCCCCCCCCAAAAAAAAAGCCTGACTAGGCTATTGACAAATTTACATTTGTAGTGTTATTTGTATTAAATTACTCTTTGAAAACTTCCGCATAAAATTAATGCTTTATATCCTAGAATAGTGAAGGGTGTGTATCATGTTTATTGGCATTCTTCCCATATCATACACAACTTAATAAATACAAAATGCTTTAAATAGTCCAATTATAAACTAAGGATTCCAAACATCAAAAGCAACACAAGAAGCAATTTTCAAAGGGTCTCTCCTTGCAAGAGGTCAGGCATAATTTGATTTATATTTCTAGCTGTTGGTTTTCTCTAGAAGAAACACTGGATTCAGTCTGGCAAATCTGAAAAAGCTTGGTAATATTCCGGATGAGAAGATTATTTTTCCACATTATCTCTACTAGGCACTGACAGCTTGTCTCCAACAAGTGTTCCTTCATCTACTGATCTCAAGCTGACAAGGAGCTCAATGCTGTAAACAGAAAATCACATCATGCAATCCTCTGGTGTTAAACAACTAGAGACTACCTACATAAGAATGAGCCTTTTTTCAAAACAGATTTCAAGTAGTTCTCACTGGTTCTATTTACCTCTGGGAAACAACTCCTAACAATCCCACAACCCTGTGTAAAAACACCGTATTAATGGTCAGATGCATTCCAGGGCTTCTATCTTCATCTGCAGCTCCATATACTCATCTTTACTGAACAGCAAAATCCATATATCCAAGCACAGGGATGGTTGTACACGGCAAGTTTGAGCCTCTGAGGGATGACAAAATATTTACTTAACAGCTTCCCTTAACGATGTCAAAATTAGGACAAATGCCAAAGCTCTGACAGACAATCCAGTTACTTTCCTAGTGACTGAGAAAAACACACCATGTATATGTGACAAGGGTCTAAAAACTACATTCTCAGCTATATGCATTTATCTTAAATTTAAAAACAATCACTTTCTTCAGATAGATGTGTAAACCTTTACAGTTGATTTTAATTAACTAAGACAAATAGTTACAAGTCCAAGTTTCATGTCAGGCATTGAAAACCTGTGACCCTACAGAAACTAACGTCGTCCATGGCTCACATGTCCCCTGCACTTCCCAGTGCTGACACACCTTCTAGAAATAGGCAGGTATTTTTGGAAATACTACTCCAACCAGCAAATAGGAGTAAATAATTCCCCTATGGACTGAAAAGTAAAAAGGCTGTTTATTTAAAATATTTGTCATTATAAAGAGGATTGTTGTCATTACAAAGAGAATTGTTTCCTGGTAAAAAAAACAAAACCAAACAAACAAACAAAAAAACCCCAAAACATCACACTACAAAAACTCAAAACCTCTCCACATCAGACAAAGTTATCTATTTATGTCCACCATCAGCAAGACCTTTTAGAAAGAAATACAAGTGTCTTAATCTTATCCCCAGTGTTAGACTCAGATTAGAGAGCCATCACTGAAGACACCTCTGTTCACAAACCTCCATAGCGATTTGTGAAGACAGAAATCACACAGTACAAGATCTTCACACAAATAGTGAATCAGACCTCTTACTAAACTTTTTTTTTTCAAACACACTCATTTTAGCACCGTCAGAAAAGATAGCAATAGTAACAATCTTTCTGTATGTTCATCGTTTCAGTAACTTCTCAGTTACAAGCATCACCTCCTAATGAAATACCTTATGCATACTCTGCATTAAAAGGCGTGTTAAGAAACAGGAGAAAGAAAACAGTCAGACAAAAGCGAGCTCAGAATTTACATTTTCAAGTTACCTGAACAGAAGAAAAATGCAAATCAAATGCTTGACATTGCTGTAACTTTCAGTTACTAAGTTCTAAATACACATGTACGCGGTTGCAACTACTTATTTTTTCATAGCACAATGGTATTTCATATGAGTTTACGCAGTAAAAATAAATGGTAGTCAGTACTTTTTCCTCATTGCTCAATAAAATTTTATTAGTTATTTCTGAGCTGTGTCATTTATAATACACAAGTTCTGTAAATTCTTCTCCACTTACAGATACAAGTATTAAAAAAAAGTTCCAAACATCAATAGATGAGTGCAATGATATTCAGTCTAAGTTAATCCCCAGACATCCAAATCCATGAATAAAAATTCATCAGTTTTAAATACACTGAGCCTATTAAGCAAGAACAAAAGCATATGCACAAAAGAGCTTTTAATATATTTCAAAGCCCACAAGAGCCGTGGTCTCATTAAAATTATAAATTACACAAACATGGAATAAAGATTCAAACTGCAGTGCAGCTAAGCAGATTACAGAAAACCCCGCGTTCCATATGATAACACACCATGGCCTTCCCAGATGGGGGCTTGGAACAAAAAGGCCATCACTGCAGCTAGGGAAAACCTCCTTGTGATCTCTGGTTTCTGTTCAGCAGATGACAGCCAAATAATATGTTGATTATTCTGTTTGTGCTGCTAAGCTTGTAAGATGGAATAAAAGAGATATGATCTATTGTGAACTCAATGCTAATGTGTTGCTCCACTCATAAATAATATACTGAATTTATTCTGAAACTATCTTTTCATCCAAGTTCCAAGTTTTAAATGCATGAACTAAAATAAAAAGCCAGCATAAACTATTATTTAATTTGATGGATTAAAGTAAAAGATACAGCTGACACACTAAGAATTGAGAAAACTGACTACTTAGTGAATCAAGTAAGTAGAGGTGCCTTTCTCAAATTTAGTACCTGCAAGAAGCTGAGCACACTGCAGCCCCACAAAATGCATTATCAGTGATAACCAAACAGATTACCAAAAAGGCCTATATGACTTATTTTACCACCAATAACTACTCCAAATCTAAATTTCCAGTGCAGACATAAGGACTTGCAATGCAGAAAAACAGTACAGAAACAATCACTGTACAACCACTAATATTACATCACCCTTATTGAATTGCCTTCTTGAAAACTGTTGAAGTTTTTAATAAGCAATCAGATTTTATTTCATCTAAGTTTACTAACTTGGCTTGTTCTAAAAGCACAGAGTTTGGCTTGCCCTTTCTTCCATAATACACTGCATTTTAGAAGTGACTGGACATACAGCTCCTTCAACAGATACTGTCTACATGCCGAGAAGAATAATCATCTTCCTTCCTACAATTTAATGTTTATGAATTTTAGGTCTTTCATGCCAGAAATGTTAAAAATGTTATTAAAAAAATCACTGCAGCTCGGCAATAGTATGAGAACATCGAGACCAAACACTGCTTAACATTTCTTGGACCCGTGGAAGCACAGTTGATAAACGGTGGAAACATGTGGCTCCAAGAGTGTGCAACAGTTTTCTCAGAAACACAGAAATGTATTTAAAAGAAGCTCAGTTACTTTTCTTCCTTTGCTAGGGACACAGAGACAGCTCTAATTCACAGAAATCATGAAAAGCTGGAAACTGAAGAGATACCAGATTCAAGTATATTTAAGTCTTAAAACAAAAAATTCAGATAAATTACTTCCTCCAGAATGAGCTCCCCATTGCAATGAAATAACACATACATATTATTTAAATACAAAATCTAAATAGGGCCTTGAAACAACTAGTGAAGCTCACTCACATTTACACTAGCAACCACAACCTTAAGTCTTTCCTCTTTGCAATATTGTAAATTATTCTGCAGTTACCAGTTACAGTATTGTTATTTCCATGACCTTGATGCTAATATGTTTCAATTTCTACAACTTTAAGTATTATTTTTATTCATCTTACATACGTAATCTCACATGAAATGCAAAACAGTACCTGGGGGGAGGGAGGGAAATGGTAGAGCCATACAACTCAAGCACCTTCCTACGATACATTCATATTTCTCTAACCAAAACTTTTTTCATAATCTTATGAAATTCATATAATAAAAAGGGTTGAACAACAAACAATCTTCTCCAGCAACCATCAGAGCACTAATATCTAAGCTACCAAAAGCTCACTCAAGTCAACACAACCTTGAGCGCGTTACTGAGTAGATAGTAATCTGGCTTGAGCAGACAGGAACTTGAGACAAATCACACAGGTGATTCTCAAATGCTGAAGCACAAGGGAGCTTGCTTCCTCAGGTAGCCCTGCTCCTCGAGACATGCTCCTGCTGTCAGCAAACAGCATTTTTGGCATGGAACCTGCAGACTCCATATAGGAGTTGGAAGAAGGGGAATCCTGCAAGTTCGCTAAAAGAGAGCTTGGCCTCTAAAACATCAGATCTTCAGTGTTTTCTGCTTTTTTTAAATCATGGCATTGTTCCAACACATCTACACACATCTCAGTTCAACCACTGCTCTTTTGCATGAGGCTGAGTAAAGACTGAGTAGTTCATAAATCTAAGACAGAATAGGCAATAAAGGAAGAAAAACTGCTTGTTAGAGGACACTACACTATCTGAAGTTCATTCCATGCAGGCAGCAGCTGAATACCCAGGCTAACATTAATCTAGCTGTCGGAAGTATCTACAGAAGCCACAATGGTCAGAACACATCACTGGCTGGTACACTGGAAAGCTGTGGTTACAAGTCTGGGGGAGTCGCCAATTAGTTACATTCTTACATGTAAGTGCATCTGCAAAGAGTCACAGCTTTTTTTTTTAAAAACAAAAAAAACCCTAAACCACACACACAAATAAACCAAACAAAATAATAAAAAAAAAACCCACAAAATGA
>JANVCC010000046.1:11004816-11122316 GCA_025345505.1 Todiramphus chloris collaris
AATTCCTCTTTTTCCGATAAACAGAAGGAAAATAACCTCTATGAAATAAACCACTAATCTGGGTGGCACTTCAGACACTACGTTCAACGTACAACTCACTTCCAATATTACTGCTCTGCAAGTTTCAGTAATTATATACTGCACATTTTTATAATCTGAAATTACAGAAATGTTAAATCACTTTTAAATTATTTATTACTGTCTTTTATTTACTTCTATTTTAAAGAGCTGTTTACACTTGGCACAGGATTATTTTTTTACCACTGTTCTTCAGTATACCCACAGGGATGCATTTAGGTAACATCCAGAGGCTTTCTGAAGAAAATCATACAATGTTTTATAAAATATCATAAATTGGTACATTTTAAAGACTCCCTCTAATCCTCACGTTTTCCACAGACTGACTGGATAAGTAGTCTTTAAGATTTTTCATACTTAAAAAAAACCCCAAAGAAACAGGTCTCTTGGTGTCAGAATTTCCAGGATTAAACATTCTTTCCAGTTGTTGGCTCACGGCCTGAAGATCCTGCACTTTCAAACTTTTCCCATTCTAGCTAGTTCAAAGATCAGGAAAATGAAGCCATCTTCTTTGCAGCCATAATCCATGACCCATGCTGTTAGATACTTAAGAACATCTCAAAAGCAAACTACCTTGTTTCAGTTCCCAGCGGGAGCTCAGCAGGGCACGGGATCACATGACTGCAAACCCTACCTAGTCAGGTGACTCAACAGCTAATCTGATTTGGTGACTATAAAACTTTAATCAGTACAGTCTAATACCATCACATTCCAGAAGTGATGAGGGAAGCAGCTTGGCGATGTAACAGCAAACGCTAATAAGATTATGAATAAGAATGGCCACTAGGATGCAGTTTTCTGGTTCTCTTTCCCATACTCAAACCCAACAGAAAAATATTACTGGGAACTGAGCAGGCAGATACATGGGTTTGAAACAAAGTGCACGGATGAGTTTTATTCCAAAGCAGACAGCATTTTGCTCATTGCCACGGAAGGACAAGAGCGTACATTGAATCTTATAAGGCACAATAAAAACATTTCAAATTGGTGGTTTTGCTATCAAGGAAAATAAAATATGTCCATCAATAACATCATCTTGTTGAAAAACACTGCTTTCACAGTGCAGCCTGAGCTTGTGTTAGCTGAAGGTCCTAAGAGTTTGCATCTGCAACCCACATAGGCTGCACGTGGTAAACAGAAGAGACAATGACGGCCCCAACAGGTTTGTTTCCTCTTATCAAGCACAAAATACCTAAATCACAATTTAAGAGGTGGTGCTATTTTGGGGACACTAGGATTGTCACCAGATCCGCTGCAGCTTTTGAAAAGACAAACATACCTACAAATAAATCCCAAGCATACTTTTTCCCAAATGTTTCGATTGCTCTCTCACTCACCCATTCTATTCCCTCCACTTTTTCGTTTGGGAATTCTCACCCCAAATCCTCCTAATTCATCTTAGAATCTGTATTTGGCACAGGCAAGTAGCTGAATTGAATCAGCAAGTTCACAAGAAATGGAAAATAGCAAGCTTGATTTCTTTATACTAAAGGTAGGATTTACAATTAAAACAGACATAAACATTTGATCAGGTCTACATGATAACATGTAAGCTGCAAGAAGGAAAAGTTGATTATTCTACAATTCAAGGATCCCGTTCTAGGCACAAAGGTTTAAACTTTGCTGTTTCACAGTGACCCGAGTATGACCATAGTCAGTTGCCATAGCTCAGCTGACAAGAAGTAACTTCCTAAGACATTTCCTGATCACTTGCAATGATCTTCACGTTCTTTCTCCACATTTCAATTCCATCCCTAGAGCAGGAACATCAGGACTTCTCTACATGCTAATGTGTATTTGAGGATGAGAGGGTTTTTCATATAGTAACATCTAGAATTGCAGTTCTCGAGGTCTTGCTTTCTGTCAGACAGCCCCTAGTGGGATCTTTCACAATGGCTGGAAAGTCATCTCTTGGGAAGTGGACATGTGAACATCAGCCAACCTTTAGTATCATTCAAAGAGAGTGAAAAAGCTATTACTATTCCTGAAATCAAACACTATTGACTTAAAAATAAAGACATTTCAGTAAAATTAGTTTCTTCTCTATTTCTCTGAAAGGAAATGCAGGTAAAGTCAGATGTTTTAAGTGGTGCTTTCATAAGTGCACATTCAGTTCATGTGCCCCTCCCCACTGTGTGTATATGCCCTTTCCATTCTGTATCAACTCGGCAGTATGACACAAAACCAAACTATTAAGAAAGTCGATAGACAGTTCTAAGTCAGATTAGTGAGCTGAATCAGCTCAAGAAAGGATCTGACAAGTACCAGGGTTTGCTGGACTGGAAGCAGAGAGACTTCCTGTTTTAGCAACACTGATGTATTATATCAGCTCGGGAGACATTGAGATTTCCACTAAACTTGCATTTTATGCAAGAAATCCTAAAAGTGGTAGGGCCACAGCAGAAGTATTCCAATTGCAAAATGCTTTGATTATGTGGGCTCCAAACTGAGAGAGAGAAGAATTATTTAGCCTCTAGTTTTAATTGACCTGTAGGAAAATGAGGGAAGAAAAAGTAAAAATAAAAACTACATGTGAGAGAAGTACCAATGAGAAGTGGAAAAACAAAAGAGAGGGCTCAGCCCTGGATACATATTTATACCTATTCTGTAAAGGTAGTGTAATCTATATTAGCATAATTTTATTGAAAAAAAACCAAGTGAGGAAATACTTTAACTGAAGTAACAAAAGGAAGTGTACTGCTTGGAACAGGGAAAAAACAAATCACTGAAGACAAAGTGCATGTAGTATATAAATTGATTCTTTTTCTGATAGGTAAATGACATATCAAAGTTCTCACTGGGTTACAAGTGTTCTATAAAAAAAGTTCTCTAATAGGTACACTGCAATTTTTGATAGCATTACACACATCTGCAAGCACTCATATCTGAAATATTTAGGTATCTGGACTCTGGAATGACAGTACAATAAGAAATGGAAGGCTTGTTGTTTTAAAAGCAGAGAACTCCCTGTAAGAGTCTTGAAATCTTGTAAAACAATTGTGAATTACAGTGTATGCTTTTATTTGCTTAGTCTTTCCTATCCCAGATATTCACAACTCATTAGTCAGATCCTACAGAAGTGACTTTTAATAGGTATATTTCTCACCAAGTTTCTAAATGTATGTTTTTTTTCTTCTGAAGACAAATACTTGTAACTTTCACTGAACAATAATCTGCATTCCCAAGTATATATTTATTATTCAATATTTCAATATTTAGTAGCAAATACAAAACATTAAGACAACCTTATGATAAATATCTTGAAACTATTCACTGCTTAACATGTAAAGAAGCTCGGCCAGCAGCCAGATGTATACAGTTTCATCACCTAGGAAGGCATAATACTGAAACTTCATCCTCCTGAGTTTGAATTTGTTCTGAAGGAAAAACTTTGAGGTTCAAGACTGATGAACATATTGTTGCTTTTTCTTGCACTTTCTGCATTTACTAAGTCGGGGTTTTTTTCAGTTAAGAAAAAAAAAAAAACAAAAGACACACTAAAGGTGTTCAAAACTCACGGCTTATAGCAGTAACAAAAATCATTCACTGAAATTAAAGACTGGAAGTAGAGAATTATAACAGAGCCTCATTAGTACATCCTGCACACATCTTCATGCAGCTTGGGATGCATCTGAAACACCAACAGATTAAAACCAAATACAGAAGTAGCCGTGAGGGGCCGGCGGTGCGGCACAGAGACTGGGGGTAACTCAGGGGTGCGCAGGCCAGGCAGCACTCGCCTTTCACGCCTCGCTGACACCCCGAGAAGAGCCCGCGGGGTCTCCCCCCCGCGCCCACAGCACGGCCGGCGAGGCCGAGTCACCGGTACCGCACACCCGCCTCCTCACGCCGGGCCCGGCTAGGATGGGGCGGGACAGGACTCGACAAGACGAGACCGCTCCCTCCCGCTACCGGCCCCGTCCGCAACTCCAGGACCCCCGCCGAAGGGGCCCCCAGCGCCCTCCGGGCCGAGCCCACCGCACTCACCTGCCTGCTCGCTGCCGGGCGCCCCGGCCCTCTCCCCGCCCACTTAGTCCGGGACGTGCAAACAACGCGGTCTCCCATTGGCTGGCTGGTTTCCCATGCCGAGTTCCCATTGGTGGAGCGGACAGGGTTTGATTCTTCCCGGCGTCCCCTGGCAGCTGTCAACTGAGAGGCGGCCGAGATGGCGGCAGCCCCGGCGGGCGGCGGGGCGGCGCGGGGCCGCGGGTCCAGCAGCTTCCAGCGGAAGGCCGCGGCTGGCAGCCGCCTGGCCGCTCTGGCGGGCACTCGGCCTTCCGTTCGGCACGGGCAGCTGCTGCTCTCCAGCGGGCTCCCCTCCCTGGACTGTGTGCTAGGTTGGTGAGGAGCGGGACCTGGGACTCGGCGGCTGCTTCCCACCCCCCCTCACACCCTCCCCCACCCCCCCGGCGGCCCTCCCCTGCGCCAGGCCCTGCCTGTCACTTACCTTCCGTCACCCCGCAGCTGCTCCCGCAGGCTTTTCCTTCCTTCCCGCAGTTCCTGGGGCGGGGGGGAGGCTGGGCGGGAGAGAGGAAGGGGGCGAGCAGGACCTGTTTCCCTCCTTGGGCCCCCTGTGCGAGGAGGAGCCCCGGCAGGTGCGGCTGCTTCGCGGGCTGCTGGTGCAAGGGGGGGTTGCTCTTTGCCGTTCGGTTCACTCCGTTTAAGCAACCTTCCTAGGGTGGAAGGCGTCTCTGTGAATTCCCTTAGAAACACGTTCCTGTCATACTTCAAACTGGCACAATAAAGGGGAGGAAGTTTCCGGTTCTGAAAAAATGTGTTTGCTGAATTACCTCGTGGTTGAATGGGGTGTAATTCTGGTTCGCAGTACGGTGACTTCTAGGATGCATTTGACCATAAGACTGGCTTCTCTGTATGTCTTGTCTGCCTGGCTCACTACTGCTACATCATTATAAATGCCCCATTTATATTAGTTACACTGGTGTGATGCTGTTCTTCCTGCCTGTGACTCTGCTTTTGCCTACTGTTAGTGTCAGAATGCTAGATCATTCCTTGGACTGATCTGTTGTGATCATTGCTGTGTTATAATCTGTGGCATGAACTAGCACTGTTTACTTGAATTGGGAGCTAACTCACGGGTATAAACATCATGTTTTGTCTGAATGCACTAGGGCTGCACGATCCTTCTCCTAACTACTGAAGGAGTTGCAGTACATGTTCAGTGTACATATGTGGGACTGCTAGGTGAGGAAGGCTCGACTTTAGCTGTGTTCATTCATCCTTGGAGGAGGATGTGGACTATAGGAGTATACCACATTTTTTTCCTAAGGATTTTCTATATGAGTAATGATAAATATAAAAGTTGTATCCATTTTATGAAGAAGTTTTTGCAGCCTGTGTATCTTACAGAAGATAATACTTTTGTATCTTTTCTATGTATGTGTGTGTCTGGTAGCAAATGCCTGTACTTTCACCAGGGATTGGCATCCTTGTGGAGAAAGCTCTTCCTCCTTAAGAGAGAAGTATTTATTAATTGAGCATAATTTTTGAAATGCTATAATTACATAAATAGAAGCTTTGCCTGAATATTCCATTTCTTCACATTCCCTTTTATAAACACTGGATTTTTCTCAGCATGTGTCAGAAGATAAAGATATCTCCTGTCGTGGCAGTCTCCTAAACGTCCAGGCGCTTGCTAACATAATTAGTGGTTTGTTATGGAAACTGAGGACACTTCTTCCAGTAAACCCTGTATCCCTTGTAAGATACCTTTTCCTTATCTTTTAAATATTCCTGACCTTAACAAGTTTTACACTTGAACTTCAAGAAGGTTCCTCAAGCCTAGGAACAGCAACTTCTGAAAACACGTGTAAGATGTTCTTTGCATTGTGATATCTTTGAAAACCTGGATGACTCTCTAGTTCTGTGTTAAATCTTTGGTAACCTTTTAGCCCCTAAATCACTGATATCTGGAGGCTGTGTGGATAGGCCAGGAAAAACTCATGCCAAACATGCTGTGCTATAATAAAATTTACATTGATACCAGATATTGGGCATTGTTGGAGACAGACTGCTCAGCTAGGTGGACCTGTATAGAATCATTGAACTTGGAGGCCGGGAAGGGACCTCAGGAATTCTTCTACTGCAACCTTAAAGCAGGCTCAGCACTGAATTCGGAGTTGGTTGCTCAGGCCTTTGTCCAGCTGAGTCTTGAAAAATCTGCAATGGCAGAGATTTCACAGCTTCTCTGGGCAACCCACTCCAATGCTTAATTGTCTTTGTAGGGAATTTTCTTTATATCCACTTGGAACTTTCCCCATTTCAATTTATGCCTGTTGTTTCTTGCCCTCCCACTGTGCACCTCATCAAAGAGCTCAGCTTGTCTTCTCAGTAGCTTCTCTTTGTTACCAGCAGGCTATTAGGTCTTCCTCTCTTCTCCAGGTTAAACAAGCCCAGTTCCTTCAACTGCAACTCTTGGGTCATTTGTCCCATCTCAGTTCCCCTCTTCTGATTCACTTAAGTTTGTCTTTATTTCTTCGTTGTACTGAGGAGCGCAAAACTGGACAGCGTATTCCAGTGGTGATCTGATGAGTGCTGAGTAAAGTGGAGTAGTCACATCCCTTGCCCAACTGACTGAGCTTCTTTTGATGAAGTCTGCTGTGCTGGTGACCGTGGAAGTATTGTACTTAGTTTCCTTCATGTCCTCTGGTCATGTGTGGAAATGCTTCATCGATGTCTTGCAGAATGCTGTTTATGTGTTTCTTAATGCTCTTGCTTTTTTCTTCCACCTTGCCCATTAGCAGTTAAACAATTGACTGTACAAAGTATTTAATTTTATTGTTGCTAGGGACTGAGAACAAACCTTTTTGTATACATTTCCAATGGAAGTTATTGTAAACTGTTTTAGCCTGATATTTTTCATATTTTTTTAATGGTCATCAGGCAGTCTTCTACATCTTTTGGTTTGGGCTTGCATTTAAGTTTGCTTTGTCCAGAAGCTGCAACCCAGATGCAGTTTTATTTGCCAGACATGAAAAGAGAGTTTGTGAGTAAGTGTGAGTAAGGGAAAGCATGGTGATAGCAGACAAAGGTCTACTTAGAAACTTTTGAAGAGAGGAAAAGGCAAAAGATACATGTAGGAATTTCTTTTACCCAACAGCTACTGGCTGATTTGTTACACGATTGGTGATAGGTAGTGCTTCTTAATAAATGCATTTCCCTTCAAAAAGAAGTGGTAGGTAGATGCTGGGTTTCAAATGCTGTGTTACTGTTAAGGTGCTCTTTACATGTCCAGCCTTTATATTGAAGTTTACTTTCAATGTTTATAGACCATGTATGCTTGATTTGTGCAGAAGCAGTTCTCTGTGATGATCTGTAACTCTTGTATAACGTAACCATGACATGCTTGGCATTGAATGTTTTGTTTCAAGCTCCTTGAAGAAAAGGTTACAGATACACTTTGAAGTCAATGGAGACACTTCTCAACTTGCAAAGTTTGTTGTCTTTCTGTCCTTAAGTTCTTAATATCATTGCTGTAAGTAGCACTGTGGAAAGTTCCAAGCCTTGCTTAGTTGTTTACATGCACTACTGCCTGAGATACTGGCAGAGAAAAATTTAAATAGCAAAATTAGAAAGAATTAAAAGTTCAGAGTAGTTTTCTTAGGAAACTTGAATATTTTACCTCTTCCGCTTGATTCTGTCAGCATTCCTGCTACTTTCTCATGTTGTCTCTTTTTTTGCTTAATTTACTATTATTATTGCTCATTGTAATATGAATACGTAACCATGGTAACAAAAAGCAATAACTTTACATTCCATCTAGTAGCATACGCTTGTTCAAACTGTTCCCTACATCTGACAATGTAAAGCCAGTCTCCTGACCTGAGTTTGCCTTTAGCAACCAGGGTACGTGAACAGATGTTCCAGCTCTGGCTTGTAGAAGGAGACAGTACAGTTGGTTATATGAAAATATAGGCTGTGCTGACATACTGTTTGACAAATTCTCTCTTGTGCAAGCAATTTAAAAGCAGAAAAGACACTTTGACTACAAGTGAGCCTTTTAGAACCAGGATTTTAAGTCCTTGTTGTCATGAGACAGTATATTACTTGGGAGTGTTTTGATCATCTTTTCTATGTCAAGCTATGTTTTGGTAAAATCACATAATTTTGAGATTTTTTTTTTTTTTTCTATGTGCTGTATAGAATATGTGCTGGTTTTAAAAAACTGTTAGTAACCTGTATGATCTATCTCTCTGAATGCACCAAGTACTGGGAGCATACTTTGTTTCAACCATCTTTATGATTTCTGGTTTTGGTCTTTTTTGCCTTTCCCTTATAGTACCTCTTTTGGGTTGATTTGCATTTATCTCTAGAACAAATAAAATGAAACAAAAATTGTTGGATTAGAACATGGAGATTTCATGAGTGATTCTAACTTTCCAATAAACATTACTTAGAGTGGATTTTTTTTTTTTATATCTAGGAGATGCTTGAACACTTAATAAGCCTGCCTTAAATATCAAGCCATTTGTACACCTTGTCTCAGGATCATAGCTTAAAAAAAATCTGTGATGTGTTGAACAACAGCTGTGAGATTAGTAGCTGACTAAACATTTGCACTGTGATGTACTGCTAAAATTGTGGTACCTCATGATGTAATGATAGAGTGATTCTGTTGTGGTTTTAATTCAGGTATTATTATGCAACAATATTAGCACTTTTTGGCCTATGGGAGAGAAATTGGCTTATTCTCTTCCTTCTGGCTATACATCAACGTTACAGGTGATACAGACATTTATAGCCCCACCAGCAGAGCTAAGGATTAAGAAGTAGAGCCAATCCCTGTTGGAATCAGTTTCAGGTAAAGTTTAGTGAGCTCTTAAATTGATAGACTGAATTATCCTGTTCACTAGAGTCCATCTATGCAGTCCAGAATTGACTTCTTTTATCAAGAGCTTTGGATATTGTGCTGCTGTGATTCAGTTTGCTCCTAACTTGCTTTTAAAGCAGTATGTAATTGCAGAAGATGTGCTGTAGTTTCCTTCATGCAAAACGCTGCAATAGGCTGGTTACATATGGCCACCTGAACACTTAGCGGAATTTTTAGCTTCCCTGACACAGTCTTGTATGATTGTTCAAAAAAATATTTATAGACTTCAAGTTATTCCACTGTTTTCAGTCTTGGAATTCAGATTATAAGGCAGTTTACTCTTCACTTAAAGAAAAATATGAATTCTCCTTTCATGATCTTTGCAAAAATTCCTTCTTGGAACAATCATTTAAACCACTGTTACACAATTGTGTGCTTGCTGTCTCTTCAAGGAGAAAATAAAGGAGTCAATATGTGAGTTCATGGATATATTTTTTTTCCCTTTCCTGATCCTCCACATGTTGAGATCAATGGGATAAAAATCTATATATCAAAACATATTGGGAGTATACTAGTCTGTCTATTTGTTCAGTCATCTGATTGGAACATAAGCATTGATGGTAATTATTTAAGCAAAAAGAAAGAAAAATAATAGTGGTCATGTATAAATCTGTCAAAATGTATTTCTATTTTTGAACAAATATTTCAATCAACTGCATTTCTAGAGTTGTTTTTTATGTCCAAGACATACTATAAAAGACTTCAATAGTATAATTTTTTTTCATATGTGCATTTATGATGTGTCAGCAGAGGTTTCATTGGGTGAACTCCTGCCTGTCTTAATGCCGTGGCTGTTTGCAGTAGTAAGATGAAAAATAGTGGAGACAGGATTTTGCCTCATTGACTTGGGTGGGAATTTGATAGCCTCTTAGTATGTCTCTTTATGTATATGGTTCTTGGTACAAAGGAATATCACTTGGTAGTGATTAATACAGATCTAATTCAAAGAACATTTACTCACTTGAGTCATCCCAGTAAAAATTTGCTGGCTCAGACCATACATCGTTATTTTAATACTTGAGTGTAGTTGTGCAGAGCTCTGCAGGATCTTTTTACCACAGTGATCGTAGTACAGTATATTGTGAAAGTAATTGTAATGTGTAATATATAATTACAAGTAATGTATAATTATTTCATAATAGAGAATTGTAGGAAGTATTGCAAAGGTAATTAAAATGTTGTTCACTTTTATATTTTTAAATTCCCCGTTATCACCTTTCTTTGACTTATAAACTAAGAAAACTTAATTGTTCTCTAACGTAGTATTAAAATGTAGTCTTACTTTATTCTTCATTTTGCATTGTTTCCAGGTGGAGGCATAGCTGTTGGAACCCTTCTTCTTATTGGTTAGTATGGAATATATAGATACTTAAAACCATTTTCTGATGTGGTTTGCTCATTTAAATGCATGTATCAAATAACCTGTCTTTTCATGTTTTTTTTAAACTTGGACTTCTCCCCATTTTTGTGTGTGTAGTCTTGTTCCATGAACTGCTGCTAGCATTTTTCAACTCTCATCTCTCCCACCTTGACAGAATACTCACCCAGTTTAAGAGTGGAGACTCTTCTGTCTGTTTATTGACCTGAGTGGGCTCACTAACATTGCAATGAGTACCAGAGCCAGCATGAGGAAGAGAAGAACTGTACAGTGAAGACTAGGAGAGAAGGTAGATGGTGTTTTTTCAAGGCAGAAAGTGCCAGTTAAGCTTTATTTTCTCATAAAATTTCACCCAAATTTCTATGAATTCAGGAAAAACTATAGGAGTTTTACCTCTTACTGCTTTCAATGAACATCTTACTTTTTTCACTCAGTTTGAGAAGAGCTGCAACATTGCTATGGACAAAGGAAAAAAAAAATACTGTTAGAATCTATCATAGTTTACACACATCAGAGGCTGTGAAACTAGATGAGTTTTGTTTTGTCTTCGTAATGACAATACTCACTGCCCCTTCCAGGAGATGAACTGGGTGGCATTCAGTGAACCTACTAGCTGGAAAATTTTCTGAAACAAAAGAAAGTTGTTGTTCAGCGTACAATTAACTGGGGAAATAGTTCACCATAAGGTGTTGTGGGTATAAAAAAAAAATTGTAGTCTCAGTGGGAAACTTGTCAGCTTGATGGAAGAGCTGCATTACTAGATTAGGGGATGGCAAGTCCAGCTAAGGGAGTCCTTGAGCTACAAATGGTGAGGGCTGAGCAAGTGCTTGAGTGAAGCAATGTATTTCCTCATTCAGTTCTTATTACTTCTTCCTAAATATCTGGGTTTGTCTACTGGTGAGCATAGGGTTAGCTGTCCATTTGACCTGACCTTAATGGCACCAGATGAAGCGAGTACACCGGCAGTGAGCCTTGTGTTCTAATGAAAGACATGACAAGACTCAGTGATTTGAAAATGATGGGATTTTTACCTGAGTTTTTTCATGTTCTTTGAGTGCATAGCTGACAATATTCAGTGGTGGGTTTCACTTTCCTTATCCCCTGTGTTGTTTTTTCATTTGCGATCTAACATTCAACTTTGCTTCACAGAAACACAAAGGAGAATCTCTGTTTTGGATTTGAATGCTATTTTTTTTTTCCAAATAAAACTTACCATATATTATTTTGAAACATGTAATTAGATAAAAGAAGTTTCAAAGTAAAAATTGTATTTATTCATGACTCATTAATCTAAAAATTTTAGACTAATTTTTAAAGTTAGTGCAGGTAGAATTGTAACTGCACTGTTAGAATATCCTGTCAGTAAACAAAAAAATTCTGGCATGAGATTAGTCTAGGCAAGCTTAATATTATACAGGATTGAAGCTGTCAGTGATAAACCTCCTAGGAAGATCTTTCTGCATTGTACTCCAAGTGTTATAAAAAGGTTAAATTCTTACCCCTTCCTTCACCATTCTCTAAGGCAAGAATAAATT
The DNA here is from genome assembly GCA_025345505.1 of Todiramphus chloris collaris. Lineage (NCBI taxonomy): Eukaryota > Metazoa > Chordata > Aves > Coraciiformes > Alcedinidae > Todiramphus > Todiramphus chloris. The sequence goes on from JANVCC010000046.1 coordinate 11,016,695, forward strand.
GCATTACTCTTAGCTTAGCTCCCTTTGCAAATTAAATGCTCATCTTCATTATTTGACACATTATCTTGGTTAATTTAACCAAATAATAGTACATTCGGGGTATTAAAATATTTATTTTAACTATTGTTTTCTGAAGATGCAGTAATGGCACAGGTTACTTGATAATACTGGAAAAAATGTTTGAAACATAAATGCGCATATTTTTAAACCTAATTCATAATAAAGAGCATCATGATTTTCAGTTGAAATTAATTCTATAATATATTCTTCTGACAGTGTTTTATTTCTATGAGAATTAGAGATTTGTGGCACACGGCAGTCTCTCATGCAAGATCCTAGATATAAGAGGAACTTGAAACTTCCTGGATTTTGTTCATATAGGAAGCATGTATTGGATTTTTAACTAGTAATTCCCAGTTTCAGAAGCTCTTGCTGTATGAGGTTTATAAGAAGAGGTACAAGAAGCATTCTGAGTCTGCATGAAATGAAATTTTAACACTCTCAAAACAGTTTTTTCAGTAGAAATGTGAGACCACTTGTTTGTTGTTTCGTCTTAAACTGCTCCAGAAGATTTACTTTCCAGAAGAATTTCCACTTTCAAAACGAACAAATAGTTAAGGTGTTGGTGAAGCACGGTCCTTTTCCCCTCCCCTCTCCAGCATATTTCAACCTGTTGTGTGTCTGTTTTGTCAGCCATAGGAAGAGTTTCCAGGAGAATGTTATGTTTTTTAAATATAAGCCTTGTTTATATAACACATTCTGCACAGTGAATTGCAGTACACTCAAATAGATCTGTCTTGGATAACCTGTAAGAACCTATTTTTACATATCTTTATGATGCTTTAGTTTTGACAAGGTCATTGACAGCTAAATGTTTTAAAGATTATTAGTAGGAGAGGTTTTTTTGGTAGCTGAGGTCAATTACTAACTGTTGTAAAAAGTTGTCTAGTTAAAAGCAGGTCTATACTTGTACATTCTAAGCCTTGAAGCAGTTTCAGATACTTTAATTAGCTACTATTATTTTTGTTAGACATGCAATTTAACCTGACTGGTAGGAGCTCTCTTCACTTGTCAATATAATTGAATTTATCATCTTTTTAAAGTTGAAAAAAGTAATCTCCAGAGAGATACAAAGCAGTGATTTGCTAAATATAATTCTACAAAATACAAGTTACCAGAATTCACCTTCCTGAAGTATGGCCAAATGCCAAATATTGTAACATATATGTTTGACAAGTCCATTTTGGCATGTGCTAATTAAATGCAAGTGACACAAAGTATTATCCCCTCAAGCTTAGTAAATGTGGACATTAGTAAAGTATCTTTAAATGGAATTTCATATGATTAAAATACATCTTATAACCTGCAGCAAGTCAGAGAGATGTTTCCTAGCTATAGAAGGACACACCTTAGGTCACAGTGCCATACTATAGAACTATCTGGTGAAAAAATGATCAATACTGATAGACTTTAAGAGACTTTTGACAGCTTTAGGGCAACCTGTCTAGACTTTGTACAGAGAAAACCAAAAAGATATCTGTATATTACATTGTTGCAGTCTTAATTTTTCCTCTTGCATCTCTCATCATTTTAAGTAATTATACTACAAATTGTCTATGAAGTTTTTTGAAAGACTTTCTTTTAATATACTGAAGTTTAAAAGACAGCTTTTTATAAACATGATCTGTACATCTTTGTTACCTTATGGTGGATTTTTTTTCAGTGCTTATTCTCCATTCCTCTCTTGGAACATGAACACCTCTGTGCAAAGAAAGTGGTTATGGCTAGAGATTTTTTTCTTAAGGCTTCATCTTTACATATTATTTTCTTAATTAGATGATATTTTTGTCCTTAGTTTTTATATAAATTTTATATTTGCAATGCCTCACTCGTGCCTGCTCTCTGTTTTCTGTGCCCTAGCCAAACTCCAGTGCCTTGAAGTTTTGTATCTAACTCTGTGACCCACTGATTTCTCTGAGTCCTGGCTACAGACAGTCCATGCACAAAGGTGTTGAGAATATCTCTTATGTATCCAGTAGCCTATACGGTGTAGGGGTAAAAAGAGCAGTAAATAGGAATTGGTCTTTACCCTTAGTTTTCAACATGGTTATATGCTGGAATTCATTGCACCAGTACTGACAATACTGCTGTATCTTCGTGACTATTTCAGCCATGAAAGCATGCTGTTGTGGAAAGAGACCAGGGTAATGATCACAATAAACGATTTTATTTATGTCCTTATCTGTAGGATCAGAAGAGGTTTTGTCCTGGAGACAATATACATAACTTCTAGGTAAATAATCTCTTTTCCTTGTATAGTTTTACGCTTCACTAGGTACTCACCTACTACTCAGCTGTAGAACACTCTTTGTTCAAAAAGAATCAGAGAAAGCTGTGGTCTGTTGTGTGACTTGCAGTAACTGGACCCAGAAAAGAGTCTGCAGCTGCAAGAGTCTTATTTGTCTATGTGCCTTATTAGCTAGAAGTAAAGTTCTCAATGAAGGCTGCTGAAGGCACAGCTTTTTAGTATGGAGGCTAAGAATAAAGATTCTGGCCAGGCTTCTGCTACATATTTGGCTGACTAAAATGCACTTAGGAGTTAGCTCCTCACATACAGAATAGCTGTAATTCTGTTGGATGTGGGTGTAATTTGGAAAAACAAAGATAACAGTTGAGAATTTCTCCTAGCCATGAAAAGAGTAAGTCCAAGCATTACCAGAAAACAAATGTACTTCAAAGTATTTTCATTCAATTTATCTAAAGTAATCCGTGAGCTACTGAAGTACCTGTGCTAAATGATTTGTTTGTTTATTTACAAGAAGAAAGCTGTACTCCTATGGTTTTGAATAGTAACGTAACTATTGAAGCCAGGGTACAATGGATGCTATCAGAGAAGCCCCATATGGGTGCACTTTAGATCTTTTGAATACCACAAAAGTTTAGTGACCTAGAAATGAATCAATAAAAAGCCATCCTCTATCTGACAAATTGAAGAACTGAGGGATTCTTACAGATGCATTGGCTTTAACAATTCAAGATACACTGTTTGTAAAGGCTTTCTGAGACACATTTAATCCTTAGAGTACTGTAGCAGACTGTGAGGCGTTTTATATTTAGATCACTCTCCAATAGTTCATTTCCTATATTTACTGTAAGTTTACTGTTACAGAAATCAATGTAAGAAGACTAAAGGAAAGGCAAATGCTAAAATGATGTGTCCTTACACTGAATCTAAATGCTTTTAACTTGTGAAATTGAAAATTCCTTATTGTTTTGCAAAATACGTTTTCAAATGAATATGACAGTGTAAGAACCTCTCTAGTCCTGCTACGTTGGAAACAATTCTATCATTCAACAAAATGAATTATCATCTTGGATTGGTCAGAAAAGGGTTTATATCCTTGTTCCCCATTGCTTCACTTCTGTAGCTTGTTTTAACATTTCATCATTTCAAATAAATTTGAGTTAAGATTCTTCTTAAGTACTACAGCTTTATTTCCTCTTAGTTTAGTTAAATAATCAACACACAGTATAATTTCTTATATTTATCCATGGTTTATGGATTTCTGTGTTATGTTTGGCACAAAATTGAGCATGTTGTTACTTTATAAGGAATAATTAATATAAAAAATGATGATCCAGAAAGACTTTGTTTATTGCTGTGTGCACATACACAAACCATAAAATACTTGGACTAAGTGAGATATTGGCTTATATTCTGTTAAATGTTAGTTAGGTCCTGTCCATATGCAATATGACTCAATGTTTCTGTGCCTCACATGGTGAAGGAGGTCACCTTTAACCTGTAGATAAATATTTTTAAAAATCAAGATTTTGGGTTCACCACAGATGATGTAAATGTTACAACTGAGGATCCTTCCAGAGCACCCAATTAGTGTTCTTTTTTCTCCCTTTTTCAGAAGGAGGGAGGTCTAACAAAATTTTATCCCTCCACTGACATCTGCTGCAGTGATGGGATTATATGGGAGCCTTGGTGGCTTTCAGGTAGCTCAGACAATTTAAAAAAAAAAAAAAAAAAAAAAAAGGTATCATGCTGTCACTTTGATTTCTAGAGGGCTGTGGTTCTTAAACTGAGAGCTTCATAGATGGAGATTAGCACATGGAAGTGAATAAACTGTGAATAATGTATTACCAATTACATTGCAGTAATCAACCAAAGCACAAATAACTAGAGAGTGACAGTGTTTATGGGGCAGGAGCTGTATGTGTTCCTGGACTCCAGTTATAAGGCAGATTTACTCTGCATATGGGTTTTATTCTTGTTAAAACAGTTTAAGATCTAAGTAGGCTTCAAAGACTGTACTTACAAAATAAGGCTGTAATACTCAAGACTTCAGATGGTGTCAAATCTACTTCTTGCTTCTGCAAGTGTAGTTTGGTCTGCATTGAGTTTTGTCTCCATCCTAGTCTCATATATGATCCATATCTTCAGTCACAGCACAATGTATGGAGCCAAGCTACTAGGAAAGTGGTTCTTTAGTAACACTATTAATGGCTTTTTAAGTATGCAAGAGTAAACTATAAAAAGTATTTAATTAAGAACACCAAACTTTCATGGAAATTACAGTTTGTAATTCTGCAATACTTTTGGAAATCAATCCTGCTGAAATTTTAATAAGGAACCCAGCCCTGTGCACAGTAAGCTTTTGTCAGTACTGTACTTTTCATGAGACTGATCTGTCTGTTTTTTTCACTAGACTGTTAGTTTTTAAAAATAGAAATGTGCTATTGGAAATATGTTAGGATAATATTGCCTGCTAAGCAGGTTAACTGTATCAAAGGTAAATTATATTAATATAATCAGACTTATTAAAAGCCTCAGACTCTACAATAAACTGGATATATCAATGGCTAGTACTAATAGCAATATTGTTGTAATTATTGTATACTCTTTGATGTATTTGGATGTCCAGTTTTATGTAATTTCCTGTTTTAGTGACTGTGTTTTCTCGATCTTAAAATGTTGCTTTACAGTCACTTCTAGTTCATTTCTTGGGTTTAATGAAAAGGAAACTTTTCAGTAAGTATTTCTTCTTAACAACAAAGTAGGTAATCTTGAAACTATGTCTTTAGGGATTATTCTGAAGAAGAAAGAAATGAAAGAAATAAATTTTCCAAATTTAAAAGTGAAATTACGAAAAACCAGGAAATAACTTCTCATCTACCCCATATCCCATGGAGGATGGGGAATATCCCTTGGACAACTATTTCTTCTCCAGTGAATTTAAAAACTTGTGGTTTGAATTCCTTTCTGTTGTTAATCTAAGCACTGAAAGTGTTGGTACTTGTGCATGATATTAGGAGTGTAGCAGTGCAACACTATTTTTCTGTGATTTGTTTGTTTCCCATTGCTATTAATGTTCTTTTTCTTTTTGGATATACATCTTTCTTCCTTTCTTTCCTTCCACTCTACTTCACTGGTTCTTTTTGACTCTTAAGCTCCAAAGCATGCTATTCTGGTACATATCAAAGTTATATCCTTTTTGCTTTTCCTTCTTTAGTATTTTTTACAAGTTAGATGTGAATGACAACTTTCTTATTCTCAGCCTTTGTTACTGGTTTTGTATTTGTTTGTTTTGTTTTGTTTTTTAATATTTTCATATATGTTTTATAATAGGGAGGAAATTGTTTCCAAGTCACACAAAGAATGGATTAAGAGTCTTTTTGATTCTGTATAAAGAAAATCTGTCTGTATTTTTCTGCCACAACATCCCTGTGTATTATCTTCCAGCAGATGTAACAGTGAAACCTTACATTTTTGTATTTACTTTTCTCTGAAACAAAATATTTCAGATATCTTTCTGAATAAATGTCAAAAATACGTTTTTTTCCAAAGGGCATGATCTAAAATTTTACTAGACAACTAATCCAGTAGTTATGTTGTTAGGATTTTATTTTTTTTTGCTAGCATTGAAGGTGCTATTCTTTATATTTCATAAATATAAATAAAATCAGAGGTAGTTCAAATTTTGGTTGTTAATTACTCATTCACTTCCCCCATAGTTTTGAGTTATAAGTTTTAATTGTATGAGGCTCATTAAGACTTTCTAATTCTGGTAATTTCTGTTATTTAACTTGCAGCAAAGAAGCTGAAGGAAATATTAGCCTTTCTGAAGTCAGTGAGAGTTTGTATTTTTATTTCTGTAGGGTAGTATTCACAGTGACTTTTAACAAGTGTTGTCTTCTTAAATTGTAAGTTCATGTGTCTCTTGAATGTGTTTATGATTTTTCTCTGGTTAGCTTTCAAAAACTGCATTTCAAATTGTCTGCTTTTTAATTTATTTTGCCTATTTCTGTAGTTCTCATAGTTGTGAAAGAAATGCATATGTAAGAATGTGTCTGTATGAAATGATAACTTTGTGGCCTGCTAAAGCTACATATGATTAAATTTGAAATGGATCAATTAATAGAAATCTTAAGAACATTGATTAATATTTTAAGTATTAAAAATTAACACAGTTCTCCTAAAACGAACAAAACCCCTTCCCACTGAACTATGATTTTTAGCAATCTTAGCTGATACTTATGGGAAATCTTGTTAGGAAGATACCACTGTTGCTGGATCCCATACTTATCTTAAAATCAAATACAGGATTGAGAACTATTTCTATGGCTTGGAAAATTAAGAATACAATATTATCAAGCATTATTTTTAAAACTTTGCAATGATATTTTGCCCATTATTTCTCTAGGAGGTAGACCAAAAGAGGGCTTTTGTAGTTTTGTGGAAATACAGGAGGGTGGTTTCTCAGAAGAAAAAAAGAAAAAATCCAACCATTCTTGTTTTCACAGAGGAAGATAAATATGGCCTTTACTCCAATTTGTTGTTCAAGTATTTTCTCGCAGAGGGAGTCATCTGTGGACATGACTTGTTTGTTGCTTCTGCTAAAGAGCATCCTGACAACATCTTAAAGGTAAAGAAGTCTCATAGCTTTTGACAAGTATAGCTGTAATCTCTTAATGAATTTGAATACATTTTCAAGTGTTTATGTTGTGTAGAAAGAAATTAATTAATCTTGGTGATTCATAAGAATGTGTTGAGAAGTGCATGAGTATTTATACTAGCCAGGACTTGGGAGTTAAATTTATCTCACTAGCCTCCATCTGTGGACCATGGAATAAGGTTCTCAGAAAGCCAAATCAGGCTAGGAGCCTGCTTATCCTTTAATTTGGGTATGGACAGAAACCAGCCAGACTAGCTGGCTTAGCTGAATGGTTTGAGTAAACCCAACTGTTTACATTTTCCACCTGGCTATCAGGAAGTCTAGTTAAGCTGCTTCCAATATATTGTAGTGAAAAAAAGTATACAATTTATGTAGATATTTATATTTTCCTCTAGAAAAGAAAAATACCGTTTAACACCTTTACAACTTCCTTTACACATATGTTTCATTCTGACTGTCTTTTCTGCTAGGAAACATGGTCAGCTTTGGATCAGGTCATGTAGGAAGGTTCCTTTCAGACTTCAGTGAACTAGTCAAACACTGATAGTTTCCATTATAAGGAAATTATAAAAGGGAGAAAGCCTGATCAACACTGCATGTGTGAGGATAATCTTACAAAATTTCATTAAATATTTTATATCTTTCTAAGGCTGCTTTTTTCTAATATCAGAAGTAACATGTAATTTACTGATTACTTCTGCATCAAGTGAAGTCTGGCTATTTCCTTAAGAGTCTTCAGAGACTATTTCTGGACAAAATGATTACTTTTCTTTTTTCCTACCTTGTGATGGTAGATTCTATACCTTATCTATTCAACATCTTCAGTATTCAGGAAAAAGTGTATTTGTAATGAAATTATATGATTGTGATCATGAAAAATTTAACAATTTTTTTTCGTGAACCTTAAGGAACATTCATTTAATGGTGACTTTTTTTTTAATCAATTGTCTAGTGATTTAGAATATAACCTGAACAAATAGGTTAGAATTTGATGGAGAAATATGAATTACTTTTTTAAATATTTGGTTTTAAGTAACTGATAATCAAATCATTGTCTCACTGACCATACAATCGTTGTGATTGTTATTCTCATGAAACTCACATTATTTAAATGAATATTTTTATTGCATTGCATTAAAATTTCTTAAAATGGAGTAGATAAGATAGATTTTATTCTTCTTTCATTCGCCTTTGAATCAATTGTTCATAGCATATCATATTTTTCCTATCTCTTGTTCTTTATGCATTTGCAAGTTAGATACATACATCCTTCTTGTACCAGTTTGAGTTTGTGGTCAGTTAGTTCGATGTGACTTATTGAGCTCTGTTTGATTGGGAAGAAGTTTTCTTTCTTACTTCTCAGGGATAGCACAATGTAATAATACTACCTTCCTCTGTTGTAACTCCATAGTGGTGTTGCAATAGGAGATAGTAATTTAATGGACAATATTACTACAGGAAAGTAGAGGAAACCATAATTTTGTCTGTTTTCTTCCTGCATTTATGTGTGTATACATTCAGCAGTACTCTTTTCTATGTTTTCTACTCTTACCTTGACTATTCAACACTTCCTTTGCTTAACGGACAAGAAAGAGTAGAGTTGATTCCTCTGGATTCTATTGTCTTGCAATTGCTTCAGTGCAGTAACCCTGTAATACGCTAGGCATCCGTCTAGAAAACGACGTGCTTGTGCACTTGGAAAGCTTAGGCACTTCTTGAGGCAGTAATAGGTGTTACCTTATTGTCTAACCTGGAAAAAGTCAAGGATTGATGTTTGCCACAGTTAAGTCTCCCAATCATGGAGTTAGAGTTTTCCCTACAATGGCCTCACCTGACTTTTAAAAGAGAGGACCTTCAGGTGCTTCAGGAAGTCCTCTCCTGTCAGAAAAATGAGCTTCTTGGGATTTCTTTCTCTCCACCAAGTCAGGATTTTAATATAACATATCTGACCAATTAATAACATTGCGTTTTAGTTAATGAGACTAGCAATTAATTTATTTTCAGTATCTGATTGGACTGTATTCTCTACAGGAAAGTCAACATTGATATAGTACGCATCAACCCAAATTATATATTTTATGCTTGTTTTTTATTTTATAAAATTCAGGTATAGATTCAATATACTCTCTAGGTAGTATTCTAATTAACTGCTGTTTTACATAAAGGTAGTTCATTAACTGCCTTACATCCATATTGTGTGGTCAATCTATTTGTTGTCTGCTGAGATGCCATAATTGCCTTATTCTAGTATTATGATGTGATTGGAAGTTTCTTGGACCTATAACCAAGACAAATATTGCTGGTAGTAGGAAGGGGAAAAGACATTCTTATAAACCATAATTATCTTGAAATTGTGTATAACTAAAAGACAAGCAGAGGATAAAAAGCCCTGATCAGCTGCCTAAGATATATTATATTACCACCCACCAATTTATCCATCATCCTTTGAAAACATATTCATGCCTTTTGTACTCAAAGCTCCTTCAGGAAATTGGCATTAAGACATAATGCTGAAAAATTATACACCTCTGGTAAAACCTACAGAACTCTATGCATCGTGCTTTTTAGAAAGTATTTTAAACATTTGAGAGCCTTTCTGTTGAATCTATATTCCTCAAAAAAGACAACTTTTTACTGTATGGGCGTAAATACTGGGAATGGGACATAATCTAAGAAATAGTGTGGTATACTGTTGTGATTGATCAGAAAATAAAACTGATTGCATTGGTAAATGGAAAACTAATTCAATAATAAAATGACAGAAGGAAACATTATATCTTAACATTCCATTCTCGGTACCATACCTTATTAAGTTTAGACTACAAATTATCAAAGGCTGTTATGTGCTCAAGCTTAAAAACAGAGAAACTAATAAACTAGATTGGGCTTTTTCATGTAGCCTTCCTTAGCCACTAAACACAGTGATGCTCTATTTCTTTTATAATTCAGCACTCTAAAATTCATGCCAGCTATTTTGAAGATGCATATAGTGTATGTGTTTGAGAATGGAATGTACAACTGTGAGTATATGGTTGTATTTATTCCAGAGGAAATCTTCATTTAAACACAGTTACGCTTGTTGCAAGAAACAACAAGCAAAGGGGCTGAGTATTTCCTTGAACATTACTGTAGCCAAAACTAGAACAAGTTTGCATCTGCTCCAAGTTAGTCTGGGTACCAAACTGACTTCTGGAAGCCATAAAAATATAGTAACTATGTAACAGCTTAGTTCTTTATGCCTGTTCTCCGTGTTAGTTCCAAAGTATGGTTCCAGTGAAGTTGTGTGAGTGTGAAGGAGGATGCTGGAAAAAAATAATCACTCTCGTTTAAAAAGTATGAAATCCTTTTAAGCAGTACCCATGCTGGGAACTCTCTAAAGTGTAAAGATTAGTATTAGATTGGTCTGGACTTCTGACAAAGAAAAAGATTTTCCAGGACCAGAAGAAATAAATGTTTGGGTAAATTTCAGGTTTCCTATCTACCAGTCTTTGGCTGTTTATTAGGATATTTTCTTTCATGATCTTTATAATGAAATTGCATTTTTTTTTAAATACAGATCTTGTTTGGCCTGTTGAATGTATCATAAAAATCATAGTTTAAAAAATTCAAATGTTTAGGCTTCAGTGTTCACAGATAACCGTATTACAAGTCCAGTTGGTAACTCTGTAGAATTATTTGCTTGATTAGTGAACTATTGTTTACAGTGCTCACCTTGAAAAGTGTTCATGAATAATGCTGTTATTATTAAATCTGCTAAGGGTAGAGCGTTATACACTGCAGCAGAGTTTACAGAATTTTGGACAATGGCAGACTTAAGCATTCATGAACTGATTTAAATAAATAAATAAATAAATACCATCTAATCTCCTGTGCATTCCTGAATTTCAGTGTTGTGAAATGTGAGCCATAGTACAAGGAAGTTACAGCAAAGAGTTTTATGACTTTTCTGTATGGTTTACTTCTGTGTACATGAAGTAAGAGAATATATTATCATGGCTTAAAAAAAATACCCCTTACACTACTTTCAATTAACCTTTTTTATTTCAGCAAACAGAACAATATTACTTCCCTTTTCTCTTCACACAATTCTCACTTATACTGAGTTTACATCCATTTGGTCCTTTTGAATGTCAAGGAAAAATTTCATCAGAACAGCCTTACCTGGGGATGGAAATAAATTGTTGTGCAAGGGCCACTGAAAGGAGAAAAATTCAGTATCCAGTCGTTTGTGTTCTTTAACAATAGACCTTGTCTTCACAAGTGTTTACAATCAAAATAGAATCCTCCCCCCTTTTGGGAGTAGGGCCTTTTAAACTGACATTTATATAATACATTATTGAAAAGAAAATATTTACCCTTCCTGACTTACCATCTGGTGTCTTTTAAATACTAAAAAATTAACATAATGAAAAAGAGCCTTAAATTCATGAGAGTTTAAGCTATTTAAATATTGTTGCAGTTAGAAATCAACAGTGAATCATACTCCTTCTAATACTTTTTTATTTCACTTTTCTTTAATCATACCTGTGATGATACTGCATTGCATGAACCCATGCAAACAACATATTTATTGATACATAAATAGATAATGTTTTAAATTCTTAAGTACTATTAATTATACAGTTATTGAAACCTGTAAGGATCAAAGGATTTTACATAAGAGGGATTTCACATACAGCTTGGATTATGTTGCTACATAATAGCACAGTAGTACTTCTTTAGCATTGTAAAATAGCTTAGAGAGGAGTATGATGCCTATAGTTGGTGTAATGCATTGGTAATTAAGAGGGTGTGAGGTTAAGCTTCATTAACTGCTGTGGGATTGTATCTTGGATTTTATTATCCCCTAGAGAACATAAGAAGTGAGAGAGGTCAAACTGTTCGAATCTGATTTTGCTTCGTGCATCTGCCAAAACAAGGCAGGCAAAGTAATGTGGCAGCAAACACCAAAGACCTGGGTTGCTAGCAGATACGGGTTGTACACCTTTTATTACAAAGATAAAAGATTTATCCATCAAATAAATGATTTCACGTTTTCAGTAAAACCTTCATAAGCTTGGTTTGTAGGAAACAAGATTATATGAATTGCATTGTCATTTGGTATTAGAACTTTAGAAAAACATCTTTGTTCCAAACTTACTTTTTTAAGCATAGCAGCAAGCTTCCTTCTCTCTTTTTTCCTTCCTACTACATCTCACCCTAGTCACAGGCAAATGCCCCAACCAGACTGTGCTTAATAACTTTAGCATTTGTCTGCCTTTTTGTGTATTCATGCTGCACAGCGAAGACTTATTTTTGTTGACCCCAAGAAATGCTGGGTTTTTTCTTACTTTAACTAATGCACTGCTACATGCTTTGGGTTTTTTATATACCTTTTGAGAGATTTGTCTTTCTTTTAGCCTGGGAGAATGTAACAGTTCTCAGGAGTTGACGCACTGATGCCACAAAGCTTTTCAAAGCTATGTGATGTGGGAGCTGAGACAGTTTTAAGCAGAAATAGGTTAAATAGAAATATCATGGGCTGACAAATCAGCTCTCCTTTCCTTAGTCTTTTGGGTTTTATTCTCAAATTCTAGATTGAATTTAGGAAGGAACTTTTAAACATTTTAATAATCTTGTATTTTTCTGAAATTCTGATTTTGATTCTAAGAATATATATTTATTTAATGTTAAATAGGCTCATAATCCTAAACCCTTTTTAAAATTCTGATAATTGCAGAATTTTAGGTTCCTTTCATATATGATAGAGAAGAATAGTTCTCAAGCAAAAATAATGATTTAGTAAGGCTACTGGAAACTGTTTCTTAATTTGTAGTGAATCTGGGAGAAGGGGAATTGCACTAATGCCCTGCTCTTGAATCTTCCACATGTAGATTTTTTTAAGGAAAAGCCCAGGCTTAGCCATCTTTAAATGTCACTCATAGAAACCATGCTCTCCACTGCTCTCCGTGTGTGTTCTGATGTATATTTTTCACTCCAATTTTTGTATAGCTTTGCCAGAAGAAGCCTGTGTTCAGTGGCTAGTTTGGCTGCTGGTCTGCTTCACCCTTCCCAAACCTCTTTCAGTTTGCCTTCTATTTTAAGAACAATCTGAGAACTGATGAACGCTTTGTAGTTCTTGGACAGTAATGAAGCCTTTCATGACAGTGAAGAGTTGTGAAGTATATATCCAACCAGCCAGCCTGGAGCTTTGAGAATATACCTGTGTTATGACAACTGGAGACTTCTTCTCACTTAGGTGCTCTGTATCACTCAGGCTTGGTCAGGTTTCAAAGAGACATTTCCTTGAAACAAATACCATTTAATTTGCAGTGTCAGAAGAGGGGAAAACCTTTTATTTCAGTTCTACTTATAAATATAAAAAGAGGATATTAAGATAAAAAGAGATGTCTGGGTCATTTCAATTTCAGTATTTTCAATAATGCCCATAAAGCAGGTTTATATGACTGTGTTTTGTGTCTGTAATTCTCCCCAGAACCAAGCCTACTAACCAGTTTTAAGCTCTCTCCCTTTCCAAACGTGCTTATGCAAAGATCTAGTTAAAAGATTTTTGAAAATTATGGACTGGGATGCACCAATCAGTACCTTAGGGAGAAACAGCATTAGTGATCACCTAGGTATTCTGTGTAGTCCTTTACCAGGCTAATGAAGGCGTGCATGTTGGCTTCTAGTCAATGCAGACATTCCTTCAAACAGCAACTACAAGTTCTGCCTCTCTTCTCCACAGTTTAGTGTACACGGGAGGGAAACTAAGGTAAACAGAAGCTGGGGAAAGGGTGAGAAAAGTTAGGATACAAATCTGGAGGTAGGCAATCTTTATTAGTTCTGTTCATTAATCTTCATCTACAATATGTTGAAATTACAGGTAGACCATGGAAAGGATTGACTTTTTTCTTAATTATGCTTAAGTGCATTTATACCAGGTGCAGCTCAAGCAATTCATCTGCAAAAATACTGCTCAGCTGTATTTTCCAGACTGCAGTTGAATTAGATGTGAAGCATGCTAAGAAGCCATAAAGTTCACAACCAACACCTGCAAGAATATGATTCAGGATCTGTTTCTTTTAGAGCGAAGTGTTTGTTGGGATAAAAATTATATGTCTGTGAAACCTCATAGTCCCAGGAATGTCTTAAGTCTTAGTGGATCATGTGAACGTGCTTCTTGTATAGGGACAAGAACATGCTACATTCTTTATCTAAGCATGGTAGTTATTAGATAAATGCATTTTGGAAAAGCAGCTAAAGAAATTAGAGTTGCTTTCGGTATGAGGGAGTTCTTCAGGTGCTCCTGGTTCCTTCTGTAGGGCAACAAGGGCCAAGACAGCATAGAACAAACCTAAGCTGATGCGTATGATGACTGCCATGGTACCGAGTCAAAGGTTTCCTCCTGTTGCTTTGTGTGGATTTAGTCATGTTTAAACAGTCATTGTGTAATGGTAGAAGTTTTTAATTATGTCAGAATAAAAATCTCTTTATTATGTCAGAAAGGCTATTTCAGGTGGATACTTAGGTTTTCGTCTATGGCAGCCAAAATCTTTATTAGCTTCAGGTGAAACCATTTTTCCTTGACCTCCATCTGTTTCATTCTTAGCAACAGCTAAGACATAGCACAGTGCCTAATTGTGTTGCACTGATAGTGTGTCTGTCTCTGATTGTTTTGGACTGAGCTTCTTGGGTGTCAACACCTGGTATTTGTAATGTCTCCCTCCTATATAGTACCATGTAAAAAGTTTTTGTTCCTTCAAGGCAGGAACCTTTTTCAGTGTTATTTGAGAGTACTGAAGTAGCTTGCACTTTATCAGTAATACCGATATAAATATAGACCCTTTCACACCTTATTATCTTGTCCTCTGTTCTATTTTAGCATAAAATACAGTTTCTGTGTAAAACATACATTGTGTGATTATATAAAAGGAAAGGTATGTAGCTGAATATCCCTGTCTCAAATTTCTCTTTGACAATGTAGAAGTGAACCAGTAGTGCAAGTGACAGGCAATTGCAGTGATTCTAGAGGAGAAAAAATATTAAATAGCATTTAGAAAATATTGGTACTGTTTTTCTCTTCCCTTACAGTAAAGATGAATGGTAAAACATGCCAGTTCCTGGATTTCAGGTTTGTGGATGATGTAGCTGCTCAGTGACACTACAGCAGGGTGAAGTAGCAACTTCTTATATCAGTGGTAGGATCTGAAACCAGGGAAGTCAGGGAGTTTGATGAAATGCTTAGGCAGGATTTCATTATCTCTTCCAGACTGCGCCTGGCACTTGTTTTCAGAAAAACAGGGGTTACCTACCACTGTTAAAAGGTGCAGGTAATACCTGGGAGCCAGCTGATCTTGGTGAATGAAAGAAAGAGATACCTGGAAATGTTGTTTTGGCTTGCAGAATTACTCCTTTACAGAACTCACTTTTTTAAATTAAGGTTGATCTAATTTATTTTTTTTTAATTAGTATAATTGAGCAATATTTGGAGATGATCAGACACTAGCAGGTCTTCACTGAAAAAGAGAGACCTTTTTACTTTATCCAGCTTAAAGCTATGAATAACTGTATCAGGTAATTAAATCTGCATAATAGTTTTAACTGTTCAGTAGTTTGTTTCCAAAATAGCACCTATTTGGAAAATCAATTAACTCTTTATTGTGGATATCCAAGTTATAAAATTAGAAATTCAAAGTAACAAATTTCTTCATTTTTAAATATCCTTTATATAATGCTCTTTGGCGTAAATGCAAATGATTTGTATCGGCATATATGTGAAATGCATTGGCATGCTTGTCAGCTCATGTTTCTATTTGTACTTTCTGAGAAGGTTTCCGTGCAGTGTTCTGTTTTTATTTTCTCCTATCTGTCAGAAATCTTTGTCTTTGGTTTGAAAATTTCCCTGCTTTCTTTCTAGGTATATATGAGGAAACTTTGACAATAGGAAATTCTTTTATTTACTGAAACACCTGTTTAAAAAAATCTATAAATTTAATGAAAGCTGTAAATACTAATGTAAAATTATAATACTTGTGTATCTTTCCTACCCATAAAGCTTAATGTTTACAGCCATAGTAATATGACTGATACAAGGGTATCTTTTAAACAAGCTATAAGAAATTTACTTTGTACATACCTGTTCTCATGAAAAGCCTTTACCAGGCTTTTGCAGTTCATTTTCAAAATGAAAGTAAATACAGTAAAATTATTTGCTCAAAGTTGTTACTTGCATCTTCTGCTTGTCTGCAGAAGCTAGGTACAGTTGTTCTATTCTTCAGCTTTACTGAAGTAACTAAACACAAGTTTTCATAGCTTCCATCACCGTTTATCTCAGGAGTATAGTCACCTACCACTGAAAGAGAGACAGAAACAACTATCCTGAAATGAGAAACATTTGTTCTCAGTTTTGTCAGTAGTTGTAGATATTATGTTAATTTACACTAAAGAAACAAAACCAACACATGCTGTTTGTGAGATCACATTTTGAACAATATACAGGTTTTATCTCTTGTATTCTTTAATACTGAATTAGCATAATACTAAACCCAAAATGGATTCCTTTAAACTTTATCTTCTTTGTGTGTCTGTTTGTACCATTTCTGCCTGCATAAAGCTGTGAGTGTCGTTTGGATGTTTAAGATCAGTACCAGCTCAGCCTATGTTCAGGGTTTCATGTGTATCACATACTTCAACAGAGATTCTTCTGAAGTTTTCAAATGTGGGGGTTCTTTTTTATGTTTTCTTCACACTATTACCTTGAAACAGAAATGCTGGCTAGCTCTATGTATTTTAGACCCTTGAGATCACATCTCAGTTCTCTCTGAAGTCTCTTTGCTTAATGAAAACAATTTTCAAATAAGTTTTGATTTAATTTTAAGCAGATAAAAAGTTCCTGTCCCCTCCAATTGACACAGATGGAAGATAAAATTGGGTCAGAAAATTTGCTTGCACTTCATTCTTCCAGTAGGTGTAGAAGCCTAGTGCACAAATTCTGAGTGATGTGCTTGATATTCACCCAGAGCCGTTTACTTTTTCAGCAATGCATCAAGGGTAGAAAGCAGAAAGTTTGTAATAAAACATTGTTCCTAATCTAGGTGTAGGTCAGAGCTGCAGTTCTCTCCTTTTAGAACAATTAAATCCACCTCTGTGCAATGTTGGGCTTTTTATACACTTGCATGTGTTGTTTGTGTAGAGTATACAATGTGATATTTCTATTCTGCATTCTCTTATATTTGTATAATTAATTTTTCCCATATTAATTACGTGGTTTTTTCATGCTCAGTATTAACAGGAGACATTTTTTCAGAACAGTTAAGTTTTGTTACAGATTTTACAACTCCATTATATAAAGGTAACTTTGGGGGGAGGTGGGATAAAAGTCTGAACTGCCATTTCTACTGTAGATCGCTGACGTTCTTTCGCTCTCCACCTGTAGGAACTTCCATCCCCTTTGCTTGACGATACCCACCAAAATGAATTGCGAGGAGAAGAAGCAACAGCTGTGAAGTCTGAAGATTTTCCAGACTCTATGAAAATAGCCTGGCGCTACCAAAATTTACCAAAAATGGAGGTAATCAGTAGTTCATGCTTTCAGCCTTTTGCAGTCAAAATGATTTTGCATAGTCAATGCTTTTCTGTGGAATCTAGACAACAGAACTGCTAATGGATAGTGTTACAAGATTGCCTCTTGAGGGTATGTTATCAGACACCATTATATTTTTTGATTACTGGAGATATGGAAAGAGAATTTGAGAATTTGCAGGAACTATGAAAATTCATACAGACAATGATAATTTAAAAGAAAATTAACAATAAAGTTCCATGGGATTTTTCAATTATATTATTAACTTGAGACAGCTTTTTATGAAAGTTTGAATAATTTGGTCACTTATGAACTTTGCCCAAATTTACTTGTACACAAACTACTTAAGTAGGTTTAATTAACAGTACTTACTAGATCTCTGTAGTGAAAGTACTGTGTGTAGCAAGCTGTTGACCTGCTTATCCATGTGCATAACAACTAAAGTAAGCACTTGAGATTATATCAGCTTCACTGTCACTAGAAACTAATCACTGTGCAGGGAGAATATAAGAAACAAGCCCCGTGGTTAGCGTTTCAGAGTTCACAATTGTTAGTGTTTCCTGTAATATCTCCCATGGCCAGTAACTTTCTTATTTATTCTAGTGGCACAATCAACCTTTAATAACATTACAGCATTTCTGACTATCCAGAACAAAAAACTTGTTTTGTCTATACATTTATAAATTCTGGTTTAGATGTAGTCATAACTGCCTAGTAAGTTCAGTCATACTCTTAAAAAACATAATTGGAATGTGACAAAATGATCTTACAGGGCTTGGCATGTTTGGTTTTCTGTGAAATTGCACGGACATGGCTATATAGTTGTGTCAGAAAAGACTTATATATGGTGACATGCCAAATCAAACAGCCTCCAGGGTAATCATATAATCTCATCAATTTTAGTATTGTGGAGCTTGCTGTGCTACTCTGAGCTGTCCCCAAAATAATTTGTTTTAAAATCTAGCAGAATTCCTTGTACATTGATATGGAAACAATTGCATGTCATTAACAAATAGTGTGCTGATGTTCTAACAAAATAGAAATATATATAAATAATCCAGTTAGGTGTGCACTTATCTTCTATAACTTCTAAGAAGTAATCACTTCTTCCACTAGCATAATATTTCACAACACATTTGTCCTCAATCACAGAAACTTGATTATGCAAGATAGAGTAAAATGGTCAATCTTTTGTGGGGTGTTTCCCTTGTTATCATTGTCACTTCCCGAATCAAATGCTGATTATACTGAATAGTTGAGGTACAATATTTTTCACGTATGTGTTCAATTTATTTTTAAAATTAATACTTGGAAGTAAAAGTCTAATTCTGTATACCTACAATTCTTCAGGATATTTTAATTAGTGAAAATTCATTTTTAAATTTATATTTTTCAGTATTTTTTAATGCAGTTATCATAAAATTTTGGTGTGCTGCTGAAGTAATTTGACTGGTGAATGTACTCCATTGAGGAGCAATCTGATACTGCCTTGCAGCACCCTGGATGTTTAATAGACCTAGTACTATCATTTAAATAGCAACTTAAGTTGTGATTTGTTCTTTGTATTTTCTTTTGGTGGAAACAAATAACATTGAATAAAATTTCAAGGCATGTATTCCAAATTGATTGAGCTAATATATTAGTACTTTTTCAAAAACATCTATCAAATTGTTTCATGTATGAAAGAGAGGACATAGCTTTGCTTTTAACTAGAAGTCTAAACATGTTATCTGCTAACTTTTCCATTGAGTATCTGGCTTTACATGAAGTAAGAATGCTGAGTAAAAGCTGCCTTTGTGGTGTTTTTATTTCCAAGTAATGGAAGAGATTTTTCATTAATAGTGAGATATTACCTTCTCATTTACTAGACCTCATATAGAGTAGCCAGGTAACTAAGTTTTCTTCTCATACATGTTATTTATATTAGTATTCTTCATAACTATAGCAGGTTCTCTTTACTTCTTGCATATACCTTGTACATCACAAAAAACCCAGAAGATTTAAAAGAAGTCTATTGGAGTAACAGGTCATGTTGAGCCTGATGTGCCTTTGCCTGTTTGTTACTTTTAGCTGTATCAGAGGTGAATTTCACTGAAACTTTTGGGTATATGGGTAGCCTATTTTGCAACGCAAGACAGTGTGGGTTTTTTCTTTTTCCTTTTTTTTTTTTTTTTTTTTGAATGAACTGCTTATGTTCTTGGGGCAATATATAAACTGTCACAGCATGAAATCAATTTTCTGCCTTGATTCATCCTAAATCTGAGATTTCTAGCACATTAGTATTGCAATTAGAAACATTAACAGCAGACGGTAGCATAAAAGCACACTCTGCTCACTGACAATTTAGTGTATTTCTCCTTGTGCAAAGTAGGAATCCAGGAAAGAACAGGCTTGAGCCTCCAATCCACTCATAAATTTAGCAGATCAAACTTAAGAGGAATGAAAAGTCTCTGCTTCGCACTCTCCATGCTTATTCTGCTAAGGCAGATTATTCATGCTTACTTGATTCAGGTAGGCTTTTTGCAAGCTTCCCCGCTAAGCCTGGGAATGCAGTACATTGAGGCCTATTCATAGGCTTCTGACATAGACCGAGCTTTTATTGCATGGTGTTTTATTATAGCCAAATCCCAGTCTCCACCCAGTTTGTAGGCACTGTGCTTATTCTTTTGAATCAAGAGAGGTTATCACCTACCTTAATCCATGCAGCAGGGTGGATTAAGGACACCAATGTGCCTCAGGATTCTCAAAGAGGATCCTGGAAACTTCTTGTTTCTTCTTTTTTGCTGTCTTTACTAAACTCTATTGGGCCTCAGTAAGGATTTGCATCTGAAATGGGCAACCTGGAGCTTTTCTCAATGAAGACATCAGATCAAAGTTCAGTTAGTCAAGGCCTTTCTAAAACATTAAGGGGGCTTGGAAGTACACAATAAAAAGATGAGCTCTGGCAGAGATTGCAGTAAAAACATTCTGATCTGTAATCCGGATAAAGAATAGATTATAGGCCAAAGAACAGCCCCTGTTTAAATTGCTTTCAGAATCCTCATTTTAAATACAGTTACATTTTACATTAAAAATATTTAGATTTTAGTAGATTGGTATGTGTTGTTGGACTCGCTTCTTTTAAATCAGGTGCTGATCAATGAATTGGATATTGACTTAGAAAATGTGGTTTTCTATCTCTTTTTGAGTAAAACGCACCCGTCTCATGGCTAGATATACATGAGGAATTTCATGATTTAGTTTTTTTAATTAAAAACTAATTGTTTTAATGAAAAGTTTGGGTTATTCTATTTTTTTTTAGGAAAGATATTGTGTTATTATTACTATTTATATTCTCTAATAACTGAAAAGGCCTAACATCCATTCAAATCAAATAATTTAAAAAAATTTATGCTAAATCAAATTATTCTAATTAATTGTAACAGTTTAATGCATATTTTAGTAAGCTGCAGCATGAAATAAAGTTGAGAAAATGCATAACAAGATTTCAGAAAGCTAACTATAAATACCTGTCTGGCATGTCCGTATTCTTTCTCTTTACTGTTGTGGTATTTATTTTATTAGCAAGACCAAGGTTTATGAAAACTAGAAGCTTTCTGTAATAATTGGAGTGAAACTAAATGATCTGCTGCTCAAGACACCAAAATTCTTGGGTTGCCATTATTGTAATAACTGAGTATACCTATCCTTATTCCCATATATTGCAACAAGAACAGATGTTAAAATTGGAGCAGAAGCTGTTCCAAAGAATTTTCGTTGTAGGCACACACAATAAAATGTATATATTGGCCTGCTTAAAAGAAAATATATGTTATAGAATGTTCTAATTTGTTATAGAACCTGCTGAGAAACTTTTGAAATTTTGGGGGTGTTTCTGATCACTCTTCAAAAGTAATTCCATGCTTTTAAGAATAAACAAAAATAGCTGTTAATTTTACCTACCAGTCCAAACTTCTCTTCAGAATGACCTTTAAAAGGCATTCTGTTCTGCAGTGGGAATATGTTTTCACCTTCTCTCTTAACTTGCAGCTCTTAGCTTTTCTTTCTCACCTGTTCTTTTTCACAATCATTGAGAAATTTCATTTTATTTTAATACTTTATTGTTTAATATGTGAGGTGGCTCTTGGTCTTATGACAGATTCAGCTTAGCAGTAAGTCTTGGAATTGGGAGATAGAAAAATGACTTTTAAATCTTTTTGCACATTCCTGCATAGTACAGTGCACACTTAAGGTGCAGTCCAGGCTTAGGGTAGTTGTCCTTACGATAAACTACAAGCTGATGTTTCTTTTGACCTACAAAGCTGCTGTTAAAAGTCTAGGATCCATTTCCTCTGGGTATTTACTAGCAAAATGTATTCAAAATGTATAACTCCTGCTGTGGTGTGTATTAAGATTGGGGGTTTTATGATGTTTTATATACCCAAAATTGAGAGTTGATAAAGTATCTTAATTACAATAAAACATGGTTATTGTGTGTAATGTCTATGTAATGCTCAACCTGCTATTTATTCAAAACTCCAGAAATTAACAATAGTTTTTAACTATTTCCTCTTTTTTTACAATTTTCTATTAAAATAAGATACATGAGGCTGCAATGGTATTTTTTTCTTACTGATTGTCAATGAAGTGATAAATTTTCAAAGTCAACCGTAAATGTTTAGTGGTGTACAATTCCCAGGTACTGAAAAATAGGGTAAGTGGAACATGTCATGACCTGTACATTTCATGTATCTGTCCTTTTGAAATTTGTGATCATATGTCTAGAACACGTGCAAAAATGCGTTCTTGTAAGTACCTGACTGCATTTTGGTGATACTAATTGGAACTGTAAGGGCTGAATTCTGTGTGAAAAATGTCAACACAGGAAAAAAATCTTAGTAGTAAATATAATGTTGAAGCTTATACTTAAGCCAAATGGGGTAAAAACCAGGTATTTCTTTCAAGTGTATTGCTACTTACTTATTTTCTGTTGACAGATAATAAATTAATAGGTTATTGTAATCAGTATTATTGTTTCCACAGGCCAGCCCAACAACCTCTACAAAGTTTGGCCACTATTATGATGTTTCAAAAACAATGTCTCCAGAACTGTTTCAGTCCATAAAATGGCACAGTTTTTACCTTCCTGCAGAGTTGTCCTTACAGCCTAAATTGAAAACATGGTAAGTTGTAATACCTTGTGCTTCTGTTGTGTGTTCAGATTTTATCTGCATACTGGTAGTAAAGGATATTTTTGCACCTACACTTGTGAAAAATCTTGTAGCTGTGTATGGCTCACAAGCAGTTCAGCTGCAGTTCTCATGCCAGTGCTGCATGCCATGACTGGCAGCAAAGCTGCTGTGGCACGGAGACAGCTCAGTATTCTGACCCCTCAGCGGTGGGAGGAAGCAAATTGGAGGGACAATTAAGGCAGACATTACTAGGACAGCCTAGGACACAGCTGCATGTTCAGTCCAGCCCTGCTGACAGCTGAGTGGGGACTGGGGAGAGCTGTTACTATCTGTCTGTGAACTACTCCCTGAGCACCATGCTCCATCAGCTTCTGGAGATGTGTGTGTCAGGTAGCTATCAGTCTTAGGAAGACATCCATGCAGTTTTTAGGGCTAAGAAGACAGGCCATCCTTGACCTACATAGCTTAGAATGCTAGATCAGATTAGTTTATTATGTGTCTTTTACTTCTTACATCCTCCAGCTTCACCTAAGGAAAATACAAAATACTGTAAATAGAATTACAATTTCTAATTATGTCTTACACAGCACCCCTAATACCAAAGAAAATTGTAAACTCTTCCTTGAATTAATAACTTATTATAGTTTATGTCTATCAGTAATGATTTAAGGAAGACCAAGAGAAAATGAGTGACAGTAGTGAAGACTCATATTAGCCTGTAGCACACACATCCACTGTGTCTTTCTTGGAGACATTTCAAGTCAAGTCAAATATCAAATATGGGATAGCAATCTCTTTGTTGAGCCCAGTCACTTAATCTATATAACACCTAGTTTTATGGATCCCAGTGTATAGGGCCAACTCCTGGAAGTAGTAGTACAGTGTGCTTTAGTGTGACTGATTTCCACAAGAGTACACTCAAATATAAAAACAGATTTATGAAAGCAGCACAATAAGAAGCACCTTTCTCAGAGCTGTAGAAAAGCAAAAGCCAAGTCTAAAAATTTATTTCGGTGTTATATGATCCAATGTCACTGGTTTGTAAAGTAAGTTATTGTGATGTAAAAAAAAAAACCAAACCACAAAACACAGCATTTTCAGAAGAAAGCTGAGAACTTCTATTTCATTCTTTTGATAGTAAATATTTGAACCAACTTTATATATTATATTATATATACATTATATAGTTGGAGGGGTTTTTTTGTAGCAGGGTTAAAGACGACAGACACAAGAGTACCTGACAGCTTGCAATTGCTTATATTACTATTGAGCAATTAATTCCCTTTCTGTCTTTTTTTCTAGTGAATTAGTATGTCTCATGGTTGGGCTTATTTCCACTAACTATATGACTGACAAGTATTTGTACATTTTACATTAAAATCAAAACTAATTCATATGTATAGTATAGGAAATAAACTTTTATGCATTTGATTTTATAAGCCTTGCTTAACTCTGATATTTTCCTTGTGTGGTATCCAGATAAAAGTTCATCATTCTTACAGTATGAATTCTATTCTTAGTTTTAATCTAACAGAAAGGTTAGATTTGGTTAATTTGCTTAGCAAATCGGTAAAGCACAAAGTGATGAGGTGACAAACATGATCAAATGAAGATGGATTTCAGAAGGCAACAGTGTAGCAGGCATCCAGAAGAATACCTGGGGTTACTAAGTATCTTGAACTTAAAATATCCTGGCAGTGTGTGGTAAATGGTACTGAAAAGCATAACTTAAAAAGCATGGATGTGATAAACTGAAATTTAATGTGGAAAAATACTTCTGTTCTGCTCAGTCATAACAAGGCTGTCCAGTTTTTGATAGCATCCTTCAAGTAAACTCTGGAGAGTTAGAGAACTCTCAATCAAAGAGGGTTGTGAAGAGGGGTGTACATCTAGAACTGGGATGTATGGCCCATGATGGAAGAATGGAAGTTCTCAGACAAATCTAGGCAGAGTCTTGAAGCACGTTAAAAACCAACATACAGAGGGTAGTAACTCTGTTGCCTGCTGAAGGTAGGACAAGCAGTAATGGGCAACAGTAAAGTGTAGCAGTAGAAATACAGGCTGGAAATAAGGAGATATTTTTCTAATGATTAGCACGAGAAGTTGCCTTGCAAACACAGGTTGGGAGTATTGTAGAATCTCCATCATTGAAAATCTCTAAGGACAAGTTAGGTAAATATCTGTCAGAGATGGTTTAGATGTAGTTCATCTTGCCTTGGGGCAAGAAGATAGACTACCTGACCTCTTGAGGTCCTTTTCATCCCTATCTCCTGTGATTCTTTAATACACATTAGTCACAGTGTATTAAATCCAATACTAAGTATGAATGTTAGCAATTATTTTACTGCTCTCAGAACATTTGTGCTTTTACAGAAACCCAACAGGCTTATACTGTATTTTTTACAAATATTGTGGTGAAACTCAGGAGGAGACATTTCTTTCCCAAGGAACAAAAACAAGCTCACAGTCCTGTCAGGGTGATTTGTTAAAGAAAGGGGGTTTTGCACACACTTATGTGTATGTGCTTTTTGATGAAGGGGCATGAGGACATCACGTGTTTGCTCTCCTTTCTGTAGTTCTGGTACCACATGGCTCAATCAGATTACAGGGTCCCCTTTTGGACAGTCCCCCAAGATGGGTAAAAGTTCATTGCCCCGTGATAAACAATGATTGAAAACAGATAGGAAAGTCTGTTCTCCCAAAGGAAGTGATAAATGGGAGTGAGTGCTTAGTGCTAAAAGAAGGCATAAACCTCCTCTTTCTTACCTCTATTTTTTTTATGTTAGGGAAGGGCACTTATGCCATGGCCATAATGCTAGGACCAGGTTAACAGGC
The DNA here is from genome assembly GCA_025345505.1 of Todiramphus chloris collaris. Lineage (NCBI taxonomy): Eukaryota > Metazoa > Chordata > Aves > Coraciiformes > Alcedinidae > Todiramphus > Todiramphus chloris. Next base: position 11,042,230 of record JANVCC010000046.1, read on the forward strand.
TTGTGCAGCTTTCCAGTTGTCGTTGCTAGGCTGTTCTGGTGTCCTTTTCGTTGCATTGCTAAAGCTAGTACTTAACAGGAAGGCAGAAATACCCTCTGTGATAACTGCATCACAGAACAAACTTACTTTCTACCCCTCTACTTCTATCCTTGTTGTTCAGTTGCAATTACTAAAAGAGAAGTTTTGATGATAAAGGGAACTAAAATAATTAACCTGTAGTTTTTCGTTAATACTTATAAGTTTTACCTAAGAATGTATGTGATTTTGAAAAAGAATAATTTTATCTGGAGTCTAGATTTACTGATAAATTTAGATAAAACAGATTTAACTGTCTTACCTAATGGGGTTTCCTTATACATAATAAGGCTATTTGTCATGCTCTTGATAACCTAACCTTTGTTAACTGCTTAGAAACTATCAACAGAGAAGTCAGAGGCTCTGTTGTAACCAGGATACCTTCTTGCCAGCTCCTGCTTTATCCATTACTAAATTGCTAACCAAAAAAAGAGTAAAGAAGGAATTGTTTGAACTCATTATTAGAATTAAATGGTGTTTAGTAACAAAGCCAAAAAAAGCCCCTAGAAATTAGAAAATATCTTGTTTCCTTCCTTAAATATGACAAACATTGCCAGAAGGGTAATGCAACTTGGTTTTATAAATAGTGTTTCCCCAATATTTTTCATGTCTGTTTTTACATAGCATGGTTCAAATTCAAGTAAACAATATTTTAGCAAGAACTACAAGAGCATCTCTTTTTATGTTTTTAAAAAAAAAATATTTCTGTATCACATTATTTTCTTTTTATTTCTTTCTGTGCTGATTTTTTTTTTCTGATGGATTAATTGAAGATTTATTTTATTTGTTTGTTTTAATTTTGCAGCCCTTTAACTCTGAGCTACCAAGGTTTGAATCCACAACCCTTGATGGTAATTAGTAAGACTAGAAGGAAATGCCAAAGCTAGAAAAGATAAAAGGGCTTAAACTCTGGGCTGCAGTGAAGAAACAGTATCAAGTCCAGACACACAAGCCAGTATGCTCTATGGAATGTAAGAAAACATGAAAGTGAGCAACTGAGTTGCTTTTTAAAGTAAAGATTAGGACTTTTTGTCCTTTGTATGTATTAGCCTGTAGAATGGGTAAACTGTCTGGGATGGATATCTGAAGAAGTGCTTTGGATATGCAGGAACTGGACCTTCTAGGACTTTGACAAGACAATGTGGTTTAAAGTCTGCTTAAAACCATTTGTAGTCACCAGTTAACATTTTTTTTTTAAAGAATGAGTGTTGCATTTTCTAAATAATACACAAAATAAATTCTGTATCATAATTCTGCTGTCGTGCACATAAAGCAGTAATAACACTTGCAGTGTATCAGTAGAAATCAGAACCATACTGTAGCAGAATGTATCTCATGATCTGGTGCAGTTTCATAAAAATATGCTAAGAAAATAAAACAAATTAACCACATGAAGTTTTTAATTGTGAAAATGTCTCTCTTTTTGGAGGAGTTTTGATTATTGTAACTGTATGTGGTGCTTCGGGACGTGGTTTAGTGGTGATCTGTTTAGATTTAGATTGTTTAGACTCAATCATCTTAAAGGTCTCTTCCAACCAAAACAATTTTATGATTCTATGTATTAAAATTTTCAGTAATAGAAAGTCAGCTCTGCTTATCAGGGCATTGATTAGGTCTACTTCAAATGTATAGCAATTGTGTAGATCTTTCTCAGTTACAGAAGATTAATACTGTGCTGTAATGGTTTCAACTTTAAGTTGATACATTAAATCATTAATCTTCTAAATATAAGTGAGCCTGACATAATTAAGTTATCTTAATCCCTAGAGATTTTAGCTTTCACTGAATGTCTGAGCACTGAACTAGTTAACATGAAACAATCACAACTGCTTAGAATATCAACTTTATTCAAAGAGGTCTGGGTATTTTCTTCTATGACACTTTTTTCTATATGACACTTTGAGACTGAAAGCGACATCTGCTTATATTTACTTTTAATACAGCTGCTAGAGACATATAGGAGACTATTAAAATGTGTTGCTAAACTATTTCTTCTTGACAACAGTAATATGAACAGTGCTTATGCAAGACTGCTTCAGTCCATTCAGAGGATCATTTACCAGGAAGGATTTGATGGCTCAGATCCCCAGGTACTCAAGACCCTCATACTATTCTATAGTCCTGTAACTAATGTTGTTTTCTGAACTTTCAAGGGTGGCACAAGAAGGTCTTGGATAAAGTAACAAGGAACAAACTGTTTCTAAGCATCGCTAAAGTAAACAAGTGAAGTAAATGGAGAATGTGGTTCATATTTTAACATGTATTTCAAGTTTTTACCTGACATAGATATGGAGACCATGCAAGAAATACCAACATTAGTAAAATACATATTCTGTGCATTTAGTTACTAAATGGAGTGCCAAATATTATGTAATTAAGCAAAACACATTTTCCCTCACAGTATTGTTTTTCAAACTATTGCTTTAGCAATTATATGATCAACACTCTTGAGATGGAACATTTAGTCTTAAACTTTCAGATTTTTCCAATGTTATTTTAACTGGGGTGGAGTGAATTTCTTAATTAAGTGGTGCACAACTTTATATAGTGAGCATTAAAACACAAGAAATAAGAATGCTGTTTCAACTTACAAATCAAAACACCAGATTTCTAAAGATCTCGGTACTCTTCATAAACCATACTGTGAGTAATCAAAAACATTTTAAGCATACCAACACAGGCTGAAAGCTCTTTTCTAATTTGAGCAATGCCTTGTCTATTATTCTTTGTCATATTTAGTAAGATGTAAGTCCTTTGGAGTTGATTAAAATAATAACTTACATATATTGATTCTTAATTGATAGGTAATTATCTTTGTTGTTTTACAATAGAAATGTTACTACAGGAGAAATTAATTAGTATAGATGTTGAAGAGCCTCAAAGAATATATGTCTGTATACTGTTATGTGTTGTATATCTTAGAAATCATTTTTGTGGGGAAGATAGCATTGGAATGGATGTTTTTCTGTATGTTTCAAGGAAAAAAAAAGGTATGTTTTCGAAATGTTACCTGCACAGAACACTTGTGTGTAAATTTAGATTACTTGTGCTCAATGTTTAGTCTCTGGGGAGGTTTATAGGAGTGCTTGCCTTTCCTTTGGTGGCAGTGCCAGTCTGGAGAAGTAAATTGGTCCCTGACAGGCACCTCTCCCCACTCGCAGTGGTAGCCATGGCAACAGGCATGTCATCCCACCATACCACCGTGCGCAGAGATGCTTCTCCCGCACGGTGACAGGTCCTGTGGAAGCCCGAGAGCTTGCTGGCTGCAAAGAGCAGCACTGAGTGGAACAAACACCCTGCCAACCTTCAGCCAGCAAATAACCTCCTGCTGAAGAAACAGGATGGTGCTTCTTATTTTTCTTTGTATATTCCTGAATTCTTTTTTTTTAAATATAAAAGAAAATGATGGTTGGTCAGAGACAATATTTGGGGATTTTTTGCTTGCGAGCAAGGAAGAATTAAATATCATGGATACTTATTTTCTGCACTTGTCGTTCATTGTTTCAAAAGGCCTTACTAGTGTCAATAAAGCAAAACCAGAACTTTAACTTGGAAGAATTTAAAAGTATCTGTTGCTAAATGACACATCAATTTCCAAGATGAAGCTTTGAAAGTTACAAAGAGTCCTTTTTCCGTCCAGTTTATCCATCTAGAAAGCCACTAACTCTTGTGTAGTTGTTTCTGTTTCAGGGAAAATAATGCATGTGACTTCCTGGAGCAGTTTCTGTTGCTTTCTTTTAAGATTCCTCTTTTCCCTGTGCATCATCATTCCTTGTACACTCAAATTTTGGACATTTAGAAGCCACATATAATACACACATCTTAAAAATATGCCCAGAGTAGAACACAGCTATGTAGAATGCACCTTGGATCTTTTTTCTCCTGCAAATCTATGAGAAATTCACCTCCTTCTATTTACTGAGCCTTCAAAAGTACTTTTTAAGGAGCCAGAAATGAAGACTCTAGGGTAGAGATCAACCCGTATTCTTCTGGACCTGTGTCTTTTCCTGTATATAATAATAATACAAGCCTTTGAGAAGTTTGGTCACATATGCTTTTCCCCAACAAATAATCCTCTCCCCTTTGGGCGGATCTTATTGACAGAGGCTTTCAAGGAGCATGAAGAAAACTGCAAGGGACAAAATGTAGTAGGGAGGTACTGAACTTTCAAGGGATTTGCAGACTTTAAATAGATCCACTAATCACTGTCTGTGAATGACAGGAGCTGATACCATGAATGCTTCATTTTTTGTACTGTGAAGTATAATCCTGCTAAAAATCTCTAAACTGTGGAGGTCTAGAGATGTGTTGCTTATTGGATCTGCATTCGAAGGAAAAGTTTAACCTGGCTGGTGACCAGTATTTGAAGAGGGGTCTGGAGAAAAGTGAGCAGGATGTGACTCGCTTGAGCTAACAGAGGTTTGACACAATTAATAATATCATGAAAAATTACTCTTAGAGGTTTAGCAGAGCTCTGATAAAATGGCTAGGCCTAAAATGTGATTAGGTAACATTAGTTTTATAGGGCCATCATAAATTAATATTTCTTGATTGTCCTGCATGACAGTGGGCCTTAGGACAATAATTTCTCTTTAAGGTATTAGGCTACAGAAAGGTTTGGTTGAAGTTAATGAAATCAGTTACCTGTTTGTCTGCATGGTCTGGGGCAACTTTGCCAAGACCTAGTTGGAAGTTTAGGGTCTGAGTGACCTGTAATTTAGAAATATAAGCATCAGTTTTACATCCTTTCTAAAACCCCCTAGTAACTGTTTGCTGCTGATCATTAAGTTTGAATCCTTTACAAACTGAGCATGGTTTTAAGTCATGCAGAATAGCACTTGTTTGTTTCAAAGTGTTTTGGGGTTTTCATGTTGGACAACAGAACTTTTGTAGGCAACTATGTTTCCTTAACACATCTTCTGTATATTTTGGAGCTGAGTAACTTTCAGCACAACAAAGCTGGGGCTGTGGGGGGGGATTGTTTTTTTTTGTTTGCTTGGAAATGGGTTTTTTAATTCTTCATAATAAGAATTCTTGCTGTGAAAGCAAACAGTGTTAGAAAAATCACATGAGAAAGGTAAAAAAACCCCAAATTGAGAGTATCAAGTATCAAGTGGTATATATGAAACTATGTTATCCTACTGCAGGCTTGTTGTTGTAGAATATTAGACTTGTGCTTTTTCTTATATTTCCATCATTGAATAAGCTGTTTGTCACAGCCTTGTGGGCCTGACAGAATTAGACTGCTAGAAATCCTTTTACTGGCCAAAATAAGTATGTCTGGTATTATCTGGTGTTTGAATCTCTTACAACTCTTATGATTTTATATTGTGAAGCAAGCATCTTATCCAATAAGAGAACTGATACTCTGATACCGTGTTTTCTCTGCTTGCTTGTTGTTCTTATGTATCTTCTTCATAAGAAAAAAATACTCTTCTCATTAAAGTTTCTGTAATTTTTATGTATGTTTGCTCTGAAATTTGGAACTACCAGAACACTTCCTCTGCATGGTCAGTATCCATTACCTGCATAAAGTAGTTCTGTGTACTTACTCTGATTAGAAGTCCCTAAAGAATATTAGTCCAGCTTCTATTTTTGCTGTTCTTGTTAAAACTCTGAATATCGGAGCCTAACAAAGATCATACAATTGTGTTGTGTTATCCTGATCTCCATACAGTGGTGTAAAAAGTTAAAAGTCTAAAGTAAAGCCTAAAAGCCTTCAAAGCCCAAGACTAATGAATCCGCCAGAGTTAAACCACGTATCGCTTTCAGAAAGACTGGAAGAGAGTTGGCAGATCTGCTCACTGTGTAAGCTGTGACTGTTGGATAAATACAAAGCCATGTGGTACCAACTGTGCTTCACAACTCGGCCTCTGTCTGCCCAATATGGAGAGAGACGTATTTGTAAGAGTAGCCTCTTGTGTTGTCAAAACCTTTCCTCTGGATTTCCAGAGCAGCTGTGCAATGTTTTGTGCTTGATGGTTACTGTTTATTCCAGCTGGTTGAAATGAATATCTGCAGTTTATCAAAGCACTTTGCTGTAATGAAAAGTACCTGGAAGCTTTTATTTATCTAAACTAGCATTTATATATATAAAAGCTGTCCTGTAAGTATGAACCTTGGACTCTGCAAATGTATTTTTGATCACCTTATACAGGAAGTCTTTCAACAAGGATGGTTATTGTCTCTCTCTCTCAGCTGATGAAGGCAAATATACCTAAAATCCTTCTCAAAGATCACCAGGAAAGGTCACATCAAATAAGCCGAAATGAGATTTGTCATCCTGAGAGATGACATTTTACTTTGCATAAACAAATTGCAACTCTGGCTTCAGAATCTGCCCCTTCAGAAAAGGGGTTTTATTTTAGCCACTGCTTCTGTTGGATGCTCTTCTGCCAGCGTACTGCAGGGCAGCCAACAGTCTTTAGGCAGGTAACGCATGAGGCTGTTTAGGATTTTACATGTCAAAACAGCTTAGATTCTAGTACCCGGTATCTAACTAAAGCAGGTCCAGAAACACTCGTGTCAAGGACTTTCAGAAAGATGTAGTTCTTAAGAGATAATCTGCTGATGTCTCCATCAGATTCTCTTTCTCTGTTGCTGTGGTTATATCATCCTTCATTAGTTGTAAAGAGTTGATGGGAATGTAGGTGATACAGAGATTTCTAAAATAATGAAAGGGCCATGCATTGGTGAGGTAGGCCACTGACCTTTTTTCTTTAGAAGTATCACAAAAAGTAAAACTGAAGCAAGCAGTCAGAATAGGTAGGCTATGAAAAGTTGAAAATAAAGGAAGGAGTTGGGTTTGATTACTCTCAAGCCCTTCCAGCAGACCAGTTTAGAGCTAGGAGAAAAGATCCTTTTGCCTGTTTTTTTAAGGCAGTGATGGAGGAGAGAAAGGACATGAAAAATCATATTATTGGATTTTGTGTCAGAATATGCTTACATTTAGCTGGTAAAAAATGCAAATTAGTAGGTTTTGGTATTTCCATGCTGTCTCTTACACTTGTATTTGCTTATCTGACATATCATGATATTCAGTCAGTGAAAAAAATGCCATTCCATTTGTAATTTTTATAAGATCATCTGAGATTAAGCTATGATTATGTAATTATTCTGGATATTAATTCTATACATTACATTACATGTTCCTCTGAATATTTAAAAAAATGACAAGTGGCTTCTTTTATTTTTTTTTAATAGAAAAAACAAAAGAATATTTTGCGAATAGGAATTCAGAGTCTGGGTTCCATGTTGTGGGGTGACGACATTTGCAGCAGTGATACTCCTGAAAATATTCATAGCCTTACAAAATTTCTGTATGTTCTCCGTGGCCTCCTCAGAAAATCTTTGTCAGCCTGCATTATCACAGTGCCTGCTCACCTTATCCAGGTAAGAATGCTGTCATTGCTATATTTCATAGCTGGCAGCAAAAATTTAAAGTTTACGGTAAGAAAATAAATGCAAAGGATGTTTTTAAAACTCTTTGTTCTAAGGTCAAGTTAAACCATAACTTCACTGTGGTATTTCTATACTTTTGTGGGACTGTCGTGCTGCAGAATCTACAAAGACCTAAGCATGAAACCATCTTAGATACAGTTATGCCTCATGTGGGTCGTAGTCTTTTTTGAAAAACTATCAAAATTTCAAACTAAGCCAGCAAAGAGAGTCCCACCTAGTAATATCTTTTTTTCATTTTATTCTTTACAACATCCCTACACACTTTTCCATTGCCTTCAGAACACTGTTTAGAGTTTCAGTACAGGACGTTTCTGTCCACTGTCTTCATCTGTCATCCCAGTCATGATGATGTGTGATCTTGTTTTTATAAGCTAAGAATTGAAAGATACGGCTTTACACTTTAATTCTAATATCTGCTTATACTGGGACCAAGAGTAGACAGTTATGGTATTGGAGTAATTTTCCCAACTGCAAAGTCAGAAGCTTCTAACAGCACCTTTCCTGAGAGTATATGGAGACATAAATGCATCTTCTGGAAATGAACTTTTTTAGAAAAAGGAAAAATGTAGTTAGTCTTTTTTTCTGCAAGCTGTAATGTAACTTACAAAGGAAAAATAATTATTCACAATGAACAGAGAACCTACAATTTTAGATATTAATTTGGTTTGATCATAATAAAAAAATAATGAATAACACCTCATATTATGCAAAATGTTTTCATAGCACATGAGTTTATCATTAGATTGAATCCTATTTTAGGTGATTAAATACTGTCTTAGGTAAGTACGTGACTTCATTTCTGAATTACACCTTGTAAAGGTGTTGGAATACCTGCAAATGTTATTTTTTTTTAGATACCTGATGCACTTACTGCTTTGAAAATAAAGAAACTTGATTTTCTAGTTTTACCCTTGCAATTAAAAGTGTATGAATATTCCTCTTGCAGTGTAAAACTCCATCTCCTTACTTAACTATTTTTACGTATTAGATGTCAGTTTGCCTTCAAAAAGATTGACATTAAAACTTAATGCAGTGAATGGAATTTGTGAATGTAAAACTAGCATCCTTCTTTTTACACACTGGAATTACTTGTCTATAATTTGGATATACAATTGGTTTCACTGTACTCTTTTTTTAATATATTATTCAGTAAGAGGTATTACTGTATTTTACAGAAGTCCAAAAGGATCTCTAAGAAACGAACGGAAGGAGAAAGTTTTTTTGTTTGCTGCAAACTTACCTGGGAATTTGATTTTGGTCTTATGTTGATAAATTCCATATAAATCAAGTTCCATGGAGTTAGGACTGAAATTATATCTCATTTTTTAAATAACTGATTTTTAAATTTTAATAGAATTGGTTTTATGGTAAGTGCTACATATTCTGAATTTAAAAAAAAAGAAAATTAAAAAATATTTTCTGAATCTTTGCTTAGCAATCTTAAATGAGATGAATAAATGAGAGCATTAGCTTTTTATTTTATTTTTTCTAAATTGTTAAATATCATGTATCCTTCTTTAAGCACTAAACTATGGAGAAAACTGTCATTAGGAGGAGCAAAGCTGCTGAGGGTTCCTTATACCCCACATTACTCAGTTCCCAGAGCCCTGCTGTGTAGTTGTTCCACTCTCCAAGAAGCCTGTTAAAGAGCCCCTGAGAGCATGTGTACAGCCCTCCATGTTAATAGTTAATTGGTGAGGATGGCAAGATGAGAGGACAGCCGAACATGTGGTCTCTCAGGCTCAAGCCGTAGACAGACCTTTAGTTATAATAACAGCAGCTGCTCACATTCTCACAACCCAACTACTCACCATTCTGTTGCTGAGGTTTCTTGCTGGATTAAAAAAAGTAAAGAAAATATCTTTTCTTTACAAGAGAGTGAGAGAGGATTTTTTTTTTTTTCCAAGTGCATTTCTGTATCTGTATTTAGTTTGATGAGAGGAAGTTCTAACACGTGCTTTCTCTAGTGAATCTGAAAGTCAATACACTGAAGGCATAGTAAATGCACAGTATTTTTCTGAAGATGTAGAGAATTCCACATTTATTCCCTGAACTACTGTGTCTGTATTTTCTTTGTTATCTTTTGCTTCACAAATTAATTAGGTGGTCTACAAGTAAATTCTTTACATGAATAATTTCCATGAATGTAAATAGTAGTTCAAAATCACATTTTAATCAAGGTTTTGTCTGTGTAACATACAGAAAAATAGTTTCATTTTCATCTCCCTTGTCTTGGGGGGGGTGGGGAAATTTTTAGTAGTGATTCACACCAGATCTTGTCTATGTCAGCCCCCAGTACTAGTTACTCCAGTGAAGAAGAAATAAAACTCACAACTGATAGTACTGATTTTCAACAGGGACAATGTCTTTCCAACCCAGACTACTTATATTTTTTCATATGTGGTATATGAATAATGCATATATATATACACATACAGTTTGAGATTGCTTTCTTTTATATATTCTGCCAAATGCTTCACATGTTGTACTGTGACAGGGAGTTCTACCACTTAAATCTACCTTGATTCTTCCTTTTTCAGAAAGTTTAATTTTGCCTTTAGTTTTCATAAATTATATCTTTGTTCTTGGCTGATGAGACAATAAGATGAGGCTCCCTATTTTATCTTTTCTGTATTCTGATTGTTTCGTATTTTTTCCCATGCTGCCTCCTTTTTTTAACAGTTACTTTTTTCTTTTAATCTTTTTTTACTTTGTTACAGTAACTTAATACAATAATGCTATTACTGTTTGTTCACTTTTCCTACATTCTAATGTCTGTTTTGTCTCTTTGGTGACTACTGAACATGAAACAGTGATTCTGTTCTTGATGCTTTTCCCTCTGTGGTACGCATCCACCAATGTGGCTCTTTCATTATTCCAGCTATTCATTGTCTTGGATTTAGTAAGTTTGAATTGCATTTATCCAAAGATGACGCCCATTCACCCATTTTGATGGGACACTGAATGTCTTCACAGTCTTCTGTATTTTGGTAAAAAGACAGGAATTTACAAAAAATCCGTTGTGTACAGAGTTTTTTCAGAATAATTTAAAGATATTTTAGTCCTGTAAAAACACAGATTCTTTGTGGTTTATCGATGAAACTTCTACTGCAAGCAGGGCTTGAAAAAAATGACAATTTTGTTTTCTCAACCACAAAAATAGGAACACATTATTCTGGAAGAGGATTTCAAGAAAATGACACTAAAAACTTACCCAATTATGAATTTTATTCAGATCGTGTGTGACAAGTTTTACTTGATTGATATTTTCTACTGATTGAACATACTCTTATCTTACACTGTCTGTCAGGTAATAAATATTGAGATACTTATGAGTATGATTAAGATAGTTGATGGAAGGTTATTTTTCAAGTCTTTCTACTGCTTCTTGAAAATGCATTGTGCGTATGAAATCAGATGGTGCATTTGAAAAGAAAAAACTACTGCCATTTTTAAAATGTAGTACTGATCTAGGAGGGCAGACTGAAGAGGGATTTAGTTTGTTGTTACACTTTCCAAATTTAAGGAATGCTATAAAAGCAAGTAAGGACTTTTTTCTCTGTATGTTGATAATCTGTGCATTTTAGTACCTAATTTAAATAAAAAACTAATAAAATCGTTTTTGTGATACAGAGTGTGATTTAAATGTCACTGGTTTATACTTGCAAAAGCCCTAAATTAGAATTTGAAATATTTTCCTATTGTATTTTCTTTAATTACTAGAAATCACTGGTATATCTAAAAAAACCTTTCCTCGAAATTACTAAATAATCTCCATAACTCTGTTCCTGTTCTTCTCAATTTTATCAGTGAAGTAATATTTGTTTGAGCAGATTGTACCTTTCACTGGGAGAAAGCATAACACTTTTATTAAAGCCATCCTTTATTTTGAACTTGAAGCCGTATTACTGGTAAGGACTAACAACCGTATTAGTCAGCACGTACCAAGGGAAATTAATGACTAATGAAAAGTCAGTATGAATAAGTCTTGTTACAGAACCTGTCCTCAGAGTCTGAAGTTCTGTTTAGCAAGGTATTTTCATTATTTCATCCAGTATGCTAAAAAATTAATTTCCTACAATATTAATGTTTTGATGCTTTGAATTCACTGAAGTGCATAAGTTCCTGTATGTTGCGGTGTAGAAAAATTCAGAAACAAACCTTTTCACATCCATAGCCTTTTGTGTTCACGTTGAGTAATTTAGCAGCTAAACTCAAAGTCAAGTGATAGAGTGCTTTAGAGTCCATTGCTAATATAGGATTATAAGATGTGAACTCCTATAGCTTGTGCATTTCTCACAGTTTGAAATCTTTATCCCTATAACAAGAGCTAAGAGTGACTGCTTGCCTTAAAAATCTAACTTCTGAGAGTTCACAAGTGTAAAAATCTGAATATCCTTCAAATGTATTTGATGAGATAGCTGCTGCACACAGATTTGCAATGAGATCAAATGTCATGTAGTTTCTGTATCATAGTTAAGCCAGCTTTCAAAATTCTCTGCAAAATAGAAACTATGAAGATGGTCTGTATATTTTTCTATATTAGGGGGTTTTAACTTGCTTTTTAATATACATGCTGACTTTTCTGGTATGTGAGAAATACAGTTTAACAACTCTACAAAGAAACATTGACAGTCATGAGTTTATGACAGGTATCCACATAGTTTTAAGAAATTAATATTCTCATTTGGATAGTCTAGACATTCATAAAAGCATCTTTAAAATTATGATCAAGTAGGAAGCTCAGGTTCAAAATCTCAATTGTGGGACAGTAGGTAATTTTGTTTTCAATTTTTATTATTATTTATTATCCTATGTGCTAATCAAATTACAGAAGAAATAGATATATTTTGTTGTTTCCTGAACTAAATTTATGGTTGACAACAGGCTGTATTCTAGCTCTTCCACTTCTGATTTGTTAACAACTACCCATTTCAAAAACAAATACATTATACATCTGAAGCATGATTTTGTACTCACATGTGAATTGGTTTTTAACTGACTTAGCTATGTTATCATGTATAGTCACATTGTATGTTAAAATTGCATGCCTAAACAAGCATTCTCATTTTAATAAATTTTACTTTTTCAAAGGATACTATATACGCATCCTTATCACTATCTTATTAACTCACTGTCATTTAGTAAAAAATAATCATGTTTCTGAAATGAGTATGTTAAACTTTAAAAGTTAGAGTATATGCAACACTGCAATTTTATTTTACATTTTGTGTATATAATCTGAAAATACAACTATGTAAACTTTAAAAAATTAGGTCAGATTTAGAACAAAATCTTTCAACTGCAATATTAGACCTAAACAGTTAAATATCCCATCACAGTATGGAGATAGTCATCTGTTCAAGCATATGGAATCTTTTGGCTACTGGACTAAGCAGTTAATATAATGCCCAGTGTCCAGACATGGACACAACTGTTATGGAAGCAGAAGGGAAGAGGCTCATGTATTGAGCCCATTTGGACACCGATAAGTAAAGATTAGAAGAGTGACTTTAAATAATGCAGGACAAAGTAGCAATCTGCTTTAAGCAAGTATTTCTGTTAGAAAATGCAAAGTAATATTGTTTTTCTGAAGCAATACTATTTTTTTCTCAGAAATAGAAGTTCTTGCAGAAAAAAATGCCCTGTGAATATAGCATTAAATAGTGGGTTTATCTGTTGCCTGCTGCATTTCGGAACAAAGAATATAATTTTGAGTAAAAATATTTTATATTTAAATTATTGTATATGTATTTCTCATCTTAAATTATTTTCAAATAACTGAATATTGAGTTTCTGTGCAGTGTTTGGTTAGAAACAGAACTTCCGGTGGTGTTTAAAAACCTTGACATTTCCAAATCTAATTTTGCATCTTTTTGTTTAGACCTGCTCTATTAATTACAATATAATCATAATAAAAAGGAATACTGCATCTTTAATGATGTTTTTGTGCCTGTGTAGTTAAGCTTTAATGCTGGGGGGGGAAAGATTAAATTAGCCTTATAACCTCTTTCTCTTCCAGACTGATGGTGGAAAATAAAAGCTCTTAGCCACAGAATGTAACACTTAGAATTAATATTTAATTAGACCAGCAAATTGTACACCGTGGCTGAAAGCTTCCAAAGAGTTGTTAGTGCCACAATTGACCTACAAGTTTAATAATAACTCACTTCTAGGAGCAAGTGCCAGTTCAGCATAGTGGAGCCACTGTAAGAAAGTCCTGTGAGATTAAAATCAGCAAACCAAATGGCAGGCGAGGATTCCTGGGATGGAGCCTTCTGGAAAGCTGGGAGCTGGAGTAGCTTTTCAGCCAGGATTCAGATGAGAACAGTGGGCAAAAAAAGCTGATCCCTCCTGTTCTGGGAGCTTCTGGTTGTAGGCCAAAATCCTAGAACAGATTTTTTCTAAATGTTCTTACTATGGCTATTAATTTTTATCACAAATCGAGCAATGAATTACTTATCTTCATCTTTTAATTAAGTTTTACTACAAACATTATTGCTGAATTCCCTGTTCATGAATTTTACTCATGGAAGAATGGCACTTTTTTGTATGACACGTAATTTAGTATGTTTGTGTTTCATAGTGTTTCATTTCATAGTATCTTAGTGCTGTGTAAAACGGTTCTTGTTATAGTACAATGTGATGAGCAATTTATCATAATGCTATGAAATATGTAAATTAAATACAAAAATGTGTATAAATTGTAACATAGATTATTTTGAAGGTTAAATAGGTTAATCTTGCCTTTCATTTTATGAACAATTAAAACATAAAGCCAGTAACTCTACCATTAGATAACCATCTGAGCCTTAATTCTATGGCAAATTATTCTAGTGAAGTAGGGCACCATAAGTTCAAAAATGTGCAAACACACAGCAACAGACTGAGGAAGGAACATTCTGCATTATTTATTGGCTTGATCCTAAATAATTAAAGAAATGCCTACTCATTAGTTAAAAATTAAAGCAGGTGAGGACCTTGCCAGCAGAGGGAGCAATCATGTCTTTCCTTAGGTTCACATCGTTTCCAGCCTACCCATCATTTCCACCCTACCTCTTCTTATTGCCCATCCACTTTCCCATCTGGACCTAGCTTGGCCAGCCTGCTTCTGATGACAGCCTATAATTTTATACTGAATAAGGCATTAGTTTTTTTTAATGATTTTATATTTCAGAATCTTGCCACTTGGTTACCAACATCAATTAGATGTTCCTTTTAGTATTTGTGTCCTATTGATTGAAATAATAGTGAAGAATCTTTTTGGGTAAATAAAATATGATTCACTGTTTTAGAATTACAGTTGCAGAAATAGGTAGCTTTTCTGAATTGGTAAGCAAACTGCAATGACTTTTTTTTTCAGGCGAAATGGCAACAAAAGGAACTCCTAAGCCTTTTTCTTATTATGACTAATGCCCAGCGGAGGCATAGGATTTTAGTTAAACCAGTTGGTCTCAAATACATCAATTTCATTAAGTTTATTATGGCTCTTTTGTAATATGACTCTCATTCTTTCAGTCTATTTTTGCATCACATTTTATATTACACTAAGACTTACTTGTAGCATTGAATATTTCATGTGTTTAATTTTGTTTAAAAAAAAATCTATTCACATTATTATTTTTGTGATAATTAAAGGCAAATAATCACAGGGAGTTCACCACATATCTGCTTTTATAACAATGAGAAAATCATCTGCCACTGTAGCAGGGCTCATGCAGAAGCCCTGCACCTCTGAACCATTCATAGTCACATGCAGCCTTTGCTTTCAGCTACTGAATACTAAGGAAGTAGAAGAGAGAAGCACTGAACAGGATTTCAGTTCAAAAAGTGCCACCTTTTAATACCCTGTACATCTGGCATCTCTTCCAGCCAGATAATAATGGGATTTTCAGCACACAGCTTTCTGGGCTTTGACTCCCATGTCATCTTCATGATACCACCAAATATTCCTCTGGTACCCCAAAGCCATAGATACAGCTTCCTAAGCCAAGCCTCAAGTAGAGGGGAGTAGACAGGACTTCAGTGAAAGGCTGAGTTCCATTCCCAGCTCTCTTTTGAGTGGCTTGTGACTTTGGACAAGTAGCTTGACATCTTTGTGATTGTTACAGGACTTGTAAATGAGGAATGTAGCACTTACTTGTCTTTTGTAAAGCACTTGGAGACCAACAGATGGAAAATTTGATTTAAACTACATGGTCTTTGTTCTCACTTTTGTTTTTGTAGGCCTCAGCAGCAACTGTTATTGACTTGCTTGTTTTATCTATATTGATTCATTGTGCATTTCACTGTTGGCCTTTAGATCTTCCCTCCAATGGCAAAACACAAATACTTTTTACTTTTTAGGGTGCCAAGGTTTGCTAGCATTAGATTCTTTTATAGCTCAAGTAATAGATGAGTCCAGGCCACCTATCCTCAGTGAAGCGTCAAAGATATTGTAATTTTTTATTTTGTGTGCGTGTGATATTTAGGATTTATTTCCTGGCTGATTATTTTTCCTGTAAATTCATCCAGAGATTTTGAATTTGATACTGTTTCATGAACCTTCATATGATATATTTGGTAAGAACATTGCAGTTTCCATATCAGACAGTGGTTTAGATGTAAGATAAGGAAACCATGGCGCGAATGTTTGCAGTTTTTAAGAAACAAAAATATTAGTTCTAACTAGTTCCACATTTGAAAGACTCTTCATTTTATGTAATCTATCAGGACAGACATTATTAAAAGCAACTTTAAGAGAACAACCAAAATCTGGAATTAATACATCGTGTAACATATTGGCCAACAGATGCTTTGTTACTCCCTTATCATTTTTACAAGTGCATTGTATCTAATTACCTGCTCGTGTCTCTGCTACGTGTCCTTTCTTTGTTTCTGTAACTTGCATCAAATTATTCAAAGATGCTATTCCTTGTTTGAAATTAGCTAATGTAATACAGTGTACATATAAACAAATCAACCAAAATCAATACGTTTGTGATTTTGGGCATATGAATGTATATTTATATTTAAGTTCTGTTATTGTCAGTAAGGTTCTTCAAAGGTAAAAGAAGGTGCTTAATCAGTTAGAATCCCTAAATGTGGATTTCTCACCAGTGAAGGCATCGTAATTTTTAGAAAATCCTTAAGTAGATTTCTAGGCTATCTCTCTTCCAGCAAAGACATCACATTTGTATTCAGATTTCTTGTGATATTGATACAGATTTCTGCATACCAAAATGCATTTGTACTCCAGTGATCTGAGTGAACATTCATTTTATAGCAAAAATTCAAAAGTTCAGTAAGTAGATTTGGTGTGTACAAGCAATAAGAAGAGTGCCAATCAAGTTGGAGTCAGAATAAGTATAGAATTATATACTTTACTGTCTTTGTTAATTACTGATATAACACTTTTTGGCAGAGCAGTTATTAATCTTATATTTTCAGGATTTGTGAATAATAAAAAAGTGCACAAACTGTATCTCTCTATAAAACTATTGCAAGGGCCTAATACCTCACTTCCTTTACCAAAATAAAATGTATGGGTAATTCTGTGATTTTCTAAGCAGTAATTATTAACAAATGCTGATAAATATTTAAACCTAGCTTCTTAATAATTTATCTTCCCAGTTTAAAATACTTTGGAGATTAAGTAGTAATGACAAGTGGTAAATATTTGTATTTTGTGAAGCAATTACCACACCACTGCGTGATCATCTCTCAGATTTATTTCATATATTGAATATCCAGCCAGTGTTTCATTATAGTCCAATGTGGCTGCCCATGTTACAACACTGAGTTTACTTCAGCTTTATGACAGAATGTAACAGAAACCAAAAAAGGCATGGCCAATTATTGCTCTCTTTTTGAAAATTCACAGACCAAAATTTTGTGCAAAGAGTTCATATTACTTTGCATGCACTTGCTGTTTATTGTTGAGATTTTCTTTCAAATGAATTATCACAGTTACTGAACTCACCTGTAGGTAGCAACACAAACTGTTGCCTGCAATTACAGTTCTACCTAGACTTGGGGGTTTATCTGAATTCAACTTTAAATTATGTGCTGTCATATGGAATGTATGCAACTCACCATTTACACTGGGATTTGTCCCAGTGCTAGCAGTCGTTTCTCAGTAGTTTTGTAAGTAATTAAACCCTTTTTAGGATTCAATGTATCAACTCAATTAAAAGTTTATAAATAAAATCAATGATACTATTAGATTAACAGAATATGAAAAGACAGAGGACAAATACAGTATTCCACCAAAATATGGGCCTAATGCTGCTTTGAAAAGAGACATAGTCTTAAAATACCTTCTTTTCAATTTAATATATAATTCAGTATTAAAATTACATTAATGGATTCAACTGAATACAAATGCAAACATACAAACCCCATGTGATTCAAGAGTTTAAGGTATTTATGTGGATGTTAGTGTCACTATAGGTCTTTAATGAGTGCCTTATTTTCCTTCTAAATTTGAGATTTTTTGTATGTACTATGTAGAAAAGTTGAAACCATTCTAATTTCCCATATTCTTACTTTTATTTACTTAATGCAGCACAAAGACTGAGAATGTGTTTTTCTTACAAAAATTTTGTAAAGTTAATTTCTTTGTGAACTGACAAAATAAAAACAGGAGGGCATATCTCTGGACATTGGAAAAATTTTGACAGGCAATCAGAGGAGAGCTAGAAATCAAAGCAGAGTGGAAAAGACAGGTTTGGGTTTTTTTCCCCCCCTAATATACAATCCAGATGAACCAAGATTGATTTGATTAATAGTACTAATGATAACCGTTGTACATAAAGAACTCAATCCAGTAGAAACACACAGCATCATATTTCAGTGCATAAGTTTGAGCATACAGGCTATACATATATTTGTGTTGGTAGAATACCATGCTCTATACTCAGACACAGAAAATTATACACTAGGAACTGCTTTATTTGTAAGTAAGTATTTTTAAACATGCACAAATAATTACTCAAAGCTATGTAGGTTCTGCAAATAAATCAGTAGGACAAAACAATCTTTTTCCATAATTGCCCTTCCCAAAAGCTGGTTAAAGACATATGTATAGTTCCCATGCATGTCTAACTTGCTACATGGATTTTCTTGAGACATTGTTTTGAAAGTACACTTTGCTTGAGCCCAAATATTGCAAGTTTAACCTTAAAAGAAAATGTCTGTCTAAAACAATGAGCACAAAGTAAGATATAGAATAGATGCCCAGCCCGGCCTGCACAACAGGGTTGCTACCATGTTGTTAGAATAATTACATTTTGGCTGAACTAACTAATTTAGAAAAACTGCAGTACATCTAGCAGGACTGAAAACTTTCCAGGACTAGGTTGGGGCTTTGTTGTTGTTTCTTATTATTATTATTTTTTAGTGTAATTTAAAACAATACCTCTTCTAGCTGCCAACAAACTCTTTCCCTGAATCTCCCCATTCCTGGCTTCCCTCCTAACCATGTCCTGGCTCACCTCCAGAGCTGCCAAGTTTATGCCAGAAGCAGGAGGTAGATTTGTATGGGGCTGGAAGAAGATCTGGAGCTCTGTTAAATTTTCAGGCCCAGATGGGGCAACATGATTTGTGTGTTTATGTCAGTATGCCATACATCACAACTATCTGTGTGCTGACGTCAGCTTTGATTGGACATTAATGTGCTGAACACTGCAAACTAGAAAATACATGATAGATACAGATCTATGGCAACAATGCCACATAAGCAAATGTCTGTTTGGTGTGGCGATTCACTGTGCAAAGTATTTCCCAAGATACACTGCATTAAGCCAAGAGAATATTTTGACACATATTAAAAACAAAAACAAAATCAATGTGGGCAAACAGACTGCAGCTTAAGGAAGCAATCCTGTTCAGAAGATCAGAAACCAACATATTGAAGTATGTATCATTAGTCAAATATTGAATTGCTATCCCTTGCCTTAATCTTTCCAGAACTAAGACCAAATAGGAAAAATGTTATTACGATTTGCAGGACTGCTAATGATGAGGATACCTTGCTGTTGGTTGAGAATCTTTCTACACACAGTCTTTGTAACCCATTGTTATCAAAACCAGCAAGCAAAACATTGATGGACAGCAAATGATAGATTTTTTTTTTTTTTATACCAAGTGTTTAAGTAATTTTTTTTATTTATTTATGTAACAATTTTGTATTTCTTGATTATATCACACCCAGCAGCCTGCTGAAGAACTAGCAAAATGTGGTAATTTCTGGTCTGTGGGTTTATAGAGGTCACTGGCTACTTCAGATATATATATATATATACACCATCTTTATGTGATTGCCTCTGTAGAATAATGTGACCAAAAGTTTCAATTAAAATATAGTATACTCTCTTTTCCTAGAAGGGGATATAATTTGCAAGTCAGCTTTTAATAGTTTGGGGTGGATATATTAACCAAGTTTAGAGATTGATATGTAGGCAGTGTTTTTTTACCACAGATCACTTCTGTTACCCCTCAGAAAGGGAATTTTGTAGTATAACACTATTCTATAATTATCCATCCTTAAACTTTGTAGGTAAAATTGAAGTTCCATGGGGATAGATCATTTTGGCCTGTGCACAAGTGGCAGCTTTGAAAAGAGACCAGTCCCCAGGATTTAATGCCATCTGGCTTATAAGGTGGGGAAGGGAGGGGGTATAAAGGTACCATGGGATTGGTGGATTTAGGCCCTGTAACCTGAGCAGATTGGGTTGTGCAGGACAAGCCACAACTCACTTTATGCAGCAGTCAAAAAAACGAATTCAGATTATTCTTTGATGGGAGTAGGAAATGTTCACCTTTTGTGTCTGCTTCATAGGCTTCTCTGTGGCTAGGAAATGATGCTGTTATTGAAATGTGGGTTCGTGAAAGCAATTTGTATATTGATCACCACTGTATTAAACCTGTATGTCAGTACAATGCACAGACTTTTCTAACGTATTTAGGGATGTTTCCCTTCTCTCCGCTCCAAATTACTTTCTGAATTATTATTATCATATAGTTTGCAAGTATTTAAATTGACCTTTCATAATAAACATCGGTCATATAGTTTATGAGAGAATTGTAGAATGTTCAAAATACTTTGAAATAAATAAAAAATACAAAACTATAACTTAGAGCTACAGCGCTAATTCTTCATACTTGGAATGGTTATTTTGAGGTCGTTGGTCTTGATGCCTCTGAAGGAATGATGGGTATAGCACCTACATCCATCAAGGACAAGTATATACCAGCAGTTATCTTATAACTACTTCTTATTTTATTACTTCTTCTTTAGATGGCTTTTTAGCACAGATTTGCCTCTTTTTTTTTTTTTTTTTTTTTCCTTTTTTGGTGCTTATTAGATACTGACGTTATCAAAGCGTTTAAGAACATTTTATCCTCAGTTGCCTCTGAAGATCTCTGTTGTGACCTTTGAATGTTGCTTTCTGTTATATAAAATTAAGTAAAGTAATCTATGTGGAAAACTAGCTTATTTAAAGCACATGACAGTACATTGCTGCACAAGACATAAGGCATCACTTAAAAATCACAAATATATTGAGAAGTCGTAATGCAACTTGAGGCTTTAGATTAGTGTGTTGTGTAGAGAGGAAATTTTAGAAAGAAAAATACTGTAGAAAAGGGGTTTCCATGTTGTTTGACAGAGGACCAAAATGAATGATTGTGTAGGTTGTGCTTGCTTAAAATATTAAAAGCGATTATGCCTAAGAGTATTAAAACCCAAGATTTTCAGAACACAAACAAAAGCTGGGCATCTGAGTCAGAGTAGAGGTCTATGAGAGGTGCTTAACTGCCACAGAGGCTGTAGATCTCCCTAATGTGAGCAAATGCTTATGTTATGAAGATTTAGGAAATAAGAGTTTAGTGCTGAATTAGCCATTTTATGGTTTCTCCTTGTCAAATGTTTGTTTGTATGTTTTCTTTAGACAGAAATTTCAAGTCTGTCATCCTTTTTTTTTTTTTTCTTAAAGAAAAAAGCACACTAAGGTTACTTCTAAGTATTGATGACCTATTTTTTCCCCCCAGTTTGTCATTGAGAAGACCAAGACTTACTCTGTGAACATTAATTACCTTTTTCTTCACATAGGATGTGTATTTTGTTTCCATGTCTTACAGAATAAAGCAATTATGGAACGTGTAACAAACTTGTCAGATATGGTAGTTGGTCTTGAATCATTTATTGGCTCTGAGAGAGAAACCAATCCATTATACAAGGATTACCACGGTAAGTTCCATCTTTAGCAATGCAAAAAGTCTGCCCTGAGTGTTTCTAGGGCACTTAGCGGCTTGCCCTCCAATTGGCTATCTGCTATAAAGTAGCATTTGATTTAATTTTGGAATATACCTCTTAAATGTTTCTCCTTGCTAACCAGTCTTGGGTTAGGAAAATTTTCAGCAAAGTGCATTAAGGCTGCAAAGGAAACATGGCAACTCCTTGCATGTTGTCAAGCCGTATTACTGAGGCATGGCTCAATCAGACGTACATCTCAACAGGCAGGCTTTGGGGAATTCACATGCAGAGGAGGCTTGGCAATCATCTGACCAGCGAGCTGGACTTGTCATGAAATCAATACTTTTGATCTGCCAAGTTTTAAATAGACAACACTGAAAAACATATATTATATTAAGGTGAATAAACTGCTAAATTATGTGCTATATAAACTTTATCTAAAAATAACGTTCTATTTTTCAGCTTTAAGTTATAGCACTTAACGCATTTAAAGAAAATGTGGATATGTGTGGCATGTAAAATATGAAACTACCTCTGGTAAAAACTCATGGAGCCTATCAAGTCATTTATCTTTAAAATGTGTAATGGTGTTTAATCTTGCATTTTGTTTCCCAAAGATTTTCTTAGCTGTTGCAGCAGAACTATTTAAATTTTAAAAGATTAGATTAGAAGTTATGCACAGCCAAAGCAGTGAATAACAAACAGTTTTAGCTAATCCAGAGTGGTGCTCCGAGTGTGCATAAATTACAGCTATTATTATTGTGATACTACTGTAGTTCCATGGAAACCTTTAGCTGAAAGTAAACTGCTTATCTGAAACCTGCTGTAAACATGTGAGAATGTGGCAGTGTTTTCCATAGCAGAATATATAGAAACCACTGTGTGTATGCAGGCTGTAATTAAAAAAATCAGAGAAAAATCTTTTAGACTGTGAAAATAGTGCACGTTTCATTATCTGAAAAAGGTGAATGAAAAAGAAACCGTGAACAAAAGCTAGAATAAATTGCCTAATTATTTTCCCAACTGTATAATCGTGATGTTGGCGTTTGTTTATGCTAACATAATTCTGTCAATTTGATACTCCTTTTCTCGGTATTGAAGAGATCCTTTAAGACAATGTGTGTTTTAGCAGTTAGTTCCTGGTTTCCTGTAAAAATGTATGCTAAATCATTTTTGGTACTACTTAATAAAAATTACATGCCATTAACATAGCTTTTGAGGTTTAGCAACCTTCATTTAACATTCTAAAAATAGATATTTTTAACAGTTTTAAGTTTGTAGATTCTTTTTGCTTAAGAATACATTTTAAGATTATTTATTTACTGCAGATGATGGAAGATTTTGACATTACTCAGGAGAAATTTTATTAAGTTATTGCATTATTTAATGAATTTCTCATCAATAATTTTATTAAGCTGCCTGCAAATTTATATGGTTGAAAAGTCAACAAAATAACAAGAGAATGATATAGATAACCCTTAAATACATTTTTTTTACAATACTGCATTTAAGAAATCCTGTGTTATACCTGCTGTTCCTATATATAATAATTCTATTTTGAAATCAAAACCCAAGCAATTAATTCTTATATGTCATGGGACTGGAGGCAGGGATAGAAGGTTTCAAAGTGTAAAAATATTTTTCTAATAGTATTGAGACTTTCTATAATTAATACCCATTAAAATTATGGGGTTTAAGTATTTCAATTTTAGGAAATTTTCTTCCCTTATTCTTCCCTTTGAAAAAATAAATAAAACCCTGAAAAACATCCTTGCCTTATTTTAAATTAGGTTTTTATTGTTTGGGGTTTTCCTCAGAGCTGCCGTTTTCAAGTAAGATGTCTTTTCTAAATGTTCAGTATCTCCATTTAGACACTGGCTTTATGAATAGTAAATATAGGCCAGTAATTGAGAAGCCCTGTAGAATTTTCCTGGTTTTCAAATGTAGAAAATCACCCTTAGGTTGTTCAGAAACTATATTAGGCTGCACAAAAACCATCCAGCGTCCTTGTCAGAAAAAATCAGCTTGAGTTGCAGCTGACAGAATGCAGAGCTTGCAGTGCATCTAGTACTGTTAAAACCATCTGAACAGCTATATAAGCCTCCTGCATGAACAAAAAACTGTATCTCTAAGGATAGTGTAGGGGTTAAAATTTATCAAAAAGCATGGTCTAAATTAGTATTTTCCAGAAACTTTTTTAAAGTCATTTTCAGGGCGCAAAATGAAGTACTTCTCATTAGGGCTGCAGTGGTTATCAGTAACCCATAAGCCTTGTTTTGCTGGCTGCTTACTGGTGCATTTAATAAAATAAAGATCACTCAGTGGTGCCGTGGGCAGCATGCAAGGTGATAGCCATATTTGCTTACTGTAAATACAAGAGAAAATCACACACAAACCGGCTGTAGTTTTGACAAGTATTAAGATCCCTCTTTACATCTGTACTTCTGTACCAAAGTGCAATTAGTTTTCCTCGCACAAGGATTTCTGTTTATCTTATTCTGCTTGATTACTTGAGTATAATCGCACCGTTTGCTTCATTGCTCCTGGTAGTAAGCTCCAGTTTAAAAAGGGGAGGATGAGTGTGTGTAAATATACAGAATTCTGCTGTAAGACTCTAATTTATGCATCTGGATGACAGCGTTTTCTTAATTTTTTTTTCCTCCTTTACTCTTTCTTTCCACAAGGTTTGGTTCACGTACATCAGATTCCTCGGCTTAATAGCTTGATCTGTGATGTGTCAGACACGAAGGACCTGGCTTTTAGATTAAAAAGGAAGCTGTTCACCATTGAGGTAAGAGAAACAGTTTTGTTTCACTATTTAGAACCCAAAAGGTGGAGCTAATCCCATCTCTTATGTTTCGTTTTGTGAAATACATAAAATATGCATCAGATGTTGTAAATTCATTTCATTCTGGTCTTGCTGTTCAGAATGGTTTTATAAAATATTGTAATATGCCTTCTAATTAAAAATGTCTCATTTGCTGCTCTAAATCAGTACGTTATAAATAGTTTATTTTGGTTTAAAATGTACATAGAAAGTAGGCCACAACCTTCAATAACAAAGCGTGACATGTTTCTAAGGATGTCAGGAGCATGTTTAATTAAATGTTAATGACTTGCTCTTACTTGTGTTAGTGGGTGGGAAAGTAGCTACATGTTATTACCCCAGTAGAGGGATTTTAATGTATAATGCTGCCTAAAATTGTGTGTGGTATGAGGGATAAGTGTCCTTATCAGTATTCAGAAACCATTTTCTTTGCATTACTGAAATCACCTTTCGCTCTTTTATGTCATTTTAAACACAGTATCATTTACACTAATGTCCTTAAGTAAATTTCCTACTAAATTTAAACTTTTTTCTGTGACCTTTATGCAGACAGCCCTGATAGAAGGCAGTAATACAAAAGATGTATTTCATTTTAATCTTGCTAAAGAGCAAATGAACATAGCACTATTAAGCAATTAGAGCCGATGTATTTATTAACCAAGTAATGCTTAGAGATGGAAGATGGCTTTCGGGGTGATGTGATAGTCATCGGTACAGTCTGGGCAAATTTTTTTTTAACAAAGACATAAAACAGCCAAGCATCCCTGACAAACCATTTTGTTTAATCTCTTTTCAAATGAAAAGCTCTTAAGCAGGCCACTTGTCTTAACTGCTTGAAACCATAAAAAGAGAGAATTGCCACCAATAAATTAGCATATTTTTTACTCCATCACCAAATGATGGTCAATGTGGCTTGGCACTGCTTTGGTGTTTGGGACTTCACCCTTAAGTGACCACTTTGGCCCTTATTTGACCCTCTGCCCTTTTTAGCTGGCCACTTGATAAGGTAACTTAAAGGTTCTCTCTCTTCACTACCCCCTCCCCTTCACAATTGCAAGTAGCCCTAACCTATAAATCATTGAAAGGGCCCTATCAAGTGACAAATTAAGGTGCCCTCCTCCTAATTAATGGTCATCAATGTCTTTAATTATCTAATCCTATTGAGAGTAGTTAATAGTTAATCAGGCAGCCAGTTCTTCATGCAGGTCATCTCTGCATGAATACTAGAAGTTTCTCAACTAGAGGTATCCTCTTCAGAAGCCACTTAAAGGCAAATACGTAAAGGAGGGCTTTTCTCCCAAAGACATTCCTTTATGTTTCTCCCTTTCCACAGAATGTGGTTAGTGAACCCAGGTATTGTGAGGTATTAAACCATTTTAGCAGCTGCTTTTGTGCAGTACATTAGAAAAAAAACCCATAATAGTCTGTGTTTGGTTGTAAAATACAATGTTCTTACTGTTTGCACAAGTGCAGAAAAGCGTGTGCCCTTATTTCACAGCATAGTAAATTCTCATTTATTATAGCTATGAAGTGGAGTAATTGGGGGTTTTTCCTCACTACGAATCCTGACTGAAATTGTCATTTTTTCTGTCAGCCATATTTGGGATTCTAACTTGTCATGTAATTCGGGGGGGGGGGGGGGGGGGGGAACGACAAAAAACACAAAAAACAACACACACACCAAAAACAAAACCAAACAAAAAAGAAAACTAGCCTTGGCAGAAGACTGTGCAAAAAGAACTAAAGAACTGAATTAGCCGTGGGGCAGAAGCATTGGAAACAGGGGTGTGGTGGAACTCTTGACATAACCTGTTGCCCTAGAGATGTGTAGATGACCCACTTGTCTAATTTCTCCCTTCATTGGTCATCTGCAGCCTCTTTTGAATAACTTCAGGTTTTGTTAGAGATATGCTTTCTATAAGCTGAACTGACACAAACTAGCCCTTTTTGAACATGTTAGATCACTGTCCTACTGTGATCTTCCTGCACACATTTCACTAATCTATACTACATATGGTTTTCTTCCTCATACTATTAGGGGAGGCAGAATAAAGCCAGACTGACTAGAGCAATGAGGTCAATAAGAAAATGGGAGCAAAGGAAAATTTAATTAAGAATGGATGGAATACAGTCTTCTAAGATGGGTTTCTGCACTTAGAATATGATGAGTCAGCAGTCAGGTTTGGTTCTGGTGGCAAAAACATAAAGCAACACGACACTGTGCGTTACAAGCAACAGTGTGCTTTATACAAAGCACAACTAAGTTTATGACTTCTTTAGTATGCAGCTTAAATGCAAAATTAAAATACATATTGACTACCTTACAGTTTTTGGAAGGCTTCTGCTTAGTTATGTACACAATTTATGGTAAAAATAGTGACCTCTACTTGAAATTCCCCTTGAAAATCCAATTGCATAAGAAAAGTTAGAAATACGCACCTTATGATTTATGGCAAATTCTCTCCAAAAAGTGATTTCATAACTAGACCATTCTTTTTATACAGTTTAAAATAAGGGCATGAGACATGGATTTTCTCATCTCTGGATTTCTCACTAGTTAAATAACTCTGTATGGATTGTTCCTCATTAGTAAAACACCTTAAATGTCAAATTTGTTTTGTTAGACTGCAGTTTTGTGGGAGGGACTTTGTCTCTTTGTAGCCTACAGAATCATTTAACTGTTTCAGTTTTTCTTGTATCTTCATCAAAATAAAATCGTCTGAAATGTATTCTAAAAGGTTTTGGGTTTTTTTTAATTCAGCATGAAAATGTTTTTTAATGAATATTTGAGTGTTCATTTTCCATTTGTAAATTATGAAGTAGACCCTTTCCAGGAAAACTTAACATTTTCATGGTAAAAGGTGCAGTAGCTAGACCAAGCTTTCCCAAATCTTCACACTTTTGTTACTAGCAATGTATTATTATACGCAATATTATCAGAGATCTATCTTATGTGCATACCACTTTAAAGGACACAATTTTGAAGTTAGCCTGTCTAATCCTATTTCTTCCCACTTTGGAATCTTAATTAGAAGGAGATAAAAACCATCATTTGACTAAATTATTGTCTTGAATCTGTAGCAAAAGGTATAATCCGCAATTGGGCCAATTAGTGTACCCCATAGTTAGCTATGCTGAGGCAGGAAACTTGATTAGATCTGACACCAGCCTAGTTCCCACTGTTGTTTTGCCAGGTATGATGGTCAGACTTCAAAGGGCTTGAGGCATCAGCAGGGCAAGGTTTGGAGGCCAGCTTAGGTCCGGTCGTTAATCTCTCTGCTAAAACCACAGCAGCCCTCGCACAAAACAAGCTTACACGACACAATCATGCGGTATTAAAGTTTGGGTTGAGTCATGCCAATTTGCCTTTGATTTTCTGATGATTGACTAAAAGATGGCTACATGACTAGACACATACTGAAAGTTTACTGATTAGGTAAGTTCCCCAAATATTTGAAATATTTTTTGATTTCTCAGTTAAATGATATGACAACCCATTCATCTTACTGAAACTTTTTAGCAGAATTGTTCTTGAAGTACTTCTAGCTTTGTTTGTTGTGCTGATTGTAACTTTGGTCAACATTTGATAATTATTGTAGGAACATGCATTATGTTCATAGTTTTATTTGATAGAACTTTATCTTTGTTCCAAAGCCATCTCTATCAACACTAAAGGAATCTGTGCCTAAATTTTTTTTCACTCCTTGAAATTTCTAAGGAAACACCGTTCAACTTTGTTATTTAGGTACGTTCACTATTACTTGCAAAGGTAATTTCCTCTTAATTATTTTCCACCTCACCGTTGAGAGAGGCACCGTTCCACAGCTGTGATTACATAAGTGTTCCCTTCTTTTGCAGTCTGATTTGTTGAAATATTGCAGTAACAGTGACATGTTTCCATTCTGAGAAAAGCCTAAGGCTGCTTTAGTATTATTCCAAATGATTGAAATTGCCATCTTGCTGACTTTCCCTTGGGCAGCTTAAGGCCTGTTTACTTTTGTATTTGTTTCACATGTTCCCTCTGAGTTTGGCTGGCAGGACATCATTACCTGGTTTGACAAGACAGTTGGAGAAGATTCATATTTGATTAACTCCCTTTGTTACTGTCTGGTCAACATAAACCTCTGAAATTATGTATTTAAAGTTAAAACTTTTGATAAATTCAGACAAATGTTTGCAAATAGTTTACAAGTGTTTGTTTTAGTTCCCTAGTTTTGCTTTATAGCTGATTTTTTTTTTCTTTTTAAGTCTTCAGGTGACAGTGAATTGTTAACAGTGTAGAGAATAAGATTTTTTCTACAAGTTGTATAATATAGTTTGCCTAATAAATAGTTGTTGTGAATTTTGGGTTTTGTTTATTTTGATCAATAAGAGACAGATAATACGACTTTAATGGATGTATGGCATGTGTGCAATCCAGAATAAAAATGTTTAAAAGATATGTCAGTTTAAAGCCAAGTGTCATATGCTGAATTGCCACACAGCAAAAATCAGTTTCCAGAGTCTAATGTATGAGTTCAGAAGATTCCTTTCTGAGTTGCATTTCCTAACAGGAGGAGAAGAAAGTCAGAATTAGAAGAGTCTCGTGGCAGGAAAGTTCCTGGTTCCTCAGTGGTAGGCAGATAAAATATGGTACTATGGAGCACCTGCAGTGCATTTTTTCTAGAAGTAATTGCCAGAGGAAAAGGTTATGTCTTTGGAAGGAAACATTATCACAAAAACCAGCAATTGAGTATATGTAGAATTAAAAATAAATGTATGATTCCAAAGGCATAAAAATACTGTCCTTTCTTCATCTATCAGTAAAGAATTATAAGAAAGTTAATGATTGTCAAAATAAGCAAGATTTAATTGCAGCTTCAGATGTTTACATGTATGTTATATGTCCAGCATTGGTATTTAGAAGATTAAATAGATGGTGAATCTGGAAATTAAAACCAGGAAATATGTCTTGGGTAGCTTCCATCCAAAATCTCTGTATTTCTACTTTCTTTTTTTTTTTTTTTTTTTTCCCCCCCATTGCTTACTTTATACATAATGTGCTGTGGGAAACTTCTTATTTGCAAAGGAGAAGAGCAATGAGCCACTGCTAGTGGCCAAAACAGGTGGGTGAGACCAAGTCAGAACTGATGTCTGCAGTGCTTCAGTGTGGTATTAGCATAGCACAAGTTTGGTCCTAAGTGAGTCAGGAGACAGTGACGTAACCGAGTGCCAGAACTGTTCTCCCGGAAACATTTTGTAATTACTCATTAAAAGCATCAAGAACAGGTATGGACATAATGGTTTAGGGTTATTTGTGAACTATTTCTTCTAGAGGAACAAATCAACCCTGTGACCAGTACATACAGAATCAGCATATATTTAAATATGCACATGTGCCACACTGACCTTTGGACCAGTGCAAATTAGAAAGTGTCCACTGTACCTTTAGTAGCATCATTTCTCATAGGCTTCTTCCAAGAAAATTTGAAGCCATCTTCATTAATGACTCACCTTAATACTGTTTCTATTTCACTGACGTTTATAAAGTTGATTAATTTTGTAAATAAACAAATGCATTTGCATTCATGAACTATTTTAGGCAACATTTTAACAAAAAGAATCTGTGAGAGCTGACAAAAGGCAAAACATTGGTTTATTAGATCTGTAGCAATCATTCAATAAAATACAGAAATAAATTCTTTGGTGAGGTAAAGTTCCCACAGTGTAACACCAGAGCTAATATAAGCTACACGAGGCATCTTGTAATACTGGGAGCTCAGTCAATATACCATTGTATATAGCTAAAAGCAACTCTCTATTTTAAGATAGTGCACTAGTGATGTTACAAGACTTGACCCCATGTTAGGGCCTTACAGTCTCAGAGTAGAACCTGCTTTTACCAAGCCAGAGAGGAGCATGGTTGTGACTGCCAGGCTGGCCAGTGCCTGGAGCATGGACAAAACTTTCCAGATATTCCTTGTTCAAAGGTGAGACAGAACTTCTCTGAAGTGTTACAGGAAGTGTATTTCTTTAATTTTCTAATGTAGTAAAATCTTTGGGGGCTCTCATCCCCTTGTATTTGAGAACACAAGTACCCTTGGGCTTACATAGCAAACCTCTTTCTCCTCAGCCTGCCTTGAGCAGAATAGCATCATAGCTGGCAAACTGTAGTACTGGATGCTCCACTTCAGCTCAGGGACTCTGCATATAAAATTACGTTTTCTAACAGAGAGAGGTAAAACATTGTAATAAAATTATCTGACATTTACACCAATCAAACCACTGTTGCATTGATTTTTCCTATCCATTTTCCCTATGATATTAACAAAGACATTACCACTGGCTTATTTAAACATAGATCAAAAGATAGTAATTATAACACCATAACATTTTCTTAATCTAAAATTAATAATACTGCAAAAAGATTCTCCTGCAAAACTAATTCTGTCATAATTCCAAGCTTTATTCTGCATTATTTCATCTAGTAGCCAGTTCAGGTTCTCTTTACCTGGTATGGTGTACTTCACTGAATTGTTTTGTCAGATGCTGTCAAGCCAACCTACCATTGTTAAAGAAAATCAAACTAAATCATTTTGGCATGAGCCTTCCAGGAATAAGGCACAGAATATGAAGGGTTTGATGAAATCAAGGATTTGATTTCAATATTGTAAAAGACTGCCTGTCAAAAATGTATTACATTCTTTCAAACAATTTTGAATAAATAAACGTGTTTAAAATTGTGACAGTACAATTTAGAGAAAGTTTTGGAAGATATTTTTAAATTATAATAACTTGAGGTAAAACAATACATGGAGTGCTCCTGCTTAAAAAAGAAAAAACCCTCTGAATGCTAATGGTATATAGAACTGAAATCAAATAAGTTTAATGCAGTATATGAAATTTCAAAACCACATGTCTTGTGAAAATGTGGAAAAATTTGATTTGAAAATGTCACCTTCTTACTGTGTAATACTGAATAATGTAAATTAAATTATTTCAGTATTCTGAAGATTAATACGGGTAGTTACCATTAACTTTTAGATTGCATATGAAGATGTGTAATATCTGAAATATATTTTGTAATTTATTTTGGTTCATGGGTTGTTTGACATTACACAAGTATAACACAAGGGCTCAATTCCATTTTTCAAAACTTTAACATTTATAATACAGGGCATCTGGAGTTCCTTGTCAGTTAAACAGAATTCACGTATTTTTATTTAAACAAATAATTATGTTGTTTAGAAATATTTATACCATAATTGTGTTGTCGCAATGGAAGAACATGCAACAAAGCCATTAATGCAATTAAAGGTCACTTGTACATATTGTAATGGACTGCTCATTCACAGGATCTGTGTTAAGGGTCAGTGCTGCAGCATGAAATGAATTGGCCTTGTTCAGTCTGTAAATAAATGGGTCAGCTTATCTTCTATTTGCCAAACAAATAAAGTAGTTGACGTATTCCCACTCAGTATCAGAAGACAGGTAGGCTAAAAAAATCTTTCTTAAAAATACTGATTTGTAAAGATTAAAAAACTCTTTATCTACAAGGATTATATTTTTCACTAATGTAGTGCTTTTTAGACAAAATTCTGTGGCTATAAGTTAGAAAAG
Organism: Todiramphus chloris collaris; assembly: GCA_025345505.1. Lineage (NCBI taxonomy): Eukaryota > Metazoa > Chordata > Aves > Coraciiformes > Alcedinidae > Todiramphus > Todiramphus chloris. The sequence goes on from JANVCC010000046.1 coordinate 11,074,428, forward strand.
GTATTGATAGTGAGTCATTAAGAAGCAAAAGGAGTTAAGGACCATAGTATAGTAGTTCTCAGCAGGAGCCGAGTGCCACCTCTATTAAATGCTCTTTAAAATACCATCAAATTTTAATAAAAATCTGGTATTTCATAGGTTTATAAAGTTCTTACTTTCAAATAAAGGTGAATTCAATCATCCGTTACACAATAAAACAGGTCTCTGAATTTCATATCTCTGTAAGCACAGGAAAATATAAATTACATCTTAAAGAAAGTCACATTTCCTCAACCATAGGCCTGTATCATACATAATCCTTACAGAAATGACTTGGAGTTCAGAGCTGTTACTGAAAAGCTGAGAAAGGGGTGTCTTTGCAAGCCCACATGGAAGATGGACATGTATCAGGATCTTCTTGTTTCAGTACTGTTTGTTACACTTTCTATTACTGATTTTTGTGTCCAAAACAATTGAAAGTACACTGTAAACTAGGAGGGACACTCTAAGATAGCTGCAGCAAAAACTTGGAAAAGATCAAAATGTCATTTTGCAGGAAAACAGAAAAATGTTTCCAAGTGTTTGCTATGACTAGTAACGTGCTTAATGAAACAAACTCCAACATGTTGTACTATAATTTTGCAAATTCAAGATTAAGGTTTAACATTTCCAGTCTTACAAAAATATTAGTTATTTTGTATGAGCATAAATCTGTAAGGAAACCACAAATTTATGCTTTAAGTTTTTTACATGCACAAAAAGTGTTCTGTGCCATTTTGCTGATCTATTTTACTGATTCACAAATGATATTACCCTTTACTGAACTGTTAACATAGAGAAACGTTATTTGTTTTACTGAGGGGACACTAGTCTTATTATTCTTAGTCTGAAAGTGCCAAAAAGAGACAGGAGAAAAAAAATATACATAGTCTGCAATGTACTGTAGGTGAAGAACAAAATGTTCTTTCACCGTTGTGCAAATACTACTTTCTGCTGTGGCCAAATTATGGGGTATTATTTGTGACAGAATTTCAGAGTACATTCTATTTTGATATTCCTGGCCAAGAGGATTGTGCAAAAAGTAGATTATCATAAGCAAAATGGTTTAGGACTATAATGCCTAAGGCATAAATAAACTTAGATTTTGGTCATGCCATCTTTATTTCTCTCTTTCTCATAGTTGTTTTAGTTGCTTTTTTTTTTTTATTTGCTAGTTCTTGGTTGTATTGTCTATGGTTTTCAGAGGATTCTGTTATCATGCAATTTAAGAATTCTCATTGCATGTTAAAACCCAACAATTTTTGAAAGACTGAGACTGTCCAAGAAGAAAAATATTATTTATTGCATTTAAAGGGGTATTTCTGGACATTTTAACATTAACATAATATTAACCTCATTCAGAATAATAGCTTCAATTTGAATGGTATTACCAAATAAGGGTTCAACTCCCACTTTTCTCATCTTTTCCTTCTAAAGAAAGTTAGCTGTAATTGTATAGTGTACAATGACTAAAGCTTCATATTGATGTCCATAAAGACATAAATAAATAAAGCGAATTTGGGTGCCAACTTATGCCAGCAATAGACCACTTGACTTTCAGAATACAGCTTGTAGTGCTTGCTGAAAATAATTCACTTTAAATGCCTCATTTCAGGTATTTAAGGTTTGAGAAACCTATGGTTTTAGGTTTATGAAAATACTCTCTGTGAGCTCTTCCTCTTCTTTTGTCCTGCCTCCAATCTGTTTGAAGAATGTTCATTCATAAAATTCATATAGTTACCAAATGGACTTACCTTAAGTAAGCCACTGATCTTTGGGCAGTTTGTTGGCCTGAGTCAGGTTTAAAAGTAAAACCAGAAAACAAAAATCAAGAACAGTTTATCACTTCTAAGGGGGAGGGTGTGAGTAGTGCTGTGCAAGAGGAATCAGTTTCACCTTGCATCCTAAACAGTGCTTCGTAAGCTTAAAATAACCTGATTACTCTAATAGAGCCTTTAAGATCTGCAGTAGTCTTTGCTAAGGAGCTGTATATTCACTTGTTCTGAAAAAGGTAGGCTTTGTGTGACTTGTCCACCTCAGATGTTCATATACAAGTTGGCCATGGTAGCTGAGTCTTGAGGGGACTATTGAAGTCTCCGTGATACACCTAGGTTATCTACTGAGGTTCTGAATAGAACTTTAATGGTGTATTTGTAAGCAAAGCATTTCATGTGCTTGGATAATAGCTATACAGTGACCTGCCTGTCATTTGGTTGGCTCCAGACTCTCCAGCTGCAGGAGTTAAGAATTGTGCAGTTGGCAGAGAGGCTTGGTTGGGCTTTATGAGTAGCAGAACTTTAACAACAGTAGTCGCATTCCACTGTTCTCAGTTGAGGATTACAGTGTCCCAGTATAGTTTTTGGATATGCTCCCTTACTTCCTTTTATTTGTGAGCCAACGCACCATTAGATGAACAAGAGGAAAAGTTTTGCTTGTGTACTGTCACTGGTATTTCTTGCTTTTAAGGGCTTCTGTGTGCCACTAAAAGTTTGTATGGTTACTGACAGAAAGTATAGCAGAATAGGATGACTTAATGCAGTATGCACCATTCTTTATTTTAAATCACGTTTCATATTAGCGTGGAAAAGAGTAAACTAAGGAAGACTTTATTGTGGAGTTTTTTTTGGCTTAAAGACATAGGTGTCCTGAATTGGTAGTGCTCCCTTGGAGACTTGAGAGTAGGAACCAAGTAGAAGTAGAAGCTACACTCTCATGGCTGACCAAGGGAAGTCTGCTCATAGATACAGCCACAGCTTATACACATCTTGATATATAGTATGTGTGATGTATAGAATAAACACATCCCTGAGCCACTTGAGCTCCTAACTGAGCAGCATTTTATTTTCAGCCCTTTATTATGTGGCATTATCCATTGTTTGCATCTCTTCTCTCATTGATTTATTAGGGATTTAGTGTTGTGTTACTTAATCAATAATCACTGTAGTCTATTAAGTCAGTTATGTCTCAGATGTGCAACCTAAAAACCCTGAGGCAACAACATATACTTCTTAATCAGTAGTTTTCACCTTTTGGTATAAGGCTTTGTAATTCTGGGTGGATTACAGGTTTCCTGTGCTGCCTCAAAAATACCCTTTCACAAACCATTTGCTACCAGAGAGTAGGATGACAGGAGTTACATGAGCTTTTGCTGCTATGATATAGGGAAAAATGTTTCTTCTCTCAATATGAGTGTTTATTAAGAGATGTGAACCAGTACTTAATTTGTAATTCTTGTTGCTATTGAAGTAAGGAATTCATAAGAAGGAAATCTAATATTTCTGTTTAGATCTGATCCTCAGTAGTTGCATAGCCATGGGCTGTTTGTGCTTGGTCTACATCATCTAGACTAAAAATAGCCTTCCTGTCATTTTATTGGCAGAGTTGTAGCTACTCCTTTAATTCTGTTTAAAAATGGATAGAGAGAAAGACAGCATAAATATTGAATGTGTGCAGATATACCAGTAAGTAACTAAAAGGAGATTCCTGATGCTTTGAAGAGCTGTATAGTTAAAAGGAATTCAGAGTTTGCTTAAGTGAAGAGGCATTTTGTAAATTATGATCATCTTTAAATTTTACATTAATTTTTATTTTTGTATTTGTATCATTAAAGTAGTTGATTTTAAATGTCTAGGTATTAACATGTCATTGCTTTATTTTCTTAGAGTCCTGCCTAGGTTTCTTTTTTTTTCAGTTTCCTTAACATTTTGATAAGAAATTACTGATGAGGCATTTCATTTCTCATTAATTAAATGCCACATATTGTCTAATTTTTCTTCTAATAATGTGAGGTTTTTCAGAGTAAGAAGACAAATCACTGCTGCCTACTAAAATCTTAAGCAGTGGTCTGAGTAACTGTGTTTGGTAGAGTAAGGCTCTATGCTAGAAGGGTTACACTGAAAGGATTTTGTCACTGGATTACGTACATTCTTATATAAGAAGTACTTTTTCCTTGTGTAATCTGAAGTAAAAATTATATACATACCACAGTCTCTTCTACTTGTGCCTCTCCTGTCTTGCTCATCCACATCATGGTGTGTATTTGCATCTATTAGAACAATAATATTCTGGATGTTTAGTTTAGAAATTGTTTCTAATCACAGAAATAAATGTATCTGGAATACTTTCTTGCAGCATTTATTTGGGGGTTTTGTTACTTTTTCTTTCTTCGGTTTGTGTTTTGAAATTTTATTGTTCCTTTATGAATTGATCCAAAATATTAGCAATTATTGGAGGAGCGGTAAGAGTAGATGTGTTTGAAAGTAAGTTATGTTAACTGTTGCTTTTATGGAGGGTTGTTGGTGTTGTTACAAGCAAGATTATGAAAAGAGAAGCAATCAACATTGCAGTCTTTACATTAAAGCATACAAATTAAAGTGAATAGTTGCATTGCATCAGTTGCAATTGCATAATGTTGGCATAGGAGGGTATCAGTTTTCAGAACTGCTAACCAAAACAGAATATTTACTGGCAAAAGTTAGGCATAACTACAGTACTGTTACATGCATAGTCTAGACATCCAGTAAAAATATTCATAAATAAAGTAGAATTTGCATGAAGCTAGAAATAGAGATCGCTTTTATTGAGACATGTCCCACCATTTCTATAAAGTAGTTAATAAATATTCAAACTATTTTATTTGTAAGTTTTAAGCCTTTTTTTTTCTGAAAAAGTATGGTTCTGGACAGAATTACATTCCTAAAAGATTTACTGTTCTCAGCATAATAAAAATATTGTAAAATTACTTCCTATCTTGAAAAATCAAAACAGCTATTCTTATTTCAAGTTTCATCTAATACATTGTTCCATGTGGTTGTATGATAAACACATTATTCCTTGAACAGGAATTAAGAGTAAAGCTGCCAGGAAGGGGTTTTGTTGTCAGAGTAGTTCCCGCCTCATGTTTTGTAAGAGATTTCATGGTCCCATTGTAAAGAGTGGATGATTTAAAACGTGTTCCCAAGATAAACTTTCCCATTGTCATTAATGAGGATGGATAATACTGAGTGACAAGTGCATTAGGAATGACACAGAAAGAGCTGTTAGATTTGTCAGAGCATATCACTTCAGGCAATGAAACTTGAGGACATTCTCTTTTAGCAATTTTTTGCTATTTATTAGAGAACCAAGGATTGTGATTGCTCACACAGGTGGATTTTACTGATTTGTTCATTAAATATTTAGGTACCTTTGAAAAGGTAAAGGTGATAAATGTGACTATTATACTCCACTGTGAGAGGTGCCAGTGGTTGCTTTGCTTACACATAATTGAGCGAAACTACTATACCTTTTATTAGTTTTAAAAATGTTCATTGGGTGGATAATTTTTAATTTGCAATATTTTTACCGAACAGGAATATTTAAAGTTATATAATAACTTCTCTGAACTGTCATAGTGGAGTTTCTGGGATGAAGAAGCTTAAAATTGGGACACTTATACATGCAATTTACATTGACTTAAAAAATTGTATTTCTCCATAGAGAGAGACTTTTTAAATATTTATCTCTGAATAATTAATAATGTATGACTTTCTGGTGTTTAAAATCTTTCCAAACTACAACATGCCTATCAATTTCCATTTTGAACATGCAATTGGTCACTTTTTCGCCTTGATTCATCTTGCCTGGCTGCCAACCAAATTTTGCCTCCGTGTACCTTCTTGACACTAATAATGACTGAGTTTCTGTTCGTTTGCGTGCAAGATTTCCCAAGCGGCAGTTTGGGGCTGGGATAAACTATCTATCATGATTGCGTACAACTAATCTGCCTCAACCAAACCACCCAATGATTGAAATTGCATTTGACAATCACCTCTCCTTGGCGTGCCTGAGGTGAACATAGCTACAGACCATCCCCGGAAGGGCATAGCAACTCCTCCATATGTTGGGGAGGATCCTTTTATTTGTGTCAAGAGACTTTTAGCAAAGCATGTATAGACAGAGATTATTTTATTTTTATTTTTTTTTAGACTTCCTTGTTTTCAGATGCATGGCTGCCACTTTCTCCTAACCAGAGCATCTAGTTCTGTGAAGTATTTTCTTCTTTTTAATTCATTAAAACTATTAAACTCTTTCTCTGAGATAAACCAGGTACTGGATGTATAGGAGATAAAAAATTCAAGAGGTATTTAAAACGTCATGTATTCTGCGGTAGCATGTTATGCTATTAATAGACCAGTAGTGCCAGTAGTCAAAACATCAGACAAGGTGCCTGTTACTGGGTTGACCTTTACCAAAGCTAACACCTGCTTGGAGCACTTTGATAATACAGAACCTAGGAAAGAATGACAAAGCAAAATCTGTTTTTGTCATATAAGAAATATTTTAATTCTTTTCCAAACTGTAGATCTGCTCATATTGTGTATACTTACTGGTTTGAAAAGCTGTCTGTGCAAATATGATCTGACAAAACAGACCTTTTATTTCTGGGTAAGATTACTCAATCATCAGAGTTAAAAGCTTTGTAGTATTGCTTTTTTCTAAGTAGTGTCCTTTTCATAGGAAGTCACTGTGCATCGTAAAGAACAGGTGAAGGTGCCCAAAATGAGAAAAATTATCTGTAGTATCTTCTTTTAAAATAAGCAACAAGTTTTTAAAAAAAAACTGACATATTTTTAAAACAGTAAAGTAATAGCCTATGTCATCAGGAGAGCTACTTTTCACTAGTGATGTGTACGATTAGCTTCAGCAGATATAATTAATTTATTCAAATACAAAGTTCCTGAATAGTTAGTGTAATAAAATTCTGTCTCTAGGGAAGCAACTTCTTTGTAGCTTTCCGCTACAGTTCCAGTATATTGAGTTTCAGCTCAAGACATTCTATGGTTCTGTGATAATCCAGATAGAAAATGCTGAAGAATTACATTCTGCAATATGCTTTGATTTCTCCCTGGTTTGTGTAACAGCATGTTTTGCTGTATTTGTCTGTTCCAACAGAATCATTATGGTCTACAGTCAAATTGTCCTTTCAAATAAGTACAGTCCATTCCTGTTGCTGAAAGGGAGTTTCGCTGGTGCGCTCATCAAGGTGTGACTAGCAGCCTCAGTTTCTTTCTGACACATCAAGTCATACTTCTTTCTTAAAAGTGAAATACATTTTTTCAAGGACTTTAATTCATCAGATAAAGATGAATTAATAATCATTTTTAAATGCTTGACAGCTGAATGTAGTACACGTATCTATTTTAGTTGTGGGAGGAAGCTAAGTAACACAAGTATCATGCTTTCTGTAGCCAACACGTCCAGAAGAATCAGGACCCTCTTGTGTATAGATAGATATATATATATATATATAAAAAAATTAATCTTAGTAACCAGCTTCTCCAAAGGCAGGGAAGAATAACTCAGCCACACAGCTGTGCTCAGGTCACTTCTTACAGCAGCAGTGTACTAAATCTACCTGTAATTTATGTCCTGCTTTCCATATTGCTTCCTTTATTTATCACAATTAATTTGGTTCTTTGAATCTGTCTATGACACAACACAGCACCCGGTGTAGATGCTGCTGTCTCTGAACCAGCTCTCATGGGTACAAAGAGCACTATTGCCATGTTAGACCTGGCAGCCCAAGCAGAGCACCCACTTAACCACAGCTGTTTGTGTCATACTGCCTCAACATGTTTTTGTTCTTTGTACTAACTGTTTGGTTTGGAAATGATTCCAGATTCCTTTTTTTTTTTTCTTGTTATTAACCATGACTTCTTAAAAAATAACTCCATAATTTTTAGCCTGGATTTGAGATTTTCTTATGTATTCTTTCCTGCATGACATCAAAACTTTTTTTTTTTATAAATCTGTGTATTAAAGTGATCAAGATACTTTGTTATCTTCACACTTTTTGTTAGCAAATTGGTCATAGTGCCATGATATGTCCTGATGACTTAGCCTGGTGTATTTACCAAAAATCTGTGTTTGAAATTATTGAATAAATTAGTTTGGTAGCATTGTAAGCATGATTTCCTGTCAGTTATTACTTCCTCTCACTTAGCTATATCTTTCAGTTTTACATAGTTTATTAAACATAATTATCTAGTATGGTTATTTCATGTGTCCTATTAGATGTTCAAGAAAGATGTGCCTTGTAAAGAACAGGTGAAGCTGCCCAAAATGAGAAAAATTAAATGTATTATCTTTTTTTTAAATAAGCAGCAAGATTAAAAAAAAAGATCTGACATATTTTTTAAATAATCTTGTCAACTTTAATTGTATACTTTATTACATTTGTCTTCTCGCACCCTGTTATGCCTTCCTCACCAAATAGTTCTGACCTTAGGATCTCTAAATGTGCTTACATGCAATTATATTAGTCATTGAACACTGCATTTTAAGATGAAAATGCAGTTATTTGTAATTTCTTCCAAGCAACTTCTCTGTATTAATGTAAATGAGATTATTAGATGGCTCTGTGTATTTACAGACAAAAAGAAGTTATTTTAGTTAAAAAAAGGATTTTCATGTATCTCTTCATGATGAGTGATTCATATTGATACAGTTTTTATAATTCACTCTTTTCAGCCATTGCTGACATAAGCTTTAAGTGCTTCCACATTCGAATGAATACAGTACACAGTATGACATGTGTTAATGGTGTCGTATCTCACTAGGTCTCTCCACTGGAAGTCAGTAGTGCCCAAGCTAGATCATAAAATTTGTCTGTCCTCTTGAATGTCATTTGTGCATGGCATTTTGGCCTTTAAAAGTGCATTACCTATCTTTGAAGTGTTTTAAATATCAGACAAGACTGTTGGGATACAATGAATATTTTTATATATGAAAAAGAAATATTTCCTGTTTTGAAAATTTGAATGCAAGTTACAATGGAAAGTTACACCCTAAATAAATTTATAAAATAGACGACAGCTGCAGATGACAGCCTTCTAAAGTATCAAGATTCAAAAAAGAGCAGAAATCAAAGATTCCTCCATGGACATGGTTGCTTTAATTAGGATGATGGTGTTTCATGCAAGACCGACATATGAAAGTTTCCTAAGTTCAAATTAAATATTACCAGAAGGATTTTTTTAATACAGTTAAATATCTCTGGTCTTATAAAATGAAAGGTAGAATAGTAAACTTATTTATCATAATCCAGCTCTGATCATACTTTAATGGATTTGGGATTGCTGGATCCTTTGGGTATTTCTGCATCCTAAGTACTACAGCAGTTGTGACAGCAATGCAGTTGTGACAGCAATGCAGCTACTGGCAAGAAGACTTCAAGACATGAAAACATTATAAACAGCTGGTAAAGTTGGTGCAAATCTAGTCTGTAATTCAAGGAAGGCTTCCCCATCAATTTCCATACCTACACACACTGCAGTGATTCATAACAGCTTTGTTATTGTTGAAGAAAGAAGAGATCATTACAATGCCTTTGTATTACAGAAGCACAATTTTAAAATCCACTTGAAATTATTGCTTTCAGAGACTGAAAATAGAATAGATTTTTAAACTTCTACTTCAAAAAAAATAGTAATTTTTATAAAAGAGAATATGTAATTCTCCCTGTCGTGTTGATAAAACTTCACATATTACCAGTCCTTTAAAAAATACTTCATGGACCACGCATAATTGTGATTCCTGAGATATGATACATGTTAGGGAAATGCCAAGTCAGGCATCCCATTGACTAAAGACCTTACGTGAAAATGTACAAAAAACCTCATTTTGGGGTCTTTTTTCTCAATCAATGAGAGCTATTTAGGCAAAACTATACTGTAGAACCTGCTCATTTGTGAAACTGAGCAGACCCTGTATGTGTTTGTGCAAATGGAATCAATAGAAAGCTGCATGAGTATCTGGTTGGTAGGTCTATAGACTCATACCCATTACTTTGCAAAAATCAGTAAAATAATAACAGAGGCGTAATTGGCCCTTTCAGAGAGCAGGATGAATTTTAGGGGATTGAATTACAATTGTAATTAAAAAGAAGTGTACTTTGGCTTGGCTAAAGTCCCCAGGAATTCAGCTGATATTTTTTTTCAGTTGTTTCATAAAAGCAAGTGCTCAAATAGGCGTCACAGTGTGTCAAACATACTATTTTTTTTGTTTTGGAATATGAAAGAAAATACATTAATATATCTAGAGAGATACATCTTTTTTGGGGAAAGGGATTTATTGAATTCAGCAAGTGTTTACAAACTAGTTTAAGAAAGACCTGATCATTGTTCAGGTTATTTGGCTTAAGATACCAATAGTATATCCAATATGCATACATGCTAAGACTGTGCTGTCAGTTCAAAATAAACTTAAGGCACAAGGCTGAGAGAACACATGGGACTTTGAATGAATTTAGGTTTCATCAGGTATGATCTGTGTCAGAGCAAACAATACTCGCTACAGGAGTGTTCTTCATGACTGGTCACTGTGTTTTGGCTGGTGTTCTTGTTCATTCTGTATTCCTCTTCATCTGCCCATCTTCCTCATCTTTGTTTTAAGAATCATGATAGGAAAATCCAAGTAATCTTGCTCTTCTTGGAGGTTGGACTAGATGATCTTTAAAGTTCCCTTCCAACCCAAACCATTCTGTGATTAAGATAAAGATGCCAAATATTGAAATGCCTTTAGCAGCTGGATTAATGCCTTAACTTCCTTAATGCTACACTTGAGTAGCAACCAAACTCTTGGCTTGCAATGAATATGAATTCATTAACTAAATAAAGACATATAGTCAGTCTTGATGTCCTAGAGATTCAGAGAATTTTCTGTCCTCTGGTATGGAAGTTCAACTGAACATCAGATCAAGCTGTTTCAAATGCTGTGTGCACTGCCGCTGAACTCCTTAGCAACATAGAGTCCTTATGACTTAACAGTGCTGATTTGCCAAAAGAAATGTGATCTCTGGTTGGAAAACTACTGTTTGATTTCTTTCATTCAGCTCCACAACTGATGAAAGTTCTACATAATATTAAAAATTCTAGGCTTATCCATAGATGTCTTTGCTTCTTCCCAGAGCCCATGAAGACAAAGATGGGAAAAAGCTTTTTTTGCATTTACTGAAGCCTGTTCCTCATCAATATTCAAAGACTGGCACCAGTCTCAAAGAACAGAAAAGCATACCAATCCAACCACTTTTATTGGTACAGGGCTACTGATTCAGGTGTTTCATCACACTGCCTTTCCTCCCCTCAGCAGAAATCAATGAACCATTTCCCTTTTTTTGTTTTTTTCACTTCAGTCTACTGCTGACTTAGCACTTTTTTGGAGATAGGTCTACTTAGTACCATCAAATCTGGTTGCAGATTATATAAGACAAGTGAGTTATGGACACTGTCATCACTGCTAATCAGTTCATTTTGTCTTTCTGCTGTTACACAGTTTCCATGTCCTGCAATGTTTAGGGATCCCAGTTACATAAATCTGCTTCTTCTGTCTTATCAAAACCTAGATCTCAGTCCATGTCATTCTGCACTAATGGTTGTTAAAGGAGTCTCCATGGTCCCATATCTTAGCTGAACAAAAGCTTGCTCCTGGTCCAACTCCCCTGGTTTATCTCCCTCTCTTGTAAAATGCCATTTTCATAAGACTGCCTTCTTCTCCAGCAGCCCCTCAGGAACCTTCAATCTTTTTTCTCTATGGTTGCCTCCTTCATCTTTGCCAAGTCCTGCAAAACTTCTTGTGCAATTGAGATGGACAGGAAGGAGGAAAACTCTTGCAATTTCTCCTATTCCTTTTGTAAAGAGAAGGGAAGAATGAAAAGAAAGACAGTGTCAGAAGAGAAAGCTGGAGAAGAGCTGTAAGTCCTGGCTTTTGACCATTTGCCACTACAGTTGAGACTGTGCAAAGAATATTACTTGTGCTGTGGAGGGAGTTACACATGCTTACACATACCCACACCCTGACCCTATCTCTAATCCTTTGGCTGCAGCAAGAACAGTGTTTTACAGCTGTATCAGGAGGAAGCTGGGAGAGCTGTTCAGGTGAACAGTGCCAGTCCTTATCTTCTTAAGCAGAGACAAAAGTCAGTAATTTGCTATGTTAGGATTTCATTAACATAACACAAATTAGTTCAGCTTGTAAGTTCTATGAGAGAAGAGGTTTTCATGGAAGAGGAAGATTTTTGAGGAATTCTTGAAGGAGTGTGATGAGACATTTTGTGAATTTTCATGTGTAGACCATCCCAAACCTAAGAAGAGAAAGCAAGAAACAGATTTCACAAATGCAGAGTAAGTATGCTGCTGTTTAAAGTGGCATTAAATTGCAAGGACCTTGAAAATTAAGAGATGTGGTTTGTGTTTGCCTCAGTAGTAAAAAAAAAAAGCGTAACAGAAGGGCAGCAGGCAGTTTGTGTTCCTGACCAAAGCATAGAGCTAGGAAAATATTCTTTGAAATTATGTTTAGAATATATCTGGGTTTATCAAGTTGATAAAAACTGCGGAAAAATAACTCAGATCTTGACAAGGGAGCCATAAAATATATGGATCGAGGACGAAAGTTACCTATAAGAGTGTTCTAAATGCAGAAGTATTGCTTTCTTCTTAATTTTTATGACACTATTTAACTTTTGAGGGATGAACTGTTACAATCTGAGTTTGCAATATCTATGTGCTAGTGTTACACTGTTATGAGGTATCATACTATCTCTTTACATCTCCTTGTATCCATTATCATAGACAGTACTATCGAAGTCACAGATCTGTTGGCAGGTTTTTGATCCTTCTTCCACTTCTTGGTTTGGTTCCTTGGTTTGAGTATCAGCTTTCAGCTGCAGAGTTCTGTGCAAGAATGCTGCAACTACCCTGACTGTTAATATAAATTTGATTGAGGTCTCATCTGATGTAGAAATACAGTTTCACGAGGAATGTTTTCACAAACACACAACAGCCAATGTTAACGCTAGATCTGTGTGTCCTGGTAGCTATAACATAAATGAGTCATAAAAAGCAAGTGACATAAACAAGCAATGTAGCTGGTTTGCTTCTTGATTGGACTATAAATAATACTTGAAGCGTATGATTTCAAAGCCTTCTGGAGCAAATGGTGTAAGAACTAGTAGGAATATCAGACTTTGTCCTGAAGAATTCTGCTGATGTATATACTGCGGCCTGTACCACGTGGCAGAGGATAACATCATCATGAGCATAGGCTCTAAGGTGTTCTAGTTTAACATTGCAAATCAGCCTTTTCTTCTGGATTTCTGCCTCTGGAGGAGCTGTGTATTGACTATAGGCAGTCTCCATGTAGTCACTGACTCTCTTTGGTAGTCTGTGTGAATGCTTCCGTGCTCAGCTTTGTCTGAAACTCAGATGAAGCCAGAAAGTTGTCTAGAGCGTGAATCAGTTGTCATTGCATGATGCTGTGGGTGGGAGCAGATAAATTACTTCAGGTTTTATTGCATGCAAAGCTTTCTATACTCTGTATGAATTTTTCCTCTAATCTGTAGAGCATAAATGTAGTGAGAGTCAGCAACAGAGTAAGAAATTAAGGGGTCTGAAATGACAAGGCTAAACACTTGGAGTATGGAAGAATAAAGAAAGGAAAAAAATAAGGGGTTCAGTGATTTATAGTTAAGAGTTGAGGGCAGAAGAAAACACTATGCAGGGGAAGAAAGTGAGGACATAGGGAGCAACCAATTCAAGGCCTCAATTAAAATGATTAACTATATAACAGGTTTTTAATTCATTCTTTTCTAACAGTGTCAAGGACAGGTTTTTGGTCACCCTTGTCTAACAGAAAGGTAGTGATTGTAAGTGACTGAAGATAAGGTGGGTAGTATTTTTAACCACAGTGCCAAACAGCCATAATATATGAGAACAGTTGTTCTACTCAGATGTCTTGGTTTGTCTAGTAAATTTGTCTAGATTTGTCAGATCTTTAGAAAAAACAAAGTGCTGTCTCAGTGGTTTTAAATTAATTTGTTCTTGCAACTGGGATTTAACAGTTCCTTTGAAGCAATTATTATTTTAGTACAAGTGTATATGAGATGCTACCTGTCAATGAGTACTTGGGGAATCCTCAGTATGCAGATCACTGACCTGATAAACTGTAACAGCTCCATGGGAGTTGTTATGGTCTGTCGCATCAATGAGTATTTAGGGACTCTTTAATATGAGGATTATTAGGACAGTAAAAATGTCTGCAGCGCATTGTGTCAGTGCAGCTGTTCCACATGAGTGTCAAGATATTACACAGCCTTATACAATGTTGTGGAAAAGTAGTTGACTAAGCTTATGTACTACATGATTTTACATTAAACAAGTGGTCTTTTTAATGTTTTCCCAAAATAAGAAATTCAGGCACTAATCCTCATACTGAACTCATTGAGTTTTGAGATTGCATTTATAAAAATAGACAATTTTCAATTACACATAGAGTGAACAAATAATTCCCAGGCTGAATTTTGTGCTGATTCCTTCCCTACGGTTTTTTCTGTATTTTAGGAGGTAAAGAACAAAAGTAATAGAGCTTCTCCCATCTAGAAATGTCTATCCAAGGAATGGGCCAGGAATAAATTATCACACAAATAATCCAATTTTTGGAGGAGTTTTCTAAGATAAAGCAAATTTTCTACCTAACATGATCAGATACGTATATGAAGTTGGATTCTTTATATTGATCTCAGAAAGATCAGAGATTTGGGTTAAATTCTGACGATTTTTTTTCTTTGAATTTTCTTCTATAAATGAAAAGAGATTACTGACTTCCTTAAAATAAGGTTCTGATCATATGGGCATGAGTAAAAATGGTGTTAGATAGAACTTCATAAGCTGGTATTGAAATGCAAAATTTGAAGAGTTTGAAGTAATGTGAGACGTTATATAAGAAAATACTTGTGATATTCAAAAAAGTCTTGCTTTATCATCCGTGCAGCTTCATCCAGTAAGATGACCAAACTTTACTTATTTAAAGCATTCTTATGGGCTGTGCTTGCTAGTGGAGTAAAAAATAATTTTCCTTTTTTGGGAGCAGTGTTTCAGAAACTGTTTAAGATTCTGGAATATAGTAAATTTTATATTGCTTATAAATAGTTTGTCTTTTCTTGTTTGACACAAATTCATTTTTGAATGCTGCTCCAAGAAAATTAATTTAATGGGTCAGGCAGGTTCCTTGTCAGGATGTATTCAAGATTTGTATCAGTCCCTATTGTAAATTAAGCAGAAGTTTATCTGCTTCAGTGTTTTAATGTAATATTGTTAACTTTAGTTACAATTTTTCTATGCATAGAAATATAAAATAAGGTGAGGTAGATGCCAAAGCTGCAAGTATGTAATGAATATTATTAAAGTAAAATGTAGGTCCAAACTCCTTCATTTTTAGTTACTGCAAATTTTGCCTGTATTTTTTTCTCCAGATAATTAATATGAGAAAATGCCTAGTAATGAAATTAAGGGGAAAAAAATTAAATTGTGTTACTTTCATGTGTACTTACATCTGAAGGGATGTTATATAGATGAAGCATGAAATTGCAAGGTTTGATGTCAGAATTTTAAACATGATTTTTCCATTTGTCAAAACCTAAAATAAAAATGCAGTTTTCAAGTACATGCCCTAAAACTGCTGAAAAGCTGTCTGGTTTGTAGTGGTCCCTTTACTACTCCATATCTGTCACAGGGGAAAGTGTGGAAACACGAGGAGTACACATTCGTGCTCGTACTATTAGAAGAAATCTACTCTAAACATCTTCAGGGAGTCTGTAAATCTTTCCCCAGTGTTCAAAACACATTTTAAGCTTAATGTTTTAAGTGAATGAGAGAGAGAAATAATGTGCCTTACTTAAAATACTTCTAAAACCAAAATCTGATTCCATCTCTTCTCATGTTTTGTACAGTCATCCAGAATAGTTCAATCTATTTTCCGGTCAAATTTAGCACTGAAGTAATAATGACACTGCAGGTTTAGTTTTATCACTGGCAACAGTGGCTGGATTTGTGAGCTGTTTTACCAGTTCACTAATAAATTAAATTGAATTTTGCCCTGTCTGAATTCAGACTTGAAGATGAAAGCATAGTGGTAGCATTTGAAGCACTGAATGCTAATTTCGGTCTCTTAAACTGAGGGAGGCTGTGAAAAGCAAAGACTTATTAAGAGGAGTTGTCAGCATAAGTTTACACCTTGGATACACACTGAGGTTGTCAAGGTTTCTGAAATTACATTTCTTATTTGAAAAAAATAGTCCATTATATCTAGCACTGGTACTCTTAGAAAAATAACATATAATGGTAACTGTATGCCAAATAAAAAAAAAAAATGGATGGCAAGAAAAATAAAATATTAATAAAATGTACACATTACTGTGACTACTAGAATTATATTAAATGATCACACTAAGTAAATTACCAGGATTAAAAAAAGAAAAATAAACAATACGGAGGTGGTGTCACATCGTATTGCTTTCACGGGTGATTGTCAATCTGTGTGTTCTCTACCCGTGTTCTGAAGAAGCACGTAGGGAAGAAGCTGTTGAGAAATTTTGAATGATGGCTTTCATGATCCAGTCAATAACTGGGAAAAGAATAGGTGTGTTAAGCCAACTATACACTTTTATAATATATATGTTTCATATATACATATACATGTATTAAGAAAGTGGGAAAAGTCTTGTAAAACTTATTGTGATATTGCAGAGGGAAAAGGTGAATAAGCATACATTCAACTTAGTGGAATAGAAAGCCTAGACTTTCTGTGTTTTGGTACTTTGATATCTTTTAAAAATATTTAAGAAGCAGTTTTGTTTATATTTTGAATTATTTCACTTCAGTAATTTGGGCATTAGTTTCACTGTTCTGGCAAAAACCAAACATGTATATTCAAAGTTTCAAAGTTCGTTCTGTGAAGATCTGTTGCAAAATTTGAAGCAATAGTTAAGAAAACACGTTCATATGTGGCATATAGATGATAATAAATTATTTTATATGTGATTATCCATTAATCATACTGACTCTATAAATGTGGTACAAAAGATTTTTATATTTTTACTCAGAACATTTTATAATCACAATACAGAGTAACACCAGATGTATGAAGTCATTATTTTTAACAGCACCGAAAACACTGAATGTTTCAAGATATATGTTATTTATGTCAATATTATACCACATATGAATAATTCATTACTAAAGTACTGCTATTATTTATGAATAAATTGTCATCTGCAGTATCTTACCTGATATTCCATAATCCTACAAATACTGACACCAATGAGCAATCGTTTACATGTCACTAACTCAGCAGGACTGTCCTCATGTTAAAGAATAGCAGTTCTAATTTAGAAAGCTTTTGGAGGATAATCAACAATTTCTTCAGGTCTGAATTCAGGATATTTAGAGTAAAAGTAGCATCAGCTGGTTATATCTGCCAGGTGCCAATGATTTTGCCATTTTACCTGAGAAACTAGCAAGAAAAAAGACGTTTTCCAGCACTGGAGATGTTAAAATAGCTTATTGACATTTGTGATGCCTTCTATTTTAATTTTCAGTCTTTGAGATGTTAGAGTTCTTTAGGGATTTGTCAAAATATTAGAGATAAATTCTAATAAGAAGATAAATGATCAAATTTTTACTGTGATTTTAAAAGGTACCAAGTAGTCAAGCGGAAGTGTCTTATGGCATGAGGATTATAGAAATGCCTACTTATTTGACAATAATATAATTTGCTCATTCATTGGTAGCAGTTACAGTCAGGTTGCTTTCTGGTAAAATCAGGTTCTAAACAAGCAAAAACTGCCTTATCTTTATATTCCCTCTCCTAAGATTTATCAACTTTGTCTTTCTACTGACTCCAGCCAGTCCTCAAGACCCAAAGGAATAAACAGTGATGGGTAATAGTCAGCTTAACTAGAGCTGCATAGCCAAGGACCAAGGACTTTGCATACCTAGGTACAGTGCACAGTACGATTGCCTTAGCAAATAATGCTGAGAGTGTTGTGTCAATTGATGCTGTTAGATGGCCATTCCCTGTCATAGAATCATTATCTAACTTACAGGTAACCAGGCCATGACTAGGTATTGATAAGGCAGAGGTATCCTGGCCACCTGCCATGGAAAATGCTATTTTGGCTGCTGCTGAACAAGTCCAGCAGGATTGCATAGGTGAATATAGCCAGTTTTTAAAGAGAGTACTGGTAGCTTTGCTCAGGGTTGAACTGACAGTATTTTCTGGTTTAAGTGAATTTTCTCTGTAAATGTAATCACTTTGCTTACTTTTGTGTTGGACTTTTAATTAGCCTGTCCCCAGAATCTGAACCATGTGAGAGACTGTCCTAGTACTCACAGAGGCTGAGATTTATGCCTGTCTACACATTCATGATGCAGTGGCTGTTATGCCATGTGGTCTCATGTAAATGCAGAGCTGCAATCTGGAGTTGCAACTCCATGTATTGTTATAATCATACCCTCACTTTCCTTACTTTTCCTTTAACCCAAGTAATGATCTTCTGCCAAAACCTAGCCACACAAAGTTTCTCAGGTTTTAATGTGAAATATTTGTTCACGTTTTCAGGCAATTGAGAGAAATTAAAAGGTTAGGGTTACTACATTATGCCACATGGCATGAAGTGACAACAGAATTTGTACGTGCTGTTAGGACTAAGGGTAAAATCTCTCTAGACAACATTTGTGTAGGCTATCATAGAGTGAAGTATGATAGATAACACACCTTGATGAAAAAAACATTATAGGTAATTAATCTTTTCTCTGTTTGCCAAACATTGTGCAACGTAGCTTTTAAAAACATTGAGAGATGTTTCTACTGAGAAATGAAAACTGTTAAACAGATTGAGCTAACTGACAAATTTGTCATGCTCACACAGATACTTGAAACATAAGCTATTCTGTATAACAGCAAAACTACCATTTATGCAAATAAGGTGAAACAGCCTTCACATGAGTTGAAGTTGCAGATCAGAGGTCTTGGAGTCATTTGTGATTTTGTCTATATGAAAGCCATAACTTCAGAAATGAAGTCCAAATATGAACTTATTAATTCACCTCTGTACTTCACTATCAAGTGCTGCTGTAGTAAAGCAATATGACAAAATATCTAAACAATGTATTTCAAGATGCCTTCATTTCTGTTTATGTATGTGCAAAAATATAATTGTGTAATGTGTAATAAGGATTTTAATAAATGCTTGAAAATGGATTTCTTAATATGCTCATTATGTTTCTGAGCCTGCTAATTCCTTAAGGAAATGAAGAAAAAATAATGAAATTATGTTACACAGGTACTTAATTTTTTTTATCTCTGATACTACTCTGGTAATTAATGTCTAGTTTATGCAAACTAGACGATATCTCTTACTGGACACATTACTGTCAAGAAAATATTACTTGCCTTAATTATCAGTAATGAAGCAGGGATAAGCTGCTCACTTAGATATAATATATCTAATGACCTTTTCAGCTAGAGGTTGTGATGAAAGGTATCAGTTTCACAAATTATGCCTCATTCAATTTCTGGCCTTTGTCTAGATTAATGTTTTGAGGATGAGTTTTAAAGTCGGACATAAATTGTGTTTAGCGTTTAAAATTGATTTAGTGTCTTGCTTTTAGTACATCATTTTCTCTCTTATAAATTACACCAAGCCTCATTTTTATCTTCATGTTTTATTATGAAAGTCAATAGTTAAGTCTAGTCTTGTCTTATTGACTAGTGCTGTGTATTTTGACAGTAGTAACTGGCAGAGGAAAGCTTAAATAAGCATTTTATTATGAAGGTGTATAATGATTTTTTAAAAGCTTGTCTTCCATTATGTTTCTTTTTAAAAACCTTTTGATTTAAGTTTTTCTTCACTAATTGTTAACATATAAACCAATTTAAAAACATAATCTTTCCTGTTATTTTAGCTGACATCATTAAAACTGAAATGGGTAAAGTTAAACACTTTCTACTTTTTCTTAAATCTGTGCTCTACAATATGATCAATTCCAAAGTGTCTGATTAATTGTATAGCTGTGATAGTTTTTGTGTCCAGTGAATATGTACAGGAAGTGTTTTTTCATGTCCTTAATGACCCAGGTCCAAATGGGCTTCCACTGATGTAGTCTGATGAGCCATTTGAGTCCATGACCTAGATGTGATTCAGATTTTTTTTTTGGCTGATTCAGAAGTGATATCAAGAATGAATGTAACAGTCACTCTGAAGTGTGAAAGAATGCAGTGATATTTAGTAAATTTTTAAAATCCAATGTACATCAGTACCTTTTAAAAAGTAAGTTCTACTTTGTTCTCCTCTTGTGACTAACTCTGTAAGAATTCAGTCATATTGTGGTTCTTCTACATCCAGCACACCTGGTTTCAGGCATTTGGATGTAATTTAGAGAAAAGTCTGAAATAAAGGATGGGTTATATGTGCAGTGGCATATGAAAGGAAGATGTAGCAGGGTCATTCATCAGCTCGACATGCTACATATTTACCATTTAGAATTGTGGCTGATCTGCACATAATAAGCAATATGTCCATGGATCAATTTAAGCAGTAAGCATCAACTTTCATTCCTAGAGCCAGCATTTTAATTGGTTCCAGCATGGTCTGTTGAACTCTTGTAAATAGCTAAACCCACTCTTGCTGTTAGGCTGGGTGTTCCTCAGGTCACAGCTCAGGTTTGAAACCAATCTTCAGTCTTCAGACATACAGAAGTGGAGGTGACAGACTCTTCAAAGACTTCGGATTTTTAATGCCCTTGGAGCAGTTAAACTTCCAGCCTGTGTCTGTGTTGAACAGGATGTTCAGACAACTACTTCTTACCTTCCTTATAGCAAAACTCTCACACCATCTTCTTCTCAGCCTGTCTGTGTCCTGAATACCATGAGGGAGTCAGAAAACATTGGCTTTTATCAGAACTCTCTTCAGTTTGACTTGACAGAAATAAACCTATCAATAAGAGAGGTGATTGCTCGGATACACAGTATGATTTTGAGCAAAATTAATCCCACGGATCTCAGACTAAACTGAGAGGAGGGAGGACAAAGCAAATTGTTCTTTAGAAAGCCTGGAAGATATTAAATTAATTGGTGTAGCAGGAATTAATCAGCTGATCCTGATTCTACTTGCGTCAACCAAAGAAAAGATTAAGGCCTGATGCAGAAGGAAGCAGCCCTGTTCTTGCCACAAAGGCATTTTTTAAGATGGCTCATTCCCTAGCCTGGACTGTGTGAAATCTCCTGCCATTTAGTTGAGATTCTGCTGCTCTTTTGTGTAGAGAAAAGAAATATTTCCCCATTTCATAGTGTTGGTTCTAGAGTTTTGACAAACTGTTTGCCATCCTTTTCACAAGAAAGATGGAATATAAGTGTTCAGGTGTTCAGTCGAGAAACACTCTTTTTCCTTGTCGTAATAGTGTAATGTAAATGTGCCTGCTTTTAGAGGTTGCATTTTTTAAATGTATTTTTTAAATTTTAAATGGTCACTTCTTTGGGGTTTTTTTACCATTTTAATATGTCTCAGCACAACAAATTGTGTTTGATTTACACTTTGAACAGTTTGATACAGTCTTATGTTAGACACAACCAGGATATAAGATATACAGAAAAAAAATCACTTTATTAGAAATACCACCCTTTAGACCATGACATGTCTTGAATTGAGCTTAAGTAATTAAACAGTAAGTGGGACCTTAACAGTATGTTTATTAGGAAGACAGCAGCAGTAAATGTAAATTAAATTATATTCTTCTCTGTTAAACACTGTTTTATTGTGTTAACAAACAATAAAGAGAGGAATTAAACTAAAGTGTAGCTACAACAAACTTAAGTGTGACCAATGGTGTGACAAAATAAATTTAAATCATTCATATGAATTAAGAGAGCACTTAAATATATTCAAAACCAAAGCCAATTTTTAGAAGACTGTACACAGAGTGGGAAGAGGCAGAGATAAGCAAAAAAAAAAAAACCCAAAAAAAAACCCCAAACTTACCAAGTGGGGAAATTGAAAAATTGTTGGGAGACATTGGGTAAGCTAAAAAGAAAAAAAAAAACATTTAAAAAGCAGTAACTTAATTAAGTAGTTATATACTTAGTGTGATAGTGTGGAAATATCAAATATAACAAATCCTGTAAATAAGGTCAATAAGTAAACAAAACATCTGTAACAATATAGTTAAGCCTTCACTAATACCTACTTCATTCAACTGTTTTTCAACTTCTTACATCAACTGCTGTGCATTTTTTCCTCTTTCTCATGTCTTCTTACACTGTATCACTGCCAAAATACAAAAGCTATTTGAGAAACTTGGTGATCATAATTTAAGGTATGTGGCATGAACATTCACTGGTGAGGGAGTCAATTTCCTGATACGTTTGTGGTTCTATGAACTCTTACATGTGTAATTTCTCTCCCAATCTGTACAGAGGATTCGTATTATTAGTTTTGGGGTTGATTTTTTTTTTCAGATAAATAAACAGTTTGCATTTTATATATTCAGTTCCTTGTACAAGGGTTTCAGTAGAATATGGCATTAATTGGCTTGAACCAGTGCTTGAAAGCATTCTGATCCCTGCTACAAACTGAAGCCTAAGTCATTGATCACCAATTGGATTTACAAACCAACTCCATTAGACTGGACTCTGAATCATTCCCTGAAAAATCCCTGCAAAACATTTTCCATTTGAGTCTTTGGTTAACTGAACAACAAATCTTTCCCACTGATCAGTCCTCTATCTCTGGTACAATTTATACATCTCTTGCTCATAATGCCTCTGATTAAAAAGTCAAAATATATAGACATGGTAAGGGAGTATTCATACTATAATATTTCCTTCAGCATGAATTGCAGAATATTCTTACAGCTGTAGCTGAAAGTCTTGCAGGGAAATGTCTCTTGGACCTTTCTCGAGATTAACTTGTCTGCCACTTGGGGCTCTTTTCTTGGTGCAAACGTAAGCTTCCTGGAACACTTTCTGCACTTGAGTCCTGATTCCCATGCGAGCTACAAAAGACAACTGCAGACAAGACCAGAGAAACACTTGAAAGTGTTCCCTGTGTTAAAACCTTGAAGGAGACAATGCTGCCCTTGTAGTTGGGTGGGGAGACTCTTTTGTCCACTTCAGTTCCAGCATAGTATCTGGAGTGCAGGTTAAATAGCTGACACCAATAACTAAAGTAGATATTCTCAACAAAACCTGACCTTAAGGTAGAAGTCAGAGTAGTTCACTCTTAGCTGGTCTCAATCTATGCTGTTGCTTGTGCACCCAGAATTAACCACAGAATTCCTGCTGATGTTAAAGTTAAGTGTAAATCTAGATTAATCCCAAATCTAATCCCATGTTCAAACTGTTGCACATTACATACATTCTGCTTTTATAATACCAACCTAAGACCTAGATCTATAATCTTACTCCAGAAAAATGTATGTGCAACGTTATTGGACCATTTAGTAGTCCATAGAATAAAATTATCTCGCTCTGAAGATATTTCCATTCTAAACACACATAGAGCTACGGGAGAGACATCTTACAAATGTGGAGACACAAAATAGTAGCAAGACATATTTTTTACAGCATTAGTTTTTGCAGAGATGGAAACTAAACCAGGAACTTCTCAGGCCAGGTCCAGTTTCTTCATAGGAAAAAAGAAAAAAATCTTTTCTTCCTACTGCACTCTTGCATACATAAAGTTCCCCAACAGCAGTTGTATAGTGACAGCAAAACTCTTGAAATTCTGCAAAAGCCACAAAAAGTACATTTAGACTGAACTAATAAGTTGTGATTTCATATATCTAAAAATGCCTTTAAAAGCAGCTGTGTATTACTTGGTGGGACTCATGCTTTAGAACTAGCATCTAAAACATTTAAGTTTGGCCTCAGTTAGAAGTGTATTTACACATGAGCTGCAAAATGATCCTTTTTCATTGATTTTTCCTTATGTAATGTACAAACAACATGGAAATATCTGTGGAATGGTTTTAAGTAAAAAAATCTCAAGTACATTTTTTCCCCCACTATTATCCTGTACTAGTTGAAGCCTAAAATGAAAGTGTGTTTCATTGGTGCCATATTAATGATACCTTTATGACTACATATACTTAAAAATGTAAGTTAGAAAGGGTTTTGGTTAAATATTTTAAATAAGTCTTTATAATATTGTTCGAGCAATGTCAAATACAATTTTTATTTTAAAAGATTTTGTTGGAATTTAGTCTTTGAAAATATTAATAACAGCTTACAGCAGGTAGGCTATAAAATAACACTGTATGCTGTCTATTTAGTTTCTGGTTGAAAAAGCACAGCAGTACTTTAGTTCATTACCTTTGAAAAAAACAGTAACAAGATAATACAGCTGCCTCTGATTAAGATGTAAATTCTTTCTAATTAGAATGTAAATTCTTACATTTAAATGAAGACATCAATTGTCAGGATGCCATATGATATCTTATTCCACCTTGCCTGAATGAAGCCCTCACTGTTCATCTATGGCACTAAAATAGTTTTGCAATCCCTTTGTTCTCTGATTCTTGTAATATTCTCTCTTCATGTTCCCTTTACACATTGCTTTTGTTTGTTTTCCCCCTGCATCTGATATTGTTGTGTCTTGGGATTTTGCAGAAATTTGGAATGAAAATTGAGTTCAGTCAGTGCCAGTATTTGCTTGTGCCTCAATTACTTCTGCTGAATTTTCCTCAATGCAAATCAGGCAGGTTGCATAAAGTGGTGCATGTATTTGAAATAATTAATTTTCCGTAAAATGATGGATCAAGTCCAATCAACCTTCATGAAATCTAAATAAAAGAATAGAGAATTAGAAATTAATTAACATTTTGTGTTGCTGATACTTTATTATGCAGACTAAACTATAAATAATAAGTTTTATTTTTGAGCATAACTTTTTATTATGAACTGTTGATGATAACCTTTGACATAATTATCTTGTTAAAATATATCAGTATAAGTATACTAACTTTAATGTCATGGAAGGCATTGTAAATTAATAACATTTTAAAGCAGAAAATTAAAAGATACAGAGTTTAAGAATTGGCCCATTAATTATTTTTGCACGTAAAACTCTTCTGCAGAGTTAAGGCAATATGTGTCTACCAGCAGATTTTAACATGTCTAATTTCATTGTTTCATTAAACCAGGCCACAATGCTTAGTCTTGTTGGAGAGAACATATCCTTGGATTTATAAATTTTTTTTTGTTGGAAGCCTAGTTTTAGCCAAATACCTCTGTAGGAAAAGTTTACCTTCTTCTTACAAACACATGCCTTGTATTGGTACTCCAGATCCTTCTTTTCCCCACTGATGAGCTGTATTAATTTTTAGCGTGTACTTTTTATGGAGCATTTCACACCAATAGGATTCTCTGCATTTCAGACTTGTTCTCAAGTAGTGACACTGGCTTTAGTAAAATTGCACAAATCTTAATATAAATGTCAAAAGATACTTGGATCTAACATAATGAGATATGGATGCATTGCATAAATTTTGTTCGTAATGGCTTTATGTACAGAAAGGTATAATTACAACCTAATTGTTAGTAGCAATAACAGTTTATCTGATGATTCCAGTTCAACTTGTATAACTGTATCACAGATTTACTTAAGATATTAAATCTAAGGATCAGGTAAAATTGAGTGCAGTTTTAAAAAGTTAAAAAACATTCTCATAACAATAGTTAACGCTGGTGTTAGCATCATTTATAGTTTAACAGTGCTTGCCATAAAATCTTCTACCAAGAGTATTTTTCCAACTGAGTTGTAGCAGATGTCGCTTTATTAACAAAGAATGTGCATGTTTTTTAGGAGAGTGTCATAAAAAAGACTTTAATATTGGATATTTTTAAATTGTCACAAGCAGAAAGGCTCAGTGCATTAGAAAACATGTCACTTACTGAACACGAATATGTTATCTGCTTTTCTCCTTTTATCCATTAATGCAAAATGTTTTCATATAAGTCCTATTATAATACACCTCTAACAATCTTATCAAAACAGGAAGTTAAGTACAGCCTTCCAAAACTTTTTTACTCAGTTAGGAACTATGAAAAAAATTATTACTTCAAATTATAAGTTCAAATATACCATTTCCACCCTCGAGAGCTGCATAGTAAGCACAAAAAAGCTATTCCTGTGAAACCTCCAGTCATATAAATAGTTGATAAGTTTTCACACAAGTAGCCTTGCATCAGTGAGGAACTGAACTGTGCATTAAATTATTTGTAGGATGAGGCGTTATTATTTACACACATAACTTGCAAGTCACAGGAATTAGGTTGTGTTATACATAATATTAGATGGTCAAGTATTCTCAAGTACAGTATTAATAAATTTAAGTGTCTCAAGTGATTCTGACAGTTTCAGCAAAAGAGATATTAAAAAAAGGAGTTTGTAAGTAACATCAGGAGAGGCTGTATAATGTATTGTCCAATGTCAATCTCATTTCCTGGCATTCAAAAGAAAATTTGTGAAATAAGGAACTATTTTATATGGAGAACTTACTCTGCAGTTCTAAAGTACTTTGTCATCCTCATGTGTAGAAGAAAATTGCAATAAATATGAACCTCTACTGTTATGAAGCTCTTTTTTTATATACTCCTTTAAAAAAACATTTACTTATACTAAAAACTAATGCATTTTGTTAAAGGGAAGAACATGCCATGATCTTGAAGAAACTCAGTTATTTTAGTTGTGTCTAATAAACACCAGCAAAGTATTAAGAAATAACACTGTATTCACTGTGTCACGGAGAAAAGAGATACATTATTCTATCTATTAGCATGATTATATTTCAGTGTGTGTGTATGTGTGGTGCTGAGGGACATACTTTAGTGGTGAACTTGGCAGTGCTGGGCTAATGGTCGGACTCAATGGTCTTAAAGATCACTTCCACCCTAAACAATTCAATGTTTTTATCTATATATATAGTCTAGGATGCTCTGGATGCTATATTAATATTTATACTATTCCAAACTATTTCCAAATGGATTAGTATCATGTTTCATAATATAGTTAATAATTCTCTTAGGGGGTAGAGAGGAAATAACTCCCATCAGTTTGGCCTAGATATTGAAAGTGGTAGGAAGTAAGATACTTCCATCCAGTTAGACTAACATGCAAGAAGTATGATATAGATAATACCCTAATAAAAATAAATCTATGTACTCAAACATTTTCCTATGTAAAATGAGTGGAAAGACTAGAAAGTGAGCAGATTCTAGTCTTTGAGGGGATTTGTTAGAGAAATAATAAACTGCATCATTTACAAATTTTTTCCCTCTGTTGCTTTCTTTCCTCAAAGTATCCTGTTGTGTATCTGTGAAATTAAGAATTTTATAAATCATCCTCACACCTTATTAAAAAAAATATTATCTGAAGTATTTTTCTGAATGAGAGCAGACAGTAAAACCCATGTCCAATAAACAATCAAATTATTCACTTTCAGCTTTTCTTTAACCACTGATCTGTACTCAGCCCCCTAACGCTTTTTGTTTTGAATACACAAAGGTGGTGGTTGTATACTTCCTGTTCTGCAACACTGATTTGTCTCTTCCTCCTTAAATTTATATTTGGTGTCCTTACTGTCTTTTGCTTCATTCTGTATTTCACACAGATACTGTTTTTCTCTAGAAAAAAAAATAATTATCTCCCATTCACAGTTCATTCTATTCATCAGTCTGACCAATTTGACAATTTCTCATTCATCTTAGACATTGTAAATTGTATCTCTAGAGCTTTCTTTGCAGTCCAGGTCTCTGTTGGTCTGGGATTCCTTTCACACAACTCTTCTGTTTCCTGAGAGAGTCTACTGCCGTTATCAACAGGACTGCTTGAAGTGTGAGCTTAATAAGTTTGTGGAAGTAATCTTATTTATATCCTGCCATTAACTAATTTAGTTTTCACCTTCACTAAATTCTAGAATTGATCTACCTTTTGTGGCTAGCCTATAGTCTCTATTTTTGTATGCTGATATGTTAAATTTTCTGATGAATCGGATCTCAGCTGTAATTACAGTCTTCACTGAATACCTCAGTAGGATGTGTCAGAGAGAAGGTGAATTACGTTCTGAATCATACCAGGCTTGTATCTCTCACTCTCTAATAGTGTCTCTCACAGACATACCTTTCTTAGCTGTGCCAGAGATTTTCATCACTTATTCTCTTGTCTTGCTTTGGACATTTCCTCTTCGTGTGATATTTTTAACTATTCCTAACATTGGGAGAGTGTTGCTCTGTAACAGTAGCTGTGTAGATAAGTTTAATATGGTTTCCCCTGACAAAGGAAAGTAGCTTTTCTTTCCCATCATGTCTTTTTTTAATTCTAATTCTAATTTATGTTTTAGTGTATTACATTAGTAGGGCCATGTTGAGGGCTCTGTTCCAAAGGCAAAGGTACCTTTCACATGACTCATCACCATTGAGGACAACTTCTTCACATTTCAGTGTTGTCTATATTAGCCCTGATGTATTGCTACAGAAGTCCAGCAAGCTATTTTCCATTTTAGATGTAAATCAAATTAGATTTGGTTTGCCTCCTGGTGTTAGTTTGCTACTCCTGAAATTGGTAAGAGAACTATGTAGTGCAGAAGTGTCATTGCAGTCCATTTTGAGAACACAAGCTAAATTTTGGGTTGAATGTCAGCCTATCTACAGATAATTTCACCAGGTCGAGAGGGGTGTTCTGAACTTTGAAATATTTAAACACTCCATGAAAGAGTTTTACTTGCCTACACCAGGTAACTGTGAGGAAAACTGCCGGTTTATTGTACTAATCATTTGTCTCTCTGGTTGGTGAGGAAACAAAGACATTCTGCCATACTAATGGAGAAACATCTGCCCTTCAAAAGAGAGAAATCTGATTAAATAAAAGACAATAACTTATATTGTCAGTATGAAAACGAGTGTGGAATAATTAGCGGGAAATTATAGGTCAGGTATAGGGCTTCTGTGACATTTTTGGTCCCTTTTATTAATCCTGCCAGTTTTTGCTAAAATGTAAGCATAAATAAGAACTTCTGCTTAATTTCTCTGTATTAACTAGACCTGCCAAAGATATTTGAAAGATACAAAACTAAACAATTAAAAAATTCACTTGCTATGGGCTTTGTAGCAGGATACCCATTGCAAAATGAAGTAATACCTCTTCTTCCTCTACAGCCACAAGATGAAAAGCTTTTCCCTCACATAGTGTATTATGCAAGACAAAATGAATTACATGAACGGTTATGATAATTGTGTTATTCACTTTACTGAGAAGTGGAGAGGTGATGGAATGAGAAACAAATATTTTGAATAGATGTTTTCATAGAGTAAATGAAAGCAGTGCTGAGTGTATGAATAAGTCATGGTAAAAACAGTCCTGACACTTATTTTGGACATATATAGCATTATTTTGCCTAACATGAACATTAGGTATGGGGTTTGCATATATTATGCCCTAAATATCTCATCAAAAAGCCTTCTTCTGAATAAACTTATTTAAATTACAGAAACAAGGACCTAGTGTATTTTGAAATATGCTTTTTAAAGTATGCAGAGTAGAAGTGACATTGAAACACTTTCCATGTGTCTTTTAATTTCATATGCTTTATTAATTTTTAAAAGTTGAGAGATTACTTCAAAATTCTGTATAGTAATGTTCAGTATTAAGAGTAAAATAGGCAGAGGCTTTGCTTTTTACTTTTTTGGTGTTTTTTCACTCATCTTAAAAGAGTGTAAAAAAAAGGGGGGGGGGGACCAAGTTCTGTAATCTTACATAGAAGAAAAGCATCCTTTTTATCTTTTTTACTGGTTCAGAGATCAGTCAAAAGAGAATAGGATTACTGAAATATCTTTTCTACAATCACCTGTTATAAACTCAGCTAAGTATTACCAGCTACCCCTATCCGTGTGCATGCTAGGAAGATACTTAATTGCCCAACAGCACGTTGCGTCCCTTTGTATGTAAGACACAGTGTATGTGTATACTGCTGAAGGAGATTAGAGACTGTTAATTATATATTCAAAATAAAATTAAGATTTCTTTCAAATAAATGTTTTGTGTTTTTGGTCCTGGGTGAGTGTTAACACAAACAGAGATGATCATGCAGATACACAATGTCAGATTTTAGAAGTTGACAGCTCGTGCATGTAAGAGTTATGATGTCATATATTAGTCTTTATGAAACTCTGGTTTTGATGACCCACCTGTATGTGCTGAATTATTGATTTGTAATAATTTTGCTGTTCCGCAATAAATTGCTACCATAGAAATCTCATAGTACTGTGGAACAGCATCCTCACAGATTTAAGCCAACAACATGTATTCACTTACAAATCAATGAAGATAATTTAATTAGAAGTAAAAATCTGCAAAGTTCATCCATTTTTTTTTAATTCACTTAGAGGTTGTCTTTACTGACTATTGCAGTACTAAAATTATGTGGCCTTAATTTATAAGTTCTGCACTGTAGTTGTCTTTGTTCTTAGTATTTATTTAACATAGAGAAGGCATTACTGATTGTCCAGAAATCCAGCTGTGAGCATCCCACTTTGCAGAAAAAGGGAGCTGCCATTTTTGGAATTGAGCAACTGTAATGTGAAAAGTGCTAAAAGGGATGTTTTTAGCATATTGCTTAAATATTGTTTCCTCACCTTCCCCCATGCATTAAATTTCAGTTGTCAGCTTACTACCTATTTGTGGATGTCTGTTAAAGTAAGAATTAAAGTCAGTGATTGTTCTTGAAAATGAAGCTTTTTCCATTTATAGAAGCTATTTTTTCTTTAAAAATTGAGACTGGTGGTGGCAGACACCTTAGACACAGCCACCTGAGCCTTAATGCTGATCCAGAATATTTTCCATAATGCCACAGACACTCTCCATGAATCTATATTTTGTCTGCTTGTTGTTTGCTTGACTATTTTGAGATCAGCATCTAATATGAAATGTATGATACTTTTTGAAGAGAAACTTTCACTGTGTTTTGGAACAGACCCTAAGAGGAGGAGGTGGGATATTTTGAAACAATTTTCTTGAAGTGATTTGCATCTATAAATTGTACCCAATTTTTAAAGAGTTCAGCTGCCATTTGTACAGACCTAAAGGACCTGTCTGTATTTACAAGTACGTGGTAAGTCTTAAAAGCAATGAAATCTGATGACTACTTCATATTACCATTACTTGTATTCAATAATGTTCATCTATGAGTGTTAGTTCATTCTAACAGATCCTGATTAACAGTTGAATTTAAAATTTTTACGTAATTTACACTATGGGCAGCCATTGGAGATGCTCTAAATCGTAGAATGATAGAATGTTAGGGGTTGGAAGGGACCCCTAGAGATCGAGTCCAACCCCCCTGCCAAGCAGGATCGCCTAGGGCATGTTTTGAAAGTCTCTAGAAAAGGTGGCTCCACGACCTCTCTGGGCAGCCTGTTCCAGTGCTCCATCACCCTCACAGTAAAGAAGTTGCTTCTCGTGTTGAGATGGAACTATGTTAACCTATACATTCCTGGGTATTTTATGCAAATACACAGTATTTGACAATCCACTACAAAATTGGCTCTTTCTTCTAGGAGCATGTAGGTGTCCCTTTTAATGTAAGATACAGATTATCAAAATAAAGACTGGATATATTATTTTAAAATAGCAAACTCTTCATGACTTTGCCTGGTCTCTAACTTGGAGTCAAATCTTTAAAAAGTGTGTTAACTTCTTTGAATCTGTTGTGGTAAGGAAATAACAAATACAAACTTTTGTCATTCTTGTCTGATTCTTATGCAAGTTACTCTTTTAATAAACTTAAAATCGCAGATATTTCAGAAAAACTATGCTCCTGACTTTTGATATACGCACGTAAAGCAATCTTCTCACTTGCTATGCAAAATGTGACATGAGCAGGCCTTTAGAAGGACAAAGTTACAAAATAATGCTAGTAAAATTAAGTAATCTTTCATTTCCATGGCTGTGATATAGGTGAATGGGTGTCCTCTTGTGCTTCTCATATTTCCTTTTATTTATGACTTCTGCTGTACATTTGTCATTGCTCACAGATTATTCGTACCAAACCTACATAGGTGGTCTTTCTCACACATCTGATATTAAATACCTCTATTTTTATTCTATTAAAATAAAGTCAGCAGGAAAACGTTCAGTGGTTACTAAACTGGCAGTGCCAAAATAATTGTGATCTTGCCAACACGTGATAATTTTCTACGAGCACTCCATTGTAATGCAAATAATGAAAATATTTTTTAAATTACCATAATAGAAGGTGAAGGAAAAATGGCAAATTTTGGCATTTATGCCATATATTCTTTCACGTGTGCACTTGTGCCTATCTTCCAATTAGTTTTTCTTTATGTTCAAGTATTTGTGGGAGAGAATCAAGGGCGCGTCTTCCAGAGGAACAGTAGGTTCAGAGTGGGAGTTATCATGCCCACACATAGTGCCGCTGATCCTACTTCATCCCACTAACTGCTGTATTTTCATTATAAGCTTGGATTCTGTTTCCCTCTTTATTACAAGGATGTTACAGTTCTTTATTCTTCACTGACAGCTGGCAACAGGTAATGCTGGCTGTTATTTTGTTCACTCTAGTCAACCACATTCATAACCATGTTTTGTTTGCTGTATTTTGTTCTTGGTGTGGTTGAATGCCATCCTTGGAAAGATGTGCATTGAGCTAGTATTGAATAAGTGGCTTGCCTTCGGCATTCATGAGTAAATTCTGTAGTTTTTGTTTCAAGCCTTTGACATGTCATCAAGTGTAAATCTATTCTAATGCCAAAATCCCTCTTGATGTCTGATGCCAATCAGTAGCTTTTCATCTTGAAAAAGGTAGTGAATAATTTGCCCTGTGGATATTACACAGATACCATATAAGGCACAAAGCAAAGAGAGGGGAATCCCATACCCATTTTTTAAATTCAAATAATCATGTTCAACCAGTTCCCCTTCCTAAATGCCATTGGTAGTCTGGTACATTTTCTCGCTTTCAAGTGAATATTGAATACTTGTCTAATTTGCATATTTTGGATGTGTAGAAACAATATGCTCTTTCTGCTGCAGTATTTTATTTCATGAGCAGTAGCCAACATGCTGAAATATGTGAATTATATTACATTTGTTATTTTAATAGGAAGCTCAAATCTTTTACTTCCTTCAGCTTCATTAGTGGGGGGTTTATTAATAAAAAATAAAAAAAAAAAAAAAACCCTGTAAAAGCATTTGCTATATAGGAAGTTCAACATTTTCTTTGTGAACACGGTTTGCACCCATGATTTTGAATTTCAATGAACTGTAAGCCCTAACAGTGTTGAATTAAAGGCATAAAACACTGTAGTTCACTGAAGAGCTCAAAAGTATGTAATTTCTTTCCTTAGAAAGGAGGCCTACTGAAAACCTAATGAATGTGTTTATATAGCTGAATGGCACTCATATAGTTGATACTCAGAAGAAAGAAGCAAGTAAAGCTTTGTATTTAACTCCTTTTCAGTCTGAAATATTACAAGATTTTAGGGTGCATGGGGGCTATTGTGATTATTTAATCTGACCTCCTGTGTAATACAGGTCATAGTACTTTGCACAGTAATTCCTGCATCAGGGCAGATAAATTCTTCAGCTGTAGTGAATGTTTTGTACTGAGTTTGATTGGTTTAAGCAGCCACATTATCCTAAATCTCACATTAGTAATATTAGTAATACCAATACTATGAGGATTTTTCCTTATTATTTGTAATAATGTTGAACTTTTCACCCAAAGTTAGTCAAAGCAGCTTGCATGCCTTAACAAACTTTAAGATACCATTATTTTAAAATGACAAGTCATGTATGTTACTTCCAATGTAGTTAATCAGGAATAGAATTTAAACTCATAATCTTTTAGTTTAATTTATAAATCATAAAAACACTCATTAGCTATAAATCATAAAAACACTCATTAGCTGATTCACTAACCAGTGATGATTTTAGGCTGAAAAATCTAATCATAATTACAGTAAGTTAACTTTGTCAGGTTTAAGAATTATTAAAATTATCGTGAACCCCAAACATTTATTTAAAGATATTTGCTACTTCAATGATGGGATTCAAATTCTCATCTTCAAATCTTCAGGCATCCTGCATTACACACTGCTGTGCATGTACAGACTGTCCTCATGCGTAAGAGATCCCAAAGAACATTAACAACTATGTCCATACAAGAAATCATCCATGTATTCTTTAATTGGAGCATTCTGTCAGAAATGAAAGGCGTTAGCTGTCCAAGCCCTCAAAACTAAAAGCTTATCTTGGAAAAATGTAAAAAATATTTTATCCAAATAAAATATGTTAGTATTAAAGTTGGCAGAGATTAATTATTTATCAAGAGTAGGATTTTACTAACTTGGGGTTATAGCAGACCTCTCCCAAAATGGATCCTCTAATACCCCATGGCAGTTGAACTCTAAATCCTGTATCTCATCTACAAGATCCAGTGGTAGGACAGATAATCCAACACCTAATCACTATAAAGTAGCCAAATAATATTCCATTTTTCATTCAGTTTTCTTTCCTGTGGTAAATTGGTCACGTGCTTTCAGTTAACGTCAAGATATCGTCAGTGTTTTTTACAGTTTTGTAAAAAACTAGACAACTAGACAACCTAAGATGGATTTAGCAATGGGGCAATGACTATAGCATTAATGAAGAATACTGTGATAGGGATGTGATATATAACACTGTGATAGTAGGGATGAATGAGCCATAGGGACCCCTAAGTACACGAATACAGCAAGCAGATGTTCTTTGCTCTATCCAGACAGACACCTGGCAGAGAATAAACACGTAACATGCAAGAAAAAAGAAGACATTGACACCACCAAATGTCATATTAATGCCATTATTAATGTTCTGTTAGGTTTATTTGGATGGATAGCAACTTAAACGATAAGCTAAATTAAGACAAAATTAAGAAAAAAGAATTGAACACAAGATGAAGGCAGTAGAGCCAACAGGGAAGGTAACATAGGTGTTAAGTGAAAATGAGGTAGAGAGTAAGAAAGGGAGAAGATCAGAGCAAACCGCACAAGGCAGAGAAATACTGGGCAAAGCTATATGAAGGTTTTTCTTATTGTCTGAGCCTCCCTGTTTTAGCTTCTTTTGAATCTCTTCCCACAGTTTTGGGGTCTAGCTGGAACTATCTAAGTCCATATATTATATACAGGAACATCCAGAGGTGATGGTTTTTGCAGTGAAAAGGTAGATTACATACAGCAGAAGCTATGTTAAGAATGAACTATTATATTTCCTTAGGCTGGAAGGTGTTTGTCACTTATTTTACGATGATAGATTAAATTGAAATATATTGATCTTCTAATTCCCAACATCATATAAAATAATTTGATAAAAACCAGTTAAGTAATTACTGGGATTTAAAATACAGATTACTGCTTTCAGTCAGGCTTGGATTCTCAAAAGACCTCACCTTGCATTGCTAAGTAATTGTGGTGAAGCAGCATTCAATGAAACTGAGCATGGACATAATTGGAAATCTGGATGTAAATGTTTTGTTTGGATTCTTTAGTTTTGCCCTGTACCACTGCAGGAAAAGGACATACGCTTTGAAAGCTTGTGGTCTCCAGGAACACAGCTCTGGTGCTAAAAACAATTATAGGGAATGGTTGCTGGGCAATCAGCCATCAGGTAAACTGAGATCCCTTAGCTTTCCTGTTCTTATCTTGATTAATGATTTAGCCAGTCATAAAATACAGTGTATTTATAATTTAGATAGAATATTTAATGTTTTTCAGGGGAAATAAGAAGTGTGTCTCCTCTGTAAAAGCCTTTCTTCTCATTAAAATAGTCTGTAATTAATATTATAAATAAAATCAAATTGGTATAAATCTCTAGTATCTTTTAATGACAAAACCTTTTACATTTGCCATGACAAATAATACAGAAAGTATCAAACTTGACATCATTTTCAGTTCTTTCAGTTGATGCTTTATGAATTATTTTTTGAAAAAGTTACCTACTTAGTTATTTGTTTTCAGCAATTGCAGAGTCTAATCCAACTTTGATTAGCATTCATAGGTGGCTTTCCAGGTACTTGCACAGTACAAAGATCAGGTCAAATGCTACTCAAAAAAACCAAACTGATCACGTTATAGGAAATATTTCTAAACTATCTTTTCTTCTTTGGTTTAGCCACATATTATCTGTCATCTTCTTAACAGCAAAATATCAAGCAGTTTCAGAATGAGCAGAGATACTCTTTCAAAATGAATAGTAATATGCTAAAGTAATACCTTTGATATTCCATTTGAACAAATGTAAAAGGCAAAGTCAAAACTATCGTTACCAAGTTCTATAAATATACTAAAAGATAGAAGAATGGTAACTGCATACATGAGACACAAATTGCCTTCAAAGTGTCCATGTAAATTTTCCCACAAAAATCCAAAAGTGACATTCATTCACAATGTCAGAAGAATATTATTTTTATGCTTTGACTCTACAGGCTTAGCACATGCACTAACTTCTTTATGATTTGTTCTGTCTTAGGGCTATTTTCAGTGTAATCTTTTTATGGGGCTATATTATGTATAAAAATATAGTTTTCTTGACATAGAACATATGTTCAGAGGACCATAAAAATGCTCCTTCTTTTGGGGGCCCAGGACCATTAATAATGTCTAAATTATTAAATGACAAAACATTTTATTTCAAAGTTGAGAAAAGGGTTTCAAAGTTACCTCTTTTTTTAAATTATTATTTCTTCTCAGGCACCAAGAACAAAGTTTAGCTAGTGCTTAGCTTAACTAGCTCTAAGTTTAGCTGGATGCATTCATACATTTGCAAGAATGCTACATCTACATAATGCAAACAGGTACATGTATATGTGTATCTATAGAGAGAGATAGATATATATATATACACTCTTTTTATAACCTTCAGAAAAAAAGATTGCTTTAAATGATTCTTTTATACATTTATGAGTATTTGCTATTTATTTATATACTTAAAGAACGTCAGATGTTTTGCAACCACATTTTATGAGAAGATCTTTTCTTGTGAAATAATTGGAACTGAAGTGGACAATATATGGGAGAAAAATGAGAAAATAGGAAATAACAAAAATCAAGCAGGCAATGATCTCCATATATTTCTTAGTATTTTTTTCCACAGTTAATTACTGTGTTATCACTAGTAAGTTACAAATCCTCAATGATTAATTCATTCCATCCTATATGGAGGATAGATATTTGTTGAATATCTTAAAAATCAACATATTTATTAAGTATATAATAAACTCCAGAACAGGTAGTAGTAGAATTACCTGATAGCTTACAGGCAGGTAGTAAGTAGTAGCATTAAGTTTGAAGGTCAGTAAAGAGCAATTCTTTTTTGTCATGATGTCAAATGATGTTCTGCCTTTGGTTTTCTATTGTATAGCACTGAGGACCAGAAGAAATAAACATTTTAGTATTATAGATGACCCATAATTTCATATAAGGAGTTTTTTTCATTTTACATACATCAATGAAAAATTCTATTACTAATTTAGGAATCAAATTCTTCTTACTGTTTAATGTTTTCAGTTTTCTCCATTATTAACTAAAGCAATTGTCCAAGATTGTTCCAGCGAAGAGGAAAATGTAACGAAGTCAGGATTTTCTCAGTAATCTTGTTTAATTCCTAACAGAATTACACAGTATCTTCTTTAGTTCTGCTTTTCAGAGGAAAAAATAAACTGTGCTGGCTTTATAAGTAAATTTATTTGGTTTGTATCAAAGGAACACTGGAATTCTTTGCTCTTTTAATCTGCTGAGGCACCACATCAGGATCACTCGTATATCTACCTACCTGCTTATACTCAAAAGGGGAGTGTTGTGTAATGATCATTTGATGAATACTTTATTCAGTTAACATGATCTAAGAAACAGTCAGCAAAAGCCCTGCTGAGCTACGTCAGAGTTAAGGATTGTGCACTTACCTTCAAGAAATTGCAGAGAAATAACAGATACTCTTTAGCTTTTAAGTCAAAGCGGTGCAGGTGCAGAACTTGTATCATCCTACTCTAATGATTCTTCTGTTCCCTTTCCTAGAAATAAGACTTGCCCTATCATTTGCTGTTAGGATGCTTTTCCTATCAGCTGGAT
This sequence comes from Todiramphus chloris collaris, assembly GCA_025345505.1. NCBI lineage: Eukaryota > Metazoa > Chordata > Aves > Coraciiformes > Alcedinidae > Todiramphus > Todiramphus chloris. Next base: position 11,112,432 of record JANVCC010000046.1, read on the forward strand.
GAGCTACCTCTCCCTCTGCTAGCTGATTTGGGATGCATGGCCTCAGAGTTCCTACCTTGGTTCCTGCCACAAGCATATGAGTCTCTGTCACTGGAAGAATCTGGCCTCAGTGACACTTTCAGTGGCATCTTGCTCCAAAGATGCTTCCCAGAGCATGCAGTGGATGCAGACAGAAGTACCAGTAGCCTCTCCTTCCATCACTGAGGTTTATGAGAGAGCTGACCACTTATATAAGATCTTGACAACTTATTTCCAGTTTTGTTTGCTAATGTCCAGTATATATTATGTGAATTTAGCAAAAGAAATTTTTAGCAAAAAGGGATGCAGGTTGTGTATTTAAGTGTATTTGTTTGTATATGGAGTTCAGTGTAGTGAGAGTGAGAAATACTTTCAAACAGTTTAAGTTTTATTTTTATAATAACAGTTTATAAACGAAAAGAAAGCATAGCATAAATTAAACTCCTACATATACACTACTGAAATTCTCTGCTTGCAGAGCTTTCATCTAGTGTAAGTATTCTCAAACACATCTTGAAATTCTGCAAATAAAACAACATCCTTTAACAAGAATTAAATTGTAACAGGGAAATAAAACTATTTTAAATAATACCATTCATATCTGTAGTCTTTAGAGAAATGCTGTCTGAAACTGGTTGCTTACACAGAAAGCATTTTCTGCAGCCTGTATTGGCAAAATGCGACAAAATAATTATTTGATTTTATACACAGGCAAGGAAATAATCTGTATCTGTATTTCTTCTGTGTTTTTCAGATTTCCTGTTAGATCTTTTGATTATGTCTATCTTTTTTTTCTCATCTGTTATACTTGAAGTGAACAAAAAGCAAAGGAAATCAAGTCCTTTCGTTGAACATGAACAAGTATTATTGTTCTTGTCTGCTGCCAATCCAAGAAATTAATAACTTCCTTCTACCATTAAAATCACTTTCGAATAATTGCTTGGCAGATATTTATGTGCAGGATGAAGGCCACAAGGTAGCTTTGTGTCATACAGATTAGATGTTTCCTGAAAAAAAGAGGGAAAAAGGCATATAGAAACTTTTGTGAATTTTTTTCCCCCTGTATTTATAAAAACACATATTTCAGTACATACACATAGAAAATATTCCATTGGACAAAATTATTATTTCTTTTTGATTAGCAACAGGGGATGATACAATTTCTGATGCTCAATATTTTATTTTAGAGGGACAAATTAGGCGAGCATTTCATGCACTTAAATAATGTTTATGTCTCCTTTTAATGAGACAGATATCTTAATTTCATTATTCTTGTGTAGTTTCCAATTCCTTTTATTTTTCTGTCTTTCTTGTTAGAACAAAATGAAGAAATAAGTTTATGAAGGAACTTCACTAGTTGATAGACTTCTGTTTCATTTAATTTGCTAGTTTTGGTTTTTTGTGCAGTGGAATAAATCTGTTTTCTCTGTTCAAATTTCTGTGCAAGATTCCTCACAAGAAAAACCTTTACATCTTTCAGTATTATCCTAAGAGCAATTCTTTTTTTCACCTTGAAAGAAAACAAATCAGTAGGAGGCTGGTCCAAAAAACTAGAGCTGTGAGTTCAGCTTCCTAATAAAACCTCTTCAGATTCTCAACTGGTTTCTGTGCCTGATTGCCCTAAAATATAGAACGTTCTTTCTGCTGGTCTCACCTGATGTCAGCAGGTAGATTCTAGATGGGGGGTGGGGGGGAAGTCATGAAACATCCAAAAAACATAAGAAACATTTATCAGTGAGAGAGGCTAATAAACCTCCTCCTGTTACCTGCTAAAGCCGCTATGCCAGTGGCATTCTTCAGCAGTCTTCAGTGAGTGAAGACCTGGACATCAGCTGCTCAGAGTAACTCTGCTTGTATGTAGAAACACTGTTTGCTTTGCATTTCCATTTCATCCCCAAATTAATGTAACATGAAAGAACCATATGAAAAACAAATGATAGTTCATTTCATTCTAGTAGCTTATATTCCACTTGAAAAATACTGATAAGAGTAAGAAAGAAACATCTGGGTGATTGCATGTAAGGAAATAAATACCTCAGGAATAAAGGCTATGTAAAGGGAGCTATTGAAAGATTTGTATCTTACAAAACCTACTAGTGAGGGTGAGGGTAAAAAAGAGTGAAGGATAGTTCAGGAATTTCTATTTCAGTTTCTAAAGTGTATTTTTAGCCATCAGGCTGAAGTACTCCATCCTGTAGATCAGGTTTTTGTCTTGCTTCCAGTTGTTTAGGCTATAAAGTGTGACAGTATGTCCTTGTGGGCTGAAGGAGGGAAAAGAAGGAAACCTTTTCGTTCTTTTCCCTCTTAACATTCTTAGAATATATTTTTAACAGAAAGTGTCTTTTGTTGATTAAATATCAAATGTTTTATGTCATAAAATATGGAAATGTGCAGAAGCCGTTGTCATGGTGGAGACCCAGCTAAGCCACCCATGGTATTAGGTGCCTAGGAAGAAAAGGGCATTGTCAGTTCATTTTAAAAGAGAAGAACAGCTTTATCTCCAAAGCTTGCCTCTTTTCCTGAACTTTCACAGGCAAGTAATGTTCGATACATTTATGCACAGCAGTCATCTTCCCAACTACATCCCCATGTTAAAATAAATTTTGTGTTATTAAATAAGTTCTTTAGTGACAACAGATAAATCTGCAATTGAAGTATTAAATTATACTTAAACAGTGTCAAAAATGGTTAATGTTCAATTCTGAGTTAGGGAAAATGCATGGATGCTGGTTTTACCTTTTTTTTATGATGTTTATTTTTGTGATCCTTTTTTACCTCTTCTTACTTAAAAGACCCTTATCTCCAGATTTTTTTCTGTTTTCAGATGTCCTGTGAAGGTAAATTTTCTTGGAGAAAGAGGCAGTTCGTTTTGAACTGTCAGACTTCATCTTTCCTGTCACATCCTGTAGATACCTACTGATATGTCAAAATAGACCTTCAGGTCCTGACATGGCACTGACATCACCAGACATAGCTCATAGATATCCTTGAGTTTGGTTAATGGCTTTCTTCTGAAATCAGTGATCATCTTCATTAAGGGTCTAAAGTTTTTAAATCTATTTAATGTCTATGTCTATTTTTAAGTGATTGATAGATACTAGAAATGATAAAAATGCAAACAAGCAAAAGCTGTGGCCATCATTGATTAGTAAGTCACTGACTTTGAAAATGCAAACTAAGAGTAGCACAGAAGTTGAAGATTACTGTGTAATTGCTTGCTGTTAATAGGAATATACAACTCTTGCAGCAATTTACTGCAATTTTTAATTCCCTTTGATTTGTTGTGACTTGTATATGAATGTAGTTTGAGAATGGGAGGTTTCACCAAAATATATTATCAACTAATTTAGAAGTATGAAATCTATAGTACATTATTTGGGGAGGTTTTTTTAAAAAGCAATAATTTAATTTTTTTTTTAAACCGTTTCTTAGTATGTTGTTGATAACTTGGAGTTACCTGGGCTCTCTTTAAGTTCTGATATCATTGATATGATAAAGGAAAGGTAGTGACCGAAGATAAACGTGAAAACTTTCTCAAGTTAGAAGCTCCAGCACTTGGCAGTGCATGCCCTACTTAGCAATGTCTCACTGTGTATGTGATAAGATTGTTTTAGGCTCTTCATGACTCACTACTCACTTTTTCAGTTTCAGATATTCATGTTATACCAAGAGGGAGGAAAAGTCCTACATAATTAGTTCTGTTTACTTGATTAATAATTTTAGTCATACACTAAATTAAAAGTACTGTTTACTTTGATTAATAATTTTACCTGTATACTAAATGAAGGTATTTTCCCCTAGGTGACATAGCTAGAGCAAAATACCTCCTTTTTCATGTCCAATTTGTTTAACTTCTATTAAAAAAGGATGTTCTTTTTCCAGCAGTTACTCCATCTCTACTTTTTTCAGTTCCTAATAAGGAGGTGCTGCATAATACTGGAGTGTATCCACTGACTAGCGTAATGTATTTTGCTGAAAATAGTAAGTTGGAATTTCTTACCTGGACTCAGATATTTAGTGAGAGTTGTGCCAAAGTTTATAAGGAAGTTCGGGGCTGGAATGCAAAGCAGGAAGATGGGGGTTGAACTGGATTTCTAATGCTAATATTTAGTTGGAATGTTAACTTTTTTTAACCCAATATTCTGCATAGTACTTGGCAGTTACTTTTAAAGTGACAGATTTTTGGCAACTACCTGATCTTTCTGAGGCTATAACATGTAATAGTAACATTTTTAAAGTGACGGATTTTTGGCAACTCCATGATCTTTCTGAGGCTATAACATGTAATAGTAACAGAGAAGGAATGATTCCCTCAGAAGTAGGATCTTCTAATAAACTCAAATAAAATAAACAAGCTGTTTGCTTCAGTAGAACTAGTTCAGATTCCAAAATCAGGCTCTCAGTTACTATGTGGTACTTGTGAAAATATTCTTCTCTTTTGTTTTATTATACTTGAGTTGATATATTCTTGAATGAAGTCCAGCAAAGGTGTTTTCCCAACATACTTTTGGGTGCAAGTTTTACTTTTCCAGAGTAACTCATCTAGCTTGTAATAATAATTGGCTTCCTAGAATTTACAGAGCTACCTTTAAAACTAGAAAATTTAAGTCTTGGCATTACCCAAGCAGCTTTTAGGATTACGAAGAGAATACAAATATGTGATGTAATTCTCACAGAATTTGGCTGAGTTGAAATATATGTGCATGTTAAGTTACACAGACCTTTAGAATTTTAGATTTGCTTATAAAGTAGGAAATCCAAAATGCATTGTGCACTGTAATTGTGATGCGGTTAGTTCACATTAAGTTTCAATTAGATAAGAATGTGAGGGGATCATTTAATTAGTCAATAAATATCTGTTGCTGGAAGTTGACAACCTGGAAAGTAGTCTGCTTTGGCGGTTGTTATCCAGCACAAGTTCTGTCAGGCAGTATGTGTCATTAGATGTTGTGCAAGACCTCACCTTAAGCTGGAACACTTAAGAGTAAATGGTTTTAACTTTGATTCTCAGTCTGCTGTTAACGATATGTTGACAAGCAGGGTGGAATTTTTTAATAAAAAAATAAAATTATAAAAGTCTTAAGTAACAAGCAGTCTATGTTGTCTATGTCATATTATGTAATATAGTAAACTGTCTTTCTTTTTCCCCTGTGTAAGATGTGTGATATTTTTAAGACTTAACGACTCAAAGTTGTTAAGGAGAAATTAATTAAAAGTGTGTAATGAGGTGTTTCTTAGAAACAATTGTGTGGTTAAAAATCCAATTTTCATAACATAATGGCATCAAGTTTTTCATCCATTTTCCTTAGATTTGTTGTTTTGTTTGGGGTTTTTTTTAATTAAAAATACTGGTTTTTAAAAATACATTGCATCAATTTAGATAATTACATTTTCCTTCTGAAAAAATATTAGTGGTCGCCTGTTTTCCATCCTGCATGTACATAATTACAGTCATATGAAATAAAGTTAGAAGCACGTGACCTCTTCAGAAGTAAGGATTTTAATAATAGATCTTGATTCTTAAATCTGTGCTTTCGTAGTTCATGAGTAGTGGGAACTCCCCTAGGTAAAATTTTAAAAAATAAGCATTGACTGTAACTGTCTTTTCCTTTCTTGTTTGTATTTGTTGAAGAGCTACCCTGGTATCTGTTTAAAGACACATGCTATAACAGTCATATTTAATGTTGAAATATATTGTCATTGTGCTTAGTGGTTTTTCGGTGATAAGTTATAGTTGTGGCTTTGCTTTTTGGTTTTTTTTTACATGAGTGGAGATGCCTTCGCCTCACAGGCTTTGCCTGCAACGTATCCTCCGTTTTGTAAATTCACTTTCAAAGTGATGATCTCTAGTGGAGCTTTTTGCTTATGTTGCCATATTCTTCTTAGGTAAGCAGTCTCGTGACTTCAGTAGGTGGACCACATATCTTGTAAGATACCTTGGGGAGGTTCTGGTGGTATTCAGGAGAAGCATGACTTGCTCATGGGGGTGAGGTGCACATAGAACTTTAACAAGTGCTAGAAAATGTGCATTTGGTTAGGGCTGTGTGAAGCCAAGGGCAGCAGTCCTGAGTCATCAGTGACTGAAACTACAATACATCTGACTCTGCATCAAGTCCATCTGTTCTGGAAGAGGCTGTTGCCGTGGCCATACCTATATGGGACTGTTGTCTACTCTTCTCACAAATAATTGTGGCTGTTATTGGCCCTGGAATGGAAGGAAAAGATAGCAGAGGAGGAAGAGGCAAGGCTGAAATTGGTCAAGACTTGCCATTATTTATAGACTTGCTCTGCCTATGAGGATTTGAACTCAGGAAACACAGCACCCTTCACTAGTGTGATCTTTGGTTTTTTCCCCTGATAGACAAGGATGTGGCAGTTACTTCATCCTCCCCTCTTCATCAGCCCGCCCTGTGCAGAAGCTGGTGAACAGAAGAAGGCACAAGGAAATATTTGGTGGTTTTCCTTCCATGCCTTGAAAGATATGTTAAGGAGGGTGTAGCATCAAGTGGGATAAAACAGCAATACATTTATTATAAAGGGGGTGCTGGAGGATTAAGACGAGGTTAGTGAATGGGGATGTATTGGAATGAAATTACTGCATATGGAATTCAGCATTACAGGGAAAAGTATGGAAAAGTCCTCAATATTCTCAGTGAAAGTATTAACAGAGCTAAAGAAACTATCATGAAGAATAAGGAGAAACAGATAATTGGAAATAAAAAGCTGAGACCTAGACTGGTCGCAATGAAGTCCTTCCCATGGAAGCTACACGCAGAAGATTCATTTCTGAAGAAAACATCTCTGAAGAAAACATGACAAATACTATGCACTAGAAATCAAGCAAAAACATGTCCGTTTTCAGTTGCACAAGCAGAAAAACCTTTCCTGCATTTATTCTTGCAACTGAAATCCAGAGTTAGTTCAGGAGACTGTTTCAAGACTTCTCTAGATTTCTGTTGCTATAGTAAAATCCTGCTTGTAATGAAATTGGCAGCCAACTTCCTTGTGAAAAACACGATATCCCACAAATGAACACGGGATTAACCCAGTGATAAGTAATACCAAGGTATTTCTTTGGCTATCCCTGCCCTTTGCTGAGTATGGATCAGAGGATCTGACAAAAGGAAAGGTATTCTCTTGGTAACAATCACTTCTTCTCATGTTACAGAAAACTCAGCAGAGTGGTACACCTACTTTCCTAGCAGTAAGCTTTTTTAAAAAGACTCATGCAATTTTCCCCACAATACTGATTCTAGTTGAATTAGGTAATATCCTGCCCATGTTTTTATACACGCCTTGTTCTTCTAGCAGTGAGAGACATTTCTAGATTTGAAGTTTAAATATTCCCTTGCCATGGTATACAGTCACGTCTGTCTGATTTGTTTTACTTGATGCCTAAATGTCAGCAAAGCTATTTATAAGGGATACAAATATAAGTGTTATCCTCTTCATATTATACAAGATTTTCCTTGTCTAGTAATCAACATCTCTGGCAAGGACAAAGAAATGTTAAATCATTATCTGGCCAGTTTTTTATTATCTCACATTTTTTCTATTCCAAAAGATTTGTATGACTGCTACGCTGAATCCTCTATGTAATTTTTCCTCATCACCATTATCATATGCACATTTAGCCTACTGCGGTGTAGAATTTTTCTGTAAAAGGAACTAACCCAAAACTGTCATTCTCACCATTTTAACACTTACTATTCCATTGAATTTAAATATACTTATATATGTGTGTGTTGCAAAGTACCTGTGTTTCTTAGGATGAAAAAATGTCAGGTTCTCGATGTTTTCCACGACGCACTTTTTCCTGTTCAATTCTGTTGCCCACTGGGTTTGTAATTATTTTTCTTTTTTTCCAAGCTGGCAGCATTGACAGTAGCTCTTTATTTATCATCCTTTCACAAGAGTTTGAGAAGATGTTATCCAGGCTATTCTGTAATTATTCCATAATGCTTTAATATATTGCTAACCAATAGATTTACATCATTTATGGGTTAATCCAGTTTGGTGCTAGATCCTTTCTTTTGATGCAAAACCCACTAGAACAGGTAGTGCAGAAGAGAAATGAGAGCTGACAAGGAAGTGTAAGAACCTGACTTTCAAATATTTCAAAGTGGTCACTGCCTTGGATGGGAATCGTTCGAAGGTGTGCTGAACAGAAAAGGAGCTGCTCTCAGCTTCACAGATTTTGTGGATCTCTGATATAGAAGAGATTTTGTCCTACTTTGAATCAATCTTGCTTCACTTCCTCCTGATTAAAGAGTTTCTTCAGGTCATGGGCTGTTAGCAGACTCTCTCTGAGCACATTAACACCTGCCAATGAGCCAATGTGTGGTATTGATGCTGAGCCAGCATTAATTCCTGCTAAGGTCTTGACCGCTTCCTTTGCCACCTCAGTAAGGAACAATCCCAGGAGTACTTAGTCTTCTCTACCACCTTCTTGTGCCCTTGGCCCTGCTAACAAAAATCCTACAAACCTTTAGAACTGAAAGCTCAGTGAAGAAAGTGGAACTCACGCTACTATGGAAAAGGCATCTCTTCTTCCACCCATTTTTTTCTTTTCTGACCCAGGATCAAATGTCTAACTCGTAATGCACTGAATACTGCTTTTATATTATGTATAAGGCACTCAAAACACTGTGATATAGGAGGCTGATACTGGGGAGTAGTCCTGACACTGTTGCCACCAAGTGCAGCGGTACCAGGAAGGGGGAAGGATGATGACTGTTGGCTCTTGGTGATGCACAGAGCGAGTCTCAGAGCTCAGCTGGCAGCACTTGCAGTGCAAACTGTCAGTTTCTTAGTCAAATTCTAAGGCAAATGGAGACATAGATTTCAGGTTATACAATGAGAAGTAGAAAATGTACGATAAATTCTAAAGTGAATCTTCAGATTCTGCTTAAACCAGTGAATAGGGGAGGTTAGATTTGCTGAGTAAGCACTTTATGACAAAGGCATTCATTATACTAGGGGAGAATTATCTACTCTTAGCCATGAGTCACAGTCCTCTCTTCACCGTCCTCCTTCCTTATTTAACCAAGGAGAAACAAAATGCTGTGGGTCAAAGCCCAGCTTTGTATACTCAAAACAAACACACACCCCACACTCTAAAGTCACAGTCCATTCATAAATACTCACATTTTGATACTTTCCAAGTCAAGACTTAGATAAAAATGAAAAGAGAAGAAACAAATGTATATGCACAGTATTAAAGAAAATTAATATTGGATAAAGCCCAATAATCCAAAGAGCATGGATTAAACCTGGTTAAAAAAAAAATATTCCCTGTGAAGGAGAATATACTTTGAAATAGTTGTTATTTAAAGTTCATTTTCAGTAAAAATACTTGTATTTGGGCTAGTATATTATCCAGAAGTCTTAATCAGAAGTAAATTATTTTATAAAAGTATTACACTTGGCTTTTATGTTTTTAATGCAGCTGTTATTTTTACTAGTTGTGTTTTCTGTTACATTAGTTTAAGATAGTCACATATTTCATCATTTTAAAGAATTGGCGGGGGGGTTCACAACTGGTAAGTTGTATATCTTTCCTTTTGCTGTAAGCCGATTTTAACTTCTTGCATATCATCTTTTTTTCTGTCAGTTTTTAGAGCATTAAAATTCTATGAGAAATATATCTAATGTAAAAAGTTCAATTGTGCAAGTATGCAGATGACATTTATACTGATGTCATGAGCACTGTTATTCCCGTGCATGCTAGTCAGACTGTGGCCTGCATTTTTAGGGTGTAATTCTGACCCTGTTGAAGTAAATGGCACATCTCCCATTGGTTTAAGGGTGAGATCCCATCTGATTTATGTAATTTAGATTTGTTCATACATTTTTCATACTAAGTGC